>CM053591.1:62527643-62544952 GCA_028646515.1 Pseudochirops corinnae
ATGTTGATAAGTTCTTTCATACTTTATTTATTTATTTTGGCAGGTACATTTCACTATCTCCTTTTCAATTCTGCTCATAAAAATTTCAGACTTTTCTATTATATTAATTTGAATTTTGATGACTTCTTTAATTGTGTCTTATATGATTTGATATCTTTTTTCTTTATTGTCATTTTATTTAACAATATCATTTATTGTGTCTTTAATTTGCTTTTGACACATTCATTCTGGATTTCACTTCTTATTCTCCAACTAAGTGAGCATCTTGCGTGCATTTGTTATACTTCAAATGAATGTGCCCAATTAGATGTCATTTTCAGGTTGTTGTTTTTTTTTTTATAACTGAATGAAGAAGTCATATTATTATTATTGACATGGAACTTGACAAATTCCATTCAGTTTTTATTCCTGTTTTAGTCCTTGATATCATTATTTCTAATTTTAATGATTTTCCTTATAATAAAACCATCCCTCACTATAACCTACTAATATTGTAACTTAACATAAGTTAAATATTTTTTAAATTAACATTTTCATCAGTTATATGATTACTACAACTACTATTACTACTACTACTACTTCTTCTTCTTTTTCTTCTCTGTCTTCTTCTTCTTCTTCTTCTTCTTTTTCTTCTTCTTCTTCTTCTATAATTTTTTATCCTTTTTAAAGTGTTGTTTTGCCCCAAACACTGTATTCTAGATGGTATTTCCAAATCTGTAAAGATAAAAATTGCTTCCATTATTTCATTTTACCAAGAAAGGGGAAAATGGGACACAGAAAAATAAGATGCCTTGACTTAAATTACCAGTTACTTGCATGGCAAATCAAGAATTGGGATCCAGAGTGTCTTAGCCACATTATTGATGCATATTATTTCCTCAGTTCTTGCTGATATTGATCCTTATTCTTCTTTACTTTTTATATTTTTGTTTCCTAATCCAAAGGAAAATTTTTTAATACAAAGACAATAACAGCTGGTTTAGATTTATCATTAATTTCATGCTCTCTTTATTTAACAGTAGATTTGTTGTTATGTTGTGTAGTCAGTGCTGTGGAACAGGATTTATTCCCCCTGTGTTTTGTTGTTGTGGAAATGAAAAGATGATTTCCAGAGATGAAATACAGCAGAGAAACAACGAGATATGATTGCCTTCTCCCTGGTTTCAGTAATGAAGTAAAGCTAACAATATAAAATGAGACATTAAAAATATTTTTTCTGACTGAGTTATGGGGGAAAAAGGGAAATGGTATGACATCAATTTTGAGATGTGTAATTTGCTTTTATTGAGACTTTAAAGATTATATGTGGTACAAAGATTTAATAGTAATTACTAAACATAATTTGCTATTAATGCCAAATTTTAACATGTACCATATGGATTACTATGGAAGAGTTTGAAATAATTGAAATAAATATCCAAATATAGGAAAGATTTCATTGCTGTTTCAAAATCATTTTGTATAAATTCCTTTCCTTTGTTGCATTTCATACTCACTCCCAGAACTATGTAGAACACTTTGCTCAGGATAACTTTCATGTATTGAGAGTTCAAAGGCACCTGAGAGGTCAACTACCCCAACACTCTTAAGTTTATAGATGAGGAGACTGAAGCCCTATGGAGGTAAAGTAACTCACCCAGGGTTATATAAGTAGTATGTGGAAGAGATTAAATTTGAACTAAGTCCTTGAATCTAATACTCCTTCCCTAAAGTAAGACATTACTTTGTATTTTTCTACCTTGCCTTTAGCAGGTCAAAGAAGAAATAAAATAATGTAACACAAGCATTCACAAAATGAACCAGAGAAATCTAGGGAAGGAATGAGTTTTGTTGGGGGTTGGGAGAGGTAATCAGGTCTCTAGATATGTTATGTTCCAAATGGAGATTCAGAAGATATAAAATTCAGAATGCCTTTCAGGAAAGAAGCCTGGCCATATAAATTTTGATTTTGGGGGGTGTGAGGGAATGAAAACTGATGTCCTTGGAACAAATGATAGGAGAAAGAGAATGAGGGAAAAGCACACATATTTAGTGAACATGGAATGAATCGTGATGAACAATCATAAGAATTTATAAGAGCAGTATTGTAGAGATAAGAGAACATTCAGGATTAAGAGGTGATAACATTGTCAAAGGCTGAAAGAGATATCAAGTAGAATTGGAAATGAGAAAAAGTGATTGAATTAATTAATTTAAGAAATCATTTACAACATTGGAGAGAAAAATTTCACTCTAATCATGGAAGAATAAGCAATGTTGCAACAGCTTGAGAAACTGAAGGCCAGGATAAAACTATGAAAAGAAGTAGAATTATATCTTAATAGTTTAATGGGATGAGAAAGGCAGGATTAAAAAAGTTTTTTCTTTTCTTCTAAGGTTGGTTTGTCCATGCACATAGACAATAGTTAAGGAGTCTATTATATAAAGTAATAAAAATTAAAGACAATAGAGAGAGATGAGAAATAAGAGAAAAGGAAGATGGCAAGTAATAAATTGTGAATTAAAGATTAGGGAATAAGTGTAAATTCATAGTGGTTGGCTTTGTTTTGTCAGTAAAGTTTGGAGGAGGCACTTCTGCCAAAGGCAGTGTTTAAGGTGATTTTGTAAGAGACTTGAGGATAATGTAGAAAGTTTGAAATAACCATGTGGTGCAGCTTGATAGTCAATCAGAGTAAAATAAGAAGAATACCATACAGTAGTGAGGATATCACCTGAATAACATAACTCTACAATGGATACTGGAGACATAATCCTGACCTGACACAATTGAGAATTTCATGAGTAGAAATAGAGAAGGTAGAATGGTAGATCTAATTCAAATTTGGGGCTAGACATGACAAAAGCAGAAAGGGTAATGTGTTCAAGCATACGAATCGATATATAGGTGAACTGGACAAATATAATTCAAGTCTGAGAAAGAAGAAAGTCAGGATAGTGTAGGGTTAGTAGACTAAAAGAATATTATTGGATGTGGAAAGCGTAGGCATGGGGCATATGAGGTACAAGGAGAGATAAAATAATAGATAACAGATAATAATAACAGAAAGGAATTAGAGAGTTCATTGTCATGAAGGTGGTATAATTATGGGTGGCATTGGAATATTAGGTATGATGATCCCTATGCATGGCTAGGGTGTAAAGTTAATAAACAAGGAAGCAGATACATAAGGAGACATTAATGTGTGTATTACAATTCTCTGTTCATGAACATGGCAGTTGACAAGAAAAATGAAGGTTTAAGCTAAGTACTGAATGCCTTGAGAAGGAAGAATGAGTGTTTGGTTGCAGGTAGGTAACTATAACAATGATCCAGAAAGAATATCGATGATGCAGATAAAATGAATGGGCCTTAAAAGAGGACTGGTTGATGTGTAATGTTAGTAAAAGGAGGGATTAGAAGTGACAGTTACAGACAACTACTATGTCTACTCCTCGTTCTGGTCCCATTTATCAATTGTCATGGAAAGATAAGCAGCTAAAGAAAGTGGTCTGGGATGTATTACATGGGAACATAGGTTTATGTACATTTGGATTTCTGGAAAGAGGAAGAGGAAGAGGTGTAGGAAGGAGAGGTCTTAAAAATATTGATATCTATCTTTTGTTTTTGAATCAACTTCATTTCGTAACATATCTCTCCCTTTCCCACAGAACCATTCTTTAAAATAAAGAATAAAGAGGAGAAAACATTTCAACAAAACTAAACCAAATATCAAAAAATCTGGCATTTTTTGCAGTCCTCAATGATCTTGGCCTCCCACCTTTGCAAATTAGGGAAACAACTCTTTTCTTTTGGGCCAAGTTTGGTCATTATAGTTTCATAATACAAAATTTTGGTGATTTGTTGTCGGTAGTCTCTTCATGTTGTAATTATTGTGTATAGTTTTCCATCTTCTTAGCTCTGTACCAGAAACTGAATGCACTGCCTTAAGAAGTGGTGGGCTTCCTTTCTTTGGGGGAAGCATTCCACTCCTATGTTGCCAACACCAAAAGAATTGCAATAAATAATTTTGCACATATAGGTTCTTTTCTCCTTTTAAAAATTTTCTTTGGGATACAGACCTAGCAGTGGTATTGTTGGGTCAAAAAATATTCATAGTTTTATTAGCACTTTGGGCATAGTTCCAAATTACTCAACTAGACTGGTTGAATAAATTCACAAAGCAACCAACAGTGCAGTAGTGTACTAATTTTCCCACATCCCATCCAAAATTTTTCATTTTTCTTTTGTGTCATGTTAACCAATCTGATAGGCATAACGTGTTACTGTAGAGTTGTTTTAATTTGAATTTCTCTAATCAATAGAGATTTAGAGCATTTTTAAACACATGACTATAGAAAGCTTTGACTTCTGAAAGCTGCCTGCTCATCATATCCTTTGACCATTTATCATTTGGGGAATGACTTGTATTCTTATAAACTCAACTTATATGTTTGAGAAACAAGGTCCTTAATCAGAGAGATTTGATGTAAAATTTTCCCCAATTTTGTTTTCTTTCTAATCTTGATTGAAGTAGTTTTATTTTGCTAAATTTTTAAAAAGAATTTAATGACAGAATTATTGATTTAAAATCCTGTAATGCTCTTTATCTCTCATTTGGCCAAAAATGTTCCCTTATCCAGAGAATTGGCAGGCAAATGTTTCCATGCTCCCTTAATTTGCTTTTGATGCCACCCTTTATGTCTAAATAATGTATTCATTTGACCTTTTCTTGGTATGTGGTGAGAGATATTGGGTAATACCTAATTTCTGCCCAACTGCTTTCCAGTTTGTCCAGCAGTTCTTCTCAAATGGTGAGTTCTTCTCCCCAAATCTTGGAATTTTGGATTTATCAAACTCTAGATTACTATGCTTATTAGCTGCTGTGTATTGTTTATCTAATCTGTTCCCCTGATCTGTCACTGCTTCTCAGCCAGTACCAGATTGTTTTCGTGATTACTACTTTGCAGGGCAGTTTCAGTTCTGGTAGTATTAGGTCACCTTTCTTTACATTTTTCCACACACTGATTCCTGTGATATTTTTGACCTTTTGTTCTTCAAGAGGAATTTTGTTACTTTTTCTTTGTTTATAAAATATTTTTGCCACTTTAATTGATATGGTAATGAATAAGTAAATTGATTTAGATAGACTTGTCATTTTTATTATATTTCTTCAGCCTAGCCGTGAGCAAATGATACTTTTGAGGTACTATTTGAAGGCTGTTTAAAAGGGAAGTTGAGAGGGCTCAGGTCAGTCCCTGCCTTTACTCAGCCATTTTGTCTCTGCCTCTCATCATTCTTTTTCTGGTCTCCTTTTATCTTAGCCCCTATATTATCTATCCTCCTCTATCTGGTTCAAGGATTTCTGTAATTATACACACACACACACACACACACACACACGACACACACGTGGAGGAAACATGGCATTCTTTCTATGCCTTCTAAAAAGAAACTTCCTGTGGTGGAAAGAGAAGATATGGTTTTGGTCTTTTTCAAGTTTCCTTCTCTTTTCTGCCTTGGCTGGAGGAGAGCTTTGTAGGTTTAGAAGATTTTGGCTTTGCCATCTTTCCATCAGTACCTCAACTATGTCCCCAGATCATCTTGTACCATAGTCTTTAGTAGAAACCAAGGGCAGATGGAAACAGATTCACCAAGATTAAAGAGACATTTTGGACCCCTACAAATTAGACAAATGCGTCTTCCAGAAAGCAAGAATTCTGACCTAGCATTGTACCCCAAGGACAGTGGACAGTGATCTTTCCATCAGGATCTTAGCAGCATCTCTGGATCAGCTAAACATTAGTGTTTTTACATTAAGGGACAAAAACGAAATGGACTCATAGCTCTCCAAAGAGCTTCTCAAGGAGGCTACATAATGCCTAAAGCAAACTTCTTAAGCATCCCATGAATAAGAGAAAAGGAATTCTAGCACCACATTAATAATGCCACTTTCTAAAAGCTGTTTTAAGAAAGGTAACAAGATGACCTCAATGAATAATCTTAAAGGAAAGTCACAGGTAGGGGCTCAAACTGAGATCATTGGAAAACCATCCTTGACCCTTCAGTTAGTCATAGTAAGCTAATATAGGGAAGAAATTTAACTAGCTTAAGCTCTATGGACTCAACTCATCAAGTGTAGAAAAATTAGGCTAAAGATGCCTCAAAATGTATATGATGCACATACACATACATGTATTTAAATACACATACCCAGATGCATGTGTGTTTGTATGTATGTGTGTATGTGTGCGCACACACACACACACAGTCATATCTGTGCCATTGGAAAGTTATTTAGCCAACTATGTGGCATTTTCATTGGTGAAGGATGAGAATGAACACTAAGAAACCAGATAAAAAGCAATCACAATAGTCCAGGCAAGACATGATGAGGAATTTAACAACAATGGTAACTGTATCAAAGAAAAAAATAGGTAAATGATCCCTCACATTTTTAATGGTCCAGGATGGTATGAAAGCTAAAAGGAATGTGAATGAAAGTTAGTTAGGAAGTGTGAAAAATCCCAATGAAAAAGGAAAGGTCAAACAGACTGGACTACAGTATATCTACTTCTATGTGTATGTTTTTCTAGGTAGATGGACCTCAGATTTATATATTCAGACCCAGTCAGCAGAGCTCCAATTCTACATCATTGGAGCCTACTTGGCAGGAGGTTCCTATAAGTATGTTACAGGACTCTACATTGTCTCTACACTCTTCACAATTTTTCACCAAAATTTTCATTGCCAACATCAAATTCATTTCAGCAAACATTTATTAAACATCAGTCATGAGCAGAGCATTATGCTAGAGAAGATACAAATATTACATGATACTCTCTATTTTCATGAAGCTTACAGTGTATTAGGAAAATATGACATGTAAACATATCTACATTACAAAATAGAAGAAAGTAATGACTAAGAAGGGAGTAGCTATGTGGTTCAGTGGATAGAGTGCCAGGCCTATAATCAGGAAGACACATCTTCATGAGTTCCAACCTGGCCTCAGATGCTAGCTATGTGACCCTGGCAAGTCACTTAGCCCTTTTTGTCTCAGTTTCCTCCTTTGTAAAATGAGCTAGAGAAGGAAATGGCAAATTTCTTGAGTATCTTTGCAAAAAAAAAAACAACAACCCTCAAATAAGGTCATGAAGAGTTGGCCATGACTGAAACTACTGAACAATAAAAGCAACAAAAGTGCCTAACAAGCACACAAAATGCTATTCAAGTCTAGGGGAAGGAAAGGTGATTTATACTGAATTGAGGAACCAAGGAGCACTTCTTGGGACCATTTAAACTGAATCTTAAAAGATAGATGGAATTTCAATAAGCATAAATGAGGGAAGGAGGCCTGTGAAAATCATTACAGCCATCAGGAATCTTGTGAACAAAGAAGTAAGCAGGGCTTATGCCAAATGTGCAGGGAATTGCTGGTAGTGGAATGTAGCTACACAAAGAGAGTATTGATACCTAAGTTTGGAGACATGAGGTGAACTCAGATTATGAAGGGCCTTGATTGCCAGGCTAAAAGAATTTGAACTTTATTCTGTAGGAGGTAGGGAACCAGTAAAAAATTTTAGCAGAGGAGTCAAAAATCATTATGGTGTAGAGGAAACAAGATGTGACTTCAAATATTTCTTTGCTGATAATTCTTAAATGAGTTTGGGGAAACTACTTTGCCTCCATTGACCTCTGTCTCTTGATATGTAAAGTTTGGACTTATGAGATCTCATACAGAGCATTTCAGATCACATTTAGTCATTAATAAATATATTGGATGATATAAAAGATTGATTATAGTTGGGAAGGACTGGTACCTACTGTAGTTATCCAGTTCAGTGGTGTTTAAGGCTTAGACTTGGGTGTTGGCACAGAGAATAGAAAGGAGAAGAATGGATAAGAAAATACAGAGTAAATCAACAAGACTTGACACATGATTTTGTGAAAATAAAGCAATAATACAGATGAGAAAATTAAGACGAGAAATTATTAAAGCAAATTGGAATTCTGGCCCTTAAGCCCATGACTACTGGGGAAAAAAAAGGGACTGGAAATTTAGTTTACATAAGTCAAAGAAAGATATATTTATGATAGTGTACATTGTTGAGACTACATCTTTGATATGTATTTACTTTGGGGTTATATATTTTTGATTTACATAACTTAGACCATATCTAGAGAAGGATAACCAGTATGGTAATGGGTTTAGAAAATATGATATGTAAAAGAGTGTTGAAGAAATGTAGACTCTTAGTTTGTGAAGCATGATACTTGTCTTCAAATACTTAAATTTCCATTTCCTGGAAAACAGAGTAGTTTTGCTCCAAAGGTCACAACCTGGATTAATGCATAGATGTTACTGAGAATTGAATTTAAACACAATATTAGAGAAAAACTTTGAAAAATGGATTTTTGAAAGAACGGGTAAATATCTTTTGGTGATCATTGTAGTGTTCTCCCTAACACTAGGAATATTCATCTGGAACCTAACTGATTATCTGTCATATGCTACAGAAGAAATTCTTGAGTTAGGCAGGAACTTGGCCTGGTTCACTTTTAATGCTCCTACTGATAGGGTTCTCTATATAGTTCTCCACATCCTATATATGCTATTCTGTTTTTTGAATAGCATACTCCATCCCTCCATAGCTCATCCTTGAGTCTCTTACCATCTTTCTGAATCACTAGCTTCAGTATTATAATGTGACATTCAAAACTCAGACCATATACTTCACATAAGCAAGTTAATTGAAATAAAATTAGAATGTCTATGATGCAAAATTCTAGAAAGCAGCTATATCAGCTAAGTTGTTGAGTATTAGTAGGCTTAATTTATCCCTAGACTAACAATCCAACCTATACTATCCTATATTTATAAGAAAGAGCTAAAAACTTCTGGTGCAGTAGGGGAGTAAATCACTATGAATAACAAAGACCCGGAGAGGACCTGCTCCCAACACATTCTAGGTGGAAACCCAATTTTACTGCAGATATAATTCATCCCAAGACTCAGTGTAAGTAACAGCCCTTTCAATCTATCTTTGATTGAATATCTGGGTTCTGCTATAGATCCTCCATAAAATAGGTAATAATGAGAACACTATATATTGACTTAATGGATATGTGTTAGTAAATTTATTTGACTTAAAAACAATTGGACAGATTAATGGGCTTGTATAGATAATGCTGTGCCTGAGGCAAGTAAAAAAAAAATCTTGGTTCCCATCCAGCTTCAAATGCTTACACCTTTGTGACTTTAGGTAAGTCCCTTATAATTCCTAGTCGCAAATTTCCTCATCTTAAAAAAAAAAAAAAAAAAAAAAAAAAAAAAGAATTGTATGTCTGGTCTCTGAGGTTTCTTCCTACTCTGGACATAGATGTGTTTTCTTCCTCATTTTGCAAATAGGAGAATATATACATGTTCTTTTCTGTACTCAGGAAATTTGCAAGATTTTATAGCAAAATAATATAAATAGGAGAACTGCGGCTTTTCATAGTATTTCCATTCCAATTTTCCCATCTCAGATCAGACCATTACATATCAAAATGTGGAGTCTTTTAAAATGAAATTGTTCATTGTAATCAACAGGGCCATTTTTCTAAACTAATTAGCTGAGAAGAAACACAATTGTGAGCATGAATGAGGGCTCTGTTCCTCTACTAATTGATTAAATGTTCTTTCCTGATTGCTCTGAGAATGTTTCCAAGTTTGGTCAGGTTTCAAAAATTCCCTTTACAATCGTAAGTGCAAAAATAAATTTTACCTTGTTTGGTAGGCAGTAGATTTTTAATATCATACTTGTTTACTCTAAGAAAATTATCTCTTGGGGAAGAGATTTGTTGTACATTATCATTTTTCTTCATTCTGTCTAGTCTGCACTCCCATTTTCAAGGTTCTTTGGATAAATTCAAATTCAGCAAACATTTCTTAACGCTCTAAAGTATACAGATTCTGCTAAGGTACAGTGAGAGATACAAAGTTTCGATAAACTGTAATCCCTGCCTTCTATGTTTGTTTATCAGACTTGCTCTACTCCTTCAATTTCAGGTGTTGGTAAGGCTTCCTTAATAAGGAGATAGGTTTTCTACCTAAAGTACCACATACCAAGCTCAATTCATAAAATGCCTAGACCTATAATGGATAGACTTATCTTTGTTCTTTCTTTGTAGATAGCAAATATTTCATAACTAAGAGTTCATTATAATTGAGCCATTACACTGTCTCCTTGAAAATTTAAATCACTTTGTAATTTCTTCTTGTATTTAACTTGATCAAATCGAAGTAACCAAATCTTTTGTATTGAAAATAACATAAGTTTCATCCTTCATTTCATCACTTTAGATTGCTTTTGACAGTTTGATTAAATAATTTAATCACTACTTACAGGAATTTCTAATCAATACAAAAGCCTTAGATTTTGAATGAGATTCACAGAGCAAAACCCCCAAGAAAAACTTTTAATTAAATAACGGAATAATCCTGTAATAGTATCATTCTTTCCACTACATCATTTTGCCTCCTGTGAAAAATGAGGAGCTATGTTGGATATGTTTAGTTTTACTTTATTTTTTAAAGACATGGGACATATACACTAACATTGTTTCTTGTTAAACAAAAAAACCCAACAACATAGGATTGCCTATGTCACATACACCATGCACCCTCTAACATAAAATGTTTCAATGGCTTCCTATTGTTTCTAAGCTAAAATGTCAGCTCTTCTAGTAGCTATTGAAAGCCCTTTCAACTGGGTTTCATCTGATACTCTGGGCTGCTTTCACATTATGCCTCCTTGCACCTTCTGTATGTGAGCTAAATTGTCCTTCTTGTTGTTCCCAAATTGTGACATTCCATCTCATTCCTCTATCTGTATCTTTGTATAGGTTGTCTGACCTAAATTCCTGTAATGCAATCCTGTCAGATACTTGCATGCTGGAAGCCCTAACCCCTTTGAAGGTTCCATCCAAGTGCCATGTCATATATAAAGTTTTTCAGAATTTTTTTTTATTTTTAGAGTTCATCTCAACCCAATACTAGTTTGTCTTCATTATATTTACACAAACATAGACATATATGGATACATGCATAAATATACATGTACATGACTTGAATTGAGAAAAATATTCAGTTTCTACAACTGTATATGGATTAAAACTTGTGAGTTCGTTCTTATACTTCCTTTCTTTTAAAGAAAATGTTCCTCTTTCATTAATTCTGAAGTTCTACTATACCATGATTTTGAATGTCTATAGCATTTATCATATAAAACACAGTTTTCAACTACTGTCCTGATCTCTGCTGGTCTTTTTTACCTTGGGTATATTGGCTGTAGGTAATATCTAGAACTACCAGATACTTGAGAAGAAAATAGAATTTTATCTTCTCCTTTTTGATGGAAGTTAAAAATGTATACATTAATTCTGCATCCTTTGATCTTGGTCACCTAATATGTCATATAAATGTTAATAATTAAGAATTTTGGAATAAGAATAATGTATTTGTAATAGACTTTATTCATTATATAGGATTTGATTCAATTGCCATTGCACATAGTTTTCATTGCCAGGAAGTTTAAAAACAATATAACTTAGAGACAAGAGGCAATTCTCATATTTTTCTTTTAATACTTCATTTACCAAATATGATGATAGCAAAAATAAATTATTCTCTGCTGAGAATATGATATAATTGCTCTAATTGATTCAAATCCTGTGTTAAGGCTTTATATTTATGAAGATTAATAAGAGATTTTGGGATAAAGGGTCCTCATGAAGAGTATTTATAAAATCTTTCTCTAGCAGTCCTATTTCCTCAGGAACAAATGTTTCTGCCAGGGATATAGGCAGAGGAGAAGGAATCTTTTGGTTGAAGAAAGATTAAGTGCATTTTTCAGATATAAGGAATATTCTGAAGGGCTATCGCTCTTTTTGACTCCTTTCCCCAACCCATGCCTAGCAATTGCATTGCTCACTGCTTTGCCTTCATGGTGTATGGAAGAAATGCATATGGAAATCTATATCTCTAGAAATAAGTACATCTGTAGATAAAATATGCTAAAATTGAATTAAATTACTTTCAAGGAGTCTAAAGAGTTTATATCATGAAATATTTTTTACTTGCTTTTTGAGGTAAGGAAAAGTGTTTATCAAAGTTTCTTTCTAGTATTTTAGAACAAAACCTCATAAAAATTTAGAAAGGATATGACAGGTACCAGCTAAGTGCTTACTGAAACTGGTAAATTACTTGGAAATTATCTTTATGTTACATATATATATTTCATCAAAATATAGTTGTGTTTTTAAATTGTAGATGTAAGATTCAAGTCTTCAGTGTCTAACGAGAAACAATTAAGCTGATTCTTCAAGGAAACCATAGAAACCAAGGGCTGAGGAGGGGGAGAATTGCAGCTACACGTCACAGCTGGTAACAGGCATGAAATGGCACACTCTGCATGAGAAGAAGCAAAAAGCCAACATGGCCAGGTCATAAAGTTCATGGAGATTAGGGTAGGGATTGACCTGGAGCATATACAGCAGTGGTACCAGCAGTGAGCCTTAGAAGCAGCTGTGACAGCAGAAGAAGCAGTTTTAGCACATTTTAGCACATTTTTTAGCACATTTAGCACAGAAACATCTAAGTGATTAGACAATTAATCAGAAAGAGATTATGAAGTACTCTGAAATGACACAGGACACAGGACCAGGGGCTATTTGGCAGTTCCATTACCCATATACAATTCTGGGTTGTAGTTGCATAATGAAGAGGATTGTTTGTGATCCATAACAAGGGAACAGGAGCCCTTGTCATAGTTCTGGGGCCGAGAAGAGCACTAGTGCTTACTGCTACAGGCGAGCAGGGTCCCTTCCTGAGCAGAGACCAGAGTGCAGACCAGGAGATCAGTGACCACATCTCTCTCCCAAGTGACACCATCTTAGAGCACCAAAAATTTGCAGACCCCTAAAACTAAATCCAAAAAGAGCAATACAAAAAAAGCATGAAGCTTGAGACAATACCTCCACACCTCAACATGATCAGAGTCGAATTTTAAAGTTTGAAGTCAAGAAATAGGGAGGAAAAAGGAGCAAAAAGTAATAAAAAAGAACATTACTACAAAAAGCAATTATGGTGACAGGGAAGATCAAGACACAAACTGAGGAGACAGAAATGTGAAAACAGCAACAAGCAACGTATCAAGGAAAAAAAAATGTAAATTGGACATAAGCCAAACAAGAATTCCTGGAAGTGTTAAAGAAATATAGGGGCAGTAGAGCAAAAATTGAGGAAACAACTGAGAGTAATTTAAGGAAATTATAAAACTTTAGCTTAATAAGGAAGGTACATCAAATACTAAAGAAAATAGCAACTTAAAATATACAATTGGTCAAATGGAAAAAGAAGTACAAACGGTCACTGAAGAAAATGATTCCTTAAAAATTTAAATTGGTCAAGTGGAAGATAAAAACTTCATGAGTAATCAAGAAACAATAAAACAAAATCAGGAGAATGAAAAATCAGAAGAAAATGTGAACTATCTCATATATAAATATATATATGTATGTATATGTATGTATCTATGTATATGTGTGTATACATATATGTGTGTGTGTGTGTGTGTGTATAATCAGAATTTTAAAAAAAGGACCTGAAAAATAGATTAAGGAATGATAATGTAAGAATTATTGGACTTCCTGTGAATCAAGAACAGCAGCAACAACAAAAAAATGCATCTAGTCATCTCATTTTATGAAATGATCAAGGAAAATTGCCCTAATATCTTTGAACCAAAGGGTAAAATAAAATTGAAAAGAACCCATGAATCTCCTCTGAAAAGAGATGCCAAAATTAAAAAACTCCCAGTAATATTATAGCCAAATCACAGATCTCTCAGGTCATAACATCACAAAACAAAACAAAGCAAATAAAGGCATTGCAAGAAGCCAGAAGGAAGCACTTCAAATACTGTAGAGCCATAGTCAGGATTCCACAAGATATAGCTGTTTTCTTTCTCTGAAGAATAATGCTTAGTTTTCCTGGGTAGGTTATTTTTGGTTCTAATATAATATCTTTTGCCTTCCAGAATGTTATATTCTAAGCCCTCTTCTCCTTTAATATTGCACAGATGTCACTCATGTCTGGAGCATTCTCCCTTTTCATCAACTCTTCATATAAGATTCCATCAAAGCTCAGCACAAGTTCTGTCTCCTGTGTGAAACCTTCCTTGTTATTAGTTCTTACTAGTACTTAATGCTCTCAGTTTCCCACCATAACTTTGTATTTACTTTGCATACATTATATATTTACCTACTCCCTCTGCTCTGTCCCCCCCCCAAGAAGAAAAGCTCCTTGAGGGAAAAGATATTTGATTTTTTTTTATATTTCTAAGCAGCACTCTGCCAGGCACAAAGTATTAAGAGATACTTTTAAAATTGAATTTAGTTGGAAATTTTCAAGAAAATGCATATTTTTAGAGTCATCTTCAAGAAATGAGTACCATGTCATAAAGACTCAAGGATATGGGAGGCCAAATTAGCCTCCATGTATTAAGACCTATAGTTCTATTTGTTTATTATTATTATTTTTTACTAAATTATAATGGAATTTAGACTTTTGAGATCAGAAGATTTATAGCTAGCTCTCTTCTTGGATATTATTAACTGTGAATTATTTATTGGTTCACTTTTCCACTATTTTTCTTCCTCATGCAACTGTCTCTGGCATGAGGCTTGGTAGATCTATGGAAGCAATTAGCTTATTCATGCATCCTTTTCAATGTAAAGTCCTTTTGATTAAATTCAGAAGACTCCAGGGAAATGTATATTTTACTAGTCTTTGTTAAAAGTACTTTATCCCTGGAAAAGGACCCAACAGTTGTATATTTTTAAACTATGGCCTTAAAACTTAAATAATATTTTCAAGGACTATCCCCTTAACCAGCTGTTTACTTCCAAATCTGCCTTTCTTTCATGTATACCACAAATTGAATTCACATTCATAATGAAAACATTATTGATACAGATAAGATTTCTGTATAAATATTTGTTTATACCTATGACTTCATAACTCTACCCAATATGTTCAGGTACCTTATGGCAAGCAAAGTGATTTGCTTGTTAGCTGCTTGTTTCAGCTATTCAAGTGCCTTTGAGCCTCGACTTTGATTGTATCAAGTTTTGGTTGGAAACAGTATACATTGTGTTGCTCATAAGAGGCCTAAGGGAGTTTGGAGAACTTCCCTGCCCCTAGTAAGCCTAACATCATCACATAGAGCTCACGTTGGGAAGAATTTGTTGAAAGCAGACAGGAAGGATAAAACAGGAAGGAGCAGAACCGAGAAAAACTTGAGCATCAATTGGGACCAAGCAGAACTGAGAGGGAGAATGCTTGTGATTTTGGCCCTCTATAGCACTCAGCTGTTGGTCAATCAGACAAAAGCATCCTGTCTTCTGTTTTTAGACATAAGTTCTGAAAGGGAACTTTACTGCTGTTTACAAATGTCCTGGGAATTTACTGTTGATTTGTGTTTGACATTTCAGACAGAAGACTTTTCTCTTATGTTGTATTACTTTGTCAGAGAACTGGTTACAGGCTATGGAGGATCTGAAAAAGGATTTTGAAAATCAAGTAAGAGACATAGAGGAAAAATTGGGGAGAGAAATGAGAATGATGCAAGAAAATCATGAAAATAGTGTTAACAACCTGACTGAGGAAAATAACACCTTAAAAAATAGACTAACTCACATGGCAAAAGGGGCCCAAAAAGACAATGAGAAGAAGAAAGCTCTAAAAAGCCAAATTTGCCAGATGGAAAAAGAATTTCAAAAGCTTACTGAAGGAAGTAATTCCTTCAGAATTAGAGTGGAGCAAATGGAAGCTAATCACTTTGCGAGAAATCAAAATACTATTAAACAGATCCAAACAAATGAAAAAATATAAGGCAATGTGAAATATCTCATTGGAAAAACCTCTGACCTGGAAAACAGATCTAGGAGAGACATTTTTAAAAGTATTGGACTACCTGAAAGCCATGATCAAAAAAATAACCTAGAAATCATCCTTCAAGAAATTCTCAAGGAAAGTGGCCCTGATATTTTAGAACCAGAGGGCAAAATAGAAATTGAAAGAATTCACCAATCACCTCTTGAAAAAGATCTCAAAAAGCAAACTCCTAGGAATGTTATAGCCAGATTATAGAGTTCCTAGATCAAAGAGAAAATATTACAAGCTGCCAAGAAGAAACAATTTGAATACTGTGGAAACACAATCAGGGTAACCCAGGATCTAGCAGCTTCTACATTAAGTGATCACAGGGCCTGGAATATGATATTCCAGAGATCAAAGGAGCTGGGATTAAAACCAAGAATCAGTTACTCAGCAAAATTGAGTATAATGTTCCTGGGGAAAATATGGTCATTCAGTGAGGTGGAGGATTTCAAGCATTCTTGATGAAAAAACCAGAGCTGAATAGAAAGTTTGAAATTCAAATATAAGAAGCATGAGAATATAAACATGGAAAAGAAATCATAAAGAAGTTATCAAAATCGAACTATTTACATTCCTACATGGAAAAATGATAATTGTAACTTATGAAACTTTTCTCAGTATGAGGATAGTTGAAGGGAATATATATATATATATATATATATATATGTATGTATGTATGTATGTATGTTTGTATTTATATGCATACATATATGTCTATATAGGAGGCTCTATATGCATATGAATACATATGTGAGTGTATGTATATGTATGTACAGTTATACATAGACAGAGGGCAGAGGACCAATTGAATAGCAAGGGGTGATATTTTAAAAGCTGAAATTGAGAGTTGGGAGAGGAATAGAATGAGAGGAGACAGGGAGAGACCAAATGGGATTAATTATTTTATATAGAAGAGGCAAGGGATAACTATTACAATGGAGGAGAAGAATAGGAAGGCAAAAGGGAATGGGTCAACATTACTCTCATTGAATTTGGCTTAGGGAGGGAATGACATATACTCTAAATTGGGTATCTTGCCCTGAAGGAGAACAGGGGGGAAGAGGATGAGAGAGAGGATGATGGAGGGGAGGGCAGGTTAGGGGGGAAGGTTGTTAGAAGCATACACTTTTGTAAAGTGACAGGGACAAAGTAGAGACTAGAACAAGTGGGGGGTGGGATAGGATAGAGGGAAATAAAGTCAGTTTTTCACAATATGTCCATTGTGGAGATGTTTTGCATAACTACAGATATATGGCCTGTTTTGAATTGCTTTTCTTTCCAGTCAGGGTGGGTGATGAAGGAGGAAGGGAAAGAATCTAGAATTTAAAGTTTTAAAATCAAATG
>CM053591.1:62545452-62580149 GCA_028646515.1 Pseudochirops corinnae
TGACTCAGTCTTCTGGTATTTAAATGAATGCACTATCTATATTTCTTATGTAGAGAGCCTGTTCCATTTTGTGATTAATAACTATATCAGCATATTTATAGTTACTGTAGGCATTGTGAATACTGCATTGCTGATACAGGGATAGCCAATATAAAAGCACAAAGAATAAGAAACCTCTGAGTTAGTTGAACAAGGGAATCTGATAGTAAGATCTGCATTCAAGAAAATTATTTTGACAGTGTGTAGGATGAACAGGAGCAGTAAAAGACTTGGGACAGGGAGAACAATTAGGAAAATGTCATAATCTAGGTGACAATTTATGAATGTATAAACTAGGGCAGCAGCTATATGACAGGAGAGAAGGGATCAGAGGTGAGAAAGGATGTGAAGCCGAATGGCAAGATTTGGTAAGTTATTGGCTACATAGGGTAAGGAAAAGTGAAGACATACATAATGCTGAAGTTACACACATGGGAGACTGGGTGTAACGTGGTATCTTTTTCAGCAGATTTCCTCCTCTATCATTCCCCCTTTTTAATTTACCTTTAACTTGTCTGTTGATTATTTCCTTGCCATATACAGTCCCATCTCTTCCCCGTCATTACAAACCCTCACTTGATCCATCATATCTGCTAGCAATTGTCATATCTTGTCTCCTTTTTGTGACTAAAATCCTTGAGAAGCCTATCTATAATAGAATCCTTAACTTCATTTCTTCTCTCTCCCTTCTAAGCTCCCTACAGTCCTGCTTCCAACTTTGAACCTCATAATCCAAGTGAAAGTTTCTGCCTGCAATTTACCAATGATCTCTTAATTGTCAAATTTAATGACCTTTTCTTAATCCATATCTTCTTGAACTCTCTGTAGCCTTTAACATTGTTGATCATACTCTTAATATTCTCACTAGGTTTATGTGACACTTTTTAAAAAGATTTTTCTGATACTCTCCTGGTTTTCCTTTTACCTATTCCTTCTCAATCTTTACTGGATTTTTATCAAGGTCATGTTCACTAACCGTGAGTATCCAAAGAGCTCTGTCCTGGGGCCTCTTCTAGTTTCCTTCTATAAAATTTCATTTGGTAAATCAATTCTTAGGTTATCACTATCATCTCCAGGCAGATGATTTTCAGATATATTTGTCCAGTTATAACTTCAATACTGATCTTCAGTGTTGCTTTTCCAAGTACCTATTAAATAGATCAAACTAGATGTCTAATAGACATCTTAATCTGAGCATGTCCAAAACAAAACTCATTATATTTCCCCCAAACTCTCCACACTCCTTCTTTCTCTATCACTTTACAACAGTGGTTCTCAACCTTCCTAATGCCACAACCCTTTAATACTCATATGTGGGCGTATCTGCATGTGGGTGGACCCGGCCTGGAGACAGATAGAGGAGTGGTGTCTTGGTTCCTAAGACCATTGGAAATATGTGTTTTATGACCCTGTGACAGAGTTGTTCAACCTCCAAAGGGGTCGCAACTTACAGGTTGCTGCTTTACAGGATAATCAAGGAATAATACTGGATTCTTCACTAATGCTATCTCACCCCATATATCTAAGCTCATGTCACGGTCTAACAATTTTACTTTTGCAACATCTCTTGAATGTGGCCCCTTCTTTCCTTGGGCACTGCCATCAGTTTGTTCTAGATTCACATCACCTCACACCTGAACTATTGCAATATCCTGCTGCTTGATTTCCCTGCCTCAGCTGTCTTCCCACTCTATTTTATCCTCCATTCAGCTGTCAAATTGATCTTCCCCAGTGCAAAACTGGCTATTTTTCACCTCCCACCCACCTCTCATTCTCTCAACTTTGGTGGCTTCCTATTATCTTTAGTGTGAAATATAAAATTTTTATATGTCTTTTAAAGCTCTCTATGACCTGGCCCATTTCTATCTTTACAGTCTTCTTATACTTTACATACTCTACATGAAAACATACATACACACATACACACTGTAATAGAGTGACAATGGCCTCTTTGTTACTACTTACAGAAGACACTCAATCTCACTGGGCATTTTCACTGAGAGTCCCCTATACCTAGAACTCTCTCCCTCTTCATCCTCACTTCCTAGCTTCCCTGTCTTCAAGTCTCAGCTAAGATCCCATCTTTTTCAAGAACTTTTTCTGATTCTCCTTAATTCTTATGCTTTCTTTTTTTCTGATGGTCTTTCATCTATAGCTTATGTGCACATAGTTGTTTTCACGTTGTCTTCACCATGAGACTGTGATATGAGAGAGTATCTTTTACCTTTCTCTGTAAGCTCTGATTTAGCACAGTGCCTGACACATAGTAAATTAATAAATGCTAGTTAACTGACTGTCTCTCATTTATAAGTGCATCTCATAAGTATATACTTATTTGCATGTTGTCTCCCCCATTAGAATGTGATCTTGTTGAGGTCAGGGACTAGATTTTTACACTTCTTTGTATTCTCAACATTTAGCACAGAGCCCAGTACTCAGTAAATTATTGATTCATTGATTCCTTGAAAATGGAGAGTCGAGAGAGAATATAAAAAAATATGGAGCAGAGAGAAGTGAGGAGACAGATATTATAAAAAGAAAAGCTATACAAGCATCATGAATCAGCGAATCCTGAACATTTACAAAACACCAGCAGGAAACCATTTATCAATCAATCAACATAAATGCACTGTGTACTATGTGCCAGGTATTGTGTTAGGTACAAGAGATGAAAATAGAAAAGCGAAATGACCCCTGATGTCAAGGAACTTATCTTCAATAAATCCATTAATAAGCATTTATTAAGAGCCTGCTATGTTCCAGGCACTGTACAAGGTACTGAGGGAATATAAGACATTCACATTCTTCTGAAGGGAAACAACACATTCACAGAGTAGTAAATTCAATATGAGGATAGAACCTAGTCCTGTAATTTCATTGGTATCAGGAGCTCCTGGAGAGGTACTTTATAATTTTCTGAATGGATGTTCTTACCTTCTTTATACTTTAAAGTGTTTAAACAGTTGTCTAGAACACTGAGAGATTGTGACTTACTGCAGCTTCCAAAACCAGTAATAGGTAGGATTGGAACCTCTGACTTCTAGTCCCCTTCCCTATACAGCAAACCATACTTTATTTTTCTAAAGAACTACATAGGAAGTACTATACCATACTTTATAAATTCTATCTCTCTCTCTTTGTGTATATCTATATCTATATCATCTCTATCTCTATCTCTATCTCTATATCTATCTATCTATCTATCTATCTATCTAATGATAGACAGAGACAGACAGATGCACATATGCATACAAAGAGAGAGAGACAGAGAGAGAGCCAACAATTATGGTAACCAGATAGAAAAGGAGGGGCGACTTGATCTCAGCCAGGAAAGGAGCTGGTGAGAGTCTCAAATTAGGGGAAGGCAAAAGAACATCCCAGGAAAGGAGGCACATAAGTAGGAGGTATGATGGTATATATGGGAGAAAAAAGACAGATCATTTCAATTGGAGCATGAAATCAATAAGGAGGAGTAATTTTCAACCAATCTAGAAATGTAGACTAGAGACAGATTGTAAAAGCTTTTAAATACCAAACAGATTTGATCAAGACAGACTTCCCAGATGGCTCCATTGTAATCTTATTCCTTTTGTTTTTCATCTCTTAGTTTCAGTGTGAAAACTTCTGTATTCCTATCACAGGAATTTCAGTCTTGAGAAATCCAATTAGGCACAAAGAATTCAAAAGTAATCTTCCCTAAGACTGAACCATTTCATGAGACCAATAACTGAACCTTCCTATAGTAGAATGTGAACTTCTTGAGAAAAAGACCAGTCTTGTGTTTCTATTGGCTTGCACAGTGCTTAGACCAGTGTTTAGCACATAGTAAAGTTTTGGTTACTTGTTAGTTCATTCTTTGATCCTAGATGGAATGGGAAGCCACTGATGCTGTTGGAGTAATGAAATAGCATGATCATACATGACCTTTAAAAATTATTTTAACTAATAATCTGTTGGTGGAGATGGTAATTAGTTCAGCCATTCCGGAAAGCAATTTGGAATTATGCAAAGAAAATTACTATGCTATTAGTATAGAAAATATCCATATCTTTTGACCTAGAAGTTATATTGCTGTCCATATAGCCCCATAGAGGTCATTGAGAACAAGAAAGGCCCCTATATACACCAAAATATTTATAGTACCACTTCTGGAGTAGCAAAGAACTGAAAACAAAAAATATACAAATCAAGGCTTAATTTATTATTTTATTTTTTGTCTAAACTTGAGAAAGTGGAGAGAATGATAATGTACATTAAACTTCAAAGTGTGTCATGAGTAATTATTTTTTGAGAGACAGCTATGAAACAATATGAACACATCCATAGGGGAGACCCAGGGAGAGATAGATTCAGACATGACACTAAACCAGGACCATGATGCATCAACTGCGAAGTCCTAAATCAATTGGGGAATGGCAAATTAAGTTGTGATAAATGGATGTAGTTGGATCATTAGCATGCTATAAGATATGATGAATATGATAAATACAGAAAAGCATAGAAAAATTTACTATGAACTGCAGAGTGAAGTCAGTAGAAGCAGAAAAACAAAATATACAGTTACTTCAACAAAGTAAATTTTTTGAAATGAACAAAATAATCAAAATTGAATGCCATGAAATTATAATGATTAAGATTACATAAAAAAAGATATGAGAAGGCATCTCTCAGCCTCTTTGTAAAACTGGGCAATTTTGAGTGATGGACAGTACACATGTTGTAAGATTTCCTTAATATATTTGTTTTATTAAATTGTTTTCCCCTTTTTCTATAAGCTACAGCTCTCTCTGAGAGAGATTGGAAGAAGTATATATTAGGAAATATAGGTGATGTAATATTAAAAGAAATGACTAAAATTTATTTTTAAAATATAATTATTGTAGATGAGTGGAGGATAGATTAGAAAGTAGAGAGATTGGATATATGGAGATCAATTAGAATGATTTTAAATAGTGTAGGCAAGAAATAATGAAATCATGAACTATTATGGTTATGATGTGAAGAGAGGGAATAATTATTTTCAGAAGTATGAGGTAAGATTGTCTTCTGAAAGTAAGTTGGAAGGGTATTATGTAAGTGGCTTGAAAACTGAAGGCTTGTGTAATGGTAACGTAATTTGAAGATCCCCTTGTGTTGGTAAACTAACAGGTACTCAGCACTTGGTTTCAGGTTAAGTTTTAAGACATAGAGCTTCTGAAAATCCCATGGTGGGATGAACTTGTTGACATGATGAGAGGGGGCCAAACAGGGAGGAACTGGTGCCCTACATAGGAAAAAGCCCAAGCTGAGAGAGGCCAGAAGAACTTCTGGGAGCAGCATCATGGAGGCAAAGAGAGAAAGAGAGAGAGAGAGCTGCCTGGGACAAGAATTCTGAGAGAGAGAGTTGCCAGGAGCCAGAGTTGCTGAGAGAGAAAGAGAGAACTGCCAGCCTGAGCAGCCCAGGACTTTTGAGGAGCAGCGGAGCTGCTGAGAACTGAGGAGACATGACTGTGGTGTTGGTACTTTGTCTGTTTTGGTGTTACTTTGTCAGATTCATTTGTTGATGGAGTCCTCAGACGTTGTTGTTGGGTCTAGGTTGATTTCACAGGCAGAAAGTGAATTGATGAGGATGCTGGTAATTTGGATGAATGTTATTGTGGCTTTGTTGAGCCTTGTCTTCCCAGGAACAGAAACTGCTGAGAATTTGCCTTGGGTCCAGATGAAGAAAAGATCTCTCCTTGGTTATTGAATGCTGTGATGACATTGCAACCTAGCTTTGACCTAGGAGTGGATGGCTTTTGTGCTTTCCACTGCTCCTTGAGAGGGAGTTTGGTGGTGACTGATGATATCGTAATTCAATTATGATCCAGGGGTGGAAAACTTTTGACCTTTGTACTTTGTGACCAACCAAATGAATGTACTTTGTTTATGATTGGAAACTAATCTCCAATTGAGTAGAGGGAAGACTTCGTAACTGACTAAATGAATGTACTACCCAGGGCTGGAGTACTTTGACCTTTGTACTTCGAGTTACTAAAGGAATGCACCATGTTTAAAAGAAAACTTTAACCTTTGCACTTTGTGATTGAATTGAAGACTTAGTAAATGATTGAGTTACTCTGTATTTTGATTTTCTGTGAATATTTTGCCTTAATTTGTTACTGAATAAATAGAGAGTTTACTATGCTTGTAATCAGAAACTTGGAAGCTGCTTGTGCTTGGCAGTGCTTGGTGTTACAGCTTGGAACAACCTCTGTGGGGAGTGAAAGAAATTTAGAGAGAAATAAAAGGATTGGTGTGCAGTGGTGAGGGTCTAGTTGAGGATATATACTATAAATTTGTAGTGGGCACACTTAGGATACTTGTGTGACTTCCTCCAGTAGTGTTCAGGGGAAATAGAAAAAGAATAGTTGGTGTTATCCACGGCTGGGATTTGGAATGGGATGAGGTTCAACAGAATAAGGGACAAGGACTTTAAGGAGGAGAGTCTAAAATTGCTTAACTAAAAATTCAGATTTTAGAAGGAGCAAATTGAAAGCAGGCAATGGTTATGGTCTGAGATAGCAAAACAGGATGGAGTGAGTGAAGGTTTTTATAAAGATGGAGGATAGGTTTAGGAGTAGCCATGTGTGTGCTGGAGCCCTTTTAAATTGGTTCGTGTTGATTGTAAAACGCTCACTGTGGGTATTAATTTCTCAGAAACTGGTAAATGCTACAAATTAGAGCTTGCTTTATTATTTTGTTGATTGCCAAGACTTAGGAAAGTGATTGAGAGCATGTGAAAAATGTAGATTAAACTTAAGTGTGTCACAAGTACTTCTTTTGGGAACTAGTTGTAAATATTTTTAACCAGCACAACTTTGGGTGAGACCCAGGAAGTGATGGATTCAGAGGTGACACTCATCCAAGGAAGAGATGGTGAAAATTAGCAGTCCTAAATTAAACATCCTGACCTTGGTTGGGGAATTGATAGACTGAATGGGCACTTAAGTCAAAGAACAAGGAAGCCAAAACACAAAGCAGCAAATGCTGAATTTATCAATCGCTGACATTGTGGGGTATATCATCATCATCAAAATCCTCATCACTACCATTTATATGGCATTTATTATGTGCCTGCCACTGTGCTAAGTATTTTACAAATATTATCTCATTTGATCCTCACAATAACCCTAAAAAGTAAATGATAATATATTAACTTTTCACATATATCAATGGGCAACTCTCAGTGGCACCTGTTTTTAAATGACCATGAACTAAAAATGTGTGTGTGTGTGTGTGTGTGTATGTGTGTCCTGATAACTATATTTAAGCATAATTGGCTTTTTTGGTAATAATATTCTATTTTATGCGTTTACAAATATTTTTCTAAGAAAGGGTACAGAGACTTAACAAGACTACCAAAGGGGATCCATGACACACCCCAAAATGGTAAAGATCCTTTTTTTATGTTCTTTATAAGGCTTCTTCAGGATATATTTATCACTAGTTAACATCATTCAATTCTCAAATGGCATGAACCTCAGTTCCTGGGCAACTGAAAGGATTGCCATCGTAACTTAGTGAAGGCCTACATAATTTCTTGTCTGTTTTATTGCAATAGTGCTGTTAGTGGTCTCCCTGAATCCCATCTCTCTTGTTTCTACACCATCTTCCACACAGCTACAAAATTAATATCTTTAAAAGTCACATCTGGCTATGTCACTTCCCCAAGGAAAAAGCTTCAGTGTCTCCCTGTTGCTTCTAAAATTAAAGCATTAATAAAAGGCTCTTGAATTTTTAACTCATTTGTTCTGAAGAAAAAAATTCCAATTGAATACTATAGTAGCTTAAGAAGTTTTAACCATAGTCTAACTCTTCTAAAAAATATCCTATACTTTACTAAATAAGGTCCAACAATTTACATCACATTAGGTCTTCCCTTCTGAAAGTTTTCCGATCAACGTAATGCCCTCTACAAAAGTTGGTGTCTAGAATGGAACATATTATTCTAGACTTAGACTGACTGGGAAAAGCATTGTGGCAGTACCTCTTTCCTAGACCTTGATTCAGTACCTTTCTGAATTCAGTCTAATATTGCATTGGCATTCTTTGATGTCATAATATGTTGACTTCTTCTGAGCTTGTTGTACACCAAAACTCCAAGTTTTGGGGCAGCTAGATGGTGCAGTGAATAGAATACCAGCCCTGAAGTCAGGAGGACCAGAGTTCAAATCCGTTCTCAGACACTAGACACTTACTAGCTGTATGACCTTGGACAAGTCACTTATACCCAATTGCCTTGCCTTCTCCACTTAAAACAAAACAAAACAAAAAACAAACTCCAAGGTCTTTTTAAAGCAAACTGCCCTTTTGCTATCATCCTGTGCTTTTCTAATTGATTGCTAAAAAAACAAAGTAAAAGACTTTATATTTATCCCTACTAAATTGATGCTAATTCAATTTGTCTCATGTTCTAGACTGCCAATTAAACATGTTATTTTAGTAAATGAAGAACCAAAGATACATAGACATGAAATAATTTGCCTAATATAACACAGGTACTAAGTAGATGAGCATGGATTTCAACTCTGACTCTGTGATTCCAAATCCAACACTATTCATTGCATCATACTGCCTACTACTGTAGTTCAGGCCTTCATCACTTCTAACTTTGTATATTTGGATAGCCTTCAAATTATTAACCCTTTCTCGAAGGTCTTTCCTGTTGAATCCATCCTTCCACAATCTGCCAAAATGATATTCCTAAAACATAGGTCTGATCATGTCACTGTCCTAGTCAAGAAGCTCTAGTGGGTCTGTATTGCCCTTAGGACAAGATAAAAGTACCTCAATTTGTCACTTAAAATGCATGACAATCTGATAGCTGATTCTCTGTCTCTTTCTCTCTCTCTTTCCACACACACACACACACACACACACACACACACTCACACACATGCTCACACATTTTGTTTACATATTCTCCATTCCAGCCAAATTGGTTTCCTAGTTGTTC
Organism: Pseudochirops corinnae; assembly: GCA_028646515.1. Taxonomy (NCBI): domain Eukaryota; kingdom Metazoa; phylum Chordata; class Mammalia; order Diprotodontia; family Pseudocheiridae; genus Pseudochirops; species Pseudochirops corinnae. The sequence continues at coordinate 62,554,469 of CM053591.1, forward strand.
TTTCATATATGACAGTCCATCTCTCACCTCTATACTATTGCTCTGGCAGTATCCCAATGCCTGGAATGAACCACCTTTTCTCCTTAACCTCTTAGAATGTCAGACTTTCTTCAAAGCTCAGTTCAAGCATAACTTTCTACATAATACCTTTCTGTATCACCTTCTCTCCTCCCCTACAGCTGCTAGTTCCAACTCCAGCCCTCAAAATTGCCTCATACTTTTCATATCTTTTAAAATTTCTCATATATGTGTATATTGTTTCCCTACAAGGGTCAGTGACTGTTTTGTTTCTGGATTTCCAAAGCCTAGCACATTAATATGCACTTAGTAAATATTTATTGACTGACACATAAATATATATGTATGTGTGTGTGGGTATATATATATATATATATATATATATACATATATGAATTGCCACTCATTCAAATTTCTAGAAGTTTTTAAATTTTAATAATAAATTTACTACTTGGATAACAATTTCTTATGGATAAAATAAGGCATCAGTTCCTGGTCATCTTTTTGAAGAGATGCTCCTATAAAAGACTTGTTCCATGTATTACAAAATTTGAGACTACAAGCCTCAGATAAATAGACGCAACTGACAAGTAATTAACTTGTGGCTTTAATTTTTTAAATTGCTTGGTATTCCCCAATGAATGGAGACATGTTGTTGTTTTATATTTGAAACTCATCAACTCAGTATTCTTATTTGCATTTCTTATGAATGCTGAACTCCAGAATCATGAAAAGGAATAACAACAAAGAATAATAAGAATAATAATATATTTGGGGAAGTTGTGTAGGTGTATCTTTTACCCTTGGTTCATTTGTGTTTATTTTCTCCTTGCAAATTGATTGTAGACTCCAAGCTCACTGTCATAGAACTTAACTAATTATATTTTATGCAGTGTCTAATGAATTAGCAACACTTAAAAAATGGCTGATTATATAATGGGGGCTTGTATACTGTATAGATTCAAAAAGCACATCAAGAAGTCATGACCTTGTAAAGTCTCATTTCTTGCCATTGGATGGTTGCTAAGAAGCAAAAGCGATGCCTTGTAGCCTATTTCCCCTACAGATGACTTTACCTTGGCCTTCCCTAATAATACATGCCGTTAAAATTCTCCAGGCAAGCCAATTCTACCCCTACTCTGACCTTGCAAAAAATAAAAATATCCTATTTGTAGTTTTGCAAGCATAATGCCTGAATAGAAACCAGAATGACTTTCAGTAAGTATGTAGTTGTAACACATTTCCTGCCTCTTCCTCCAACCTTTTAGTGGCCTTGGATTTGATTTAGAGATAATTTGTTCTTCTACTTATTGAATGAAGTCTTTGCCACTTCAAGGTAAAAAGTAAAGAGAAGAATAACTTGATGAATTCTTTCTTTCTTTCTTTCTTTCTTTTTTTGTCTCTTTTGGAGGGAGGAGGGCAGGGCAATTAGGGTTAAGTGACTTGCCCAAGGTCACAGGGCTAGTAAGTGTTAAGTGTCTGGGACCACATTTGAACTCAGGTCCTCCTGACTCCAGGGCGGGTGCTCTATTCACTGTACCACCTAGCCACTCCAGTCTTGCTGAATTCTTTAAAAGGATTACTCTGAACAACAATATTAATTTGTTTTATAGGGACCTGGAATAGCTTAACAAGTCTTAATGAAGTCTGGCTATTTTTCCCTGAAATTTTCCAAGCCAGAATAAAGATGTGAATATAAATTTTTTTCCACCAACAAAAAAATTGATTTAAAAATAAGCAAACTACTATAAAGTTTGGAATATCTGTGGAAAAAGTCCTTGTTCCTTCATCCCTGCTACACTTTTGATATTTCTTATTCCATTTGAATCTGTATCCCCCTGCTTTTTCCCTGATGACTACAAACAAGACTTCCATTCATCAGAAATCTCCATTTGGTCTTGATTTAAACTTTGTCCTGTAGTTCTCCTCCCTTTCACAAAGTCCTAGAAAAAGTCATCTCTGTTGCTTCGACTTTCATACCTCTGACTTTGTCAGTCAAGTGACACAGTGAATAGAGAACTGGACTTGGAATCAGAAAGACTCATCTCCCTCAATTCTAATAGATCCTCAGACACTTATTAGTTGTATGACTGTGGGCAAGTCACATAAGCCTGATTGTATCAGCAAACAGTTGTATAGATGAAGACATCTATAAAAATAAGCTGGAGAAGGAAATGGCATATGGCTCCAGTATCTTGCCCAAAACAAAAACAAAAACAAAAACCCGCAAAGAAAACAAACAAACACAAAAAGGGGTCATGAGGAGTTGGATGCTACTTAAAGGACTAAACAACAAAAACCTTTGACTTACTTTTCCACTCCTCAAAATCTGGCAGCTGACTGAGGGAAAACTGTTATCTTTAAGTTTAGCAGTGATCTTCTAATTGAAGAATTTTTCAGCCCTCATCCATCTTGACCTCTGAAATGTTTCACACTGTTGACAACTCCCATCTCCCAGATACTGTATATTGTGGCTTTTTTATGATGCTATGTTCTCTACTGGTTTTTCTCCACTTTGTCTGAATTATCATCTATGTATTCCAAGACTTCACCTTCAGGTTCTTCCTTGTTCTCTCTTTTCTTCTCATTCTTCTCTCTATATCTCGGACAACTTGCCAGCCACCATAAAATCAGAGATCATCTCTATGAATATGATTCCAAATGTTCACATTCAGCCTTCATTTTATCTTGAGATCCAACAACTATATGCTAGTCATCTGCATGTGGATATTATATAGGCATCTCAGAATGAACTGTGTACAAAGCAGACTTCATTTTTACCCCCAAATCCACATTTCTTCCTAACTTGCCTGCTTCTGACATGGGCGCAACTATGCTTCCAGTTAGTTACCCAGGTAAAAAACCTTATGGGTATCCCTAGATGTTCATTCTTCCTCATTTCTCTCAGATCAAAAAAAAAATTCCAATCAGTTTCTAAATCTCTCCCACATATTAAATATTTCCCCTTTCTCCTCTCATGTTAATAACCTTAGTTCAAATCTTTACTACTACTAATAACCTCCTAATGAGTAATCCTGCCTCCAGGCTCTCCTTTCTCCAGTCCTCTGACCACTTCCAAATTCAGTCCTAAAGCACAGATCTGGCCATATCACAATCAGTAATGGAATTGATTAAACTTGAATTACCTGATAGAATCCAGGCAATCTACTAGACACTTTGGACATTTGTGGTGTGGTGAGAAGGAGAAGAAATATAGTGCACTTCCAGGGATGAAATTCTCTAATGCAGCTCTTTAACTTAAACACCTCGTATTATTAGAGTTGCTTGGAACACTTAGAGGTTAAGCCCAGAGTAAGAATGTGTGAGAGGCAAGATTTGAATCCAAGAATTCCTGACTCTGATATTGGCTTTCTATCAATTATGCCCAAACTGCTCTCCAGGCTGCTGACACTCAAATGTGAAAAAAAAAAAAATGAAAATAGCCTCTACCCTTAAGGAGTTACATTTTACTGGATGTAAACAGTACCTACTCAGATAAATTAAGGCAAAATGTAACATGTAAAGAATAATTTCAGAGCAGAAGGAAGAGGAGGAGTTTTGGAGTGATCAAGAAAAGACCTGATGTAGGAGATGGCACTAGAACTCATCCTGAAATAGAAGTCCATAGTCCAAGAGGCACAAAGGTGAACATTCCTGGCAGATGGATAACCTCTTTAAAGTAGAATGAATGCACATAAGTAGCAGAAGGTTCATTTGGCCTGAAAAGCAATTCATGAATGGGGGAGTCTGGAAACATAGATTGAGGCTAGAATATGATGAGCTTTAAATATTAATATCTAGTTGTTTCTGTCATTGCCCTCTGTTACACAGTTAGCATGTGGTAGAGATGGATAGAGGTAAGAGAAATAATGGCCAAATCACTTGCTTTCTTAATTTTGTGACTTGTCTTATAATCAATTCATTCTCACTTCTAAAGTGGAAAGATATATATACATACACACATGTGTGTGTATGTTGTTTTGTATTTGTCCTTTGTTTTCAAAGAGGACCATGGCATCAGAGAAATGATGACATGACTTGCAAAGTCATGATATGACTTTGATTTGAGTGAGTGAGGGCTGACATATATGTATGTGTGTGTATGTTTATATGTGTGTATATATATATACACAGACACAGACATACACACATACACACACATATATAATTTGTTATCCTTTATAAAATGTGTGAATAGGACACAGTTCAACATAGCAGGCAGAGACTGAAAGTACTTAAGTCCTACCTTTGATATATACTGGCTATGTTCCCAGAGGCAAGTAGCTTAACCTCTCATTGCTTCCCAGAGGACCCTCTAATACTAATAAACTACAAAATTGTCGAGGGCCAGCTCTAGGAAAGTCCATCCAAGAAAATCCAGGCCAGAGTTTTGCTCTTGATCTGTTCTCTTTCCTGGCTCAATCTTCTCAGGATCCTTGGCTCATCACCTGATTCCTTGTGCTTTCCTTGATTAAGATATGGATCTTGCCTTTGTTTCTGTTTACCCAAGTAATTCAGATCCCCCATCCTCCCGAGCTTTGACCACCATTTTAGGAGTCACTTATTCACTTAAGGTATAGGGAAATATCCCATGGGAGGGGCATAAAACAGTGTGTGCTTTGCTTATATAATTCTTGACCCTCAGATGAAGAAATGAATTTGCCTGCAACTTGCTTTCATTTTCCTCCTGGCCCATGTTCATTATCATCCACACCTTCCTGTGAGGTAGCCCACATTCAGTGGGCTCCACAAAACAAAGAACGTTTTTGATCCGTATAAATGAAGGGAGCTTCCAAGCTTGGAAATTCCTCACATCATGCAATTTGCAGGTACAACACTAAGTACGCTTCCTTAAACTTTAACCCCAGCACCCACCAAAAGTGCTCATTACTTCCTCTGTGAAAGTTGAATTAACCAGAACAACAATCACAAATACAATACAAATCAATTGAGTAGCTAACATACCCAGACTAGGGCAAGGAAAAAAGCCAAACCGTGGCCAGATTTTTACTTTTTATCTAGTAAAAGGCAAGAACAATCATGATGAAGATAACAGAGAAAGCCAGCTGGACTATGGTTTGCACTATTAATGAGTATGATGATGATGATGATGATAATAATAATAATAATAAGTTGCTTTAATGAAAAATATCCTATTAGACTCTTCTACCAATCCCATGATGCCAAGGCCTCTTTATATTACAAAATGTGAGTTCTTACCAGAATAATTTGCAGTTTCTTTTCATGAACAGGGTTCCCTAAGACTATGAAAATGACAGCTTTGGAATTCACCTCGTAGATTATATTTATATATGTCACAAAGGTACAAATTAGCCATTTCCATTCTCATTCCAAAAACAAAACCCTAACAGAAAGTCCTAAAAAATGCTTATTTATTTTTTTTAATATTTCATTTCTACCTCTATATCACTGCCTCAGGACAGATGTGAAAATACCAGATTCACACTTTACAAAAATGTCCATAGAATTGCTTGGAATGTGAAGATGCCCCAAATACATCTGGAAATGAATGATAAATCATTTTAGAAGGCCTAGTTTTGACTTCCCTATTTCCTTTAAAGGCATGATAAATAACCCCTTTCCATAAAATATGATACTTCACATTTCAGATTGCATTCTGTATTCCTCTAGACACTTTCATTAGTTTCCCAGCAATCCTATGAAACAAATCTTCAGTGACAGAAGGGAGATTTAAGTGTTTGAAAGTGTTTTGGGTCCGAGAAACATATGCACTTTTCCCATTCTAGATTAACTTTCACAGTGTTTTATGCTCAGATTACACACAAACAGCTGAACTATGAATTCTAATTTTGTCAGGATTGGCAATATTATTGGAAGAAGAAAATTTCACTTTTTTTTTTGAGGGGGGGAGTACTCTTTATTTTTCATATTTAAATATTAAAATTTAAGTAGTTATATGAAGTATTTTGTATCAATTTCAAGAGATGTTTCATCAGGTAAGAAAAACTAAAGATCTTTTGAATTCAGTAAACTAGTTGAAGATAAATCAAGGTCAAAACCATATAATCTTAGGGAATGCTCTGAGACTTGGAGAGTGTAACTAATTTCTCTATGATCTCAGAGTTATTAAATGTCAGCAGTAGTATCTGAATGCATGTCTTCCTTATGCTAAATCTAATAATATATTCAACAAACCATGATGCTTCTTTTACTTAAAGATAAGGGGAGGCTGTTTTAAGTTAAAAAAACAAAAACAAAAAAAACCTAACACCTAGATATTGGTATTTAAAGCTTTTTATTCTGGCTTCAATCTAAGATATTTCTTTTCCACATTACTTTATATTCATAACACATCTTTGATTCTTCTGTCTGCTAATTATATACTTGTTTGCCTCCTTTGATACTAGACTTTACAATTTCTTGGTTAAGATCATCCATACGGACCTTTAAAACTTATCTAAAAAAATTAACCTAGACCTCATTATATGTTTAATGGCTTCAACTCAATGATTCAGTTTAATAAATATATCTTAAGTGCCAATTGTGTGCCAGGCACTCTTCTAAGCACCGGGGGATACAAAAAGAGGAAAAAGGCAGTTCCTGTCCTCAAAGAGCCTCCAGTCTAATGGGAGAGACAACATGTAAACAAATATGTATATATATATATATATATATATATATATAGCAAGTTATATACAGGATAAATAGGAAATAATGAAAGGAGAGAAAGCACTGGAATTAAGAGAGATAGGGGAAGATTTCCTATAGAAGGTAGAATTTTAGTAAGGACTTAAAGGAAACTAGGGGGGTCAGTAGTTAGGGCAGAAGAGGGAAACTATTCCAGGCAGAGGGCATAGCAGGAGAAAATTACTAGAGCTGAGAGATGGAGTGTCTTATTTGTGGATGAGTTAGGAGACCAGTGTGACCAAAAGGGTAGAGGGGCCTAGATCAGATTATGGAGAACTTTGGATGCCAAATAAACATTTTGCATTTGATCTGAAAGCAATAAGAAGCCACTCAAGTTTATTGAGTAGGGAACGTGACATGAACAGACCTGCATTTTAGAAAAGAAAAATCATTTAGTGGCCGAATTGAAAATGAATTGGATTGGAGAGAGATTTGAAGCAAGTGGAGTCCCAGGAAGCTATTGCAATATTCAAAACATGAGGGGCTGAGGATCTGTACTAGAGTGGTAGAAGAGTCAGAGGAGAGAAAAGGGCATTTTCAAGGGCTGTTGCAAACGTGAAATTGGCAGACCTTGGCAGCAGCTTTGATATGCATGTGGCAGGGTAGGGTGGGTGGGGAGGATAGGGAGGATGGGGAGGGTATGTAGATAGAAAGTAATCCAGAATGGCTACTGGGTTGCAAACTGAGGGATAGAATGGTGATGTCCACTATAATAATTGGGAAGGAAGTGGGAAGGGTTTAGGGGAAAAGATAATGAGTTCTATTTTGTACTTATTGACTTTAAGACGGACATCCGTTCAAGATGTCAGAAGAAAAAAAAACAGTTGGAGATGTAAGATTGAAGATCAGCAGAGAGTTGGGTCAGAAAGATCAATTTGAATCATTAGCATAAGGATGGTAATTAAATTCATGGGCCTTGATGAGATATTTAAGGGAAGTAATACAAAGGGAAAAAAGAAGAAAATCCCAGGACAGAGCCTGGTGGAAGTTCTACAGTTAGAGGGCATTATCTATTCTAGAGAATGATTCAACAAAAGAGAGAAAAAAGGAACAGATAGGTAGGAATTGAGAGAAATGATTATTAATAACCAACAGCATGGGAATATTCAAATTTTCCCCTTTTTCTTTTATTCTCATTTCAGTACCTCAATCCTTGACTACTGAGCCAACCTTCTCCTGTACCTAGACTTTAGTTACAAAAGGGCAGAAGAAAAATGGGATGATAACAGGGATGGAAGGATCAAGTATGAGTCTTTTTGGGGCGATGGGATGGGGAGAAATTTTGCTTCAAATGGAAATGAACCAGTGGAGAATAAAATATTGTAAATAAGTGAAAGATTAGGGATAACAGAGAGGACAATCCATTGGAGGAGATGGTAGATAATAGGATCACTTGAACAGGTAGAGTGGTTAGCCTTGGTAAGGAGTAAGACCATTTCATCACATGAAAAGGGATATTAAAAAATGGCAGAAGGAACCTGAGGGATAGGAGATGAGAAAGATGTGGGAATAGGGAGTGTATGGCCAACGATCTAAATGTTTCTGTAAAATATGAGGCAAGCTTCTTAGCTCAGAGATTCAGTGGAATGTAAGTCATGGATGGTTTGAGGAGAGATGAAAAGTTTTGGGAGAACTACTGTGATGAGCGAATTCATGAGGTGTAGTAGGATTGCCTGGCAATAGTGAAGACTCAATTGAGGCTACATAAAATTAATTTATGGCAGATTCAGTCAGAAGAGATGTATGATTTTTTTTTTTCCATCCTCATTCATCAGTACTTGTGTTGGCATGAAGGTGACAAATTATGTAAGTGATAGAAGGTTGACTTGGCAAGGCATAATTGGCAATATAAGGGAGCAAGAGATTCAAGAGAAGAGGACAGTGTAGAGCTGAACTGGTCCACAATGGAGTCAAGATAGGGAAAAGAGGAGAGAGTGGTTAGTGCCAGGGAGATGGCCTGGGAGAGAATAGAGGAATCTAGGAATTGGAGGGCACAGAGCACAATGTTATGTAAAGGAAGGCAGAGGAAAGATGGCAGAGAAAAGCCAGGAAGTCTCTTGAGCTCTCCAGTTTCCCTCAGAAACAATTGTATTGTTAAATCAAATCTCTAAATGGATTCTGGAAAGATAGAACCCACAAAAAGACAAAATGAAAAGATTTTCCAGCTTAAGATAACTTAGAGGGACTTCAGGAAAGGTCTATCTTTGGGTAAAAGGGGAATACAGCCCAGAGCAGGTGAGATCTGGGTAAGCAATCAGGAGGCTCTTAGCCACAATACTGAGCAAATGAGGCCCCAAAGTTCTGATTCAGCAGTCTAGTGGCACAGCAGGCCAGATATGAGGCCTCCAGTTCAACTTTAAAATTACAAAATCATCTAGAAAATGAGTAAAAAAAAAAAAAAGAATTCTGACCATAGAAAGCTACTAGGGCAACAGGGAACATCTAAACACAAACTGAGAAGAAGACAAACATGTCAAAATGCCTTGTGATTTGTCCTTTTTTTCTTGAAAAGGATCATGCCACCAGGAAGATGATGTCATGACTTGCAAATGAATTGGATTTAAGTGAAGGAGGGCAAAGTTACCAGCCTCACTTTCTCCTCTGGTCCCAGTGGCAAGATATAGATAAGGATGATTGGAGATGGCCCCTGATGCAGTGGGGAACATTGTCTTTTAAAGTCAAGGTCTTTCTCAGGTCTCAGACAGAGGCAACACCCATTCAATGATTAAAATAAAGTAAGAAATGAGGCAAAGAGTGAACTCTTTTACCTAGTTAGGAAAAAAAATATAATCTGGGAGGGGAAGACCCTCAGGGTTTCTTGTCAAAATAGGTATGGTTAAAATTTACATTTTCTCTGGGCCATCAGGGTCCAAACAATGACCAAAGTGGGGGTGTGGGGTGAGGGGAGCTTTAGCTGGGACTTGTTACTCATTCAGTGGGAGTCAGAGTGATTTGTCCTCTCAAAGTGGAATGTTAATTGTTCTCAAGTCCAAAAAGTCTTCTTGGAAGAGCTCAAAAATGACTTTTAAAATCAAGTAAAAGAAGTAGAAGAAAAATGTGTGAAAAGAAATGAAACATATACAAGAGTCAGCAGTCTGGAAAAGGAAAGATAAAAAATAACTGAAGAAAAACAATTCTTTTTTTTCCCTTTCTTCATTTTATTATTTCAAACCAGGTGAACAATTTGATAAAACGTGTGAAAAAAGTGAGGAGGAGTCTGATGCTGTTGACTCTGGGGCCTGGGCCAGGGTTTAGAGACTGAGGATGAGGGATGAAGATGGAAGCCCTCATGGCAGTGGCCTTTCCTATCTTAGAGCTAAGGAGCTACAGTTAATGGAGTTGATGGGAGAACTGCCAGAGGGGGCAGAGGAGGTTGGGAGGGGGAAGGAGGTGGGGCTGCTGGGAGTGGGAGATGAGGAGAAGCCTCCGTGACATTGGCTTTTGACTCATGACAGTCCTTTGGAAACCTTTGTTGGGGGTGGGGGATGGAGTTGGAATGGAGAATTCTTGGGGGTGGGGTGGGGTTGGAATGAATTCTAGGTTTGGAATGGAGAAGAAAAGGCAGAGGATGGAGGAGATGAGGCTTTGGGTGGCTGGAGAGGCTGCTGTCCCCTCATCCTTGGGTAAAGAATACAGGTGAAGCCCCCAAAACAGCCCCCAGGGCCAGAGCAAGCAATGAGACAGACAGATATAAACAGACAGACAGCCAAGTTATGGGCTACCCTGGAGGAGGTCATCCAGCACACATTGGGACAACTCAGCCATTTAGTACATGACAGTTTTAAATAGTCTTCTCTAAAAAGATCCCTAAACTTTTGTTTTATATTTGAAACACACACACACACACACACACACACACACACACACACACACACACACACCAAGAAAAACAGAGGAGCTTTAGGATTCCTGGACTAAGGAAGGTTACCATCTGCATCACCATCCTGCTCAGTATAGCTTTGTGCTTTATCCTGGAAGGGCTCCCTGAGGCCCTGAGGGGGCGGGGCTGGCCTGGGAAGGGACAGGCACAGCTGGTAAAGGGCTTCCTGCCAATACAGGGGCCAAGGGCTGGCTTTGGGGAGGGGTGGTTGTTCTGGCAATGCCGAGGTGCCAACAGTATTGGCCAGAGAAATACAGGTTTTCTTTACCACAAATCCAAGTTTCAGATAAACCGATATCTCCCTCCCCCCAACCCAGAATAAAATAGAAGTGAAATCAGAATGCAGCCTAGGGTGGAGCTGATAAAGGGACTGCAGCTGTGGGAGAGCTGGGGAGGGGGCAGGGTCTGGGAGGCACAAGGCCCCTCACAGCAGCTGGGCCAGGCAGGCTCAGATCCAAATCTCAGAGGCCTCGGCCTTCCACTCTTCACCAAAGTCTCTTGGTTAGGTGGGGGAGGAACCAAAACATGGAAACAGAGGGAGAGAGGAGGAAACTGGGGAGAGAAGTTGAAGTCACTATAACTGTGCATCCTTCCTTCCTTGGTCCTGTCTGCATCTTCCTCTTGCTCAGAAACTGAGCAGCTCAAGTGGTCCTCTGGCCCGCCGGCCCTCTACTTGCTCAGAAGAGGCCTCAATACTTTGTTGATGACATCATCGGTGATAGCATCAAATGCAAACTGCACTTTCTTAGTATCGATGGCACAAGTGAAGTGCATGTAGATTTTCTCAGTTGTCCTTCCTCTTGTTCAGGTCCTCAGATTTACCCTGGATATAACTGTCAGCCTCTTTATATTTGTTAGCCCTGAATACTCAGGAAAGCAGATAGTGAGGGTGCTGTGAGTGATCATCTCTTCAAACAGGTCTTTCTTATTGAGGAAAAGGATGATGGAGGTGTCTGTGAGCCACTTGTTTTAACAAATGCTGTTGAAAAGCTTCATGGTCTCATGCATTCAATTCATCTCCTCATCTTCAGCCAGGACCAGGTCATAGGTGTTCAGTGCCACAAAGAAGATGATGTCATCACACCTCAAAATAGATAATCTACTTCCTTTGTTCAGACCTCTGCCTGCCCACATCAAATATCTTGAAGTACAGATCCTTGAAGGTGAAATGTCTCCACAATACCAGTGGCCTTCATTTGGGTTCTCAGCACATACTGCTGAGTGGGGATGTGGTCAGACCAAGATATCCTTTCTAGGTCATTTAGATAGTAGGCAGCTGAAGTGTTGAGCTGGTACTGCTGGAAGCAGCCCAAACAGGCCTGCACACCATCATCTGACCACAGCTTCTAGATCACACTGGCATGATTCCCTGCTCCTCGGCAGTACAGTATAGGGCAAACAGCTGGTGGGTATCATCCGCTCTGGAAGTATTCCCAAGGTCAATCTGCAGGCTGTCCATCAGTTTGATAATGGCCATGGACTGGATGGTGTTGCTGTAGACTACAGCTTTGTACTGCTAGCACTCCTCCTGTGAGTAACTGTCCTCGTTAATGATCTTCATCTGTTTTACCTGAGGAGCAGCAGTTTCACCTCCCGTGCTGCCTTCTCACAGTCCTCCCATAGGTTCTTATCTATCATCTTCAAGCCCTCAGCTGCTGCCTTGTCTTCTGTGCTCATGGTGCCTCCCACCAGCCCCACCTAGCCACCTTCTCCCTTCCCCCCTCCACCATCCCCTCCCACCTCCATGCTTGTGTGGGGAGCTCCCAGCCAAAAAAACCCAATTATTTAAAAAATAGAATTGGTTAAATGGAAAACAAAACAAAACAAAAAAACACTGAAGAAAACAAATCCTTCAAAAATAGAATTTTCCAAATGGAAGAGGAAGTATAAAAGCTAGCTTTTAAGGAAAATAATCCCTTAAAAAATAGAATTGGGCAAGTGGAAGCTAATTATTGAGACATCAATTATCAGTGAAACAATATAAAATATTTCAAAGTATACTTGCCAAGACAAACCTAGGAACTATATGAATACAATTACAAAAAATATTTTCACACAAATAAAGTCAGATTCAAACAATTGGAAAAAAGATATCATGGGTAGGCTGAGATAATCTAATAAAAATGAAAATTCTATCTAAATCAATTTACTTATTCAATGCCATACCAATCAATCTGTCAAGAAAGTATTTTCTAGATCTAGGAAAAAAAAAATATAAAATTTATCTGGAAGGACAAAAGGTCAAGAATATCAAGGGGATTAGTGGGGAAAAAAAGCTAATGAAGGGTAAGGCTAGCCATACCAGAGCTAAAACTATATCATCAATCATCAAAACTATTTGATACTAAGAAATAGATCTCTAGATCAGTGCAATAGGTTAGGTACACAAGATACAACAGTCAATGATTAGAGTAATCTTCTGTTTGATAAACCCAAAGATTCCAGCTTCTGAGATGAGAACTCACTATTTAACAAAAACTGCTAGAAAAACTAGAAAACAGTATGGCAAAAACTAGGCACAGATCAATGTCTTACATTGTTTACCAAAATCAAGTCTAAATGGGTGCACAGTCTAGATATAAATTATCTATAAAGAATCTGGAAGAGCAAGAAATGGTTTGCCTGTCAGATTTATGGATTAGGGAAGAACTTATGACCAAATAAGAGTGAGAGAGCATTAAAAAATGCAAAAGGGATAATTTTGATTACATTAAACTGAAAAGTTTTTGTATGGATAAAGCCAATGTAAACAAGATTAGGAGGGAAGTGGAAAATTGAGAAAGAATTTTTAGAACCAGTGTCTCTGATAAAGGCCTCATTTCTAAAATGTACAGAGAACTGAGTCAAATTTATAAAGATACAAGTCATTTCCTAATTGATAAATGGCCAAAGAAGATGAACAGGCAGTTTTCAGAGGAAGAAATGAAAGATATCTATAAGTATATGAAAAAAAAAACGCTCTTATTCACTATTGATTAGAGAAATGCAAATTAAAACCACTCTGAGGTACCTTTCACTGGTCAGATTAGTTAAGATGACTAAATAGGAAAATGATAAATGCTGAAGATAATATGGAAAAATTGGAACACTAATGCATTGTTAGTGGAGTTGTAAACTGATCCAACCATTCTGGAGAGTAATTTGGAACTATGTCCAAAGAGCTATAAAAAAAGTGCATACCCTTTGACCTAGAAATACCACTTCAAGGGCTGTATCCCAAAGAGATCATACAAGTGGGAAAAGTATCCACATATACAAAATTATTTATAGCAGCTCTTTTTGTAGTGGCAAAGAATTGGAAATCAAGGGGATACCCATCGATTAGGGAATGGCTAAACAAGTTGTGGCATATGAATGTAATGGAATACTATAGTGTTATAAGAGTTGAGGAGCAGACAGGATTCGTGATACCTGGAGAGACTTATACAAACTGATGCTGAGTGAGGAGAGCAGCGCCAGGAGAATTTTGTACATAAATACAGACACATCATATCTGTGACAACTAATTTTGATAGACTGGGATCCTCTCAGCAATGCAAGGTTATAAGACAACTCCAAAAGACTCATGATCAAAATGGAAATCCACATCCAGAGAAAAGAACTACAGAATCGGAATGCAGATTGAAGCAAACTGCTTGCCCTTTATTTTTTGTGTTTTGTTTTGTTTGGTTCCTTCTCGTTGTTTACTGCATTGATTATAACTCTTCTTTATAACTTGACTAATATTTAATGCTTAGGTATTTGTAGAACCTATATTGGATTGCATGATACCATGGCAGGGGAGGAGAAGGGAGAGGAGAATGAGGGGGAAAAATTAGAGCTCAAGGGATTATGGAATTAAATGTTGCAAACTAAAAGTAAGTAAATTTTAAAAAAAATCCTAAAAAAATTATGAAGCAAGTTTCTCTGATAAAGGCCTCATTTCCTAAATATATAGAGAACTCAGTAAAATTTATAAAAAATGTGAGCCATTCTCCAACTGATAAATTATCAAAAGATATGAACAGTTTCCAGATGAAGTAATCATAGCTATCTATAGCCATATGGGAAAAAATTCTCTAACTCACTATTGATTGGAGAAATATAAATGAAAACAATTCTGATGTAGTACCTCATACCTTTTACACTGGCTAATAGAACAGAAAAGGGGAGTAACAAATGGAAGAGATTTGGCGGAGAAAGAGACTTTAATGCATTGTTGGTGTTGTGAACTGATTCATTCATTCTTTTCAGCAACTTGGAACTATGTCCAAAGGGCTATAAAGTCATGCTTAGCCTTTGACCTAGTAATACCACTACTAGGTCTGTATCTCAAAAAAAGATTTGAAAAAAACAAAAATAAATAACAAAGAAACAAAAACAAAAAGGAAAAGGAACTATATGTGTAAAAATATTTACAGCAGCTCTTTTTCTAGTAGCAAAGAATTGGAGGGTATGCCCATCAATTGGGAAATGTCTAAACACATTGTGGTACTATGTGATCATGATGGAGTGCTATTGTGCTATAAGAAGTGACCGGCAGGATGCTCTCTGAAAAACCGTCAAAGACTTGCATGGGCTGATGCAAAGTGAAATGTACTGTGTACAAAGTAAAAGCAATATGATCATTCATGAATGCTTAGCCAGTCTCAGCACCATAATAGTCTAAGACAACTCTGAAGGACTTATGATGAAAAATGCTATTTATCCCCAAAGAA
Source organism: Pseudochirops corinnae (assembly GCA_028646515.1). Lineage (NCBI taxonomy): Eukaryota > Metazoa > Chordata > Mammalia > Diprotodontia > Pseudocheiridae > Pseudochirops > Pseudochirops corinnae. Next base: position 62,569,733 of record CM053591.1, read on the forward strand.
GGGCCAGATGGTGTCTGAATACAGACTGAAGCATATTTTTTTAAACTTTTCTTTATTTATCTTGAAGTTTTTGTTTTGTTTTATTTTTATTTTTTTCTTTTGGTCTATGTTTTCATTCACAACATGACTAGTATGGAAATGTTGTGCATGACTACACATGCATAACCTATATCAAATTGCTTGCCATCTCATTGAGGGGAGTGGGAAGATAGGAAAAGAGAGAATTTGGAACTCAAATTCTAAAAAATGAATGTTCAAAATTGGTTGTACACTAAGAATTTGGATTCCTTTCCATCATTCTGCCTATGCAGATGATTCTGAGCTTTATTTTTCTATCCCTAAACTCTCTGCTGATCTCTAGTCTCTCAGCTCCAACTGTCTGTTAACTATCTTAATATCTTAAATCCCACATGTTGAAAACAACTAAATATCATTCTCACCTCTTCCCCTCTTCCTAATTTTGCTATAACTGTTGAGGGTATTGTCATCCTAACTCACAAGCTAGGTGTCATCCCAGACTCTCTCTCATCCTACATGACTAATCAATTGCCAAGTCCTGCTGCTTCTACACTTATAACATCTCTGGTATATGGCCACTTATTTCCTCTTGATACTGCCACCATGCTGGTACAGGCCCTCATCACCTCATGTCTTGACTATTACAATAGCCTGCTGCTTGATCTCCTTGCCACAAAGGTTTCCCCATTCCAGCACCTCTTCCACTCAGCTGCCAAATTGATCTTAAGAATGTGTAAAACCCCATTCAATCAACTCTATCACTAACAGCATCAAATATAAATTCCTTTGTTTGGCTTTTGAAGTCTTTCTTGACCTAGACTCTTGCTATTTTTCCAGTTTTCATATGTTTTACTATCCTCAAACCCTATACTCTGGGTACCAGTGATACTCTCCTTGCCCCATCTCCCAACTCGAGGCATTTTCACTGACTGTCCTTTATGCCTAGAACTCTCTTTTCATCTCTGCCTCCTAGTTCCCTTGGCTTCATTCAAGTCTCAGCTTAAGTCTCATCTTCTGCAAGATGTCTTTCTTGACTTCTCTTACTGATAGCGTCTTCCCTCTATTAACTCTAGTTTATCCTGAATATAGCTTTTCTACATGGTGTCACTCTCTTTAGACTATACATCCTTTTAAAGTAGAGATAGCATTTGGTCTTTCTTTGGATTTATATTGCTTAGGACGGTGTCTGATACATAGTAGGTGCTTAATAAAGGCTAGTTGATTGAATGGCATATTATCTAGTCATTTAAGGACCACATAAATGTAAGTTGCAATTAAAGCATATTGAATAAACATATTTTAAACTTCTCATGCCGATAGGCACCAAGCATGGGAAAGCATATATGTCCCTGAAATGGACAGAAACTTAGCATTAGGTCTTCCCTTGCCAAAAGAAAGCTATGGATGAGGATAAGCTTTAAACTTTTCACCCTCCCCCTTCTTTAATTTTATTCATATTTGCTGAAACCAAATACTGACAAAACATTTGGTACATGCCAATCTTTGAAGAGCAGAGAAAGATTTCGTAACATAATGTGATGTTATTATAATCATGGGTCAAGGAGGACAAGGTCAAATCTACCCTTCAGATTTCTCTGTTATAATGAGAACAGTCAGTCTAAGACTTAAGCAGATCAGGCAATTCTGTGAACTGAAAAGCCCAAGAAATAGCCCCTCTGCTTCCCAAATATATTTCTTTATAAAACTCATGGAATAGATTACATCTGAATTAAGATTTTGTTTCACTCAAAGCCTAATACAAAACAAATGTGTGGTGAGTATGAGTAGGCCAAAATATATGGGGGGTCCCAAAAGTCTTAGTACAATTTTAAATTTATTAAGGCATTTAAATGCATTAAAACTCTTTCAGGACATCCTGTAGCATCAACAAGAAATGTTGTAAGATAAGAAGCATAATAGATGTCATCAGAGAGGTGTATAACTAGAATAGGAGAAAGACCAGGAGTATAGTGTGAGTGAGAGGGAGCCAAAAGATAAATGCTAAAAAAAATCCAATGCAGTGAGGTTGAAAAGAAAGTCCTCAAAGTGTTGAATAGGGCTCTGAAGAAGAATTTACAGGAGAATATAGACAAAGTGACACAGGATAGGAAGGCATGGATGGGTTGCACTCTCTAACAATTGGATTGAGGTAACCAATGAGGTAACATATTTGTCAAAGTATGAAATACTAAATTCTTATATCAAGGGTTCTTCTTCTTTACTTATTTATCCTTAACATCTTGTTTTAATTTTGAGTTCCTAATTCTCTTCCTTTGAACTTGCCTCACCCACTGAGAAGGCAAACAGTATGAACAACAGCTACGTATGTGAAATCTTGCAAAACATTTCCATATTAGCCACATACACACACAGATGTGTGGATATATGTATATTTATGTATATATACATACATGTGTATATATGTATATGTATACATATACACACATGCATTTTAAAGAAAATAAAGAGAAAATTATATTTCAATTTGACCTCAGAATTCTCTCTCTGGATACCAAATTTTTCATGAGGCCTTTGGAATCATCGTGGATCATTGTTTTGAAATGGACCAAGTCTTTCACAGCTGATAATTGTTACAATAGTGTTGTTACTATGCATAGTGTTCTCCTGGTTCTTCTCATTTCACTTTGCATCAGTTCATATATGTCTTGCCATGTTTTTTTTTGTTTTTAGAAACAACCCCCCTGTGGAGTTCTTGGTTTTGGGGTTTGTTTTTGTTTGTTTGTTTTGCTTAGAAGCTTCTGAATTTCCCCATCATTTTCATCAAACCAAACTTGATGTTTGCAAATGGTCTAGCCCAGATAAGTAAACACAATGCTATATACCAAATCTCTCAAAGCTGTCCACTGCTTTTCTGCTCCACTATTGCCAACCATTTGTTGGTTCAGTTTACCCTCCAACAAACTATCTATACATGGAGAAGCATTCTAATCTGTTAACATTAAATCTTCTGGTAGTCACCTTGCTTTGGGGCCTCCACTTTTCTTGAATGCAAACATTTAGCTTGGAAAGGATTAACTGTATCACATATCATCTTTGTTATTCTCACATGCTGTCTGCTTCTTCTCCTTACAATGACATAGTCTATTAAATGTCAATGTTTGCTTGTGAGGGTGCATCCATGAAGTTTTATTGTTTTTAGGTAAATGGAAATTAGTGTTGCTGATGAGAATATCATGAGCTACACAAGTCTTCAGTAGCAAGGAACCATTGCTGTTGCTGTTGCTGTTTGCTGTTTTCAACAACGTTACTCCCAAGGACTCCCTGCTATATTTGATTATCTGTGTATATTTTGAACTTATCCAGAATTACAGTCTTGTCCTCTTTTGGAACATTGATGATGAAGTCTTCATTCCAGGTCTTCATGAAATTTTTCTTTGCCCTCATCTGGGTTCATGATAGTGGGACAATATCCACTGATGATGATGACATGGCACTTTTCTGCAAGAGGCAATCACATTGTCTTGACCTTGTTGTTCACTCTTTTTGGAAAGCATACAAGCTGGCTGACAAGATTAATTTGATTGCAAAACCCACACCAGTTCACAGCTCTGTCCATCACTGTGGGATTTTGTGTTGTCCATAAACATGGGTACATTTCATGCCTCAACAGTGAGTGGAATCATCTTTGCAAAAGTTTTGTGCTTTTTTTTTTCCTGTTTTGACGGAAGCATAGGATCCCTGAATGACATGGTAGGCAGACCGGGATTAGAGTAGGTGAAGCAGCCAAATTTTAGGACACCTTTCTTCACCCCTTCCTCACACTGGGAAGTGAAAAGTGTGGTCTTTAAAAAAGGCTGCTCAGATACCCGTAGGCTACTGAATTCCATTACTGTTTTAGCCTAGTGAGACAGCCATATCCCCTGCACTACCTGTGTGCAGGCGTGTGGCTGCAGCTCCCAGTATTTCTTCACCTACTGCTTCATTGTTTATCACCACAAGCCTTTGAGTTAGGTAAAAATGATAAAAATGGTATGGGTGATATCCTTTGATTTGCACATAAATTGGATTTAAGACTTCTGTGAAGTCATTAACCTCACTCTTCCAGAGTCATCAGAGTTCAGTGACAAGACAAAAGTCAAGACAACTGTTGATGGCATTTTTGATATCTAACCAAGCTCTACGCACTCCACTGATTCAGCCACCTTCGTGGCCATTAGAACAAATTGTTCTCATCTATCCATTCTACTCAGGGAAGTCTTCCCATGCTTGGAATGGACATCCCTCCTAACTCACCAACGGGTTTGAGCCTACTTGTTTACCCTTAACCTGGTTCAGCCTGTCTGCTGAATGTTTTACCAAGGTGTGACTGCTGAGCATGCTACAGATTCTTAGAGCCACAGGTTAGAGTCAGACACCAAAGGTGAAAAACAGCCTGAAAAGCAATCTGCAGCCCTCACACAAGAGCTGTTACTAGTCTTACCTGAACATGGGTATACCTAGCAGTTGTGTATTGTTGGGTCAGACCTAGTAGTAGTATTGCTGGGTCAACAGGTACACATTTTATAGCTTTTTGGGCCTAGTTCCAAATTGTTCCATACAATGTTTGCACCAGTTCACAACTATGCCAGCAATTCATTAGTGTACCTATTTCCCTCCCTCTTTTTCTCCCACATTTGTCATTTCAGATAGGTGTAAGTTGGTACCTCTGAGTTGATTTAATTTTCATTTCCCCAATTGATAGTTCAATAGTGATGGTTCTTTTTTTTTTTAGGCAATTGGGATTTAGTGACTTGCTTAGCGTCACAGAGCTAGTAAGCATCTGAGACCAGATTTGAACTCAGGTCCTCCTGACTCTAGGGCTGGTGCTTTATCCACTGTACCACCTAAACATTTTTTTCAAATCACTGTAGATAGCTTTGATTTCTTCTGAAAATGGCCTGTTTATAGCCTTTGACCACTTGTCAATTGGGGAATGAGTTTTATACTCAGTGTATATTGGAGAAATGATACCTTGGTCAGAGAAACTTCCTGTAAAAATGTTAGCCTTACTTTATTGTCTATGATATCTTTAAGCAAATGAATTTTCCCTGATTATCTTTGCTAATTAGGTCTAATTTTGCTTTTGCATCGTATGAGATCATGATTGCCACCTCTGCCTTTTTTACTTCAGTTAAAGCACAGTTAATTCCTGCTCAGATCCTTTAAAAAAAATTTAGCGTGTTTCTTTCTGTTTCAAGTGTATTTCTCATAAACAACATATTGTTGGATTCTGGTTTCTAAGCTATTCGGCTCTCTGCTTCTATTTTATGGTGGAGCTTATCCCATTCCCACTTATGATTACTAATTGCATATTTCCCTCCATCCCATTATCTTCTGTTTCTTTTTTTCTCTCTCTTTTTGTTCTGTCCCTGCTCAAATGTCTATTTTGCTTCTAACCATTATCTGCTCTCATTTTTATCATCCCTAGCCCCCTTTTGCTCATTCCCTTCCCTTCCTATTTCCCTCAAAGATAAATTAGATTTCCACATATAAATATATATATGTATCTATATGTATACATATAATATATATATTTATGTATATGTCTATATATATGTGCATATATACATAAGTATATATGTATATACATTCATATGTGTGCGTGTGTGTGGGGGGGGTGTATTCTTCCCTGTTTGAAGCAATTCCTTTGTGAGACTCAAGCATTGTCCACCCTGCCATTTCCTTTCCCCTGTAAAAGTTCTTCTTTTCATGCTTCTTTTATATGGGAAAATTTTCCTCCTTCTACCTATCTCTTCTGCATTTTCCCAGTGCATTCTTCTTTCTTACCTCTTTTTGATTCGACCAGTTGTCATTTTTATGGAGTTCTTGTCTTATGTGGAATTTTTGTGCCTCTTTTCCTGCTGGGTCAACTTTGTATTTTAAGGTTTTATCTAAGTTCTTTTTTTATTTTAAACATATATTATTTTATCTTCACAGCACTGAAAAGTAGGTGCTGTTATCCTCATTTTACAGTTAAGGCAAGAGAAACATACAGAGATAAGTGACTTGCCCATGCTGACATACATAGTAAATGTCTGAGACCAGAACTGAACTGTTTTTCTTGAGTTTCAGAAAATTGCTCCATCTGCCCTGACTAGAATTTCCTGACTTTTTCTATGCTTTTGAATTTGGTTGCTCAGAAAGCACCGAGGTCTTGTTAAAAGAAAAAAAAAACTGTCATGGATAGGCTGTAGTGCGCAACTTGCTCTCCGTGTAGGTAAGCTATTGCTTTGCAAATCAGACTAAACCTTACTCTATCAACCTCTGCTATTTTTTTTTATTTTAATCTGAATTTGCTAACCTCTTATCACTAGCTTTACTTTTCATCTGTGGTATCAGTTTTTCTAACCCACACCTGAGCCTCACTTTTTTTTTTACCTTCATCCTAAATCAGATACCTCTAGCATGGTATAGATTTTGCATCACAGGACCAGTCACCAAAATAGTCAGTCAGCATTTATTAAATACAAACTATGTTTCCACTTTCCCTAAGTTCCACACTATTTAGCTATAATCAGTGTAATACCTGCACTCTAAATCATAACTACAGACCCAGTATCCACATATTTCCTGTATCTGAGATTCATTGAGATAAGAATATGAAGAGTTGGACACATCACAAACTTTTCTTTTTCAAAACACAAATGCTCCTGAAAAAGATATTAATTTATATCTCCAGTATAATGGTGGTAAAGGGGTTAACTGGCTAAAAGCTTTGGTGAATGTGATCTTGGAAAAAGCTGGCTCAGGTGCAAGAATGTAAAGTAGAAGGCCCTGCAGTAGTATTTCCAATAACCTTGATAGGTTTGTTCAAAGAATATACTGTTACAAGAATATTATCTCAAGGATATTGAAGAGACAGCTGGAGAAAATTAAATTTAACAGAAAAAAGAAAAGACAACAAGAAAAGAACCCCAGAAATGGGTAACCAGAGGAGACTAGAGTCAATCAATCAGTTAACTAGTATTTATTAATCATCTGGTATGATGTACCAGATTGCTTTGTGCAATCAATGCAAAGAAAGGAGAAAAAAAAAGTTCTTGCTTTTAGGGAAGTCACAGGGACTCCAACAGAAGCTTGGTTGAGTGGACAGAGTCCTAGAATTAGTTATTAAGTAATGAAATCCTGCTTTAGAGGCTTCCTTATTATAAGTAACCCATTTAGTCTTCTCATCTACAAAATGGGTATAAGGATACTTCTAATATTTGTCTCAAAACAATTTTTTTTTTGTGAGGATAAAATTAGACAATCCGTGGAAAGTGTTTTGCAAATTCTTATTACTCTGTGAATGCCAATTATAATTCAAATAACCAGAGACTGTCAGTGCAATGAGATTGTTACCAAAACAATGGAAGTTCTTTGACTCCCATAATCTTTTGGTACATTGAAATGTAAAAACTTGTACATTAGGAAGATCAACTCTCAGGCCCCTTAATTTCTTTATCTGTAAAATGAGGTGCCTGGATTCCATGATATTCATGGTTTCTTCCAGATCTGCTGCTTAAAGACCTCATTTAAATATATTAAGAAAGATAGGGGAGAGTTAAAAAATTTCATACTGTTATATAAGAAGACTCCTAATCTCATATCTGAATTCAATTCAACCTGTAGCTCTGTTCATACACTAAAGCTTCTTTGAGAAAGTAACCAATCACTTTGAGTATATTCCTTATATAACATTACCAAGAAAATTTCTGAAATCTCATTGACTAAGTACAGGTATAGGCCCACTGAAGAGGAAGTATATACTTTGTGTAACTGAAGCTAAAAAAGCAGAGTAAGGGGATCTTTGTTACCTAGAAACTTTCAGTCCCTTGGCCCATCATTCGTTCATTTGTTCCTCATTCATTCATTTTTTTCATTCATTGGTTCATTTAATAATCGTTTATAATGTGCTTTCTAGGTGCAAAGCACAGCCAGTTGCTGGATCAGTTAGGGGTTACTGTACCAGAAAACAACTCTGTAACCTAGCTCATCTCTGCTATTCTATTCAGGACATATCTTTTTTTATTTATGCCATTAATATTTGAATAAGAGTCATGAACTTTCTAGAAAATGTAAGTCTTAGTTGTCAATCGAAAATTAGAAAAAAATATTTTTCCATGATAACAAACTGGGGATGACTGACCACAGTAAAATGGCTGAGGGCTTTGATGGAGTGAAGCTTAGCAGGAGACATAATGTTTATAATTCCAGAAGAAAAATGCCCTAGTTTTGCCTCTATATTTATTGTCTCCTAGATATTTAATAATTGTATTTCTCCCAGCAGTGACTTCTTGCACTAAAATAAATGACTGTACAGTCTCTTACTGCTGACACAGATCATAGTTTGTTGCTAATGGAATGTTAACTGCTTTTTAAATAACTCTGAATATATCTGCTGGTCCATAAAAGATTCATCTAAAAGGAATCCGATTCATCTCCCGGCTCGGTTGTTTCCACTGACAAGAGTCAGTTTTTTTCATGTTTTACCTTGTGTCAGTTATTGTACTGTGGAGAGGGATACCTGGCTGCTAATGGGGCCTGTTAATTGGAACATCAAGGCATAGTATTAACATGTCAAGGTCACATGTAAAGGGCAAATACTCTGTAAAAGAAAACTGTCTTTCACGTGTAATCCTCCTGCAGAGAAATCAGAAATTACTCTCTTCTAGAGAGCAGAAAAGCAAGGCTGAGAAAGTAAGCTGACTAAATTTTGCAAAGGAAAACCAAAGGCCTGATTGTAGATCCTATCTCTGAAGTGATACCAGGGTGCTGATGCAACCAGCACTATCACTTTCAGGGAGTGAGTGGAACTTAAATCAAAATGGTACCCACTTGAGCAGATGATCATTTCATAATCTGAATTCCTTTGCCTTTGAGAAAAAGAAAAAAAACCACGTCCTTTAGTGTCTTATTTCTAAAAGTCTAGAATAAGTGGAAAACTGTGACATTTGAAACATGAATTGAAGTTACCACTAGAACTCTTCTTCTAGTTCTATAGGCAATATACATTGATTCTTCATCCAGGTGTATGGGGAAAAAAGAATAAATACCAATTTTTAAGTCCCAACTAACATCCCATCTTTGACTGGAAGTCTTCCTTAGCCCCCCAATTGTAGGGCTTCCTTCCCTCTGTTACTTATTTCCTTCCTATTGTTTGTTTCATATATATTTGGTTCCTTGTCTCCCCCATTAGAGAATAAGCTCCTTAAGGACAGGTATCCATTTGTCTCCTTTTATATGCCCAGTGTGTCACATAGTGCCTGGCACATAGTCTTTTTCTTGTTGCTCTTCATCCATTTCAATCAAGTGTGACTCTTAGTGACCCTATCTGGGGTTTTCTTGACCTAAATACTGGAGTGGTTTGACATTTCTAATTTCTAGAGGAAACTAAGACAAACTGAGGTTGAGTGACTTGCCCAGGATCATGTAACTAATAACTGTCTGAGGCCAGATTTGAACTCAAGAAGATGAGTCTTCCTGACTCCAGGTCTGGCACCCATTTGCTATGCCATCTAATTATTGGTGCTGATAAATATTTATTAATTGATTGATAGTAATACACATTTATTTGGACTTTTAATGTTTAGAAAGTCCTTTCCTAACAATGATGTCTGATAAGGTGTTTGAATATTGTGGTCCTCATTTTATAGATAAGGAAACCGAAATTTAAAGAAATAAAGCACATGGCACTTTGCATAGGAAATTCAGAATTGGAAGAAATAATTTTCTTGGAAGAGATACTTTTTGTGTATTTTGTACATATGTATCTATCTATGTGTGTGTGTACAGATACATACATACTACATACATACATACATATTCAACACACATATCTATCTGTCTCTATAAAAAATCATGGACTTTAGAGTCGTGGAACCTGAGTTGAAATCCTTCTTCCACCTCACACTTATATGTGTGACTTTAGACTGAGTGAGTAAAATGATATGGTTAGTTTAGACTAGTGGCATCATATTCAAATAGTAAAGGATCCTTGAAGGCAGGGATACTGACAACCCTATGTGTGCACCCCGAAACTGTGTGCAACAGAGATCCTTACCCGAATAATACACAGAGGCTTCTCAAGGTAGGAAGCAGAGAAGAATGGTTTATTATGAAAGGGCAACCCCCCTTATTATCCCCCCGCTCCCCACTTCTGACAAATAGTCAGGGAGGAGAAGCAATTTATTTATGTATTTATTTTTTAAAATTATCTTTTTTTTTGAATTTTATTTTCGTTTGCATCATTCATTTCCACAAGATTTTGAGTTACGTATTTTCTCCCCTTCTTTCCCCTACCCACTGCCCCAAAACAGCCATCCCAGTGTGTCCCCCCTCCCCCACTCTATTCTCTCCTGTATCACTTTTCAGTAGGGCAGGATGGATCTCCCAACCACAGTGCCTGTGTATCTCAAGT
>CM053591.1:62586967-62604898 GCA_028646515.1 Pseudochirops corinnae
ATATACACATATATAATATTACACATTTAATACAGTAAGGAATTACATATTATAATTATTTTCTATTAATACCTTCAAGATATTTGAAAAGGACAATGTAACTTTCTATTGTCTCTTTTATCCTCCCCTCCCCCCAATCTCACTTCTTTTAGGAAGTCAGGATCTAGGGCTGTGCTAAGCAGTCTAGGAAAACAGCTCTTGAGAAAGGGGATGTCAAGAGCTAAGTGATCAGAATGAGGAAAAGGCTTCTAGCTGACAGATTCAAAGCATGACTCATACTTGACTTTGTCTTTTCAAAGGTAGGATCAGCATTGCCCTGTCCAAAATGATTGTATCATTTGGCCCAGAGATTTGGATGTAAATAGTGTGATTTTTGTCCCTAGTTCCTAGAGGGAACAGATTAACAAGCTCTATAGAAATTCTAGGAATAGGAAAGAAAATCAAGTACAAAAGTACAACTAACACTGAAATATTTGGAGAAGTAGAGGACACATTTATGGGCCTTCCTCTGTCTTGCTCTTCCATAGAAGTCAAAGTAAAAAGCAATTAACCATTTTCTCTTTTTCTGCAGTCAGGTCAGAGCTATAGTCGGATAAAATCCCTCTTTCCACCTTGTCTCCTCATTAAATGTTAGAGTTGGAAGGAACTGTAGAGATCATCTATTTTATTTTATTTTATTTTATTTTATTTTATTTTATTTTATTTTATTTTATTTTATTTTATTTTATTTTATTTTATTTTATGTTAAGACAGACAGAAAATGAGTCTCAGATAAGTGAAATGATTTGTCCAAGCTCATACATTTAGAGTACTAAGGGAGAGAGCAAGAGTTTGAATATAGGTCTTCTGATACAAAATCCAGAAATTTTCCTACTCTTCCTACTTAAACTCCCTCCTCCTCTTCCTGTCTCTCCTCTACCTGGGCTATTGCAGTAGCTTGCTCGTTGGTCTCAATGCCTCAAGTATCTCCCCGTTCCAGTTTCTCTTTCCCTCAGTTATCAAATTAATTATCCTAAAGTTCACATCTGTCCATGTCCCCACTTCCCACTCCATTCAATAAACTCCAGTGGCTCCCTGTCACCCCCAAGATTAAATATAAAATTATTTTACGTTCAAAGTCGTTCATAACCTGGACCCTTCTTACATTTTCAGTCTTCTTTTACCACATTCCTCCAACCTACCGGTCCTAAGTACTTTGCAATCCAGTGACATTGGCCTCTTTACTTCCTACATGACTCAATTATTTAATAACAAACATTTTCACTGGTTGTCCCTCTTGTCTTCTCAGCTCCACTTCCTCACCTCACTGGATGTCTTCAGGTCCCAGCTAATATCCCACCTTCTGCAAGAAACTATCCCCAGCCCTCCTTGATATTAGCACCTTGCTTTTGAGATAGCTATTCAGTAGGGTCTGACTCTTTGTGACCCCTTAGGCTATACTGCCCATGGGGTTTTCTTGGCAAAAATACTGGAGGGGTTAACTATTTCATTCTCCAGTAGACTGAGGCAAACAGAGGCTAAGTGACTTGCTCAAGGGCATACAACTAATAAGTGTCTGAGGCCAGCTTTAAACTCAAGTGTTCCTGATTTGTGGCCTGGCATTCTATCTACTATGCCACTTAGTTGCCCCTAAGGGCAGGTAGAGATTCTAAAAAAGCAAAGGAGAGAAAGAAATCCATTTCAGTCAGTCAGCATTTATTAAGTGTCTGCTAAACCAGGATCTTACTAAGTCCTGGGGATACAAACAAAGACAACAAAACTTGTCTCTCAAGAGCTAATGGTCTAATGGGGAAGACGATATTCAAACAACTGTGTACAAACGAAGTATATATAGGATAGATTGTAGACAATCAATAGAGGGAAGTCATTCAAGGTGAGCAGGAAAGATTTCCTCTAGAAGGTAGGATTTTAGCTGAGATTTGAAGGAAATCCAGGAAGCCAGGAGGTAGAAATGAAGAAGAGAATTCTATGTGTGAGAGGCAGCCAGTAAAAATGCCAAGAGTCTGAAGATGTAGTGTTTATTCAAAGAATATCAAGGAAACCTGTGTTACTAGATTGAATAATACATAGGAGCAGGGTTGGGAGAAGACAGGCCAGATTAGTGAGGGATATGAATGTGAAATAGGACTGTATAATTGATCTTGGAGGTCATAGAAAGACAATGGAATTTAGTGAATAATGGAGTGACATGGAAATTAGGAAAATTATTTTGATAGCTGAGTGGAGAATGGGCAGGAGTGGAGATGTTGAGGTTTGTGATTTAGGGGTGCTTGAGGCCCCAAAATACCGACACACTGGATCCTTCCAAATGAATTTGACTCTAACCTTCTCTCAGTCAAAGTAAAACAAAGTTTTTTAAAGATTCGCCATAAGCAGTAGATTCTTAAGGAGCCTAAGCATTTGTGTCACTTGTATTGACCAGTGGACCAGAACAATCTGACACAGAGTGAATCTGAGCTTGATTGAATCTCAGCACCTTCATGGTGGCAAGACAGATCTTATACACAGAAAGACTTTGGGAGGGACCTAGGATCTAGTTGAGTAGTCTGGGGTGACTAGAGGAAGAGTTTAAGAAGGGTCCTGATGAGAGTGACCAGTAACCAAGGTAAATAGAGGTCAGATACCAGGAACCAAGAAACCAGGATTTTGGTGGGATCAGGGGTGGGAAGTAGTTGGAGACAATCCAGAGGTAACCAACAATGGAGGGCGCTAGGTTAAGGGTAACAGATTTGGGCATGAAAAGTCAGATCAACTGGGAAGATTCCAAGAGAGTTCAATGGGGAGGGGGATTTTCATGGCCTATAAACAAATGGGACTCAAATTCTTTTGGGGTAAAAGGTGAAGGTCTTGGCTTGGGTCTGTACCTCCTCAGAGAGACTGACCAGCAGGGTATTGCAATAGGTGGTGGTGATTGCTATTGCAACAGAGGAGGTGGTGATAATGTGCCTACATTTGGATGGTGGCAGTCAGAAGAAAGAAGGGGGGTGGTACTTGAGGGATATTAGGAGGGTAAATTGGCAGGGTTTGGCAAAAGATTAGATACGAGAGTTGAAATGAGGAGTTTAGGATGACATTTAGTTTGAGATGTCAAATACTCATTTGAAGGTTTGAGTCTGAAGGTCAGAAGAGAGGTTAAGGATGAAAAAAGTAGATATGAGAGTCATCTGCACAAGAATGATAATGGAAACCTTGGGAAGAGATAACAATATAAAGTAAGAGAAAGAAGAGAAAAGGGATGAGGGCAGTCCTAGAGAAAACCTAGTGAGCATGACCTGGTTAAAGGTTCAGCAAAGGATATTGTAAAGGAGTAGTCAGACATGTAGACCTAGAAAGAGAATGAGAAGATATCAATGTTCTAAAAACCTAGAGAGAAGAAGGTTACAAAGAAAAGAGAGTGATCAACAGTATGAAAGACTTAAAAGACATCAAGAAGGATAAGGATGGAGAAAAGGCTGTTAGATTTAGCTGTTAGATTTAAAGAAACCATTTGTAATTGCAGAGGCAATAGTTTTGATGAGATACAGGCCCACGTCAAGACCTTTGCTCCTTACCCCAAAAAGAATTTCTGTCCTATTTGTCTATGGGCTCTGGAAAACCCCAGCTTGAACTCTTCTTGAATTTCTCCTCTAAATCTGACATTTTCCTGAGTCTATAATCCTCTAAACTGGCCTTTCATTATGGCTGCTCCAAATTCTCTGTTACCCTTAACCTAATCTAGTCCTTCCTTGTCTTTTGTTTCCAGATTTCCTCTGGCTACTTCCCACCCTTGATCCTATTTAAGATGCCATTTTCTTTATCCAGGAGGTGGACCTCAAGTCACTGTAACCTACTGGCTTACTCCTAGATCCCTCTCACAGCCTTTCTGTATATAAGATCTATCTTGTTTCCATGGAAGTATTCGGATTCAGTCTAGCCCACTTGCATTAGCCATACAAATATTCTGATTCCTTAAGAGTCTGGCCAATATGGCAGATCTTTGATAAACTTTATTTTTCTTTAGATAAAAGAAGGCTTGGGTCGAATTCATTTGGACAGGACTCACATGTTGCTATTTTGGGGCCCCAGGACCCATAGACCTCAACATTTTCATTTGAAGAATAAATCCAGAAACCAGATTGTAGAGGGATGTTTTCTGTAGAGGGATAAAGAGAGTAAGAGTAAGTAGAAGCATGGGTTATAGATACTTTCTCAAGGAGTTGAGTCACAAAGGGGTAGAAAATCATGGAGCTATGAAATGCAATGTTATGTACAAGGTACAGCAAATAAGTGATTTTTTTTTTAATGTATAGTGTATTTAAATTATCTGTGTCATAAAACAGACCACTATGATTAAACTTGGACCCAGTCATTGCATTAGCCTAGTAACTGACTTGATACTCTAATTTTGTCATATGCTATTTGTATTATATATAATTGAGGAGGAGCAAAAAGGTCATCCAACAGCTTGCTATTTTTTTTTTTAATAAAAGGTTTTCCAAAGATCTTGGTATAGTTGTAATCTTATAATTCTCATAAAGCTTAAAATTGTACTAAAACTTTTGGGAAATCCTGTGTATCAAGGATTACCTCTGAGTCTAAACATACTATACAATATTCAGATATGGCACCCACTTTAAGAATTGCTTTCTACAATAAAGAACTATCTCACTGAAACTACCATTTAACTTAGAACTTTCATGTAAATGAAACTATTGACTCAAATTAGAAGACTTAATTTGAGAAAGTAGAAGACCAGATTATCAGTTTCCATTAAATCCTGAAACATCTTAAGAAACATTAAATATAAAAAGGTGTTCTGGGCCGATACAAGGAGATCTCAGAGCAATTGCTCTTTTACTGGAATTACAATTTCAGTGTATCAAATACTGCTGCTTTCTTTGTATATGGAAGGAAAAATATTACTATGAAATCAACATCCTCAATGAAACACTGGCCTCAGAGAAAAGAACAGACTCCAGCAAAGAAAAATAAAAGCCAAGCCCTGATCAGCAATGAAAAACTTTTCTTCCCATCATTCTATATTTGGTTTAGCTTTAAAAAAAATGTCAAAGTGATAGATCAAAGGAGTATATATACATATATATATATATATATATATATATTTTTCTTTATCTTAAAAACAAATTCCAAGAATTGGTGAGGCTAAAATAAAAGAGTAGATGTTTCTGAGTCTTTTAATTAATGAAAGACCAATATTAGAAAGAAAAGTTGAATGAAGCCTCATGAGAAAGCTTTCAAATGTAGCCAAAACCTTTTTGAGTAATGAGATCATTGCCAAGATATTGTCAGTCATCTCAGTCTATAAAATTATGGGATGTAACTTGTCACTCAAGATCCATTTCTTGCATTCACAATTGAACTTTTGAGACAGCCTAGATGCTATCAGGGTTGAATATAGAAGAATATTACCACTAAGAAATCTCCACAATATGAAAGTGAGTACCAAAGCATACGTACTGGCTGGCCATTGTTGGAATAAAGAGATCTGATCCACTGGAAAAATACAAGAAATCATCGGGAACTATATTTAAGGTGAGTTAAAAAGCACAAATATTTGTAATTAAAAATGATTTTCTGTTTATAAAACCAATCCCCATGAAATTTGTGATTAACAAAATTTGTGATTAACTAAATCTAAAGTCTTATTTTAAATCTGGGGGTTTGATAAGAAATAATTTTTTTTAATGCCTTTGTACAGTATAATCTGTTTTCAAAGCTTGCAAGTATGAAATGAGATAATGGATGTGGAAATTACTTTTTTTAACTATAAAGTAAACACTCAAGTAGATCTGTGATTTCATTAATTTTGAAGTTGACTCTAACAATGGAGATTCCAGGTCACATATGTTTACTCATGCTGTGTGAGCTGTTGCCTATATCCTCCTCAAAATTCACCACAGAGAGTATACATGGAATGTAGGTGAAACTCATTGCTCTCTCCTAAAACATTCCCAGTCATTCAGTTGTCATCCTGCACTCATACCTCATAAACAGTCCATCTTCTCTTCTCTCATACTTTTCTTGACAGTAGCCTTATAAGACCCCTGTTCTTCAGATTCTCTTGTTAGTTTTATATTGAAACCAGCTAAAATCCACCATTACTGACCATGTGATGCTCAACTTGGTACTATAAAGCATTATATAATCTAGCATTCATATCAATTATGGTGGATGAAATAGATGACTGATCTTCAGCTGAAATTGAATTAACTACTGAGAGAGGATTAGAAATTAGTCTGATACTGATTTTCCAAGAAAGAATCTGGTCAAAAGCAGAAACTTGGGGCATGAGCATTATTTGAAAACCTCCACAAAATTACATTCTTGTATGTCTAGAGCTGCTTGGAACTTGAACTATATAACTTTTTTCAATCATCTTTAAGCTATGGACTTGATTTTCTAAATCATTTCCCTTAAAAACAGAAGCTGTAAAACCCTTATATGAATGCTAAGGTTCCTGCTTTTTGCTAATATAAAAAGAGGAAGTGGACATAAAAAGAAAAAGTCCCCAAATCACTAAAAATAAGAAACAAGAAAGACAAAGTACCCCCAACCCCCAGGTATTACTATCTTCCCCATTCTTCATCCTCTTCCTCTCATAGTGAATTAGTTCTTCAAAATACTGCTCCATGAAGGAATTTCAGGCAATTCATTGACCTCCCTTATCAGGTACTAATTCTTGAAATCTGCCACAAAAGTCTTATCCAATGCCTTATCATGATGTAAATGATAATCTGAATTCTTGAAGATTATGCCACTGTAATATTCCATCTGGAAGTTTCTATCAAATAGAATGGATTTCAGTATGACACCCAAAAGACCATGATTTCTTATGAACAACATGACAGGGGATTGGAGTAGGAAGATGATTTCTCCTTTATTGTTCTGATCAGTCAGTTATTAACATTTTGTATGTGGAAACACATGGAAAATATTTTAAAAAATTATTGTGTGTGGCCCTATTCTACCCTATCAGTGACAATTGGAAAGATGATAGAAAAGGGGAAAAGAGTTCTAAGAATCATACAGACTATCTAAATCACATACAAAATTTAATTTAAATGCCATTGCCCTAAGTGTATTATTTTTGGTCAGTGATCAAAATAGTGACACTATTGGAGTAAATACACTATTGAGTGTATAGATGACCATGTGGTCACTGATAGCTTTTCTGACTCTATAATTCTGTACTTCACAGGATATTCAATCAACTTCTCTTGCATTACTCACGGTGAGAATGAACAAGCCATGGACCTTTAAGGAATTTGCATGGGATCTTTCAAATTAAACAGCAAATAAGTATTTTTTTTTTCCTGTCCTTCTGATCAAACAACGCTTGTCATGTTCTCTTTCATTTGACCTTGTGAGAAAGTTTATACTCATGACTCCAAGAGGGAATACATGACACATTTAAGATTTACCGAGCTCTGAATTTGGAGTCAGAAGGACTCACCTTTTTAGAACAAATGAAATTATTTAATTTCAAGCAGAGAACATTTTAGCAGAGTTGTATTAGGAGAATTTCCACAAAATGGAGGTTTGTTTATAGGTTATGATCAAGAAGTGAGAGTTATTTAGAATTATAGTGCCAGAGAGTAGGTGGTGGAAGTTACAAGGAGGTGAATTTTAGACCTATTATAAGGAAGCATTTTCTAACCAGGGCAGGTAGGTGGCATAAAGGGCAACTAGATGGTGCAATGGATTGAGTGATGGTCCTGGAGTAAGGAAGACTGATCTATATGAGTTCAAGTCCGGCCTCAGACACTTATTAGCTGTGTGACAACTGTACAAGTCATTCAACCCTGTTTATCTCATTTCTTCATCTGTAAAATGACCTGCAGAAGGCAAACCAAAACATTCTAGTATCTTTGCCAAGAAAACCCCTAATGGGGTTGCAAAAAGTCATACACTATTGAAATGACTAAACAATGATGATTTTCTAACCATTACAGTTTGTAAAAAACAAATCGAACAGATTGCCCTACAAGTCAGTAAGCTCACCATAACTGGGGATTTGAGGACTAAGGAATTTGTAGGAGATCGCAAAATCAATAAGAAAGTTAAGATTCACAATATAAGTAGGTAATAAACTCTAGAAATTGGACCTTTTCATTGCCAGCTGAAAGCTTTAAAATTTTCCTAGACCTGAGAGTTTTCCCATCATCACCCAAATCCATGATCCTCCAAGTATAGAATTCAACTTCTGGTTTTAAATTTTTTTTTTCGTATAGCTAACATATGACTGCAAGCATGTTCCTTAAAGAGATAATCTTTTGGCCAAACAGTCAGTGTGTGCTTGTCTTATTTAATAGGAAAATTAGTTCTGAGAGAATTTTGAAATTGCCTTCAACTTCTTTCACTTGCGCTGTAAGTCTCATATGCATCTCAAAATTTACTTCAGGTTAGGAATGAGAAGCTTTTCCAAGACAAAGTTCCTTACATAATATTTTGACATTTTAAATCACACATAATACAGAGAAAACATTACAGCTATTCTGTATTTAAGATCAGTCAGATCAAATCATATCCAGAAATATTTGCAGAACACCCGCAATCACTCTATTATGCTTGTGGTAGACAGAGAAGCAGCAGGCATATACAATGTCTGCTCTCAGTGAAGAGTTAGTCTATTTGGAAATATATGGGAGGTCCAAGACTATTTTGTTTTTGTCTTTATGTCTCCAGTACCTTGCAGAAATCCTTGTGCATTTTAAGTTGTTGACTAATGAGTTGAATTAGAGTCTGTCAATAGCAAAACTGATAATAAGGTTCAAAATATGTGCCACAAGCACTAAACATCATGGGAAGTCAGGAAGAAAAGACTTTCTATACCAATCTATAAATATTTGCTAAGCCCTTACTATGTATTCAGAGCAATTCTAAGCACTGTCAAACATACACAAAAAGCATATAGTATGGTCTCTATTTCTATACGATCTGTAATTGAATAGTAGAGACAAGTAGCCTGATACTAAACAGGGAGTGAATAAACTCTATATTGAGACATCATGACTAGGAAGGTTATAGGAGCTAAGAAAAAGGGGACACCAATATAATGTAGTTGGATAAGAGAAGAATTCATGAGAAATATGACATCTGACTTTTACCTGGAAGGACTGTTAGGATTAGTAATAAGAATGAAGAAGACACTCCGAGTGGAAAGAATACCATTAACAGAGGTACAGAGGCATAAAATGAGAGAGGTGAATTTGAAGGACAATTAAAAGGATGGAGTAACTAGAGAGGGTTCATATTGGACAGTTTGAAAAAAAGAAGAAAATATTAAAGGGATCAAGTTTGTCTTTATTAGAAGGGGACCTTGATATTAGGACAAAGACTTTGGATATAGTACAATGTGCAGTAAGGAGCCTGAATTCTTTAGTAGACTATTTTGGCAGCAACATTAAGAGAAAGGAAGATAGGAAATAGATATGCCGGTTAGAAGTTATTATATTAAGACAGGGATTAAGTTGAATGGAAATAGGCAGGTTTGGGGCAAAAGGAGTGGAAAGAAAAGAACAAATCATAGTTTACAAAGGAAATAATGAAAAGATTTGATGACTGCTTGCATGTAAAGGATAAAAGAGAGGAGGGGGGGAAGTTAACCCAAGGTTTTATGTATTAGGACCTGGGAGAATAGCAGTGCCATTAAAAGTTAAAAAAAAGTCAGGAAGAAAGTCTATCAAGGAGAGGAGGAAAAGAGATTTTGTGAACATTTTGGTACATTTCAAAGTTGAAGTAATAGCAGGATGTTCTCACTGGAAGTACAATTCTTAAATCTATAACTGAGTTGAATGATGGATTCCAGAGTACACAGGAGAAAAAAGAAAGAGGACCTATAAAGACAATATTCATCAATTTCACAAGCCCCAGTACTATAGAAGTTGGTCACCCGACAATTATGGAAAAATGAACAAAACATCACACTGTGATATACTTATGTGTACATTGTTTTAGAAGTGTTCCTTAATTTTATTTCCTCTATAACAGAAAAGAAAGAGATAGGTAAGTAAACAAAGAAATGGAGATGGAGGAAAAGGAGGAGGAGATGAGGAGGCTCATTAGCTGTAATTAAATATGCTATATAAGTAGGTTTTTTATTAAAGTAAATATTTCTTTCATTCAGGAAATATGTCCTTGTCAAATCTGCAGATGTCAATGCCATTTCAATTATTAAAATTGCTCATATAAAAATTAAATAAGCAAAACACACTAACATATATATATATATATATATATATATATATATATATTAGAATTTCTATTTATCCTACTATATCTTATTGTCAGAAAAGACCATAGGCAGCTCAGAGTAAGGATTGCTGTATATTTCCTTAGAATCTTTCAAAACGTCTTATAGGGTGCTATGCATATAGTAGGCAACTAATCAATATAAGAATGATTGAGATGATGGCCTAGAAAGCTCTGGGATCTTTGTAAAGGAATATATTTCTAAGACTTTGCTCATTGTGTCTGGATGTCAATGATCTGTTTACCCTGTCAAGTCAACAAACATTTGTCTTCTTTCCTTTGATGGGTGAAAGGTGAATTCTATAGGTATGAAGGATAGGGAGATTAAAGCTTGGAATGCCCATGTATGACCGAAATAGTAATGACAGTTGAAAAGGAGAGAGGCAATTGTCAGTCTGAGGAAGCAAATTATGGCTATGGACCCCTGGGGACTTGAAGATCTGGTTAATTGAAAAGATGGAGCAAGAGGGAAAAAGTAGATAGATTCAAGTGACAGGTTAGAGTCTTGACATAATAGCTAAGGAAAGTTAAATTTGCCCACAAATTATGGTCATAGAATCCTTCTGCATTAACTTATTTTATTTTATTTTTTTAGTTTCCTATTTGGCTGACCTTGCTTGCCAGTAATGACATAAGTGAATCACTGAGTACATGTATGCCTGGATAAAGATGAGTTTTTCAAACAGCAAAAATGAAGGTCAACATATAGTAGAATGAGTGTTTTTCACATTCTGTCATGATATTCAAAGAACTTGAACAGGGCCTCTTTGATGGATTAGTGGAAAGGCCAGGATACATATTAGATTAAGAACTCCTTGAGGTCAGGGGGTGCCTTTCGCCTTTCTTCATATTTGCAGCACTTAGCACCAGTTCCAGACACATAGCAGACATTTAACAAATGCTTGCTGACTCACTGAATTGGACAGGACTTAGAAGTGAATAATCTGCATATCTGCAGATTAATGAAATCATAAACCATCTTAGTCTAATAGCTAGCTCCTATTACTCTAATTTATCTTTGGAGATTGAACTAAAGCAGGTAAAGAGAGATAGTTTCCCTGAATCCCCTCAAAACAGCCATGAAGAAACTGTGGCAATTTTTGGTTTAGGGAATGCCATTTCCCCTGGAAAGGGTAACCTGGGCAAACAAGACCAAATATAAACTCAGTAAATGAGCAGGTTCAAAAAAAGTACATATATACTATGTACATATATAGTACTTTTTTGTTCATTTATTCATTTGGTCCACGAATAATTTCTTTCTATTTCTGATTAGACTGGTTCTATCATGGTTCACTTTTTCAACTCTTCTCTAGACTCTAGCTTTCAAATATGAGCAACCACTACCGGTCTCTGACTTTTCTTCCCTAATCCATTCATGAAAAGATGCTCCAGATTCAGGTGGAGTTGGATTTTTCTGTTTCCCCAACTCTTTGTGAACTCAGAATTCCCTTTCATTCTTCAGCACCTTCTTGCAATTGAGCTATTCATTTTTATCTCTGAAGAGCCACATCAAGTCAATAAACCAAAAAATTATTTTTTCATGCTCATTCTGATTACAATACCTACTTTGAAGAATTGTTATGAATATAAGATGAGGTAAAGTGCATTGTAAATTTTAAAATGCCATATAAACAATGAGTATATATGTATATATATATATATATATACACATATAAACATATTTATTCATGCATATATGTATATGTACTCACATGGATATGTGTGTATTTGTGTGTTTATACATGCATGTGCACATGTATTCCTGTAGTTGTATATGTGACAATCACTGTGCTGAGTGCAGGAAATAAAAAATCCAAGAAAAAAGAAAGATAATCCCTGTCTTCAAGGAGCTCATATTCTGATAGGGAAAGGAAGAGAAAGGAGAGAAAGGGAAATTACACATGATGGTGAAGTCATAGAATGAAAGATAGCTGGTCTGAGCCCTTAAGGTTTTGGGAAAAATTTGCCAATGGGTAAAGGTGGCGAGGGGCGGAGGGAAATATAAACTAATGGCCACCATGATTCTGTGTGACTGTGGGCAAATTATTTAACCTCTGTTTCCCTCACTTTCCTCAGCTATAAAGTGAGGTTGATAGTAGCATCTACTTCCTAGGGTTGTGGCAAAGATTGAGTAGCAAAGACACAGAGTAAGCCCTCAAAATGTTTCTTTCCTTCTTCCTTGAGTTTAAATCCGGTCTCATACACTTGACTAGTGTATAACTTTGAGAAAATCACTTACCCTATGTCTGTCTCAGTCTCCTCATTATATTATTACCCATGGTGAGAGTAATAATAGAACCCACCCATGTTTGATGTAAGGACAAAATGGGTTAATATTTGTAAAGTGCATTGCAAACATTAAAGTGCTATGTAAATCTTAACTATTTCTGCTCATCTCCCCAAATCACTTAACTCCCTTTTAAATATTTTGTTCCTTTTTTTCTTTGATCTTTTTGGGATACAGACATAGTGATATTGCTTGGTCTAAAAGTATACTCAGTTTTATACCCCATTGGCCACAGGAGCTATGGGATTTGGAATTTGGAAGCCGACCTCGAGTCAAGATGAAAGAGGACTTTACTTGGATACTGTATATTTACTGAGAAGCTTGTAACTTAATGTGACCTAGGGGTGGATGGTGTTTATACTTTCTGCTACCCCTTAAAGATGACTATAAGATATACTGAATGATATGTTTTGTTTAAAACTATGTGACCACTTTAGTAATAAGTTGTTATGGTATGTTCTTGTGAATGTTATGCTTTAGATTCTTGAATGTTATGCTTCAGTTTATTAATGAGTAAATAAAGAGTTCATGATTCTATGCTAATAGACCCTTAAAGCTATTCATACCAGTAGTCCTTAGGAGAGCTGCCATGATTTGCTTTATGAATGCCTCTAAAGTACCAGTCACTGCAGGTGGGAACTTTTCTCTTATTTTTTGAGTATCTGTACCTCCTTTTCTGTCTTGCCACTTCTACTTTTAAAGGAATTCTTTTATTCAAGGAATTTTTTTCTCTCTTTTTCCATTTGGCCAGTTTTGTTTTTGAAGCTATTATTCTCCTCAGTGGATTTTTATATCTCTTTTAACATATGACCTATTCTTTTAATAAGGTGTGTTTTCTTCAGCATTTTTTATGCCTCATACTGAAC
Source organism: Pseudochirops corinnae (assembly GCA_028646515.1). Taxonomy (NCBI): domain Eukaryota; kingdom Metazoa; phylum Chordata; class Mammalia; order Diprotodontia; family Pseudocheiridae; genus Pseudochirops; species Pseudochirops corinnae. The sequence goes on from CM053591.1 coordinate 62,600,375, forward strand.
TGTTGACTCTTTTTTCATTATTTTCTTTCATCACTCTCATTTCTTTTCCCATTTTTTCTACTTCTCTTACTTAATTTTTAAAATCCTTTTTTATTTTTTCCATGACCTGAGGCTAATTCTTTTTTTTTTTTTGAGGCTTAGGATATAGCAAAGCTTTGTCTTTGTTATCTTCTTTTGAGTATGTGTTTTAATCTTCCTTGTCATCATAGTAACTTTATACATATATATATATTCAGAAGTCTTTCTGTTGTCTTCTGATTTTTCTACTCTATTTCTTTACTTTAAACTCTATGTCAAAGTGGAGCTTTGCTTCCAGGTAGAAAGGAACACTTTCCCAAGCTTCAAGGTTTTTGTGAAACTGTTTTCAGAGCTAGTTCTGTGCATCTGTTATTTTTTAATTTTTTCAGGGTAGTGTGGTCAAAGGAAAGGTGTATTTACTACTCTCCTGGCCTGTTCCCCAGTCTCCAGCATAACCACAAGCACTCTTTCCTGCCCTAGAACTGTGGCTAGGGTCCTTCTCCCCTACAGCTATAAGCTCTGGTGTGCTAGTGCTCATCCTTGACCTAGGACTGCCACTCAGGACTGTGACTTATATCTGAGTATGAGAAATTCAGCAAAGGTCTAACCCCAGTGCCAGCAAAGGGACCCCATAATCTCTTTCTGACCAGTTGTTTGATCCACTTACCATCCTGTGAACTGAGAGCTCTGGAAGCAGCCATTTCCACTGTTTATTCAGTCCCTCCCAAGGTCTACACCTGGTTTACTAGGCCTGGTCTGTGCTGCCATGGCCTGAACTATATTGTGTTTCTTCACCCCATACAACAGACATTTCCTGCCGAATTCCTACATTGTCTTATGCTGGAAAATTGTTGCACCCCATCCTTTTGTAGGTTTTGTGCTCCAGGATCTATTTTGAGGCATTATTTTAAAGATATTTGCAGGAGAATTTGGGAGAACTTGGGTGAGTCCCTGTTTTTTCTCTGTGATCTAGGTTCTCCTTTCCTGCGACTTTTCACAACTGAAAAAGACAATTTAGTGCTATTGGCTGGAGAGGTTTAGAGATAGCAGTTCTGCTTTCTAGGAGAACCACATCACAGGGAAAGGAGGCATTATTATCTACTTAATTGTGGACTGCAGCACTTATACCTCATAGTTTTAGCCATTACTTTGATAATTACATTGTGAATTTGACTATGCAAAATAGTTCTACACACAGACATACTATTTTTTTCTGATAGGTAGGAGTACCTGACTAAGTTAACTACTTGATGAAAGCTAACAGACATGTACTAAGATTGGGGTGCAGCAATTCAATTCTGCAGTTAATATTCCAGTCATACCTAACAAGTTGCCATATCCCCACAACCTTTTCTTCTTAGTAATTTCATTCCCTGCCAATAATGACTTCAGGTACTCTTGCCTCAATGGTGAGAGCAAGACGAAAGAGCACTGAAGAGAAGACTAGGTAATTGAGATGTTAGAACCTACCAGACGTGATGGGGTACTACCATTTGTGCCATTAAATTAAACATTTTTACTTTGACTTCATTAAACATTCCATTTAATCTCTAAGTAGGGATGTATTGACCATTTGGAGCTTTAAGCAATTATCACAATAACATAACATAGCAGATCGTTTATAGGAGGTTACTATATACTGTCTGGACTCTAAGATAATGTCCTCCATTGCAGTTGGGATATTGAACAAAACATTGGGTCTGAAGTCAGGAAAAATTGAATTAAAATTTAGACTTAGACACTATAATACCATGCACGAGCAGCTTTCCAGAAGAATTCTGCTGTGAACAGCTTTTAAGGTTTTGATTACACAGTATAGTGAACACTCTATTTATTCCATAACAATTCAAAACAAAACATTCACAGAAAATCAAGGTACAGCATTCACAGTGTTACTACTATCACAGAAAATCACAATATAGTATTCACAACAGTTTGTCATTAAAATGGCCACTTGGTTTCCACCATAGTGGCCACAAAGTTTTTAACAAAGAACAATTATTTAGTACATTCAATTGTCCCTAAGGAGATTTGCCTCCTTACTCAGTCATTCAGTCATCTCAAAATACAATAATCAAAATCTTCCACTCATGGGGCATACTAGGTTACACATCAATTATTTATTCAGTGATCAATTACTAAGTATCACTAATCACTAACTACAATTGTTAGAAAATACACAAACCCTCCATCCCTAGGTCACTAGTAAACCACATTATCATCACAGCATTCAATACCCAAGGAGGGGTCTTTTCTTCATCATTACCTGAGGCAAGTTCTCAGCAATCTCTGTTCCTGGGGAGACAAAGCTTAACAAAGCCACAACATGCATTGCCAGTGTCCTACATCAATTTGCTCTCTGCCTGCAGAACAGCCTCAGGACCCCTAAAAACATCAGCAAGACCCTCTTCCAGGATTTCTATAAACACACAACAAGAAAATCCTTCATGGTTTCTGAGCCAACAGCAAGGTTCCAGGACCTCTTCAACAATACCCCTGTTCTTCACCAGCAGATGAATCTGGCAAAACAATATCAAAATAGACAGACAGAATACTGGTACCTCAGACATGTTTCCTCAGTCCTCCAGCAGTTTGGCTTGCCATAGGCCCCAGAAGAAATCTCAGCTGGCTCCCAGAATCAAAATCATTCCTCCCAGGTTTTCAAAATCAAAATGTTTTCTTCAGCCATGGTGGGGGGGGCGGTGTAGGGGGGTTCCTCTTCATCCTTCCTCGTGGAAGCAACTTTAGTCTCCACGATTCCTGTCTGAAGAAAATTCTGACTCAGTTCTCAGCCCAGCAATAGCAGCCCAGCCTCCAAATGCTGCTGAGGGAAACTCTCTCTCCAGCAAAACAAATTCTGCCATCAGATTCTGGTCTCAAGAAATTCTGACTGTGCTTCTCTGGGGCTTTTCGTATATACACACAGCATTAGCTTCCTTTTGCAGCCAACCTCTTCCTGTTACATCAGTAGCAGTAGACAGGAGTTCATACCTTCTGTTCCCCCAGCAGAGGCTTGATTAATCCCTAAGTGCTAAATACCTGCTACCTTTGCTTAACTTGAAACAAGGTACTAAGTACCTGCTTACTTGCCAATACAAAAAGGGGTCTTCAAATTCAAATGAATTACCATTAGAGACACTTAGTAGCTGTGTGACCCTGAACAAGTCACTTATCCTCTGTTTGCTTCAGTTTCCTCACCTATAAAACAGAAATTATAATAGCACTTACTACTCAGGGTCGCTGTGAAGATGAAATAAAATAATTATTGTAAAGTGCTTAGTATAGTGCCTGACCTATAGTAAGCACTATACACATGTTGTTGTCATTGTCATTATTACTTTAGTGAGCATATATCTCTTTGCTTCCTGCCTTACCTGATGTTTATTTTCAGAATTAATAAAGAGAATTATTTCTGTTTTGACATTTTCCATGGAATATAGAGTGACCTTTATATATAGTTGGGACACATTTTGTGTAAGAGAGCTTATAAAGTGGTATTTTCTCCTTTTCAGACCATTTTCTTTTTTGTAATGAATAAATAATAAGTACAATGAAATCTTATATTTTCTGCATCCTTTAGTCAACGGTAAAGATATGTTCCATTGTTGAGTATTGTTTGCAGAAGCTTTATTGTTCTTTATTAATAGCCTCATTGAGAACGTCCTCAATTTGTGACCCATGTGATGATTTTTTATATGTGGGTGAGTTGTTGTTTATCCTTCATTTTTGAAGAGGACCAATGACATCATGGATGATGTCTTAACTTACACCTAAACTTGATTTAAATGAGATGGGGTTGCACAAAGTTGTCAGCCTTGCTTTCTCTTCCAGAGTCATCTAAGTATAGTGACAAGAAAAAAATCAGGATGAGTGGCAATGGCCTGGAATGTAGTGGGTAACCTTGGTATCTTCATGTCTAACTAAGCTCTAAGTACTCCATAGTTTCTGAGTCAGCTTCCTTAGCCATGGACAGTTTTTTTCTTATCCACCCATTTGATCTGAAGAAGTTTTCATATCATGTGTAGACATCTCCCTAACTCACCAATGCATTCAAGGCTTGTAGGTTACCCTAAACCTAGTTTAGCCCAGCTGTTGAAACATTTTTACTGGAGTGTGACTACTGCACATGCTACAGCTTCTTGGAGTCAAAGATGAGAATTGGGCTACAGGTGGACATCAAAGGCAAGTGAATAATCATATTGATTGTGTTTCTCCTTCATTTTTGAAGAGGACCATGGCATCAGAGAAGTGATGACATGCCCTGCAGTTGACTTGAATTTGAGTGAGGGAGGGCTGTGAAAGGTCATCAGCCTCGCTTTCTCCTCCAGAGTTATTGGGATCCAGTGTAACAGCAAGCATCCTAGCATACCTAGGGCGGCTACTAGCATAGGTTCTTAGATCTGCTTTTCTAAAGGAAAGCAACTCAAAATGGGTTAACAATTTTACTTTAATCAAACATATCATTTACCTAGTTCAGGGGGAAAAGTCAGAACCCTGAACTTCAGA
>CM053591.1:62605398-62632896 GCA_028646515.1 Pseudochirops corinnae
GAATTCACCAATCACCTCTTGAAAAAGATCCCCAAAACAAAATTCCTAGGAATGTTATAGCCAGGTTCCAGAGTCCCCAGATCAAGGAGAAAATATTACAAGCTGCCAAGAAGAAACAATTTGAATACTGTGGAAACACAATCAGCATAGAAGAGGCAAGGGATAACTGTTACAATGGAGGGGAAGAACAGGAAGGCAAAAGGAAAAGGGTCAAACTTACTCTCATTGAATTTGGGTTAGGGAAGGAATGACATACACTCTTAACTTGGTATCTTGCCACACAGGAAAGTTGAGGGCATGGTGATGAGAGGTGGGATGATGGAGGGGAGGGCAGGGTGGGAGGATGTGTTGCTGGAAGCACACACTTTTGTAAAGGGACAAGGACAGGGTAGAGAACAGAATAAGGGCGGGGTGGGATAGAAAGGAGAGACATATAATTAGTCTCTCACAATGTGTCCATCGTGGAAATGTTCTTTGTAACTATACATGTAAAGCTTGTATTGAATTGCTTGTCTTTCCAGTGGGGATTAGTGATGAGGGAAGAAGGGAAAGAATCCAGAATTTAAAGTTCTATAATCAAATGTTAAAAAAAACAACATATATATATATATATATTATTATTATTATTATTATTATTATTAACTACATGCAACTGGAAATTAAGATATACAGGCACTGGGGTAGGGAGATCCCTCTTGCCCTACCAGAAAGTCAGAGAGGTGATGGGGGAGGACATACGAGAGAGCAGATTGGGGGAGGGGTTATACAGTGGGATAGTTTTTTTGGAGTGGTGTGTGTGGGAAAGATGGGGAGAAAATTTGTAACTAAAAATCTTTTGGAAATGAATGAATTAAACAAGAAAATAAATTAATTAATTTAAAAAAGTGAGAGGGTGGGGAAGCAATACTATGTGAAACTGAAGGGGAGAAACGAGGGTTTGTAACAACCACTGCTGTGAGTATAATTAAGAATTGAACAAGATTGTTTTGCTGCAGTATGGACTCTGTTTAGATTAGATAACAGAAATGTGTAGTGGAACGAGTCATCACATTATTGTGACTTCATCCAGCCCTGTTTACCTTCATGTGCATAATGGAGAATAAAAGGAAGTGGATTGGCAAGGCATTATTGTGAAACAACAGAACCACAGAATTTGAGATGTGAAAGGACCTCAGCAGACACCTAGTCTATTTCATAGACAAAGGGATCTTCACTATGACATACACCAAAAATTTGTCGGCCAACTTCTGCTTTAAAACTTACAAGACTGTGAAATCCACCATCTCTTGATTCTGCTTTTGTATCTCTCCAATTGTTAGTAAGCTCTTCTAGATATCAAATCTAGGTTGGTCTCTCTATGTACGCTAATGCTTTCCATCCATTGTTCCTGGTTCTACCCTTAATGACCAAACAGAACAAAACTAATTCCCTCAAAGCCCTGCAGATATTCGAATACAGATATTGTATTCCCTCTGAGTTTTTTCCCCCATCTGGAATAGTTTAGGTACAGCATATATAGAAGAACTAAACATATCTAGTAACCTAATGTTCCATAAACATGGTTGCCAACTATAGGGTTAAGAGCTCACTATCTAATGAGCACTACTTGGAAAATTGGATAGCACTACAGATGAACTAGATATGTAACCTAGATACAAAGTGGCGCCAGATCATAAACAATTTAGAGAAACATGGTGGAAAAGACTTTCAGATTTATGGATAGAAGAAGTTATGCCCAAATAAGGAATAGAAAGGATCATAGAGGATAAAATGGATAAATTTGGTTACATAAAATCAAAATGTTTCTGCATAAACAAATCCAGTAAAGTTAAGATTAAAAGGAAAACAACTGGGAAAAAATCTTCAGCATGTTTCTCTGATAAATGTCTCGTTTACAAAATACATAAGGAATTGAATCAAATTTATAAGTATTCACTTCATTCTTCAAACGATAAATGGTCTGAGGCTACAGCTAAGTAGTTCTCAAAGGAAGAAACCCAGGCTAGCTATAACCATATGAAAATTCCATCAAATTCCTAATAATTAGAGAAATGAAGAGTAAAGCCATTCTGAGATTCTTCCCCCCATCAAAGATTGACAAATATGACAAAAGAAAAAAAAAAAGAAAGAAAAAGAAAGGAAATGAAAGGAAAAAAAGAAAAAAAATTTTTTTAAATCACAGGGACTTCAAGAAAACGGATAACTTGGTAGAGACATGAATGGGTCCCACCATTCAGTAAAGCAATTAAGAATTATGGAAAAAATAAAAAAAGTTACTAAGCTGTCCATGCCCTTTGATCTACTGTACCACTGCTAGGTTTATGCCCCAAAAAGATCAAAGAAAGAGCAAAAGGTCCTATATGCACACATTCCTTTTGAGTATGTTTGTTAATAAAATAGCTCTGATCCACTTAGTGACAAGTATGGATTACTCCTTTTTTCTCAAAACTGAAATTTGAGTAAACATTCCATTGGAATGGAATGTGTGATATCTAAATCCCTCTGATCCAAGGTTAAGCTATTTGGGACTCAATATGCTGTACATATCAGAGGTTAATGGTTTTCAGACTGGGCCAGATCAGGAACATTCAGGACCTAGAGATCAGACAGACATTCTGGTGTGGATGGAGATATTCCTAAACGACCAAATAATTGGCACTAAGTAACATTCTAGGCAGCTGGGTGTCCTCTCAGAGGAGTGGGGCTGAGTTACATGCAGGCAGGTGGCCTTAACTGTGTAGTCCCTAGCCATAAGGTCAATAGTCCTAAATAGGGCTCTTGTAATCAGACTTAGCTATTGGGATTAGGAAAAAAAGTGGGAAAATGTGGTCACAAGGGACAAAGAAATACATTTAGAATGTAAAATGCTTTATTAGTAGGATTTATTTCCATTATTATATTTGTAATCCTCAATGATGAACACGATGATTGGGAGATAGCAGGCACTTAATTAAGCATGCTGATTGATCATGTGTTGTAAAATTTAGTAAATTAAAGGTACATAAAAGATGCCAACTAATTAGTATTATTTTTAAATCTTTATTTATCAAAGATCAACAGAATAGAGTCATGGATAGAAATTGAGATTGAATCTGTGATTTAATTCATATAGAGAACTCTCAAGTGAAGAAACTCCCTCTACCAATACATACTGGCACCTTCTCAGTAACTTAGAGAGCTGTTTAGAGGCCTGATATGACAAGTGCCCCGGGTCATGCAGAGTATATGTCAGAGGTAGGTCTTTTAGGCCACAAAGCAGGCTCTCTATACACTACCCAGGGGTGGGGAACCTGTGACTTCGAGGCTACATGTAGCCCTCTAGGTCCTCAGGTGCAACCTTTTGACTGAATTCAAACTTCACAGAACAAATTCCATTAATAAAAGGATTTGTTCTATAAAATTTGTATTCAACCAAAACATTGCACCCAGGGTCCTAGAAGGCCACATATGGCCTTGAGGCCACAGGTTCCCCACCCCTGCCTTAATAGGGTATGTCTTTTATGATAGGCACTAAATAAATATTACGTGAGGTTGTTGTGTTTTTTTTTTAATGTTACTTAAATTAAGGTCACAGAGGGATAAATAATGAGGGTGACTCGTTGTTTAGTCTGTTGTGCTATGGAGTTTTATATCTCAGCTGAGTAAGAGTTAGATTTGTTCCAGGGACTTTTGTGGTATTGAGAAGACTACTGGCACTAGTTAAATGACCACATCTTGAGAGATGCAGTGGCAGAAATCAGGCCAATAATGATAGCTTTTGGTAGGAAGAGATTTGTAACACAGGTCTGGAAGTCATTACCAATAGAACTAAGGAGGAAGTGAAGAATGAAGCCCAAGATAAACCTTGCAGACAGCTTGGAACCAGGCACAGAAACTGGTGGCCAAAGGAAAAGTCAAAGGTTGCAACTAAATGGTCTTGAGCACCGCATCCTGCCAAAAGTGGAGATAGAAATGGTGAAAGCCTGGCAACCAATCCTAAGAACAGAAAGAACACCCTAGAGCCAAGAGGACTTTGACATAGAACAAACTTACTCTGGATATGTAGGCATTTCCACTTTCCTCAATGTGTGAGAGATAAGCGAGTGGGGAACCCCTGGGTACTAAATACTCAGATTCAATTCAACCAAAAATTCAATGCTTTAAGGTTTGCAAATTCTCTCCTAGGTCTTTTTTGCTGCTTTGGCCACTCTCCTCCCCATCTTGACTTCTTGGTCAACTAATGTAATTGGTATAGTTGACTCAACACTGTCCTTCTCTCTTAAATCCCTAATTTCTTTGCATATTGTTGATCATACCCAACCAAGCCTCAGTGTTGTATCATTCTCATCATTCATTGCTTTTATTCCTACACATATGCAGCAGAATGGTGAAGAAAATTATGTAACTATTTTGACCAGGTACTCTACAAATTTATTTTACATAACCTCAACTGGTCCCTCCCTGCTGCTAGGCAATCCTACTATGCTTTCCTTATTAATTCACTATCCCCTCTCCACAGTAGAACTTCTAAACTTTTTCATCCCTTCTCAAACTTCTAATAACTCCCCTTCTGTAAAGCCAAGCCCAAGCAGCTTTCCAAAGGACTGATGTTGTGGATAGCTTTAAAATTCTGATCACATAGTATAGTCAACTCTCTATTTATTCAGCAATAAACTAAAGCCAAACATTCACAGAAACCAAAGTACAGCATTCACAATGTTATAACATAACAACTCATCACTGAAGTGGCCACATAGTTTTAAACAAAATATATCATGCAGTAAGTTCTTAACTCAATCATCCTTAAGAAGAAAGCCTCCTTAAGGTACATAAAGTACAAAGGTCAAAGTTCTCCAGCCCTAGGTCACATTGTCTTAATCTTTCAGTCATAAAGTCTTCTTTCTTCTTGATTGGAGATTAGTTTCAGATCATTCTTAACTCAATCATCCTTAAAAGGTATGAGGTAGAGAGTACAAAGTTCTGCCATGCCTAGGCCACAGTAAATCATGATCTTCTCGGTCAACATTAAGTACCCAAGGAGAGGTCTTTTAATCTTGGCTTGAGGCTGGCTCTTAGATTCTATGGTTCTTCTTCCATGGTCCCAGGTTTTCCTTGAATTTACCCAACACTTACCTGGATTCAAAGATAGGTAGCTCCCAGCTCCTCATGCAGCTCCTCATCCAGTTCCTTGTCCAGTTGCTTATTGAAGCTTACAGTGCCCAGTCAACCTCAAGTCTTTCTCAGTTTCTATTTCTAGGAAGACAAAGTTTAACAGAGCCACAATAACATTCATCCACATTGCCAGCACCTTCATCAATTCACTATCTGCCTGTGAAATCAATACAAACCCACCAACAACATCTGAGAACTCAACATATATCATCTGTATGGTCCCAGGACCTCTGAAACCCTCCTCCAGGACTTCTGTAAACAGACAACAAGAAAATCCTCTTCCATGGCTTCCAGTAAGGTCCCAGGGTTTCTGTACAAAGTATCACAAACAAAAATCAACACAAACAGAACAGACAAACAGAGTGCTGGCCTCCACAACCATTCCCTTTCTCAGTTCTGCTCTCTCTCAGCTTGGGCTACTCCTTATATGTGGTCATTAGCTATTCCCTGTTCTACACCTTCCTGTTGCATCAACAAGTTCCTCCTACTTTGGGTTTCACAAGTTCTGTTTCTTAACAAAGACTTGATATAATCAAGGGCAAGGCTCAACTGAAACAAGGCACTAAATACTTGTTTGCCATTACACCTCCCCACTCTCTTAGAATTAGAATGAATCTTTGAAATTCTCTAGTCTATTGGTGTCAAAATCATATAGAAATGGATCCTAGACTGCATGTCGACTAAGAAAACAACAAATTAACATGAGATATAGCTAATATATGTCAAAGCATGGATTTAAACTTGGGTCCTTCAGTGCTAAATCCTCTGATTTTCCCTTTCTACTTGACAGTGACCAGTAATAGCAAGGCTTGAGTAGAGTATTGGTCACAATGGGGGTGCAATGCATCAAGTTCCAGGCCTGAATCAGTCATGAAGACTCACCTTCCTGGGTTCAAATTTGGACTCAGATACTAATTATTTGTTTGACCCTGAGGAAGTCACTTAAGGCTGTTTACCTTAGTTCTTCATCTGTAAAATGATCTGGAGAAGGAAATGGCAAACCATTCTTTGCCAAGAAAACTCCAAATGGGCTGATGAAGAGTCAGACACTCCTGAAATGACTGAACAACACAAAGAACTAAGGGCAAGATTCAGAATAGGATCAGTTGGGACTGAGATCTTTTAATAGAACAGGTGAGTCTAATAGGTGATGGTGATCAGGTAGGGAGAAGAACAGTAAGAAGTTTGTGATCAACTGGAAAATATGTATTTTACAATTACATTGACATATATTGCAAGACGCAACAGGAAGAATTCCACAAGTGTGAGAACTGCATTAATGGGGTCAGTTTTTGAATCAGTACACTTTTTGAAGTGCACTTATTTACTCATGTTAGTTGGTATTTCCTTCCAGATGTTGCTGGAGTGAGCAGATATGCTCTAGATGTCATAGAACTCTATAAAGTACGGCTACCCATGTCAGGAAAACTTGAGTTCAAATCTGACATCATCCACTTACTGGCTGCAAGATTCTGGGTAAGTCACTTAACCACTGCTTGCCTCAGTTTCTTCACCTGTGAAATGGGTCAAATAACAGTACCTGACAGGCTTGTATCAAATGAGAGAATATTTGTGAAGGGTTTAGCCCTATAACTGCCACATAGTAGGCACTTAATAAATGCTTTTTCTTTTTACCCCTACCTCTCCTTTTGTGGGATCAAAGGTTTTATTAGAACAACAGCTTTACTTTCCTTACCCCAAATTGCTCTAACTCAAAAAGGTGTCTCTGAGGCAAATGAAGAGCTATCCACACTTAGCATGACCATTCCTCACATCTTCAAGATGCTATTTTTTTTGTCTTCTTCATTATTCTTAAGGAACCTTAAGGATACAGTATACTGGGACCCTGTCAGTTATGTCCCTTCTCTTCCTTATGTGCTGGCTTCTCCCTTCTATATCCAATAATAATAATAATAATAATAATAGTGATAATACCACAGTTGGAGGCAGTTTTGATGCCTCTTAGTTCACATTAGATTTTGGGAGAAAATGAAGTGTGCATGAGTCATTGAATAATTAACAAAAGGAGGTTCAATTTGAGGATATGCTATAAAAATATAGAGGAAATTAGTTTCTCTTTAAGTATCCTACTTCATCTGACTCTACCTTCAAAAGAAAGTAGATAGCTAAGTGGACAGAGCACTGGACCTAGAGTCAGTAAGACCTGGGTTCACATCCAGACTCAGACACTAGCTGTATGACCCAGGGCAAGTCATTTAATCTCTTTGCCTCTGGAAAAGGAAATGGCAAACCACTCCACACACAGAATTGGTGTGATATGGTCCACAGGGTCACAAAGAGTTGAACACAATTGAATAAGAACAACTTCATATCCATATGAAGATCATCCAGACATCAGCATGAAATATGGTGTGGAACGTAACAACTCAAGTTGACTTCAGAAATTTTCTTTAGATATCTGATCTATTTGGAGTGGCCGTGAGTCCCCTGATGACTGAGAATCTTTTATGCCCCTGGATGACCAGGAAGATTTGTCACTGAAGCCAGGGCCAATCATTTCCTAGGGAAACTTTGTGATTTTGTTAGGTAAAGCTTTTCATTGTACCTTAGTATTCAGCACAGTTTCTGGAACAGAACAGACAATTAATAAACATTTATTAATTATCGACTATCGTGCACAGGAATTTGCATTCTAAAGAGAAAATCAATAAACAAAAGGAAGATAAAAGGGGGGAGAAGAAAATGGGTAAAAGGTATGATAGAGATGAGTGTAGCCTAGTAGGAAATGAAGAGATGGGTAGTCCAAGTACCCTCCTTAAGTGTTGGTTCTGGGATAAGCCCTCAACTCTAATGAGAGGGAAGGGTCCCAGAAGCACAGTGTCCTTCTGAGGTATGAGCTTATGAGTTCTAGGGTTGAAATGATAGGGTTGGAATAGACTCAAGAGACATCTGGGGATGACTGTGAAGTCCAGAGGAGTACAGTCTAGAGGGAAATGAAGAGATGAAGGATAAATTGGTGATAATCTCAAAGGAAAGAGACTAGTATTAAGGAAATCCAGATACAGCCTATTATAGATGGTAGCATTTTAGATGAGACTTGAAGGAATCCAGGGAAGAAGCCAGGAGGCATAAGGAAAGGAAAAATAATTCTAGAAATGAGAGTAACAATACATACACACACACACACACAAGCACACATGTATAAACATACATATACACAGACTCATATATATACATGCATACATATATATCCATCTATCTATCATCTATCTCTATCTATCTATATAGATATATCTATATATAGAGAAATATATCTGTATCATATATAGTATATCTCTGTCTATATAGTATATATGTATGTGTGTGTGTTTTTGTGTACATGTGTGTGTGAATGATATGCAACATCATGTGCAAGGAATAGCAAATAGACAAGTGTTCCTGGATCATAGAGTACATATATGTGCATTCTCACATCCATCAGTATATTCTTCAGCCATCACCAGAGTGGAAAGGTCAAACTACCTAGAAATATTCCTAAGTGCATGTATCAAATACCATTATGACATAAGTGATTTAAGAACATACTTGAATATGTACAGAAAGACATTAGAGAATTACATCAATATCTGGCTAGTATGCTCGAGAGAAAGCTTGAACTCCATATATCACAATTAAAAGCAATTGGAAAAACAAACAAAAAAACCTATGCAGAATGGAATTTAAAAAATAAAAGTCCATCAGAAATTCTTGGTATCATTTATCAGCAATTAAGAAAAAAAAAGCCAATTTCCCAATTGATGAATGGTCAATGGATATAAACAAACAATTTACAGAGGAAGGAATTAAAGTGATCTATAGTCATATAAAATGCTCTAAATCATTATGGATTGGAGAAATACAAATCAAAATAATTCTGAGGTACCACATCAGACCTATCAGATTGGCTAACATGACAAAACAGGGCAATTATAAATACTGGAGAAGATGTGGGGAAATTGGAACCACTAATTCATCGTTGGTTGAGTTGTGAACTGATCCAACCATTCTGGAAAACAATTTGCAACTATGCCCCAAGGGCTATAAAAATGTGCATACCCTTTGACTCTGCAATGCCACCTCTAGGGCTGTATCCCAAAGAGATCATAACAATGGGAAAAGGACCACATGTACAAAAATATTTATAGCAGGTCTTTGTGGTGGCCAACAACTGGAAATTGAGGGGATGCCCATCAATTGCGGAATGGCTGAACAAGTTGTGGTATATGAACGTAATGGAATATTATTGTGCTATAAGAATTGATGAGCAGCCAGACTTCAGAAAAACCTTGAATGGCTTATATGAATTGATGCTGACTGAAGTGAGTAGAACCAGGGGAACATTGTACATAGTTAAAGCCACTGTGTGGGATGACTGACTTTGATAGGTTTAGCCCTTTTCAGCAATGCAATGATCTAAAACAACTCCAAAAGTCTCAGGATGGAAAATGCCATCCATATCCATAGAAAGAAGTATAGAATCTAAATTCAGATCAAAGCATAGAAATTTTGAAAAACATATACCTTAGAACAAAAACAGAACCTACGAAGATGGAAGATGTGGACACTTTTGATTATCTATGTCAGGGGTGAGAAATCTACAGCCTTGAGGCCACTTGTGACTTTCTAAGTCCTTGGGTGCTGCCTTTTGACTGAGTTCAAGTTTTATAGAACAAATCCTTTGGTTGAGGCAGTTTGTTCTATAAAACTTGGACTCGGTCAAAGGGCCACACTTGAGGATCTAGAGTGCCACATATGGCATGGAGGCTGAAGATTCCTCACCCCTGGTCTATATAGTTGAAAGCAGTATAACCAAACAAAAACTCAATTGTATCTAATTTGATTCAAAAGTTTGCATATTATTAACACAATAAATGACAGCTTGACTATTTCAAAGGAAGTGACTGGAATCGTAGCTTCCCTGAAAAACTGCAAAGTAGTAGGTCTGGATAAGCTCCATATTTTTTATTTAAATCTTTCACAGCAGTACATCAATTATAAACAAATAAAGTCAATAGGTTGTTTTCTGATAAGGGCAGAAAACAACCCTTTTTTTTTTTTTTTAACAGAAAGCAACACATATTTATTACCCAAAGTTGATAGCACTGGCGAATCCTCCGAATGTAAATCAATTATGTGTTTATGTACCTTATCCAAAACATTCACAGTTTGGATTGCTCTAAAAATCTGTAAAATTTACAAAAATACATATATTGGCTAAGGAGCAAAAAATGTATGCCAAAAAAATTGAGGTCCAAAGAGAAACTCATTATAGACTCAGAGATTATTGAAAAAGCAATTCCCAAATGCTAAAACATTTATGCTATTTTTGTCGATCATAAGAAAGCTTTGAGTCAGCTTCATACTTGTGGTATAGTCTTATGCTACAAATAATAAAAAAAAAGATTAAAGTATTTGTAGTACAAGTTGAAGACTGTTTTTTATTTGACTTGCCACTGACATAATGATGTCAAGAATTAGTGATATAAAATGTGAAATCTTCTAAAGAGACAGTTTGAGTCTTTTATGGTTTTTGCTGGGTTTTAAATCCATTGTCACCACTCATGGATGGAACAGATGATGGCTTTCAAGTCCAAAATATCTCAAAATATCGGATTGATCATGTGAAATACATAGATGGCATACAGGATTTCTTTATAGGAAGAGAGGAGCTTATGATAACATTTAGGATCAGAAATGTCATCCTTAAGGATTTATTGTTTCATATTATACAATAAATTGGAAATCATGAAATACATCACTGCAGACTGAAAAAACACACAGTTTCTACTGGATAACTAAAAAGACATAATCATGATGTTATAATAACATGCAAAAACTTTCTGTCCATTATATAAGAAATTCAAGTGGTACTAATGCGAATTTCAAGATATTCTGGAGAATTTAGAAACTCTGTAACCTGATCATCATTACAGATAGCATAGTTGCTCAAGAACAATTGGAAATAACATGGATTCATAAAAAATTAAGAACAAAGTTTTGAATTGATATAACCATGCTAAATACTCATGATCTCCAAATTGCCTGGAATGCAAAGGTTCCAAAATATGGAGACCTAGTAAAAGGAATTAGTGCCATGGGGGAACACAGTATTTGTCATCCCTATAATCCTTTCTGCTGCTAGTATTATCCTGAAGATACTTCAGTGAATATACAGAGCTGAACTTACATGCCAATAATATCCAATTGCAGAAATCTGCCTTTTTTTCTGCCTCTACAATAATTTGTGGTTGTTCAGTTGGGTCTCATTCTTTTTGACCCCATGGATCACAAGGTCCATGAGGTTTTCTTAGCAAGGATATTAGAATAGTTTGCCATTCCTTTCTCTAGTGGATTAAGGCAAAATTAAGTGCTTTGCCCAGGTTTACACAGCTCGTAAGTATTTGAAATCAGATTTGAACTCAGAGCTTCCTAGCTCCTGGCCCAGTGTTCTGTCTGCTGAGCCACCTAGCTGCCTCTTCTTCAATAATTTACAGAATAAAAATACAACAATAATTACAATAATAGCATTTTAAGTTTGTAAAATATGAAGATATCTATGCATTTTTTCTCATATACATTGATACTGGTCCTTGGATTGTAATTTCATTAAAATTCTTCAATGAAGATAAGAATAAGATAACATGAAAGAAGAAGGAGAAGGAAAAGGAGGAGGAGGAGGAGGAGGAGGAGGAAGAGGAGGAGGAGGAGGGGGGGAGGAGCGGAGGGGAAGGAGGAGGAGGAGGAGAACGATAAAGAAGACAATACCTTTTATTTCATTTGGGAATAATCTTTAAGTCAATAACTTATTTCACTTCTTTTTCCAGAAACAATAGGGAATAATCTCCCTCTGTCTCTGTCTGTCTTTCTTCCCCCTTTTCCTAAACACACACACACATTCACGCACACAAACATACATATATAGGTATGCATGTATATGCCTATATGTATATACACGTGTACTTATATGTGCATATAGAGACAAAAGCAAAAACAGAGAGACAGAGAAATGGTGTCTTTGTGTACTCTGTTATGTTTTTGTCTGCCTGGTATTTCTAGGAATTGGAAGTTTATAAAGCACCGAACACATTTTAGTGTTATAATAACAGTAATGATAATGTTGATTGTTCACTTTAGTTAGAAATTCCACATTTAAAAAATCTGTCTCATTTTTTGTAGTTAATGTGATTCCCAAGAACTCATTTTTGACAGGCACCACCTTCTACTCTTCTAGAATCCTGGGCTGAACTCCCTCCTGGCTTAGTTTTGCCTTTTCACTGACATCCTACACAGTCAATCTGACAGCCTGCTGCTGTTCTTTTCCTGCAGCTTCCCAGCCCAGATGTTTAAAGTCAGCCCCCCTTTTTTTTTTCTTTTTCTGGCAATATCTTGAGCCAACTCATCTTATATAATATTTCTGGAAGTCTCCTTGCAGTGTCCTAGATAAGGATCTCTCTCTATATAACTGATAGATTGAAGCCATTCCCAAACCATGCCCCCATCTTGCAGTGAACATTACCAAAAATTCATTGAAGATGAACAATAAAACATGGAAGTAGACATGAGTTTTCCCGGAGGGTCCATATAAAAATTCAATAGATAGACATGACATGAATATGAAGAGATTAGAAGTGCAATCCAGAGACCTCACTGATTCAGGAGCTGTCAGATTCAAGTGTTCTTTCCTATCCTATCAGAAGTCAATATAGCAGAACAAACAGCCATTTCCCTGTGTGCTGCCTCAGTCCCTTAAAGAACAAAGAAGGAAATTAAAGGAAAAAAAAAAAACCTGTCAGTCACCTTGGTAACAGGTGGTGGGACATGAACTAAATTGTGTTTTCTTTGTTCAGACAGCAAACTGCTTAGGCTCATCTTTAAACAATTTTGTTTAATGTAAGCAGTGATTTTTACTATTGGGCAGGAAACACTGTATGGGGCAGGCAGTCCTTGATGTGTGAAGCTTTAAAATTCTGTACTGCTGCCTGTGGGTGAATACATAGCTTTTCCTCCCCTCCATCTCTCCCTTGTCAAAATTATTATCAGATAAACATGACTGCTGGCAATTCCTCTGGTCAGGTGGGAGAAAAATATATCTGTTCCAAATGCACTGTAGCACTCTCAGTTCATAAACAATCCTTGTTAAGATAAGGAATGATATTTGGTTTCTTGAACCTTACATCACACTTGGTGGTACTCATCTCATGCACTCATATTCTAAAGTGCACTATAAATCATATGGCATTATATAAATGAATTATTATTACTATTATTATAACCCTTGTTACCTCTCTGTCAAGGAGAAATACAACTGAGGATCAAGCCTTCGGGTGTGATTGGAATTCATTGAACAAAAGAGAAGTTGTGTTTTAAAGGGGCAGGTTGCTTTTCTGGGTGAGATGAAGAGCTATACCTGTGAGTGTGTGAGCACTGACACAGAGAATGTGGTAGAACAGCTAGTTAGAAGAGGAAGCAGGAACAGCAGTATAATGACAGGAGGAAGTGGGAAAAGGAGACTGACACAAGGAGAGACAGACAGGGAGAGATAGAGACAGTTTCTCCAATAGGAGCTTTGAATCAGACCCAGACTAAAGTTGTGAAGTATCCTTAGTATTTTGTTAGGTGATTTCCTCTGTCTCTTCAAATAATAAAGTGAGCTATATAACAGGGATCAATTTGTGAAGGGTTTAATTATTCACTTCCCCACCTCCACCTTACATTGCAAGCATTTACTACAATACTTTTGTATTCCTTAAGTTGTTTCTTTTTTAGGGGGTGGGGTGTACTGCCATAGAAGCTATTTTGTCCTTCATATACATTTTTGGTTGTTAATAACTATTACCTAATTTGAATCTGTGATTAATTTGTGAGAAGATGGGCTGTGACAGAGTGGACCGAGGAAGGCAGAAGTCTTACCTCTCTATCTAAAATAGCTATAGTTTTATCCTGGCCTGGGGCTCTGAGCTATGATAGGGAAATTCATGGTTTTGACTATTATTTTATTAATAAACTTCCCCACAGCAGAATTTAAATTAATTTTAGGGTTTGTTTTCTGTTCCTCAGGCTAGAACTGTGAACCAAGTAGCCATTGTTGTTTGGTAAGCAGAAAGGCTGTATGTGAATCCCATTGTAATATGGTTTTCTCCTCAGACATGGCCAGTGGAGTGAGGACGATGACTAAAGAGTATTTCAACTCAGTGAGAGAAAAGGAATATTTTGGGAAGAATGGTGTTGCCATGACATTGTAAAGGTAGAATCTAGAGGAGGAATATCTCTCCCTTTCATTTTCACTATCTACCTTCAATTTCCAATCCATTCTGGGAAACATCACCTTTTGGATATGCATCCTCACTACCATTAGGCAGCTAGGTGGAGTAGGGAGTAGAGCTCTGAATTTGGAGTCAGGGAGAACAGAGTGCAAAACTTGTCTTAGACGTTAGAGGTGTGAGCCAGAGTAAGTCACTTAAATCACTCTCAGCTTCAATTTTCTCATAGTAAAAAGACAAACCTTGCTGGGCCATTGTGGAGATAAAAGGAGATAATGTATGTAAAGTGCTTTGCAAAGTACTACACAAGTGTGACCTATTACCATTACTATCATTAGAACGATTTTTGAATCCTATTTCCCTTAAATCCTAGTTTCCAAACTCCTTCAGAGCTGGAAGTATGTCTTTTTGACTTTCATATTTTCCATGTGTCCAGAACAATACCTACATCTTAGTTAGTTAGCACTTACCAAAAGATTTTTAAGCATTTTAAATTCACATTATTCTTGATATTTTCTGTTTTATCTTTTAGTACACAATCTATCTAAAGGTACTTGTGGAGGTGGGGGAAATATAACTTGCTTCATTCAGTAAGTCAATTAATGAAGCCAGAGAGACCTTCTTTGAACATCAGGTTTCTTTGTAGGAGAAAGTGCTCCCATGGCATTTTGGGCCATATCACCTGGAATAGGTGAGACCTTTTCAACAGTACTGTGACCTTTCAGAGAAGATGGAGCTAATTAAACTTTGTCCCAAGACATCTTAGGAGAAACCTTTGGGTAGAATTTCCAAAGCTATAAATGCCACTCGCTCCCATTTTTAAACATTTTATTTCTGCTATACAGTTGGATCCCTGAAGAATGGACTGCTGGGAGATTCTTGGCTCAAATAAAACTGATTGGTCATCATTATGATTTATTATCCACAAACCCTGACTAAAAGCTTTATTTTCTTTAGTGTTGGGAAATCTAACTACCCTTGTAGCTACTCTTGTACTTTTATGCAAATACGCCCTCTGGGAGTTATTGAGTTCCAAGCAGGAGTGTTGTGAGCCTCCAATGAGAGTATGATAAAACACTTTGTCAGCCTTATAGTGCTAGATAAATGCCAGTTATCAATGTTTTTAATATTGGCCTCCAGTTAACAGGCCTCCAGTCTGGTGATGACTTCATTCCCTGAGCCTTCTACTGCACTCCTACAGAGCTTAGACAGTGTTATGGAGCAACATGTTGATGATGTGATTATTCATATTTAAAAACTGGGCCTTAGGGGAGAAAATATTCCCATACGCTTTTAAGTTTAACCTGAATTATTAACACTTTGCTAAGTCTAGAAATCAAGAGAAGCATGAATCAAGCCCTGATTTGAAATATTTCCAATTTCTGAATTGCAAATATACAAAGTGAAAATATGACAAGTAGCTCTAAGTTAGAGCTGCTACATGTAGGCCACATAGATATGTATAGGCAAGCTCCTCTGATTTCCAGAGTAGACCCAGGGAAGGAGGTACAGGAAAACCCTTCTGATTCAGATATTTGAGACTTAAAATTTCATAAAGCATTTTGCTCTCTATTCCCTGGTATTACAGTAACTCCTAGAGTCAGATATCCTAGAGAATGAAGTTAAATGGGACATAAGAAGCATTGCTAACAATAGGGCTAGTGGAGGTAACAGAATTCCAACTGAACTATTAAAATCCTAAAAGATGAGGCTATTAAAGTATTGCACTCAATATGTAGGAAATTTGGAAAACTCAATTGTGGCCACTGGATTGCAAAGAATCACTTTATGTCCCAGTCCCAAAGAAGGGCAATGACAAAGAATGTACAAAGTACTCAACAGTTGCCCTTATCTCACCTGCCAGCAAGATTATGTTAAAGATTTTGCAAGCTAGGCTTCATTGATACGTGAATTGAGAATTACCTTAGGTTTGTAGGCTGGTTTCAAAGAAGCAGAGGAACTGGAAAACAAATTGCCAACATTTGCTAAATTATGGTGAAATTAAGGGAGTTTCCTTTTTAAAAAAAAGGTCTATTTATGTTTCATTGACTTCACTAAAGCCTTTGACTATGTGATACATAAAAAAATATGTGGCCAATTCTCAAAGACAGAGCAGTACTAGATTATCCTACTTGTCACTGGAGGAACATGTATATGGGTCAAGAAGAAACAGTTGGAGCCAAACATGGAACAACTGATGGGTATAAAATTTGGAAATGAGTATGACAAGGCTCTATCTTGTTACCTTATTTATTTACTTTATATGCAGAGTATATCATGCAAAATGATAGACTAGATAAATGGAAAGCCAGAACTAAGGTTACTAGGAAAAATATCAGCAGTTCCAGTTATGCAGATGATGCTACTCTGATGGAAGAAGGACAAATTATGAAGACTTTTGATGAGCATGAAAGAAGACGGTATAAAAGCTGACTTGAAGATATGTATATGTGTGTGTGTATGCATATGTATATGTATATGTATATGTACATGTATGTTCTTGGACTCAAAGATCACTGCAGATGGTAACTGTAGCCATGAAATTAAAAAGACATTTGCTCCCTAGAAGGAAATTTATGGAAAATTTGGACAGAATATCAAAGAACTGAGAGATCACCTGCCATTAAAGGTCTATATGGTCACAGCTATGTTGTTTTTCTTTTTTTTAAAATAGTAATGCATGTCTGTGAGAACTCACTGTAAGGAAAGCTGAGTGTCACAAGAATCAGCACTTTTGAATTGTGATGCTGGAGAAGACTTCTGACAGTCCCTTGGATAGAAACAAGATCAAATAAGTCAATAATTAAATAAATTAATTCAGATAATTCAGTGAATGGACAAATATTGAAACTAAAGCTTAAATACTTTGGCCACATAATAAGGAGACAAGACTCATTCAAAAAGACATTGATGTTGGGAAAGATTGAAGATAAAAAGATAGCAGGGGATGGAATGGAAAGATAGTGTCATGTAAACAATGGACATCCTTTTGATTTCCAATTCTTATCCTTCACAAAAAGAGCTGAAATAAATATTTAGGAGATAGTGGAGGACAGAGTCTGGTGTGTTATGATCTATGGGGTCAGAAAGGTTTGGACATGACTAAATGACTAAACAACAACATTAACTCCAACCTTTTTAATTTTCAAATGGAATTCCATGAAACAAGGGGAACCTAAGATATACTTTTCATGCTAAGAAGGTGACTATCAGGTGTTAAAAAGTGCCTGGCAAATAATTGATGCTTTCTCTCTGCATAATTTATAGAACATTGGAAAATGATGCCTGCTAAGGAGAAAATGAGTACCTCTTCCAGATTTATCCCTTCATAAGCATCTGGAGAAGTTGTCCCTACAGGGGATAATGATGTTGAATCTATAATTTTTTTTCACCTTGCAATTTGGCTACCCATTCAATCAAATTCAACAAACATCTATGAAATGTGTGTAAGGAACTTGATTGGACTCTGGGAATAGCCTCACAACTCAAATATGCAAATAAGAGACAGGGTTTGTAAGTTCCCAGAGGCAATCTGGTCTTTTCTTCCTTTTTTCAATGTGAGTCCAACTTTTCCATTTATCTGATCTTCATCAGCTTTATGTATTGATGAACAAGCTCTATAGGTTGTCCTTGCAACTTCATATAATAATCTAGGCAAAAGACATTATTCATCCATAATCTTCTGTCTGGAGGTAATATTTTACTGGTTTCATTATTCCCAAGACATTGACTAGGAAATTCACAACTACTCAGATGAGTCTGGCATTATCAGACACATATGAGCAACCAAGTGAATGAAGAATGTCTCATACCCAAATTAATAAATGAAGTCTGAGGCTCTAGGGACACATAGATAAAAATATAACTGTCTTGTCATTAAGATTACATCATGCAAACATCTGTTATATGGGCCCTTGAAATAATAAAAATGAAAAAAAGTTTCTTGCTGACAACAGATCTTCCAGGTGAAATGCAGTGGTGGCTTTTTCTAAGACACTGGATGAATTTCACTCAATCATAGAATCTAAAAATTAAATAGATGTCAGAATTCATCTTATCTAAATCATTGATATCAAACTGAAACAGAAATGGGGGCTACTAAACCACAGCAAAGGAAGTCCTGGGGGAAGCATATTAACTTAGTTTTAAATGTAATATTATCTATGATTTGCTGTCTTTTTTTTTCCATTTACATTTCAACCTGATTTGGACTACACTTCTAAGTGTTGTGGAAAGCATGTACCCTATGGATAGTGGACTTAAACTTATGCTGTAAATCATTAACTGTCCTTCAAATACCTCTAAAAAGGGTCATTCCCTCCTACAGTCTCCTAATGACAGGAAATGTACTATCCATTAAGGTAACTTATTACCTTTTTTTAAAATCTCTATTTGTTAAGAATACATCTTTATGTAGAATCCAAGTCTAGCACCCAATAACTTCAACCCTTTGGTTTTAGTTCTTTCAACTGGGATCAAATCGAAGAAGCCCAGTTCCCTTTAACTGTATCTTTTGAGAGAATTAAAAGTCCGATTATTTTGATAAAGATGGAGATGTTTATGTTTCTTCTGTGTGGACAACTCAGCTGTATATTTTAATTCCCCTGTAGATTTGCTTGAACTCTCTGTTTGTATTTTCCATAACCTAAAAGTAAGAGCAAACAATTTAAACCACTTACTGAGTCAGAGGTTGTTTGTGGTTGTTTTTCCCCATGTAAAACATTTCCATATTAGTCATTTTGTACAAGAAGACTTGAATAAAAAAAAAATGAAAGAAAGATAGAAAGTGAAAAATAGAATACTTTGGTCTGTATTCAGACAGTGTCTGATTTTTTTCTCTGGAGAAAGATTCACCATGAGTCCCTTGGAACTGTCTTGGATCATTGTATTGCTGAGAATAGCTAAGTCATTCACAATTCTTCATTATATAATATTGTCATTACTGAGTATAATATTCTCCTAGTTCTGCTCATTTCACTTTACATCAGTTTATGTAAATCTATTTTTTTCTGAAATTATCCTGCTTTTCATGTCTTATATCACAATAATATTCCATCATAATCATACCACAGCTTGTCTCACCATTCCCCAATTGGTGGATTGGTGGGCATCCTTTTGATTTCCAATTCTTATCCTCCAAGAAAAGAGCTGTTATACATATTTTAGCATAGAGAGGTACTGCCCCCTCCCCTTTTTGATGTCTTTGAGATATAGATCTAATAGTGGTATTGCTGGATCAAAGAGTATGCATAGTTTTATAGCCCTGTGGGCATAGTTCCAAATTACTCTCCAGAATGGTAGGATCTGTCCATATCTCCCCCAACAATGCATCAGTGTCCTCCTTTCCCCACATACCCTCCAACATTTATCATTTTCCTTTTTGGTCATATTAGTCAAGTCAGAAGTTCTTAATTTGGGGTCTGTGAATATAATTTCAATAGTTGATTTTTTTTGGAATCCCATATATTTTTATTTTATACACTTAAATACATTTTTCTAAGATGTGGTCCATAGGCTTAACCAGTTTGTCAAAGTGGTTCATCTCACACACACACACACACACACACACACACACATACACACACAGCCTTATAAAAGACTTTATAAATGAATAAAACTATACTGAAAAAAAGGATAAGGGACCTTTCTCTATTACCAAATAAATGCCTTTTTACCTCTTAGTTTTCAATTAACAATAGGTTGCCAGCAGTTCTATAAATTCCTATAAAGTGGGAAAATGGAAGTGGGAGTAGTATTTTGTTTCTATAATCCAAATACTAATTTATGCATTTTTGAAAATGATTAAGGCCAGAAGAATATTCACTGTCAGGTGATTATTTATTTTGACCAAGAAAATTCAGGAAGATAGTACCAATGGGGTTAATCCCATCAGTGGATGGTATTGCCATGCCATAGAAATTGAGTTCAACCAAATTTAGCAAGTATTGACAAAATGTTGACAATGTAAAAAAAAAAAAGTTTAGGTAAAAAAGCAGTGTGATATAGTAGAGGCAGCTGGTAGCACAAGGGATAGAGAGCTAGATCTGGAGTCAAGTAGCAGACCCGAGTTCAAATTATGCCTCAGTCACTACTTGTGTGATCCTGGGCAAGCCACTTAACTTCTGTTTCCCTCAGTTTTCTACACTATTTCATTAGAATGATAATTGCACCTCAAATGCAGAGTTGTTGTGAAGAGCAAACGAGATACTATTTGTTTTTTTAAAAATTCTTAGTATGTCAGTACCAAATGTTTATTTTCT
Organism: Pseudochirops corinnae; assembly: GCA_028646515.1. Classification (NCBI taxonomy): domain Eukaryota; kingdom Metazoa; phylum Chordata; class Mammalia; order Diprotodontia; family Pseudocheiridae; genus Pseudochirops; species Pseudochirops corinnae. The sequence goes on from CM053591.1 coordinate 62,626,070, forward strand.
TCTTCTTCTCTGTAGTGAATGGAGAGTCAGCAAGAGTAAAGGACTGGATTCGAATCCCTCTTCTGATACTTGTTGGCTGTGTGACCAAGGGGTATGTCACTTAATGTCTCAGTGCTTTAGTCAACTCACTAAGATTCTATGCTGTAGAGAAGAACCCACTTTACACTTGTAGAGACAGTTTCCTCACCAGGGAACTTCCTAGAGAAATCATAGGTCCAGTATCCATCCTGCACAAAAGATACTGCATCTAGCACTTTCTATACAAAAAAAAGACAGAAAAAATCCTAGCCCTTACAGAGTTTGCTGGAAATCATTACTCTTTTAAGTTTGAATGACAAATCAACACTCTGCAAGGCAGAACATATATAATATATCCATTGTCCATGAAGATAGATTAAATATAGGTTGGAAAAATTTTGGCTACACCCAAATATTTTCATTGAAATTCCCCACCCCACCCCCCATCCCATTCCTAAACTGATATCACTTCTTCCTCTCTCCTGTTCCTCACCAGGAAGAAAACAGGAGACATTTCCCCGAAAAATATCCAGGCAATTTCCCCATAAATGTTAATTTCCTATGAATGGAATCTACTCAAGCCCTACTCTGTGACTTCTTCTCATTCCAGGTTAATTTTCTTGGGCCTCCACACTGGTGGAATATCCCTGTTGAGTTGCATTGTACTAGAGAAGATGGGAATTTGCATTGTTTCCTCCCTGTTCAAGTTTTCTCTCTGGTCTTCAAAATACTCAGCAGGAATGAGCACAAACAGTGCTTTGATTAACTGAGAAAAAGAGACTGAGAAAGACCAGAACAGTGTCTCTAGGAGGGGCAAAGGAAAATTGAGGAAACCTCTGTGCTTTCTTCTAAAGAATAAAAGCTATTTCTTAAAGGAAGAATTGTATTGCCTTAAAAAAAAATAAAGACTTCTCTTTAGAGGGTGAAGCTAGAAGCTTGTACACTGAATTCAATTTCTTTATAGGTAACCTCATTTAACACACTAAAGCTGTTGTAGGGATCATGGGCACGAATTTACACAAACCAGGAGATGATGAGGTAAGGGGTTGTTTACAAAAGTTGCAGACTACAAAAAGACTAATTAAACATTACTATCTGATAAGTATTCCTGTACTCTTCAATGAATTGTATGGAATATCAAGATTAAAAGTAACATAATCCACTAGCAAACCATTGCCCACAGTTCTTTATTGTTGTTGTGAAATAGATTCATAAATAAAAAGGAAAATGCCACAGCTGTTTCATTTACTGGCCATTTATTATTAATGTGAGCATGACAATTACTGACAGCCAGTCAAAAAGCTCTGTTTGTGCTCAGCACTCTATGGGAACCTCTTAATTGTGAAACATAATTCCATTAATCACATACTTGAAACAAATAAATTATCTAGCAGAAGACATAATCAGTTATGTCCAAGAGCCTTCCAGGAATCAACAGGGTTGGCTTTGCTTCCAGCCTCAGAATAGATATGGTTAGCAACTGTTTGCCAAGCAGAAATGACTGCTTTCTTGCCATTGAGATGCAGAGCATAGAACACTCTCTGGAATGAATTAGAATCATTTCAAACAATTGATTTTGTTCTAATTTCATTCTTTTTGCCTAGCCAACCTACATCTCCAATGAGCCACCAGGGGATGCTATAACCTGACACAGTCAGATACTTGCCACCTTCCCTGCCCTATTTGTGCAAAGGGGTGATCGGTGTTATTTCTCCCAGATTCCTGACCTTCTCTAAAACATTAGCTTCTCTGAGGCACTTTACTCAGTAGAGCAGTAAGCAAAATGACTTGCTTGGGTGACTGGGCTATATTTAGATGCACTGATCTTTCTCACAATAAGAGAATGATCTATAAAGCATTGACATTTTGAAAGGTGTAATTAAATTTGTACTGATTATAGGAGGTATCTCTTTGCCTTCAGATCCTGCTCCCCCCACCACCACTAGCAATTATTTCTTCCTTAGAAAGCTTTAAAAAAAAAAAAGCTTTTGTTTTAAATATACTTTCCTGTCTCCCTTTGTATTACAGCTCATGTTGGGTTGCCATTATTTTTTCTGTGCTGGAACAAAAGGTTGTGTTACTGCTAAAGCGACTTGGAGTTCTGTGGTACCTGACAATGAATTTAGCATCAAAGTTTGTTTTATTAATGCAAATTTCAGAGTATTCAGCTGAGTGAGTCTCTTTCAAAATCATTGATTCCCATTGGGAGGAATGTCATCTTAAAAAAAAAAATCACAACACTAAGACCTGCCAGCTGAAAACATCAAGCTATGGAGCTAGTCTTGGGCCTGTTACATAAGGATGCCCACCACTGGGCAAAGTCTCTCTAGGGAAAGGAGGTTTTAGGTTAGTTGCAGAGAATAAAGATCCAGGATGCATTTACATTATATCATTACCATCTCTTTTTTCATGTATTCTGGATATGGATCACAGGCTAGCACATGACTCTACTTTGGGGCCATAAGTAAACACATCCAGGAGAAGACAGAACATACCATATCTATGCTTGAGTTTTTCCCAGGGGTGTTCAAAAGCCCAGTCCACACAGAACATGCACTGAGAGAAGAAGAAAGGAACCTTGGATGATCATAGATCATAGCCAAGTAATCGCAGGCTTCTTGGAGTTTTATCTGGCCCTTCAGAATCACAAGATGGCTATCTAGTTCAGATATAAGAATCTTCTCTACAATATATCTGACAAATGGTTATCCAGCCTTTTGTAAGATATCTGTGGTGGGAAGTAAATGAGTTCCTCCTGAGGAAGAGGCTGCTCATTACATCCAATTGAGAGAAAGACAAGTTTCCTAACAATTAGAATTGTCCAAATCCAGAATGGATTGCTTTGGGAGATGGTGGTTTCTCACTTACTGAGACTGAATATTTTCAGGGTTTTTGGAGAACAAAATTCCTACTTAAGTCAGTGTTGGTTTATGTAGAGAAGCTCTGAGGTTGTTTATGAATTTTGTAATTGAGTCAGCTACAACCTGCTTCTCTATATTCCACACATGGTTTTAGTTTTACCTTCAGGGACCAAGAAGAACAAAGGTTAGTTTAGGGCAGGTACAATTGAAAGCTTGCACTATTTAGTAACCCTTAAAATACTTAAAAATAATTATTTTCTCTTTTTCTGCCCTGCACCCTCATCTTATGACTTTTCTTCTCTAGTCTAAAATATGAAGTTCTTTTAGTTAGCCCTCTTGGAAGAATGGGAAGGAGGGTATGTTGGTAAGATACTGTCTTCAGTATTTACACTAATCTTAGAAGGACAGGCTCTTTCCAGAAAGGGAAATGTGCATAAGGATAGATGTGTTCTAGATGTCAGTTCCTGTTTTCCTTAGGGGCACCTATCTAAAGCTGCCCTTCAATTTTTCCTCTGTGTGAAGAGCTTTCTAACTTTCTTCCTCGTAATTCATCTCATGGAGTCTAGTATCCTTCAGTCACGTTCCATTAATTCATGTCCTTACATTTGTATTTTTTTGTCGGATATTGATCCTTACCTTATCCCCACCCCCACTTTCAGACACATTTCTTCACCAGAGTAGGCTTATGTTAGTCCCGAGTTAGTAATAAGAATCCTCATGTCGGGGAGAGCAAGCAGGGACTATACTTTCTCCTATATACTACATTTTGATAAGATAAGTTGGATTGATGATCCTATATAGAGCCATACTGATTTAATCTAGGACTTTGCTTAAATACTATTTCTTCCCCAGTTCAAGTTCAGTAGAATCTCCAGTGTGCATTCCTTACAGCCCATGAGTTATGAAACTCTCTGCCTCTTTAGTTTTTGTTAAGAGTTCCTATATCAACATGGATTATCATTAGCATTTCTCTCCTTTACACAGGAGAGAACTTTTACAAAGTAACTTCTATCTAATTAGTTTTATTTAAAAAATGCCACATATGGCTCAACATTCTTCTACGTTGAAGAAAGAGAAAACATGAAAGGCATTGATTTCAAGATGGCAACCACAGCAGCAGCCAACATAGATAACTTTAAGCATTTATTTCCTCTTTGGTAGTGATCTGACTATATAGACTCTACTCAGTAAAGTCCAGTGGCTTCCTATTACCTCTAATGTAAAATATAAGCTACTTTGACATTTAAAGTTCTTCATAATTTGGCCCTAACCAACCTTTCTAGTCTTATTTTATGTTACTACCCTTCCTGCACTCTGTAGTCAAACCAAATAAGCCTTCTTGCTCTTCATCACACCAATATTACCTTTTCTATCTCTATGGCTTTGCACTGGCTATTCTCCTATGCCTTGGAATGTACTGTCTCTTGAACCTAATTAGTAGAATCTCTAGGGTCCCTCAAGACTCAGCTCAAGAATCACCTTCTCCATTGAAACACTTTCTGATCTCTCCCTCCTGTCAGCCTGTAGCAGCAAGCACCCTAACATACCCAGGATAGCTGCTAGTACAGGTTCTTTGATCGGGTATTGCAAAGGAAAGCAACTTAAAAGGGGGGAACAATCTTACTTTAATAAAACATGTATATCGTTCACTTAGTACAGGGGAAAAAGTCAGCACCTTGAACTTCAGAGAAAATACAAACAGAAATTTCAAGCAGACAAAAAATACAGACCAAGAAAATAACACAATTCAACAGACCAACCAATAGGACTTCTAGCTGTCTGACCATTACATACATACATAGTGCTACCAGAGAGAGAAACACCTATATCTGGGTTTTCAAAGCCATGGGGCTCAATGGATAACTAGAGTCTCATCTGGCTAAATCACATAACTCTTCCCATAAGTGGACCCCAAAACAAAACTTCACCTCATGGTGTATATTTATAGCCTTCTCCAGGGTCAGCACAACTTTTGTAAAAAAAGGTGTGGGCATTCCTAAAAATCAACCCTCCCCTGAGGAAACTTCCTTTGTTAGGCTTCAAGTGAGGCCCATTAAGGGGCAAGGAAGATCTTCAATTTCCCTTACCATTACATTCTGTCCCAAGGTCTTTCTTGCCCATTACATAGGCAATTTATATTTGAATTGGCATTAAAATCTCCTAAGTACAACACAATCCTTACATAATAAACACATCACATTTGCAAGATATATAACATAGCAAATCATTACCAGAGTGGCCACAGGGTCTTAAACAAATCCTTAAACAAAACAGATTATAACATTATAATCTCTCAATCCAAAACAAACACGTCCAAATAAAGTTATCTTGGGGGTGTGTCCTCCTCCCCATACTGTCCCAGACTTTGTTTCAAAGTCGAGAAGTGTGGCTGGGCAACAAAGCCAACATAGTGTGATCCTTGGGGGTCCACAACACTTCTCCTCACCCACCACAGACAATTCCACCCTCTCCCTCAGTCCCAAACCATGGGGGAAGCAGCAAGAAAACATATTCAGAACACTTGCCTTGCTGCACAGTTCTTATCTTGCCCTGAGGCAACTCCTTGGTTCCTCCTCCTCCTGCAGGAGCCTTTGTTCCTGACTTCTGCTGGAGTCCTGATGTAGGCAGCTCTCTGTTCCCACTCTGACCTCACCAAAGTTGGGATGCAAACAGTTCTCTGCTCCTACTCCATGGCTCCACAGAACCACAGCTACCACAACTTGGAAACAAATGATTATTGTAGGCCCCATATTTTCTTTTTAGTTTGCAGATCCTGCCAACTACATCATTTGTAGCAGCAAGCATCCTAGCATACCCAGGATGGCTGCTAGCACAGGTTCTTTGATCTGCTTTTCTAAGGGAAAACAACTCAAAAGGGGTTAACAGTTTTACTTTAATCAAACACATCTATTATTCATTTAGTCAGGGGAAAAAGTTAACATCCTGAACTTCAGGAAAAACAAACAGAAATTACAAGCATGAAAAAAGTATGGACAGAGAAAATAACACAATTCAACAGACCAACAGACAGGGCTTCTCACTATCTGACCATTACACACATAAATAGTTACCAGAGAGAGAAACACCAACATATGAGTTTTCAAAGCCAGGGGGCTCAATGGCCTCCCAGTCTCCTCTGGCCAAATCACACAGTTCTTCCCTTAAGTGAGCCCCAAAGCAAAACCTCATCTCATGGTATATACAGCCTTCTCTAGGGTCAGAGGATATCACAACCTTTGTGGACCCACTGCCTAATTGCAGAGTAACAAAAGGCGTGGGTCTTCCTGAAAAACAAGCCTCCCCTAAGCAAACTTCTCTTTTTAGGCTCCAAGTGAGTCCCATTAAGAGACAGGGAAGATCTTCAAATTTTCTTAGTATTACACAGCTCAAATATCCTTGTAAATTTTGTATAATTTATTATGCATTCACATATATATGTATATGTACACACGTGCACAAACACACACATATCAATATGCACATACACACACTTAGATATACAGTACCTGTAGTACATGCACATATGTACACATATTATATATACACACATATACATGTGCATATACATATAAATGTGTATTGTGTATATTCACATACATGTGTGCAGGCATACATTCATACACATGTTTGCTTGTAGAATGGGAATGGCTTGAAGAATGAGGAAGGATTTGGTATCTGAGAGCAGGAAATCATTCTGAGATGTAGGAATTCAGAACTTATCCTGATATGACTTTATTCCATTAAAGGTAAGAATGGGGGACGGAGCCAAGATGGTGGTGTAGCAGCAGCAACATATCGCAGCTCTCACATAGCCACCCCAAAATACCCATAAAATAGGACTCTAAACCAATCCTAGAACCCCAAAACGCACACAAAGATACTTCCCACTAAATCAGCTCGGCTACGAGGAACCATATCAGCACTGCGAACCGAAACCAGCCTGGCCTG
>CM053591.1:62633396-62646991 GCA_028646515.1 Pseudochirops corinnae
TCTATTTTTTTAGAGAGGTATTTTCCTTGGTAAATGTCTTTTGCTGTGCTATTGACTTTTTTCATGATTCTCTTGCATTACTCTCATTTCTTTTCCCAACTTTTCTATTTCTATAATTTGCTTTTTAAACTCTTTTGTAATCTCTTCCAGGAATTCTTTTTGGGCATGAGATCAAATTTTTCTTTGAGACTTCGTGTGCTGTCATTTTGACACTATTGTCTTCTTCCGTTTGTGCCTTGATCCTCCCTGTTACATTGTAACTTTCTCTTAAACGATCTATTTAAAATTTTTTTTGTTCATTTTTTTCTGCCCTTTTTTTGGTGACTTGGTGTTTTTATGTGAGAGTTGGGCTCTAGTCTTCCACTGTCCCGAACATTTTGAGCTGGGACTCTGGTTCTTACTGCTGGCTTTTGCTGGGCTTCAGGCCTAAGTTTCTTGCTTTCTCAGGAGAGTAGGCTTCCCTTCAGGCTTGTATTGGGGAATGGGGCCCTGGGTGTGAGGTTTAACTGCTGTTGTGCTTCATTGACATCACCCTGGTGGTAGGTTGCTATGGAAACAGAATCTCTCAGCTAGTAGACCTCAAGGGGAGACTCCAGTACTGGTCCACAATGGGATCAAGGCTTAGTTAGAGTGGCTTGTGCTGTGGATGTTGTCCCTGAGGTCAGACTTTGCTGTTTTGATGATTTGTAGGAGGGTTGTGGCTCACTGGTGGATTGCCTCAGGCTTGGACTCTTGCAGTAGGCCCCCTGCTTTGAGGCTTGCTACAGCTCTTGGATCCTACTCCCCTCTTTCCCTTTCTTCCCCAGTGAAACAGACTTTTCCTGCCCTTATATAGATTGTGAAGAGGTTTTCTAGTTGTTTGGAGAATTGAGGAGGGGGCTTGAGAGGGTTCCTTCCTCACTTTGTCATCTCGGTACTGGGATTGGATGCTTTTTCAATAGACTGAGTCCTCTAAGTTCATCTAGTATTGTTAGAAATATCATGTTGGTTCTGCAAATGAGAAACAGATATCATGATCCAGGGTGTGAGATCTAAAGCTCCTGAATCCCACTTTCTGGCACAAAGATTTTGAGAATCAGACATGAGTGATTATGCATTCTATTTTCTGTATGAGATGAAGAGATAGTAAATTTAAAATAGATCCCATCAATTTAGCCAAACTTTTAATTTAGCTAGATAGCTTTAAAATAAGGGAGTTGGGTGACATGAACTATCCTTCAGATCTAATACTTTATGATTCTGGGCTTCTCAAAAGCTAGAAAGACATATACAAGGTATGCCATGAAGATTCAAGAAAAGTGAACAGGTTTTAAATATTCAAAATAACACTTTTTATAGTAACAAAGAGTTGGAAATCAAGTAAATGCTCATCCATAGGGGAATGGCAAATGGACTGGTGGTGCATAAATGTATAGGATCACAATAAAGCAAAAGGAATTATAAATATATGTGTGTGTATTATATATATCAATATAGATATAGATATATATAAAATTCAGTTGCCCAATACACATTTATTAAGCACTCAATAAAACATGGGGAGGTTTATAAAGAACTGACAAAGTGAAACAAACACTGTAAGAAAACAATATCTATAATCAATATAGGAGCCTAGAGGAAAGGAACAAGCACATGTAGTACCTACTATATGCCAGTACTATGCTAAACACTTTGCAAGTATCTCATCTGATCCTCATAGCAACACCATGAGATAAGTGCTATTATTATTATATCAATTTTATAGTTGAGAAATTTGAGACAAAGATTGAACAACTTGCTCAGGGTCACACATTTAGTAAAGTTTTTAGGCTGGATATGAACTTAGGTCTTCCTGTCTCTAGACTAGTACTCTGTTCCAGGGCTTAAACTTTTTCCACTCATGACCCCTTTTGCCTGAGAAATTTTTACACTACCTTGATAGTATATATAAAAGGTATGTATAATAGATATACAGATATATGTTTATATAACATATAACAGGTATGTAAAATGGATATATAAAAATTCACTGATAATAAATCATAAAGAAATTTATTTTAAAACAATTCCTTAGCATACATATAATTTTACCATTTATTAAAGACACAAGCAAATTTGCATAGTAATTAGATCAATGTGTTTATTTTTACATAATGAATCGAATCTTGGCTGAATAGTTGATACTGCAAGATGAACATCTTCAATGTTTTTCAAAGTAGATTGATATTTTGATTTTATAATTATTAATACTGAGAATGGTGCTTCACATAAATATGTAGTAGAAATGGAAGAAGTATTTCTAGGGCCATTTCAGAAATTGGTGAAAATTCTGTCCTAATACTGAGGCAAAATTCATTTAATGTTTTTTTTTTTTAAAGGAAACTCATTAAACACCTTAGCCATTGAGTGACATGACAGCATGCACAGTACAAAGTGTGCATGTTGTATTTGTAGAACTTAGGCTGTGGTGAAGTGGCATGATGCAACCCAGGCAAGCTCTACCAGAAATACCTCAGATTCATAATATGTTTGATTATGAATTAATTTTGGTCGTTGTATATTCAGAAACCTTTTACTGTTGCCAAATTTTTCACAACTCCCACTTTTACTCATATGACCCCTACCTTAAGAAACACTATTTTCTTTCTTTCTTTTTTTTTATTTTTAGTTTTTTAAAACTTATTTTTAGTCTTCAACATTCATTTCCACAAGATTTTGAGTTACAAATTTTCTTCTCATCTTTCCCCTTTCCCCCACCCCAAGATAGCAAGCCTACTGAATACCCCTTCCCCCAATCTGCTCTCTCTTATATCCTCCCCTAGACCCCCTCTAACTTTCTAGTAGGGCAAGAAGAATTTCTATCCCCAGTGCCTGTATATGTTAGTTCCCAGTTGCATGTAAAAAAACAATTTTTTAAACATTTATTCTTAAAGCTTTGATTTCCAGATTCTTTCCCTCCTTCCCTTATGACCCACTCCCACCGCGAAGATGAGCAATTCAATATAAATTATACATATATATATATATATATATAGTTAAGCAAAACATTTCCATAGTAGTTAAATTGTGAAAGACTAACTATATTTCCCTCTGTCCTATCCTACCCCCCACTAATTCTATTTTTTACTTTGACCCTGTCCCTTTTCAAAAGTATGTGCTTCTAACAACCCTCTCCCCCTATCCATCCTCCCTTCTATCATCTCCCCTCTTATCCCTTTCCCCTCCTACTTTCCTGTGTATGCTATTCCCTCCTTAAGCCAAATTCAATGAGAGTAAGGTTGACCCATTCCTTTTCACCTTCCTGCTCTTCCCCTCCATTGTAATAGTTTTCTCTTGCCTTTTTTATATGACATAATTTACCCTATTCTTTCTCTCTTTTTCTACTCTCATTATATTCCTCTTTCACCTCCTAATTTTATTTTTTAGATAGATATTGTCTTTTCCTATTCAACTGATCCTGTGCCCTCTGTGTATGTATACATGAACACACATATACATACACTCACATATATATCTATACACACATATATCCTTCAACTATCCTGACACTGAGAACAGTTTTATAAGTTATAGTTATCATTTTTATATGTAGTAATATAAATAGTTCAACTTTAATAAGTTCCTTATGATTTCATTTTCCTGTTTACCTTTTCATGCTTCTCTTGCTTCTTTTTTTTTTTTTTTTTTACTTTTTTCACTCAGGACATTTATTTTAACAAACAGGTGAATCCTCAATATGAACTAGATGCTGCAACAGCTGCTCTCTTGGGTTTAGGTGTTGTTCCTTCACGGAATCCATTCCTGAATCGGCGATAGACAATTTTTAGGTGCCTCATTCGTCCAGTACCAGTGGTGTTTTGTCGCTTAGCCTTGGCACTCCAATTATACTTTCTCTTGCGTTTTGCAGGATATCCACATTTGCCACATGTTGACTTCTGAAGATGGTAGGCCTTATAACCACAACGACAGCACAAAGTGTGCGTCTTATTCCGGTGCTTACCAAACGAAGATGTCCCCTTTGTCATCTTCCTCCTGCCGCCGGGACCAAAGAGCGCTTCTCTTGCTTCTTGTATTTGAAAGTACAGTTTTCTGTTCAGCTCTGGTTTTCATCAGGAATACTTGAAAGTTCTCTTTCATAGAAAGAACATATTTTCCCCTGAAGCATCCTACTCAGTTTTGCTGGGTAGGTGATTCTTGGTTTTAATCCTAGCTCCTTTGACCTCCAGAATATCATATTCTAAGCTCTTTGATCCCTTAGTGTAGAAGCCACTAGATCTTGTGTTATCCTGATTATGTTTCCACAATACTCAAATTGTTTCTTCCTGGCATCTTGTAATAATTTCTCCTTGCCCTGGGAACTCCACAACTTGGCTATGATATTCCTAGGACTTTTCTTTTGGGGATCTTTTTCAAGAGGTGATTGGTGAATTCTTTCAATTTCTATTTTGCCTTCTGGTTCTAGAATATAAGGGCAATTTTGCTTGATAATTTCTTGAAGAATGATTTCTAGGCTCTTTTTTTGATCCTGGCTTTCAGGTAGTCCAATAATTTTTAAATAATCTCTCCTGGATCTATTTTCCAGGTCAGTGGTTTTTCCAATGAGATATTTCACATTGCCTTCTATTTTTTCATTTTTTTGGATCTGTTTTATAGTATCTTGATGTTTCATAAAGTCTTTAGCTTCCATTTGCTCCAGTCTAATTTTGAAGGACTTATTTTCTGTAGTGAGTTTTTGAAATTCCTTTTCTATCTGGCAAATTTTGCTTTTTAAGGCATTTTTCTCTTCATTGGATTTTTGGGCTTCTTTTGCCATTTGAGTTCGTATATTTTTAAGGTGTTATTTTCTTCAGTATTTTTTGGGATCTGCTTTAGGAAACTGTTGAGCTCACTTTTCATGATTTTATTGCATCATTCTCATTTCTCTTTCCAATTTTTCCTCCAGTTCTCTTACTTGATTTTCAAAATCTTTTTAGAGCTCCTCCATGCCCTATAACCAGTTCATATTTTTCTTGGAAGCTTTTGATGCAGGATTTTTGACTTCATTGATTTCTTCTGCTTTCATATTTTTATCCTTTTTGTCCCCCCAAAAAGATTCTATGGTCTGATTGTGCTTCCTTTGCTTGCTCATCTTGCCAGCTAATTACTTGACTTTTGAGCTCTATGCCATTGTAGAATTCTGCCTCCTGAATGGAGAAAGCTATGTCCCAAATTGCTTGGCTTTCACAGCTGCCAGAGCTATGAGGATGGTGCCCTCTCTACAGATTCCCCAAGCTCTGGCACACTAGCCATATGCCCTAGGACCACCACCCAAAACTGGGATCCAGATTTGAGCAGGTTAAAGCTAGAGCAATTACCCTCTTATTAATTGCTTGGTCCCCCTACAATCTGCAGGCCAGGAGGTCTGGAGACAACCACATGGCAGCAGCTGTGGGCACTGTGCCTCCTCTATCTCTCACTCTAGGGGCAGGGTCCAGACTGGCTCATCTTCACCCAGTTCCAATAGAGTTCCTCACTGACCTTTTACTTTCTCTTTGGTGTTTATGGACTGAGAAATCTGGAAGCTGCCACAGCTGCTGGTGATTCACTCTTCTGAAGTCTGCTCTGGCTGGTCTGTACTGCTGGTCAGGACCACCCTAGGCTCCTGTGCAACTGCATTTGGCTCCCAGCTGGGTGTGATAGACCTTTCCTGTTGGCTTGCCAGGCTGCCTTCAGCAGGAGATTTGTTTCTTTCTGTCATTTTGTGGTTTCTGTAGCTCTAAAATTTGTTCAAAGTCATATTTTACAGGTATTGGAGGTGTTTGGAGTGGAGCTCAGAAAAGTTCCTGTTTTTACTCTGCCATTTTGTTTCTGCCTGAAGAAGCACTATTTTCAAAGCATACTTTAGCTCCCCTCATTACAATATAAATACAAAGAAAAAGTAAAACTGAATACCATATTCTTATAATAATGAAGCAATTTAACCAAGAAAAATATATTTCTTTCCAGATGTATGCTGGAGACAGCTTGTAATGACTTTGGAGTGCTGATTGTTAAATTCTTGATGTGCATATTTCTACCATGAAAGTCAACAAATAGCACAAATCATGGTTTCATTTATTGTCTTCTTGACTGTTTAAATTTAAGAAAGTGATTGAAAAAATATGAATAATACACATTAAACTTAAAAATAAGTATAGTACTTTTTTTTCCTCTCCAGAGAAATTCTTGTTACATATTTATCAGCACAACCTTGCCTCTTTCCCTTTTTGAAAAAAGAATAAGGCACTTTGAGTGTGGTAGGATATTAACAAATTTGATTAGTTTGCTGATGTCTTTTCTTCAGCTGCTTTCTCTCTAATTTTTATTTTTTTGTTCTAAGGGAATACTCCCTGGGTTAGGAAATTGGGAAGGATATATTCAGAAATTGAAGGGAGGTAGATCCCAAATATATACAGACATAAACATATACATGCACATAAATATGCATATATATGTATATATGTATATATTCAAATAAATACATAGGTATAAGTATATAAATATATTTATTTAAATTCTATATTATTAAATTAGCTAGTTAGATAATTTAAATAAATACATAATTAGCAGGAACTAAATTATAAGCAATACTTTTTAGAGTAAAGCAAGACAACACCATCTTAATGATTGTTTTTAACTCGTTACCTGTGATATAGTGAGCAGTTTTGCCAGTCAATGTTAGTACTAGGAATTGGTCAGATAAAAGGACTCAGTTATAAAAAAAGAAGAAAATCTACATGAGATTCCTAAGAGGAATATTCTGGGGGCATGTTTCCCCCACTTGAATTCGGTTCTACATTCTTGGGTAGTTAAGAAGAGGAGAATAAATACAATGAGATTATCTACGGACATCTCTTTAACATGATTCCGTTATAATGACCAAGTCTTGTCTCTTCCAACAGTGTACTTCTGGAGCAAGGCTTGCCTTCTGTCTACTTGGCAAAGTGTATGTCATGTGGAATTAGTCTTCTTCTGTGGAAGGGGGGAAAGAAAAAAATCACATAACTTTGTCATATTAACCAAAAATGTCAGAGACTTGGTATGTTGAGTCAGAGTTTAGAGATTAGTCAGGAATCCTTCAGTCTCCAAGAGTTATTCCACATATGATCTTATCCCCTAGGTAACTGACTTTGCAAGTGGACCCATGGCCTAAGGTAATCTTTATGAATTCTTGGATTTTTTTTTTTTGCTTTTTTATTTTTGGAGGGGGGAAGGCAGGGCAGTTGGGGTTAAGTGAGTTACCCAAGGTCACACAGCTAGTAAGTGTTAAGTGTCTGAGGTGGTATTTGAACTCAGGTCCTCCTGACTCCAGGGCCCCGTGCTCTATTCACTGCACTACCTAGCTGCTCCCCTGGAATTTTTTAAAATTTCTACCCACCTGAGAAATTTTATTCAGATACAATATCCATTTAGTATAATTTGCTACTCCCTCCCACCTCTCTCCCAACCCCCATGCCATTTCTTTAGCCTGGGTTATTCTAAGTCATTATATACAAAAAGGAACAGCTTTGAGAACTTTTTTTTTCTCCCCTTAATGGAGCTTCTATGATACTCTTTAGGAGCTAGTTTCAACAATGCACCATCTTATAACTCTATTGATGTTATAAATTTGAATCAGGTTGATGAAATTGGTATAAAGTTCTTGTAATTCACCCAGAAAGAAAAATAAAATAAAATAAAATAGAGAACTGAAGGAAAAGTTATAAATGCATTTAACACAGAGTCCAGGATATATATAGAGTTAGCAAATCTCATTAAGAATGTCAGTATGTTGTTTTGCAAGTTAATAGATCAAATACAGCAACAAGCTCCAGGCCAAAAATAAAACTGAAGGGCTTGGAATTTTTAGTAGTTTATTATTATTGCAATTATTATTATTGTTACAAAGATTCAAACCTTGTACATATTTAAAAAAAAACAATTTTTGTTCTCATTCCTTTCTATTGCTTTCTGGTTGGGCTTAAATTTGGAGTTCTTTTATTATATCTAAAATGGAGTCCAGTGAATTTCTCTCAGGAACTGAAGCCTTGATCATTACAAGTCTGTGTGTCCATTCAACCATCCATCCATCCATTCATCCATCCATCTATCCATTCATCAATCCACCCATCCATTTTTTCATTAATTCAACATTGATTTAAGAAACATTTGCTGAACATGTTTCTTGGGTGGTTTGTAATGCGATAATCTGGATGGCATATAAAGTTATATAGGATATAGTCCTCATTAATGAATTTATTTTCTACTGAAAAAAATACTCATATATATGCTATAATGATTTGAGGATCTTTTCATTAATATGGCTATTCCATCAAATGAAGAAAATTATAGCTAGTCTATATCACATCATCTGTGACTTTTGCCCATACCTTTTTGTTTCTAATTGTTATTTTAGACTCAACTGACAGAACAGAGAATAGAAAAAAGAAACAAAACATATCAGAAACTTAAATATTGAAACTTAAACATTAAGTTAAAAAGAAATAAAAGTGTGTCATGTGCATAGCAGAACATAAGACGATTCAAAATATGTAACAATAAAGTTTCATTTCAAGAAAGCCAATGTGATAAATAACCATTGTATTGAGAATTGTCCATCTTTTCTTTGCTTCCTTGTGAATTGTCTTTTGTTCTCTGCTCTGAACTTTTTTACTTTGTTCTTTTTTTCTCCTTCCCCCAACACACCTGCTCCCCCCCCCCCACACCCCTAGAAGGCTACAATAAAGTTTGGATATGTTTCTCTATAGCTATGGATACATACATACATATACAGACATACACTTTCCCAAACCTATTCTACTCCTGAACTCTGTTTTTTAGGTATGATAATATTTCTTGTTTCCTATCCCTTCTCCCCCTCTAGTTTACTTTTACCTTGCCCTCCTATGACTTGCCTACCCCCCCTCCAAGCATCCCTCCCCATCCTCCCATTCCCGTAATTCTAAACACTCTTTTATATCCCTATTTACCTATTTTCTTACCTCCCCTCTAAAGATTCCTCCCTTGTCCTCTCCCCCACCATGCCCCTACCGTCTTATTTCTTCTGAATTTAGAAGACTATTATACTCTTCTAAATATATATGTATTATTCCCTCTTAAAACCATTACTGATGAAAGTAGGTTACCAGAACTACCAGCCCTCCTACTCCATCTGATTCCTCTGTAACCATTATCCTTTTTGCACCTCAAATAATTACTCTTTTAAGCAGTTCCTAAATGGCTTTACTTTTAAAATTCATATCTTTCTCAGGTTTACCCCAATCTTTCTTATAAACTACCCAGTTATTGATAAGAATCTTAAATGTCCATTTTATATTTTATATGTATAAAAAGTAAAGAATTTGTCCTTATGGGTCCGTAAATTCAGTCTTTGTTATATACCTTATACTTCTCTTGGTCCTTATGTGTTGAATCTTATATTAAATTCAGGATTTTTTTTTCTTTTTTTGCTTTTTGGAGTGGGGAAGGTAGGGCAATTGGGCTTAAGTGACTTGCCCAAGCTCACATGGCTAGTAAGTGTTAAGTGTCTGAGGGGGGATTTGAACTCAGGTCCTCCTGACTCCAGGGCCAGTGCTGTGTTCACTGCACCACTTAGCTGCCCCAAGATTTTTTTTTTTTTAACAAAGTGTTGGAAGTCTGAGAGTTTATCAAATGTCCATTTTTTTTTCATTCAGGATAGTATTTAACTTTGCAAGGTATATTTTTGGCTGGAGTTCCAGTTCTTTTGCTCTTTGATATGTTGTGCTCCAAGACCTACAGTCCTTTAATTTTTCTGCTGCTAGGTCTCTTGTAATTCTAATTGTGGCACCATCATATTTAAATTACTTTAATCTCGATGCTTTAATAATTTTTTAATGAGTTGGGGGCTTCTGAATTTGATGATATTTCTGTGAATTTTCCTCATAGGATCTCTTTTAAATGGTGTTTGATGATTTTTTTTTTTTGGTAGCTGCAAGGAGGACCATTGCTTTATTAGGACTGAACAACATCTGCAAACAGCCATTCATGATCAGAATTCTCTATTGGATGAAAACACTTTAAATAGGGTAGTTATGATACAGGTAAAGAAAAAAGAAAGGAAACCTCGGGAGGCCTCTCCTCCTAATAAATAAGGCAGTGGCTGTCACTTATTGGTGGCCTTCTTGAGTTAGGCTATCAAGTCTGAAAGCTCTGCCTTCTTGATGCCAGCGAAGATCATTTTGGTGCCAGGGATGTACTTCTTGGGGTTCTCCAGGTAACTCCATGAGTGTGTCCTCATCCCAGGTGATGCCTTTGTTCTTGTTGGTGTCTGGGTAGAAGAAGCCTGGAGACTGGCTGCTCTTGTGGCCAAAGAGCCAGTGCAGGTTGGGGCTGGTCTTGTGCTTGCCCCTCTTCTCCACCATGTGGCACTGGGTGTACTTCTGCAAGGAGATTTTCTTGCCCTTCTCCACATCTCCCATGGTCAGTCCGGCTTGTTCCGCAGCTGGCACGCTCTCTGCACTTGCTCCGACTCGTGCTTCCTCTTTATGTATTAGTTTTTTTTTTCTTTTTGGAGGGGGGAAGATAGGGCAATTGGGGTTAAGTGACTTCCCCAAGGTCACATGCTATTGTAGTATTGAGTGTCTGAGGCTGGATTTGAACTCAGGTCCACCTGACTGCAGGGCTGGTCCTCTATTCATTGTGCCACCTAGGCCCCCCCCACCCCCATCTTATAATTTCACTGGCTTCACTCTGCCCAATTCTAATTTTGAAGGTATAATTTTCTTCCTTAAGATCCTGAATCTCCTTTTCTAATTGGTTAACTTTCCTTTCATACCCTTTTTGTTTTTCTTGGACTCTTCCTATTTTCTTTTTCAGTTTTTCCTCCATGTCTATCATTTGATTTTTGAAGTATTTTTTAAGATCTTCTATGAATTCTTTTTGGGCAGGTGACCATTTAACATTACTCTTTGTGGATTTCTTTACTTCAATATCCTCCTCTGAGGATGAATCCTCGCCATCTCTGTTCCCATAATAGGTTTCTATTGTTGGATTCTTCTCCTTTGCCTGTGCATTTTTTTGTGGTGATATCCTAATTATTTGCAGTCACTTCTAGACCTGGGATATGTGAAATGGTGCCTTTGGCCTCAGACCTTCAGTTTTTCCCTTTAGCCTAAAACCAAATCCAAACCTCCAGCCTCCTGTAAGTGCTCACAGCCAGGGACTTTCTGCCCCACTGCTTCTGCACTCACCAGGCATATGCTGGTTCCTTCTCATCCCCACTGCTCTCCTCAGTACAGCTGGATTTGGCATTCCTGATCAGCAGGGGTTTCCTTGATCTTCCCCGGGCTCAGATGCCCAACTCCCATCACTATCCCAGGGTTAAAAGTCCCAGGGGTTGGGGCCAAGGCAATCTCTCAAGCCAACCAATCCAGGGCTTGCCTCTTCTTGTTTAAGAGTCTACCTGCTTGCTGTTAAAACAGAACCTATCCTGGAGGTGTTTACCCTTCTAGGGGCAAAATCTTCTCTTAGAATTTTTCTTCTGATCTTGAAACTGTCCTAGGAGGACCCTGGTTATGCTCCTGTTCTTATTTATCTCTACCCACACTTTGTTCACCCTAAGGTGCTATTTTAACTCTTTCGTGGGGGAAAATCTTGAGAGCTTGGAATTTTCTGACCTACTACACCATGTTCCCAGAATCTTCTCTCTGTCCATATCCTCTTAAAAGACCATGGCAAAGGGTCCATCCAATATGTCAGGACCCTAATTCTTATTCTCTTCATATTTCAAAGATATCAGTAGAATGAATGACCTGCTCACCAGTTACCCTTCACTCTTACTTCATGATCAATCCATCTTGGTTTTTTTTTTTTATGATGATATCCTTTATACCAGATCTCATGTATTCCATAAAAGATACTATGTACAAAGCAATATTTGATAAATGTCATATGAGCAATAAAAATTCTATCAAGGGATTATAAAGATTTCTGATAGGATAGTCACAAGACTGATTCTAGTTATGTAGGAGGTGTGTGTGTGTGTGTGTGTGTGTGTGTGTGTTTTCAGAGAAGACTAACACCTCTAGTGTGTGGGTTAGCTAAACCCTTTTCAGGGTTGCTCATCCACCTTTGGTGTGCATGTCTCACCCAACTCTCAAGAAGGTTCTAGCATGGGTAGCAGCCACGTTTTGGCAGATAGGCTAATCATATTGGGGGTAACCAACAAATCTCAAATGCATTGATGTGTCAAATGGATGTCTACCCTGAGCAAGTGAAGACTTTTCTGAGTGTAATGGGTAGATGAGAAAAATTTGTTCCAAAGGCCATAACAGTAGTTGAAGCAACTGTGAAGTGCTTAGAGCTTGGTCAGACATTGAAAATGTCAAGGTGATCCACTGCATCCTGGACCATTCCCAGTTGTTATTACTTTTGTCCTGACAATAGACTTTGATAACTCCAGAAGAAAGAATGAGGCTAACAGCTTTGTGTAACTCTACCTCACTGAAATCTAATTCACACCCAAGTGAAGACATCAACCGTGATGTCATTGGTCTTCTTCAAAAATGAAGGATGAAAAACAATAGGAACATATATAGGGAGGAGTTAAACAAAAACTGTGAAGTGATTTTGACAATGAAATTGGATGTCAGAGCAGACTTTCTGTTTAATGGTGAGGCAAGCTTCCTAGTATATTACCTGGCCATGTCCCTTAAGGGGCTATCTCCCCCAAAATTAACCACAGACCTGGCATTGTGAACTGCAGCTTTATCTGCCTCCAATACTCCCTTTTCCCCTTTGTATGTACAAAATTCAAGGAGTCATTGTTTGTTGAAAGCTACTCAAAGAGAGTTTACTTTCTCACAAATTCACTCAGGGTTTTGACTTGTGACAGTTTCCATCTGTTCGTGAAGGAAATTTGACCTTAAACCTAGAAGCTATGTTCAGAAGCTGAACTTTAACTTTTTAGTAACCTCATAAAAACAAGATATGAGGGACATTATGAGTAAGAATAAATTTTTCACCTAGCAGAGCTGCCTTGGCAATATATTCTCTCTTCTGGATCCCCTCCCTTTTGCCAGACATTTGTACTAACTGATGATAGGCCTAGGTTCTCGGTCTCTCTCTCTCTCTCTCTCTCTCTCTTTCATAATGTGAGCACATGGAGGAAGGTGACAGGGATGTGGTAGTCATATGGCAAGAAACTTTGACCATGTATCTTTGGGTGATAGAGGCAGCATGATGCAGTGGAGAGTATGGCTCTGGAAACAGAGTACTTGGGTTCAAAGTCCTCTTCTGATAAGTATTGATATGTCTTGGTCAAGTCACTTTAACCTGCTTGGATCACAATTTTCTAAAGTGTGAAAGAGGGATTTGGGCTGGATGATCTTTGAGGTCCCTCCAGGATAGAAATCTAAGATCCTTTGATTTAAATGTAATTTGGAGAATGGTATAATACACTTCCATTTCCCCCTAGTATATAAATTATCTATCTATCTATCTATCTATCTATCTATCTATCTATCTATCCATCTATCTACCTATCTATTATCTATTTACATATATAGATATGTCTATATGAAAGGATATTGCATTTATTAATTACAATCAGCTGAAATAATATCTGTATGGTACTTAGC
>CM053591.1:62652777-62677542 GCA_028646515.1 Pseudochirops corinnae
TGTGTGTGTAATATATACATATATATATGTTTATAGCAACACTTTCAGTGGTGGCAAAGAATTGAACAAGGAGGGGATGCCTGTCAATTGGAGATTGACCAACTTGTGGTAGATGATTGTGATGTAATACCATTGTGCTATAAGAAATGATGAGCAAGATGCTCTCAGAAAAACCTGGAAAACCTTTTAAGAACTGATGCAAAGTGAAATGAGCAGAATCAAGAGAACTACATACACAGTGACGGCAATATTGAACAATGATCAGCAGCAAATTACAGCTATTTTCAGTAATAAAATGACCTAAGACAATTCCTAAGGACTTATGATGAAAAATGCTATTCAGTTTTAGAAAAAAGAACTGAAGGAATTTGAATGCAAATTGAGGCATACTTTTTTTAAACTTTTCCTTATCTTTCTAGGATTTTTAGGTCTGCATTTTCTTTTACAGCATGTCAGATATGGAAATGTGTTTTGCATGATTGATCATGTACAACCTATTTCAAATTGCTTGCCACCTCAACAAAGTGGGATAGAAGGGAGAGAGGGATAGAATTTGGAACTCAAATTTGTAAGAAATTAATGTTAAAAACTATTTTACATGTAATTGGGGGGAAATAAAATATTAAATAAATAAAAATACATAGACAATGATTTTACATTAAGTCTGTATCTTATTGACATACATTTTCTTACAAAAGCTTTTTTTTTCTTTTTCTTTCCTCTCCTAATGTTTTTATTTTTATTCTGCTTTCAGAACATGCAGATTATCCAGAAAATATTTGTACTTATTTCAGTGATCAGAAATGAAAAGATATAGCAGAATAATAGCGAGTACATTTCCATGGAATATTGGAAAGTGTGACAGATTTGAATTTCAACCATATAGGTTTCAATCCAACATCTGTTACCTACTGGTTATAAGATCTTGGGCAAGTGATTTGATCTTTCTGACTGGTTCCTGTAATTATAAGATGAATATCTCTTCTGGACAATAACTTCAACTTGTACTCATACTCAAAGTTGAGTCTCTAGGAGGGTGCCAACTTTCAGATTATAGTTGCAATCCTTTTGGTCCATACTTCTAATGCTCTTGAGCCCTCACTAGTGTATTTCCCTTAATAATCAACTAGTATACTTAATTAACACTTAGCAAAGCTATTTACAAAGATGGCATAATAAGAACAGTAGTTACAATACACACCTCCCATAAATCTGGGACTCACTATCCCACAGATAGATACAGAGAACTTGTAGAAAGTGATCACCATTCTAAAGTACAGTGGCAGTGGGGCAGATGTTCAGGAAACATACATGGCAAAAGAAACTCAAAATTCTTGTTAGTTCGGTTACATAGAAGTTCTTTTTCTCTTTATTGATGTCTCGCGGAGCTCTTCTCGGGCACAGTGTTCCTTCTGGGTGGTTTGTGCAATTGTGTTGTCAGGGTCTGCTCATCTCCACACTTTTGTCTCTTGGTTGTTAGAAGTGCTACTCCTTGAAGTTACTTTGAACTTCAGATGTACCCATTTCTGTCTAAAATACACATTTCTGAAGTCCCAAGAGGCTTATCTTCACTCTGTGTCATCTCTATGCCATCTGCCTCTGATTTAGGCAGACTGCTAGTCTGTATATTAGGTTGTCTTCATTCCATTTACTCTGTTCCCCACTCTGATGCAATGACTCTTACTGGTCCTGTAGCAGGAGAAAAGGAGGAAAATTTCCTCACCCTCCCTGTTTTTGGAAGAGTCTCTTCCACAGCCAACTTTTGGTTTGCGTTGTCTCCTACTTTCAAACTCAGATTGCTGGATGTGATTTTTCTTTCTCTGCTGCTAGATGTTATGATTGATGGAGGTGGAAAAGAGGGAGAAACTCACTTCTCCCCTGTTCCCACTCCACAATTGTTCTAGACATTGACTGCTTAAGTTTCCATGGGGCTTGCTTATTAAAAACTTCAAGAGATGTGATTTTTTCAAACTGTTCCTTTCTTGACTCAATTAATATTATATACTGTGTTCCACACCTATGAACACCGATGGCTACAAAGAAGCAGAGGAATATCGTTTTTTTTTCATTTGAAAACAAATCTGTTCTTTATAGTTTTGAAATGTTTACGTTGTTTTTTGGGTTTTTTTTGGGGGGGGATTGTTCTTTACATTTGAGTTGTTAGATCCATTGTATAGTTTTTTTTTTTACTGTCTCTAATCAATTGTTTGCAATCCTAAAAGAATCAGAGTACAGATGTTTCATTTTTGCACATTAAAAATTCTTTATAACTAAGTGCATTTTATCCCTCCCCCAAAAAAGATATGAAAAAATTATGAGCTTTCTGATAAGAGAAGGCAATATCTGACTGAATAAGGCCTACAGCTGCATCCAGACCATAATGGATGAAACAGATACTTTCAAAGAATGGGATAATTATTCAGAGTGTTCATGTGTCTAGACACACAAAAAAGAGGTCTATTTGAAAGCACATAATGTGAAACATTTTTCAGAATTACCTATCCATCCTGATAATTTATTAGCAGAGTTAGAAACTGATGGCAAAGAAAGTGTGATTCCTCTGTTTACAAATGCTAGGGTAACCTGAGCCTTGGGGTTTAACTAAATCTGATTTAGTGACTTGAACTTCAGAAGCAAGACATTACACATCTGTTTTTGTAAGTCGCAAGGTCTTTAGTATTCTTGCTTTGCCATGGATTCTTCTGTTTGGAGGATGTCAAAAGAATGCTAAAAAAGCGGTTCTCTAGATTATGAAAGAATATTGTAATAGTTGTCACAGTCTCTCAGACTGCCATTTGAGGAGCTGACAGACACTGGACATCATCACTTCATTTCCTAGCTCAAAGGCCTTGGCAACCAGACCAGAGAGCAAGCCCTGAAGTTTTGAACATTTTTCTCTCAAGAACAGTTCTGCTGTCCTACTGTCCTGTTTGGTGACAGGTTCACCTCACTTGCTATATCAGGCAGGACCCAACAATGTTTCACTTTTATCCTCACTTCCCAACTATCTCCTTAATAGCCCTGCCAGCTGCTTTGCTGTATGAACATAACCTCTTCTCTCCTGTTCTGCAACCTTGATTAAGTCATGTCTCGCAACTGTTACTAGAAGAAGTGTGTCAATCTACCGTTCTATGGTCCTATACATTATCTAGCCCCTATTCCCCTACATACTTCTTGTCTCTCATTAGAAGATTCCTTGAGAGAAATGACTATCTTTGCTTTTATGTGGTTTTCCCTGGTCATAGACCAGTGCTTAACATTAGTAGATGCTTAAAAAAATGCTTTTACATTCATTTATTTATACACTCCTTTATCAACCACTGTGTTCCCTAATTGGACAACTAACTCTCCTCTTAGTTTCTCCAACCTCTTCGAAAATAATGACAGAGGGAGGCACTTTCCATACAGAACTGAAAAATTTCTACGCATACTAGAATATCAAGGCCATCTTGCTGCTGGAAAAATGGAGAAGGAAATCCTAAAATACCACATGCTATAAAATGAGTAATGCATCCTCCGGGGGAAAAAAAAAGATTCAACAGTGATGAAAAACCCTCAGGGAAAACTTATGTCTACTGTGAAGTATTCCCACCAGATATCATTAAATCGTACAATACAAATCTTTTTTAATGAGTTTTGGCAAAGGGAACTGTTCTCCAAGAAAACTAATGTTGCACTTGATTGAGACAGTATCTAAATGTTGAATGCTGCACATAAGATGCCAGAGAGTAAGAAGCAATGGAGGAAGTTACTGTGAAGGAAAGTTCCCAAGCAATGAAATAAAAGATGCTTAATTTACCTCATGGTAACATACTAGAAGGTAAGTTCCATGAGTTAGGAAACAAGGATTGTATATCTCTAATGTGTGAATATCTCCTAGAATCTAGCTCAAGACAACATCTAGACAATGTTTAATAAGTGCTTATTGGATTGAACTAAATTATATTGAATTGAATGAAAGTTAATTTCATAGATAGTTGATTGACTCTTAGAAGGGTTTTAAAAATTAAAATCTCCCCAAGACTGCTGCTTAGCACCTAAATACTTTGGCCTAAAATGCTCAATAGTCCAGTTAAAATGACAAATATATCTTGTGTTTGAGAGGGCTATGTGCTCATTGTAATATTTATTTGCTTATGGGTGATTTCAGAAACAGAGAATGGCATAGCTAGAAGGGAAATTAGAGATCATAGAGCCTATACATTTAACTTTGCAGTGGAATAAACTGAATTCCATAAAGGGGAAGTGAGTTCCCCAAAGGTGCACATCTATTTATTACAAAGATGGAACTTTACTCTTTGAAAGGTTAAGAGGGAGAGCTTGACTTGGGAGACAAAATATTCAACTTGGATTTGGGAAGACTTAGACTTGATTTTTATTTCTAATCCCTATGCCGGGGCTGGGGAATCTGCCACCTCAAAGCCATATGTGGTCCTCTAGAACCTTTGGAGGAATAAGGGCCGTACTTTTGGATATAGAGAGCCATATTGACCTCAAGGGCACAAAGTTCCCCACCCCTGACTTATGCCATTGGGCAAAGTCACATGACCACTCTCACTCTCTGTTTTCTCATTTGTAAAAGGCTCATATTCTGATGGAGGGAGGTAACGCACATAGGAGACTTCAGTTGTAAGTCATCTGGAATTGTCCTTAGGATATAGTGGCAAAGCACAGTATAACTCATTTCATTAATGCCATTTCTATTGAAAAAAAAATTTCCACTTCTAATATTGAACCATTTGATGGAGTCAAGGACTTTAATAATAAGAATGTGTTTTTCTGGGGCTTCAATAACTGACTGCTGAGGTACCTTAGGCTACAACTGCAGAAGCAATTGCCATCTCCACAAAGACTGTTTTCCTGATATAATGACTTCAGGGGTGAGAATGAAAACAGAAGCAGTAAGATAAGAGGTAACAAAGAGTGGAGAGAGTACAGTCTTGTTATTCCCAAGACTCTTGGGCTTATCTGCCTTTCCAAAGCAGTGGGGGCTCTCCTCTATAAAGGCTAATCTCCTTCTCGATGCTTGTGAGTCCTGGTTTGGACCAGATACAATAATACAGAGACGCTGTGATATCTAGGCCTCAGGGAGTCTGATCGGGAGGTCTTACTGAAAGTGGTGATGATGGCTTTACCAGCCTGGCATGTGCCACATCTTGGTTCTTCCTATCTGAAGCAAATAGCTTCAGTGAGGCAAGCTTGCTTGACTCTGCAGGGACAGTTGTTGACAACTGGAGTGCAATGTGAAAGGGAGAAGAGGGAAGGCATGGAAAGGTAGGTGAAAGGGAGGAAAAAGGAAGAGAGAAGACAGGGAGAGAGAAATATCATAATCATCATTATTATCTTCATCATCAATAGTATAATACAACATTAATTGAAAATTAGGATATGCCTTAAATATCATGTAATTTTACAAATAATTAAATTAAGGTGCAAAGGTGGGAAGAAATGTGCCTAATATCATTCTATGAGTTAAAAACAGAGTCAGAATTGGAATCCCTCTCTTCTGTTTCCCCTCTATACTGTGATTTCTGTAAGGGGATGTTAAAGGATAGTGTAGCAGAGTAGCAGTGTGCCAGATTTGGTTAATCAGGAAGATCTAGGTATATATTCCACCTCTAAAACTATTAGCAAGTAACAATCTCTCTGAGCCTCAGTTTCTTAATGTGTAAAATGGGGTTGAACATGCTTATACACAGAGACATCCAGTTGATGCAGTACTGCTCCTAGGATCAGAAATTAAATCTAGTCTCAGACGTTTACTAGTTATATGGCCCTGGACAAGTCATTTACTAAGTCTGCCTGAGATTTCTCAACTGTAAAATTGGGATAATATTAGTACTTACCTCACAGAATTGTTTTAAAGATTGAATAAGATAATATGAAAATGACATAAAACTTAGTATAGTACTTGAGCCTTAGTAGGTATTTTAATAAATGTTTCTTCCCTTCCCCTCCCCACAACAAACTTACAAACTTGTTCTGAACTTCAGATGACATAACATATGGAAAATGCTTAGCAAGACTCAAAATGTATAGAAAGATAAAGATAGAGAGAGTCCCTGTCCCCAAAGCTCATGGAATTTAGGGTCTGGTTCTTCAGCATTATCCTGTGGTCATTATCCTACCAAAAGTGGTGAGGAGCTTCGAGTTCATTGCGGTATGGTGGAAAGAATGCTAACTCTAAAGTCAAAGAAGACCCAGTTTCAAGTCTCGCCTTTCATGCGTCCTGTCTGTGCCATATAGGAGAGTTACTTAATCCCCTCCCATACTTACCCTCCACCTACCAGGCCTGTTTCCTCATCCATAAAATGCTGGAGCTAGATTAGATGGCCACTGAAATCCTTTCTAGCTCTCAATCTGTGATCCTAATCCAACCCCCTCATTACACATATCAATAGACCTAGAGGGTGTAGCACCAATGCAATATTTACAAAGCCCACAACCATGACTAAAAGTATTGCAAGGCATTATATCACAAAATATGTCAGACTCTCCAGATAGAGGATAAAGTTGAAGGATTTATTTAAACACCAGAAAACCAAATCCCAAAACCAGTAAGTTGAAGTATCAAAAATATTCAGAAGTCATAATAATGCTGAGAGCCACAGCATCCTTTAGCCTTCCCACAAACCAATACAAGATCAATATTTACTCACAAAATTCTCTATCATTTTAATGAGCATCCTCAGCCCCCAACTGTTTCCAACTGTCAGACTAGTTCTCTACCAGCTTCTCTGTGGGCTCTGCTTCTCCTCAGCAAGCTCGTCCTACTACAAGCTCCATATGACTACATTCAGCCTATCAGGGGGCAGAGTTTATCTCCACTGCAGGGGAGGTCTTCAAACTCCCCTCTAGGTCTATTAAAGGGCAGGGAAGATCTTCAAATTCCCATTCTCATTACAGAGGGTAAAGGGACTTTGCCTAAAGTCATGACACTGGGTTTGACCAGGAGTCAGAGTTGGAACCTGGTCTCCTTGTTCCCCATTCAGTGGTCTTTCAATTCCACTACATTCAACTATTTGTGGTCTAATTTAGTCTTGAAAATCAGTTTAAAGTTTAGAGTCAGAAAGTCTGAAGGGGGAAAAAATTAGGCCATGGATGGGTGGGGAGGAATTGTATAAACATCTTGTTTCTTGGGGTTTAGTAATGATCCCAATAAACAAAACCATCTTCAGTCTACTGGAGTGTTAATGTTTTTGCTTTGTTTTGTTTTTCCCAATAACAGAACTTATTTTTACCTTTTCTAGCAAAGCTAGCTTGAAGAGTGTGGGGAAAATTCTGAAAAAAAAATGAGATAGGATTGATATGAAGGTGTTTTGTCTATAGCACTTTTTCAGTTTCCCTGTCAGAGTCCTTTTTCTCTCCTAGCCTGTTTCATCTTGCTCACTCCCTAAATTCTCAACTCCCTGATGTTGACCCCTGTTCTTCTCTAGGCAGGGCAATATACTCTGGACCTTCCTCATTTTTTATACCTATCAAAACGTGCTCTCAGTTGGCTATTATATTAAAAAAAAAACTAGTTTCTTATATTAATTCACACTAGGATGTTAAAGTAATTTAGATCAATGTGTCCATCTTCCCCATCTTTTTTTTATGGTAACTTGCCTTGTAACAAAGATAATGTCTTAAATCAAAGGAATTCATTTCTAGCAGGGAATTCATTGAGACAGATTGGTATCTCACTCCCTGTTGTATCACCTTTCCAATCACATCAGATACATAGCTATCTTCTCTACCTACAGATAAGTCCATTCTTATCTATAGATAGGGAGATAACAGGTAGATTATCTCTCTGGAAGCTTCAGTGTTCCTGTCTTTCTTGAATATTGAGTTATATAATTTTCTTTTATATCATAACATTTTTAACAATAATTGAAATGCTTAGTATGAATAAGGCAATGTGGTAGATATATCAAAGATACAAAGATGGGAAATGACATATCTGACTTCCAACAACTCATATTACAATAATGAGGAGAGGCAAATTAATACATATGTAAGGAAGTATGATGTAGGGTAGAATGTGACAGGGCAAAAGAAAGCATGGTAAAGTACTATAACAAATCAGAGAAAGGAGATGCCTTTTAGCTTGTGTAGAGATTAGGGAAATAAGCAACATTTCATTGAGAAGATAAGATTTGAATATGCCTTTGAAGGAAGAGAGACCTTCCAACTTAGAATCTATTTCAAGTAAAGTGGGTAGTGATATCAAAGGTAGAGAACCAGTAAAATGCTATTGAGAACAGGGGACAGTGAATAGTCTAGTTTTACTGTAATTTCAACTATGTGAAAAGGAGTAATAAGAGATGTCTGACAGGTAGATTATGATCAGGCTGATGTTGAAATGAGTCTTGACTTTATTTGGTACCTAATGGGAGCTAACTCAAGTTTTTTGTGTTTTTTTTGGTTTTTTTTTTTGAGAAAAGGAGTGACATGAAAATGACTGTACATTAGGGAAATTACTCAGGCCACAGCGGGAAGGATATATTGGGAAAAAGACAGGGTTGAGTCAGGAAGACTGGTTGGAAGGCTATTACAATAATCTTAAGAGAGAAGAGATGAGGGTTTGAACAAGATTAAACTCAGTGAGAAAAGAGCAATATAAAAACACTGGATATAAGAGATATTGTGAAAGTAGAACTGACAAACTTTGGCACCTGAATGGTCATGTAGAGAGAAAGAGAGGGAAGAGTCCAAGATAATGCCAATGCTATAACCTTGAATGGCTGGAAGGTTAGTGATTCCATTAACAGAGAGGAAGATTAAGGGGGGAAATTATCAAGTTTAATTTTAATTATGCTGGTGTTGTGACACCAGCATATATTCATGTGAGCTTACCAGCTGGAAATATTGGGCTACATGCTTGAGAAAAAGCTGGAGATAAAGACAGAAAATTAGAAATCATATTCATAGAGCAAATAACAAGCCATAGAGGGGATAACAGAAGGAGGGGGGGAAGGAGAGAGAGAGAAAGAGAGAGAGAGAGAGAGAGAGAGAGAGAGAGAGAGAGAGAGAGAGAGAGAGAGAGAGAGATCAAAGGAATGCCTTAATGGAATCTTCTTCTTTAAGGGATAGATAGAGATAGAAGAGTCAGCAAAGGTAATAGACAAGAATTAGAAAGGTAAGAAGATAACCTTGGCGGTGATATATTGTAGCACCTAAGGGGGGATAAAAGAGCCTTGATATCAAATGTTACATAGAGGTCAAGGAAGATGAAAAGAGAGAAAAAGATTATTGAACTCATCAATAAGAAGATTAATTAGTGACCCTGGAGAGAGCTATTTTAATGAAGTAATGGAAGAAATTAGTTGTACCTAAAGGAAGGGGATGGTGAGTAGGAAAAGGTTGTTTGTTTTTTGAATGGGGAAATTTGACCACAGGTTTGTAAGCTAAAGGGGAGATGTCAGTAGGTAGAAACATTAAAGATTCATGAGAATAATTGATAGATCAAGGTAATGGAAAGGACAGGAGGAGACAGAAGAGAGGGCATAGAAGAAGGAGGCTGTCTTAATTTTGTAAAGGAGAAGGGCATCTCTCTGAAACAAGAGGAAAGTAAAAGATACATGAAAATACTTTAAAAAGGGGAGTTCACATCAAATTACCTTAATTTTCTCAGTAAAGTAGAAAGTATGACCACCTGTAAAGAGATAGGGAAGGACATAATTGAGATCTTGATTAGAAAAGAGAAAATTTGGGAAAGTCTTTTGGAAGTTTAGTAACCATTATAAGAAAAGCAAAATAATTGCCCTGCAGCAGTGCCTTCTGTAGTTAAACAGCAAAAATGTAATGGAACTCCATTTAGTAGTTACAGAATGGAAAGAGAATGAAAAATTTACCAGGGTTTAAGGCTAAATAAAAGGCAAAATGCCAACAGTGGCAAGGTATCATCAAAGTGACAATCTACATTCATAATGGGCAGAAAGTGCACTGAATCTAGAACAGTCAAAATAGATTAGCAGGTGAACAGGAAGAAATCAGAGGCAAAAAATGATCATTAAACTGAAGAACAAGTATGGATCTTAAGACCATATCCTATCAGATTTCAACTGAAATGTCCAATCTTACTTCACATTATACCACTTTATGTACTCTAAGTTCCAGACAAATTGGATTACTAACCACTTCCTAAATGTTATGTCACCTCATGCCTCCATGAATTGCATAGGCCATATGCTCCCATTCCTGGAATGTACTCAGTGGTAAATGTTCAACTGAAAAATGCATTTTTTTTAATATCTCTGGGTAAAAATATGTCCAATTCACTTTTCGTGTTTAATGTACATTATTAATATTCTCCATTATTTTCTTAATGATAGCCAGTCAACAAAACATAAAACCAAACCCTGATTTGTAGGGTTTTATCATTTCCAAAATGTAGATGTTCACACTTAAAATGGACTCATGTAATTCAATTTAATTCATTCCAGCAGGTGTTAGGTCCAACACATCATTGCATGTACGTGGCCCTAATATCCACCTTTAAGATTACATATTTTCTTTATAAGTTCAGTTCAGTCCTCATAGTCAGCTGTGTCCTCTATAGTCTTCCTTGACCCTGCCAGTTATTAATAATGTCTCCATTTTCATATATTCCAAGAGCACTTTGCTTCTTCCTATTCACTCTATATCTTACATTATTGAATCACTCAATCAATGAGCATTACAAAGTGCAATGCAATGTGTGGGGCTCTAGGGATACAAAGACAAATATAGAATAGTCCATACTCTTAAGGAGCTTACATTATATCATGAAAGAAAATATGCACATATATAAATATATGATGAATATGAAATAAATGCCAGGCACTTGAGGAAGAGAGAGCACTAATAGTCATTCACAGTAAGAGCAGCAAAACATCAAATGTTGCTAATTGACTTTGAGATGATATAAATCCATAAGGTGACACAAATAAGAGTGGTTTTGTCTCCTTATGAAGCCATATAAAAATCCCATAAAAAGGAGACCTCAAGTCCCTGCTCCCCACTACTCTGCAGTTCCATAAGCACATACTACTCAAGTGCTCCCAATTCTCATCTCTGGTGATATAAATGACTCTACCCTCTTCACTCTCATCCCCAAGCTGCTTGCCTTATTCAAATATCCTAATCCCTCCCCCACCATCTGCCTCTGTACACCCCCATTCCTTTACATCATTTTAATCTGTACTTTTTCTGCAGTTTTCCCCTGCCCCATCTGTGCCTTATTAAAGTGTGATTGCAGCCTTGCTTTCCATTGCCATCATGGTCTTTCCTACTCAAAAGTACCTGGCTGTGCTGGCCCCATTTCATAATTTTACAGCTTAATTATCACTTCAATAATTGATTCTACTTTTAGATAACTTTAATTTTTAAGAATTTTTTTCACCCTGACATCAAGGCGAACTTTGCTTCTTTGTAAGTTGTTTTGTTTTGTTTTTTTCAATCAGTGCATAGGTATTCTCTTTGGTGACAAATAAAATAAGTAAAATCCCCATTCTATATAAGACCAGCTAACATAGATCCATAATTGGAAAGGACCTTATTGACAAATAATCAAAAATTGATTTCATACCCCTCCCTCAGTTTTCTCTTTACCAGATTGAACATCTCGAATTTTTTCAACCACACTTCCTAATGCAAGGCCTAAAGCCCCTACACTATCCTGGTTGCCCTTTTTTGTAAACTTTCCTGCTTATTAGTGTCTATCATGAAAGATAGCCTTTAGAGCTAAACATAATCATTTCAATTAATTATGCCTAAAATCACATTAGTCCAAGTATTACGTGCTTAACAAATATTTATTGACTCGCTGGCAAGTCATGTATGCCTAAGAGAATGTAAATTCCATTTGGACAGATAGTTTTGTTTTAATCTTTGTATTCATTTGCTTAGCTAAATACCTTGCATTATTACTCATCTATTATGTGCCAGGGGGCAGCTAAGTGGTTTGGTAGATAGCATGTCAGGCCTGAAGTCAGAAAGATTCATCTTCCTAAGTTTAAATCTGGCCTCAGAACTTATTACCTATGTGACCTTGGGTAAGTCACTTATTCCTGTTAACTTTAGTTCTTCATCTATAAAATGAGCTGAAGAAGGAAATGGTATATAACTCCATTGTCTTTGCCAAAAAAAACCTAAATGAGATCACAAAGAGTCAGACACAACCAAAAGGCCTTCAGTAACAAAAATGTGCCAGGCATCATGCTAAATGCTGGAAATAATAACAATGATAATAATAATAAAACAGTTGATATTTATATAGTGCTTTAAAGTTTGCAAAGTGTTTTGAAAATATTATTTTATTTTAGTTTCATAAAAAAAACTGAGGAGTAAGTGATATTGTTTTGCCATTTAACAGGTGAGGAAACTGAGGAAGATTAAGTTTATATAACTTAGGGTCAGAATGTTAGTATTTAAAGCTTTTAAAAAAATATTTATGGGTTGCTAGGTTGCACAGTGAATAGAGCACCAGCCCTGGAGTCAGGAAGACCTGAGTTCAAATCCAGACTCAGATAGTTATCATTTACTAGCCATGTGACCTTGGGCAAGTCACTTAACCCCCTTTGCCCTGCCCTCCCCCTCCAAAAAGCAAAAAAATAATATTTTTCCAATTACATATAAAAAAACCATTTAACATTCAATTAAAAAATATGAATTTCAAATTATTTCCCTCATTTCTCTTCACCCTCATTGAAAAGGATTATACACACACAAACACATATGTGTGTATATATGTA
This sequence comes from Pseudochirops corinnae, assembly GCA_028646515.1. Taxonomy (NCBI): domain Eukaryota; kingdom Metazoa; phylum Chordata; class Mammalia; order Diprotodontia; family Pseudocheiridae; genus Pseudochirops; species Pseudochirops corinnae. The sequence continues at coordinate 62,665,497 of CM053591.1, forward strand.
TATATATATATATATATATACATATATACACACACACAGTCATGCAAAACATATTTTCATATTTGTCATCTTGTGAAAGGAAATGCAGATGTTCTTCTCCCTCAAAAAAATAAACAGTAAAGAAACTTTTTTTTTTCTAAAGTACGTTTCCATCTGCATTTAGACTACATTAGTTCTTTCTCTGGGGGCAGATAGCATTTTTGTCATAAACCCATCAGCATTGCACTGCTGGGAATAGCAAAATCTTTCGAAGTTGATCAGCATATATTACTGTGTGCAATGTTCTTCTGGTTCTGCTCATTTCACTTCTCATCAGTTCTTTTCCATCTTTCTAGGTTTGGTTTTGTTTTGTTTTTCTTTTTGAAAGCAAGCTCTTCATCATTTGTTTTTATTTTCTTTTTTTTAAGGGTAAGATTACTTTATTTGATCAAAAAACAAAATCAACTCCAAAGCCCCTTAGAAGCCAGCCATCATTTCTTATAGCAAAACAGCATTGTACAAGAATATATCACAACTGGTTCAGCCATTCTCAATTGATGGGCATCCCCTCAATACCCAATTCTTTTCCACCACAAAAGAACTGCTACAAATATTTTGGTAGATAGAAGACCTTTTGCTTTATTTTTCATTTCTTTAAGATGCAGACATAGTAATGGTATTGATAGGTCAAAGGGTATATAGAGTTGGCCATAGTTTCAAGTTGTTCTCCATTGGAATAAATCAGTTCTACCAACATTGTTTTAGTGATTCCAATTTTTTCCCATCTCCTCCAACATGTGTCATTTTCCTTTTCTATCATATTAGCCAATCTGATAGGTGTGAGGTGCTATGTCAGAGTTGTTTTAATTTTCATTGCTCTAATTAATAGTTATTTAGAGCATTTTTTTTTCATATGACTGTAGATAGTTTTGATTTCTTCTTCTGAAAACTGCATGTTCATATCCTTTAATCATTTATCAACTAGGGAAAGACAAGTATTCTTATACATTTGACTCAGGTTTCCATATAGTTGAGAAATGAACCAAAGAAACTTACAATAAATGTTTGGGTTTTTTTATAGTTTTCATACTCTGTACTTACCCACATCCTATTTTTCCTCTCTACTCATTCTCTCTCTCTGTCCTTTCATCCTGTGCCTCCTCAAAACTATTTTGCTTCTGCCCAACAACATCTCCCCCAATAAGTTTTCCCCTCTGTCATTATACTCAGCTTTGCTGGGTTAGCATTTCTTTCATGTAATCCTAGCTCCTTTTCTGAACAGATATATCATATTCTAATCCTTCTGATTCTTTAATGTAGATATATTGTTCAGACTATGTCTTTATAATATTAGAACTGTTTCTTTCTTGGTGCTTGCAATATGTTCTCCATGACCTGGAAACTCTGGAATTTGGCTATAATATTCCTGGAAGTTTTCATTTTGATACCTCTTTCAGGAAGTGATCAGTATATTATTTCAGTGAATATTTTACCATCTGGTTCTAGGGTGTGTGGGTAGGAATACTGGATAATTTCTTGAAAGATGATTCTAGGTTCTTTTTCTGATCATAGCTTTCAAGCAGTCCAATAATTGCTAAATTTTCTCCACTCAATCTGTTTTCTATTTTAGTTGTTTTTCCACTGAGATGTTGTAGATTTCATTCTATTTTTTAAATTTTGGTGTATTGTTTCTGGATGTTTTAGGAAGTCATTTGCTTCCACTTGCCCAGTTCTAATTTTTATGCAATTATTTTCTTCACTGAGCTTTTGTACCTTTTTTTTCCATTTGGCCAATTCTACTTTTTAAGGAGTTCTTCTTTTCAATGAATTTTTAAACATCTTTATTTTTTCAAATTTGACCAATTCCACTTGTCATGGAGTTCTTCTCTTTATTGGATTTTTGTGCCTCTCTTACAATTTCTTCTATGCTGTTTTTAAAGATGTTATTTTCTTTAGTACTTTCATACCTCCTTTACCAACTTGTTGAACATCATTTTTATGATTTTCTTGCATCACTCTCACTTCTTTTCCCTGGTTTTCCTCTATCTCTCAAAAAATGAACTCTTCCAGGAACTATTTTTTAGGATCTGACACAAATTCACATTTTTCTTTGAACTTTGGATGTAGCTATTTTGACATTGTTGTCTTATTCTGAGTTTTTTTTTCTTTTTTTTACTTTTCCTGTCCACATAGTAACTTTCCATGTCCAGGTTCTTTTGTTGTTATTTATTTGTTTGTTCATTTTTCAGCCTATCTCTTGACTTTTAGCTTTATGTTAAAGTGAATTCTGCTCCTGAGATGGAGTAGGGGATTGTCCAATTTTAGATTTTTAGTGTAGCTGTTCTCAAAGTTAGTTCAGAGAATCTATAAGTCTTCAGTTCTTCTAAGTTGGTGTGATATAAAAAGAGCTGTGGTCAGGGCTCTTCTGGACTGTGCTCTGGTTTATGAGGCACTCTTTTCTACTCCTATAACTGTGGACAGGATGTCCACTTCTGCCAAGTCTCTTCTACATTTTGGGACAACAACCCAGAATGGCATATGGGCAATGCAACAGGGTCCTGTACCCACTGCCAGCAAAGGGTCTCTTGTTAATTTACTTGTGATCAAATGTCTGAGTCCCTTCCCATCTCTGTATCAAGAACTCCAGAAGATTTTGCTGGCAATTCAGTAGAATAGAGGATTATGGATGAAGGGTATAACTTCAAGGTGTAATTTATATGTAAGGCCAAGCACAAGCAGTTTTCCAGAGCACTACTACTGTGAATAACTTTATGATTCTAATCACATAATATAGTGAACTGTCTATTTATTCAACAGTAAACTAAAGCAAAACATTCGCAGAAACCAAAGTACAGCATTCACAATGACATAACATAACAACTTATCACTAAAGTGGTCACATAGTGTTAAACAAAAGATATCATTCTGGATATAAAGTACACAGGTCTCCCACCCTTATATCACATTGTCTTTATCTCTTCAATCAGAAAGTCTTCTTTCTTCTTGATTGGAGACTAGCTTCCAATCAACCTTAACTCAATCATCCTTAAGCTATACAAGGTACAAATTACAAAGTCCTCCCACCCCAGGTCTCAGTAAATCATGATTTTGTCAATCAGCACTAAGTACCCAAGGAAAGGTCCTTTCATCTTGACTCCAGCCTGGCTCCCAAATTCCATGGCTCCTCTTCCTTGCAGCCAGCTCTTGCCTGAATTCACCCAACCATGACCTGGATTTACAGATAGGCAGTTCTCAGCTTCTTGTCCAGCTCCTCAGTTCCCATTCCATATTGAAGTTCACAGTGACCAGTCCATCTCAAGCCCTCCAAAGTCTCTGTTCCTGGAAAGAAAAAACTTAAGAGAGCCACAACAATATCTACACACATAAAGCTTAGCAGAATTACAACAACATTCATACACATTGTCAACACTATCATCTCAATTCACTTTTTGCCTATCAAATCAACACAAGTCAACACACAGGATGCATCTGTCTGACAAAGTAACACAATTCAACAGATAGAATGCTTCTACCTGACAAAGTAACACAATCAACAAGTAGAGTCCTTCTAACTGACAAAGTAATACAAACAATGGACAGAAGGCTTCTGTCTGACAAAGTACCACAAATCAACACAGACAGAACTGACAAACAGAGTCCCAGACACCACAAGTGTTCTCCTCCTGAGTTCTGTCTTTGGCAAGTCCCTCACACTGTGGACTATAAAAGTTCTGTTTCTTAACAAAGACTTTATATAATCATGGGCAAGGTGTAAAGACACTTAAACTGAAACAAGATGCTAAATACTTGAATAACTGAAACAAGATGTTACATATTCCTTTGCTTATGTCTTGAGATAAGCAAAACTAAAGTGATGGTAAAGGCTAGGATATAACCACACTGGCTAGTAGAGGTGGTAAAGTGGATATCCATATGAAAGATTCTGAATGTTTGAAGAAACTAAGAAGAATTTCCTGACTAAGGAATAGTGAGATAGAGATTCCAGTCTTATGTTTATAACTTAATTTATACAAAAACCACAAAAATTCCAAACTAGCCCATGTCACTACGAATCTTTTATTTTTGTAGATCCATTATCTCTTATATACTACGTCATTATCTCTTATATATTACCTCAACACTTGTTGCTAATCCTTCCACCTATACCACCTCAGTCTCTGGAGAGAATAAGGGAATCACATTCATAGTTTAGCTCAGTTCCTATAGAGTCTAAGTCTAAATTCCAATTCCAAAACCCCTCTTAGCCAATATTCCCAGGCACTGTTTTCATATGGCTTCCCAAACAAGCTGACTAGCTGAAGCAACCTTTAGTCTTAGCTCCAAGTTCACCATGACTCAAACTCCCACTTCAGGTTCTTAAAACTGGGTAGATCAAAGGACACAGAAAACAAAACAAAACAAAATGAAACGAAACAAAAAAAACCTGCTACCTCAGACCTGTCTCACAGACCTACAGTAAAAGTGATAAGAGGAGAACATCCCCATTCCATGTTCAGATCATGTGCTCACACTGAGAATGAATTATTGTCTTCATGCTCTGGACTCAAATGGACAAGGACCTAAGAAAGCAAGGGAGTTACTATCCCAGGCTGCCAATTTTGAATATGCAACCTGTTGCTGTTAGACAGTCAAATGAAGGAAGCTGTTTCCAGTCACCCAGATTGTAGAAGAATGAAGGTAAGTAGGTTGTGTTTAGTGATCTAGTCATGCATAAGGCATGATGCAAATATCATACAAGATGCAAATATTATAAATAAAAGAACAATATGCAGATTCTGACTTGTCCCACAATGATTTCTATCTGAACTCCATGATAAAAAGAATGAGAAGTGTTGACACTGATGATAAAAGAATTGGAAAACATTCTAACAATATAAATGAAACAAACATTTCACTGCCCTATGGCAACTGCTGAGGTTGAACATCTCTTTGTCAAGAAGGTAGAAGTCATCTGATAAATGGACTTGGACCATTAGATAAAAAGTGTTAAAAAAAAATTAGAAAAATACAAATACAGAGAGTGGTTTATTTCCAGATAGACCCTGAAAAGCCTTCCATTGGTGAAAAAAAACTTCAAAAATATAAAACCTGGCAAAGGAAATCAAAATCACATAAGGACAAATTGAGTTTTATATATCCTCTTTATCATTCTGTCTGCTTTTTTTTATATACCAAATATGCTTCCATTGAGACCTTACATACCAATGCTTTTATTCAATTATTTGTAAAATGGACATTTTATCCACCTGCACCATAATCTACAGAATCTTAAGTATAAGGGAGGGAAAGGGAATAAGCATTTATATAGGATCTATTATGCGATGCACACTTTGCAAAATACCTTTTCAAATGTTATCTTATTTGATTCTCACAATATGCCAGCAAGGAAGGTGTTACGATTTTACAGTTGTATGATCATTTTACAGTTGAAAAAAACTGAGTCAAATAGCAGCTAAATGATTTGACAAGGATCACACAGTCTGTGAGGCAAAACTTGAACTCAGATCTTCACTCCAGACCTAGTGTTCTATTCATTGAGTCACCTATCTGCCTCTAAATGCAAAGAATAATAGCAATACAGCCACTTGTACTAGAGCTTTTCTATCCAAGATTCATTGAAAAAATTAGATTGGAATGATGATTATAAAATAGTAGTCCACATCTATATTTGCTTTAAATGTTTACAAAATACTGCCTTTGTCATCCTTCAATAAGATGGAAAACATGAACATCATTTAGCCTCATTTCCCAGTTAAGCAAACTGAGGTGAAGAGATTTGCCCATAGTCACATATACCTTAAAATGGTTCAATGTGATCACTTCACTTGTAAATGGTTAACTAAGATTTAGCCTTTTGAACAAGTAAGCTTTCTTTCTAACAGAGCTTCAAAAGAACACATTACTTTTCTGGAGCTAATGCTTATGAATTTCTAGACACATATAAAAAGAAATCAAATGCCTTAGAGCAGCGGTTCTCAACCTGTGGGTTATGTTCAATTTGTAACAATGAAAATACATCCTGCACATCAGATATTTATACTATGATTCATAACAGTAGCAAAATTACAATTATGAAGTGGCAATGAAAATAATCTTATGGTTGGGGGTCACCACAACAGGAGGAACTGTATTAAAGGGTCACGGCACTAGGAAAGTTAAGAACCACTGCCTTAGAGAAACTTCAAAGATGAGATTCAGAATTTGCCTTGTTCTTCTTTCTGCCCACTTGAAGCATCTATCATAATCACTTGTTCTTAATCTACCCAAGTGAAAGTACTTTTTCTTTTCTGCATCAAAGTTGATGAAAACATATTTGAGCAGGCAGCCAAAGTCATTTTCTGTCATTTAACAACAACAAAAACAACAACAAAAAAAAAGTTAAAAACTTGGTCTAAAGCTATGTGAATATTTAAAATGTTAAGCTATTTTAAAAAAATGATCCTTCCAATCAAAGTTTCATGAAGGTGTCATGTCAATATTTTTCTTGATATTTAGGACTAATAGGCTTTAGAAAAGTAAGAAAATGTTGCGTATATAAGAAAATAAATTAAGATAGGTGGTAAATATTTGCAAATTATCTATTTGTAGTCAAAATGGTTAAACAATGCTGAGAATAATTCTGTTCTTTTATTTCTCTTTTTCTTATTTTTTTCTTTTTTTCTTTCTTTCACTAAGGCATTGAGGGAAATGGCATCTGAAATTAGGCTCTGAGTTGCTCATTGATATAATTACATTTCATCTCTGTCATGACCTATCTGACATCCTGCTTCCTTAATGACAAGTATTCACAATCTTGGGCTCATTATCAATTTTAAGATCAAGATCCTCATGTGTTTGTAATAAAAGTAGAAATGACAAGAACTGAAGAGGTCAAAGCTAAATCAAGTTCATACCTGAAAAGGAGTCAATCTGAGATTATAAATCCAGTACATTATAGGAAAGTAATTTCTGATATTATGTGCATATAATACCTACTTTACACCAAAATCAAGATTTCTGCTTTCCAAATGCTTACTAAACAGAATACTATGAAGTATTCTATTAGCTAATATTCCCTTAAGATATAAAAACAGGGGTGGAGTCAAGATGGCAGCCTAGAAGCAGGGAAACTCCATGGCTTCCCCCATAATCACGTAAAATACCTATAAAATACGACTCTAAACAAATTTTAAAGCTACAGAACCCATAAAATGACACAGAGAAACAAATCTCCCACTGACGAGAGCCTGGCAGGAGGACGGAAAGGGTTCATCACAGCACACTGGGCATGTGGTCTGTCCTTTGCCACCATAGCAAGAAGTGGTGGAGGAGCAGTGGCCCTGCAGCCACCTCCATATGGCTGCTTCAGAGCTCCTGGCCTGCAGATTGTAGTGGGGCCAAGAGACTATTCAGAGGCTAAGCATTCTTTCCTTAACCCGCCTGGATCTGGGTCATAGTTCTGGATGGTGGTCCTGAGGTGTGTGACCAGTGAGCCAAAGCTGGCAGGGTCTATAGAGACTGTACTCTCCTAATAGCTCTGGCAGCTGGGAAAACCCCAGCAATTGGAGACAAAGCTCTGCCTTCTGAAAGCAGAGTTCTACTGTGGCAAAGAACACAAAAATCAAGTAATTGACTGGTAACATGAGCAAGCAAATGAAGCAAAGCAAGTAGAGCCATCTAACTTTAGATTCCTTTTGGGGGGACAAAAGGGATCAAAGCATGGAACAGGAGGAAGACGACACAGTCAGAACTCTTGCACCAAAAGGAAAACATAAACCGATTACAAGCCACAGAAGAGTTCAAGAAGAATGTTGAAACTCAAGTAAGAGAAGTGAAGTAAAAATTGGGAAGAGAAATGAGAATGATGCAAGAAAATCATGAAAAGAGTCAACAACCTGACTGAAGAAAATAACACCTTAAAAATAGACTAACTCAAATGGCAAAAGAGGCCCAAAAAGCCAATGAGGAGAAGAATGCCTTAAGAAGCCAAATTTTCCAGATGGAAAAAGGATTACAAAAGCTCACTGAAGAAAATAATTTCTTCAGAATTAGATTGGAGCAAAAGGAAACAAATGACTTTATGAGAAATCAACATACTATTAAACAGATCCAAACAAATGAAAAAAAAAATAGGAGTCAATGTGAAATCTCTCATTAGAGAAACCACTGACCTAGAAAATAGATCCAGGAGAGACAATTTAAAAATTATTGGACTACCTGAAAGCCATGATCAAAAAAAAGAACATAGAAATCACACTTTAAGAAATTCTCTAGGATAATTGCCCAGATGTTTTATTACCAGAGGGCAAAATAGAAGCTGAAAGAATTCACCAATCACCTCTTGAAAAAATCCCCAAAAGAAGACTCCTAGGAATATTATAGCCAGGTCCAGAGTTCCCAGACCAAGGAGAAAATATTACAAGCAGCCAAGAAGAAACAATTTGAATATTGTGGAAACACAATCAGGATAACACAGGATCTAGCAGCTTCTATATTAAGGGGTCAAAGGGCTTGGAATATGACATTCCAGAGGTCAAAGGATCTAGGATTAAAGCCAAGAATCACCTGCTTAGCAAAACTGAGACTAATGTTTCAGGGGGAAATACCATCATTCAATGAGGTGGAAGACTTGCAAGCATTCTTGATGAAAAAACAAGAACTGAATTGAAAATTTGACATTGAAATACAAGAAGCAAGAGAAGCATAAGAATGTAAACAGGCAAAAGAAATCATAAGGAACTTGTCAAAGTTAAACTATTTACATGCCTACATGGAAAAACAATAACTCTAAATTATGAAACTTTTCTTAGTATGAGGATAGTTGAAGGGAATATTAATGTGTATGTATTTATATGTATATACACACACATATATACATATATATTTATCCATACACATAAGTCTGTATAGGAGGTTATATATGCATATAAATACATATATGAGTGTGTGTATATATGTGTACGGGCATACATAGACAGGAGACACAGGATCAATTGAAAAGAAGACATGATATTTAAAAAGTGAAATTAAGAAGTGAGGGAAGAATACAATGAGAGGTGATGGGGAGAGACGGAATGGGGAAAGTTATCTCATAGAGAAGAGGTAAGAAATAACTTTTATAATGGAGGGGAAGAACAGTAAAGCAAAATTGAATAGGTCAACCTTACTCTCATTGAATTTAGCTTAGAGAGGGAATGGCATATACTCTCAATTGGGTATCTTGCCCTACAGGAGATTAGGGGAGGAAGGGGATGAAAGAAGGGATGATGGAGGGGAGGGCAGTTTGGGGGGGTGGGTAGTTAGAAGCACACAGTTTTGGGGATTTTTTGCGTTTTTTTTTTATAGAAGACAGAAGCAAAACATTTATTCAGATACCAGAAAAGTGAATCTCAAAACCAATAAAACAATTCCATCATAGTAGCAAAAAAGTTAATATGCAACAACAGCATAGAGAGCCACAGCATCCTTTAATCTTGCCACAAACCAACACAAGGCCAATATTTACTCACAAGCCTATCTGTCTTCTTTGGAAGCATCCTTTCCTCCCAACCATCTAGCTTGCTCTGACTTCCAGCTTCCTGTGTGCTCTACTACACCCTTCCACAAACTCCTCCTACCACAGGTTCCATGTGACTGAATTCAGCTTAGTAGGGCTCAGAGTTTATTTTCATAGCAGGGAAAGTCTTCAAATTACCATTACATTTGGCTCCAAGACCTTTCATGTGCCTTACAGAGCAAAAATACATTAACAATACATTTCTTTACACAGATTAATGAGCGTTTAGGAATAACTGGTGGAGTAACTGGTGTCAACAGAAATTTGCAACAATATAACAGGGATAATACAAAATAAGCACATAAAACATTATCTTAAGTTAGGGGCTTGGCACAATCATCTCATCTTTTTTCTGCCTAATGAATGGAGCCCAAAATCTTGGGGTAAGGGTTAAAGATGTCTTCTCCATAACTACTTCCAGCTGAAATTGGACACAGAACTGTACCTGGCCCAAGAGGTCCCATTCGAGGGGTCAGTTCTTTAGCTGGCATCTGGATCTTGGTCAATGCCAGGTTCAGAGGGTCCCATTCAAAAGGTCTGGAGCTCAATCGACACTAGATCCAGGAGTGGCACATCACAGTCATGGACAGTGGGTGGCATCCAGCTTAAGCAATCAGGCATCTGCAGGTGGAGGGTACTAAGCCTGTAGGAAACAAATCTTGCAAAGAATTTTCAGACAAAAAGAGACAAATATAGGGTCAGCCATGCTTCTGGAGTCCATGAAGTCACTATCACAGCCACATTCACAATAGAATAAATGAATTAAGGGTACAACTTGGCAATCATCTTCTCCTGAATAAACAATAGCCATAGTATTGTCTTTCTCATGTGCAACAATCTCTACAGCCTTTGGAACATCATCTGCCTTCAAGCATATATTTTTGTGAAGAGATAGGGACAAAGCAGAGAATAGAACAAGTGGGGAGGGATAGGATGGAGGGAAATATAGTGAATCTTTCACAATATATCCACTATGGAAATGTTTTGCATAACTACTTATGTACAACCTATATTGAATTGCTTATCTTCCCAGTAAGAGTGGGAGACGTGGTAGGAAGGGAAAGAATCTGGAATTTAAAGTTTTAAAATAAAATGGTTTTTTTTAATCATTTTTATTACTTACATGCAACTGGAAATAAGATATACAGGCACTGCGGTATGGAGATCCATCTTGCCCTACCAGAAAGGAACAAGGGGAATGGGTGAGATGCTATATGCCAGCAGATTCCCAAAAGAATGCTACCATGAACAGCGTTTAAGGTTCAGATTACACAGTATAATGAACACTCTGTTTATTCCACTGCAAATCAAGGCAAACATTCATTACAAATCACAATATAATATTCACAACATTACATCTTATCACAGAAAATCACAATATGGTGTTCATAACAGCTTAACATTAGAATGGCCATATAGGAAGATGGCAGCGAAGGAGCAGCAAGAAATCACAGCTCCGACACAGCCACATCAAATACCCAAAAAATATGACTCTAAACAAATTCTAGAGCTCTAAAACACACAAAGATATATTCCCTGCTAAAGGCAGCCCATCTCAAAGCAACCATTTCAACTCTGAGAGCAGAAACCAGCGCATTCTGAAATGGGTGGCTTTTGCCCCGGGGGCAGCTGGAGGAGCTGACCCCCACCACAGCTGGAGTTTCAGGACATCAGATCTGCAACAGCTGTGGCAGGATCCAGAATTATCCAGCCATAAGATAAAAGGACTCAGGTTAGTGGAACGTGGCTAAAAACCGGGAAAGAAAAGCAGGTCCGACCAAGCCGCCTCCAGGGTAAAGAAGTGGAAAGTGGAGATTCTGCACGCGCTTCCACATTGCTGCTTCAGAGCTCCTGGCCTACAGACAGCAGGGGGACCAAGCGATCGTTCAGAGGCCAAGTGCTCTCGCGTTGAGTGGTCTGGATCTAGATCATGGTCTTGGGTGGTGGTCCTGAGGTTTTTTTTCAGTGAGCAGGAGCTGTGGAGGGAACTAGCAGCCTCCTAAAAGCCCCAGCAGCTGGGAAAACTCCAGCGATTTGGGACAGAACTGTTCGCTATGGAAGCAGAGTTCCACAGAACTAAAAAAAAAAAAATAATTGAATGGTGAACATGAGTAAGCATAGGAAGCAAAGTAAGAACAGCAACCAAATCCTAGATTCCTTCTTTGGGGCAAAAAAGGAACAAAGCAAGGAAAGGGAGGGAGACAATGCAGTCAGAACTCCCACCCCAAAAGCTTTCAAGAAACATGAAGATTGCCAAAAAGCTAGAGATCAACTGAAGAAAGATTTTGAAAACCAAATGAGAGAAGTGGAAGAAAAATTGGGAAGAGAAATAAGAATGATGCAAGAAAAGCATGAAAAGAGAGTCAACAACCTGAATGGAGAAATTAACACCTTAAAAAATAGATTAACTCAAATGACAAAAGAGGCCCAAAAAGCCAATGAGGAGAAGAATGCCTTAAAAAGTCGACTTTGCCAGATGGAAAAAGAATCTCAAAACATTCTGAAGAGAAT
>CM053591.1:62678042-62696100 GCA_028646515.1 Pseudochirops corinnae
GTGTGTGTGTGTGTGTGTGCAGCTAATGTGGTTTTGCTGAAGTTTAAATGTGTATGATGATGAGGTATCCCCCCCCCCCCTTTTTGGATGTTCAAAACAGGGATTCTTTCTTCTTTTCTTTTGTTCTTTCTTTCTTTCTTTCTTTCTGGAGGGGCAATTGGGGTTAAGTGACTTGCCCAAGGTCACACAGCTAGTAAGTGTTAAGTGTCTGAGGCCGAATTTGAACTCAGGTCCTACTGACTCCAGGGCTGGTGCTCTCTTCATTGTGCCACCTACCTGCCCCATTTTTAAATAACTCAAAATACTTATTGACTATGTTATTTTATAAGAGAAGAAAAAAGGGAGGATTAAGCACTCACATAGCACCTACTATGTGCCAGACACTGTGCTAAGCACTTTACAAATATTTCATTGATTCTCAGAAAAACCTTGTGAGGTGGATCCTATTATTATCCTCATTTTACAATTATGGAAACTGAGGTAAACAGAAATTAAGTGACTTGTCCAGGGTTACATATCCAGTAAATGTCTGGATTTGAATTCAAGTCTTCCTGACACTAAGCTCAGTGCTCTATCTTCTGTGTCACCTAGCTGGCAAATGTGTGGTGTTTATTTTTCCCCTTTAACAAGGAGAGAGATGCATACTTTGATTTCATTGGCATAAGTAAATCTTGGATTACAAAAATAATCAATGCTGATTGGCATCTTTCTTACAACTTATAATTTTAGCAAGATATCTGAGTTGCCACTTAGGGGTCAAGTGACTTTCCCAGAGTTATACAGCTGTAAGAGGGACTTGACCCCAGGACTTCTTGACTTAGAGGTCAGCTTTCTAAACCCATTGGCACACTGCCTCTCATCTGCTTTAAATATTACACATATTACAAGAGAATTTATTTTTTTTTCTCTTGAATTTGGAGGCAGATGACAGGAAGACTTGTGCTTTCTAAGGCACAAAAAAACCCAAAACAAAACAAAGCAAAACCCTCCACCCCAAAGGAATTGTTCCTGATAACATATGGCTCCAAAGTAGAGTTTGCAAAAGTAATCATATAAAACCTGTCCAGTAGGAGTTTGTAATCTCAAAATCTAAGAGATGATAAATAGGAAAGAGGGATGAAACAAGGAACAGGGCTACTTTCTGTGAAACTCTGTAGACTGTGATGTTGCCCTGTGACGAGCCAGCAAGGGATAGATAATTATGCAGAATAGGTGAGGTATGGAATACACAGCATCTTTATTAGATTCTGCATTCAGATAATATATTGCTATTTAAATAAGTGGAGCATTTTTTCCTTGTAATTCTCTAGATTGGTGCATTGTTAATAATTAATAAGGAGATGATAATTCAAAACAAATGAGATAATATGTCAACAGCTTGTCCAGAATCCCCATCTGCTCATCAAAACAGACTAAAAATACATTTCTGTGGATTTATATTCATTAATAATTTTCTCCTTTAACACCATGTCAAAGCTCTGAGAGAATTCAGTTTTTAATTTAAAAATACTTTTTAGGTAAAATACATGTCAAATTGTTTTTCCACTGTCTTTCTGGAAATTTTATAAAATATTTATATGGTATTTTAAAAAAATTTCTATAAGCAGTGACATTTCCATAAAGGACAATATTAATATTTTAAAATAATTTTATGGGTAAAGGTGCCTAAATTATTTCAGTGCTAGGAAATCCTGCTGAGTCATGTAGACTCAAATATAAATTCCATGATGACAGCTGTTACTTTGTTTTTTTATCGTAATATCACAAGTCCTTAGCACAAAGCCTGACCCACAGAAAGTGTTTAATAAATGTTTACTGAATTTAATCATTTCAGTTATGCCACTTGATTTCTTGGCTTTCTTCTGTCTACCTCCACTTAATCAATAACCTATATAATGTCATTAATTAACTTATCAACTTCCAAATTATTTTGGATAATTTATGTACTACAATATGAGAACTGAAGATCTTTTCAAAGTTGAGTCCTTTTCTTTTTGGGTACATCTCTACTGAAAATGCAAGCTTTTACCTTATGATTTAACAGATTAATTGAGATGTTATAAATTTTTATATTCCTTTAATGGCTGTATTTCCAAATAATTGTCTCTTTTTGGGAGATGGATTTTCATTGTTAGATTAAGACTGCTTTAAAGACAGTACTGCTCAAAGCTCAGCTTTCATAGAGTTCCTTATCAAGTTTCACGGATTAGGACAACTTGGACACAGAATTTTAAAATTTATTTCCATCACCTTCTACTTCTTCCAATAAAGTGATTTCTATTCTTAGTCTGGTATTGACTATATTATGTTCACCAGTTTGTATTCATCTCAGGCTGGAAGAAGAATATTTAATTTTCAGCCCTGACTACCTGCTAGATTAGGGACCAACTATAGTGAGAGTTTGAGTACTAATTATAACTTAAGTCCCTTTCCCTCAAATGGCTATTACTTTCTTCCTTAAGAAACTCATTTCATTTGGTTGATTCTACTTATTTTTTCACATATTGTTGAATTTGCCAGGATTTTTATGCTTGAATTTTCTCTGGTGAGAGTACCATGATCATATAACTGAGGCCAGTTATTGAAAATACCTTCATTATTCTGTTAGTTAATAAGGTATGTAATATAAATATGAACACACTAAAATTTGCCCTGACTATTGGGAAACAATGCCTTTAATGTATTTTATATTGTTGAATGTAACAAATCTTGGGGTGTGATGGATTTCATATTAATTTTATTAGCTCTGGTACATTACTGAAGTTTTAGCCTTAGGGATATCAACCAAATGTCATTCAAACAGCTTAAAATAGAATTCCATTCTGTGAAATACCCTTGCATGGTTCTTCCACAGTTCTGTTCCTGGGGGACTAAATTTTCTGAGAAATATAGGGTCTATTTTGTAAAACCATTATCCCACAACACATGTCCTCCATATATATTTCAGAGTCAAAACAGAGCAGGTATACACAGGCCTGGGAGACCTAGTGTGGCGGCACAACCCACCAGACAGGCCTTGGAGACCCACAGTGGCAAAGTGCCAGGAGGCCTCCGGATCAGGCCTGCTGATCCACCAACCACAAGGGCCACTCCCAGACCTATCACCACATGGTGGGGATGTGACAGAGCTGGGTAAGAGACAAAGGGAGGGCAGCAGGGGCAGCAGCTACTCCCGGGACTACCCATTCACAGCCTGGAAATTTAAAAACTCTCTATCTGAACTTCCAGGGACCAAGATGACAGTCTGAACTCTGGCTCTCCAAACCCCACCTCTAACCCAAAAACACAGTAATTATTGGCCCAGAGGAAAATTTTAAGCAGTAAAGGCTTAGGAAAACCCAAGGAAGAGTGTGGCTAAGGTCCTGCCTCAAAATGGGAAGAAAGCAGGCTACAAAGACAAAGACAAAGACTCTGGAATCCTATTATGATGAGAGGGAGGAATCAAACTCAGAAGGAGAGAGTATTACTCCACACCTGCAGCTGAAGCCTTAACAGGTACTATGACTTGGTCTCAGGCACAGAAAGCATTCCTGAACGAGCTAAAAAAGAAATCTGAACTTAGAGAGGTAGAAGATAAAATCAACACTTCTTATAAAAACAAAATTGCAAAATTAGAAAAACATTACAATGAAGGGAACAGCTCCTTAAAAAGTAAAATGTGTGAACTAAAAATGAAATCTGAGCATATGGAAAAGGAGCTTCAAAAACTAACTGAGGAGAATAATTGGCTAAAAACTACAATCAACCTAATTGAAGCCAATGACTCTATGAGGATCCAAGAATCAGTGAAACAGAATATCAAGACTGAAAAATTAGAAAAAGAGATAAAATATCCCAATGAAAAATAACTGACCTGGAAAACAGATCCAGGAGAGATAATCTGAGAATGATTGATATAGCAGAAAATCATGATGAAAAAAATGAGTCTGGACAATATCTTCCAAGAGCTCATCAAGGAAAACTGCCCTGAGATCCTAGAACCGGAGGGTAAAAAAGAAATTGGAAGAATCCACTGAACACCTTCTGAAAGAGATCCCAAATTGAAAAGTCCAATACTGCAAGCAGCCAGAAAGAAACAATTCAAATATTGCTAAACCACGGTGAGGATTTCACAGGATCTGCAAGCCTCAATCCTGAAAGATCAGAGAAACAGGAATATGATTTTTCACAAGGCAAAAGAGCTCGGGCTACAACAAAGGATCACCTATCTAGTGAGACTGAGCATAATCACCAAGCAAGGAGGTGGACATTCAGTGACATAACAGAATTCCAGACCTTCCTCATGAAAAAGCCAGAGCTCAATGGAAAATTCAACCTCCAATTACAAGACCCAGGAAAGACATAGAAAAGTAAATAAGGAAAACACACACACACACACACACACACACACGCACAAAATTTATTATTTAACAAGAGCAAACTTTTTACATCCCTATATGGGCAGCTGATACCTGTTAATATCATACATAACTACAGCAACATCTAAAAGGGATATAGACAAATAGAAGGTGTGGGTATAAACTATGCAAAATGGTGATAAAAATCCTTATTAAGAGACTGTAATGGAAGAAGAGGAAAGAATGAAGCGGAAAAGAGTAAATTATGCTACAGAAAGAGGCATAAAAACAATATAGTAGAGGGAAAGAAGGGAGGGAGGTGACCATTATATGAGCTTTTCCCTCACTGGTTCTGGTGCAAGGAGGGAATATCACAACCAGTTAAAGATAGGACTCTATTGAGAAGAGACATAAAACTTATCATAATGGGAAAGAGGGGAGGGAGAGGAGCACTGCATGAGATCTTTTCTCATCAATCTTGGTTTGAAGAAGAAACAACATACAACATTGAGTATAAAACTTGATCATATCCTACAGGCAGTAGAAGGGGGGAAGAGCTACAAAGGGGGGTGGGGTTAGAAGGGAGGGAAGAAGTAGTAAGGGAGAAGCATAGGGAGGGGCACGGATAAGAAGGGAATACTGAGGGAGGTGGTAGTCAAAGGAAAACTCTTAAGAAGGGGAAGGGAGAAGGGGAAAAACAAAAGCATAAACAAAAAATAGAGCAGATATGAACTAAAGTCACATAAAATAAGGAATTTTTTCTTCTAATCCCAATAAAATTTAGCCCAATGGTGTACCTAGATACATAATAGACATTAAATCAATATATTGAGTGTGAGTAATAATCTTAATAATGTAAATAGATAGGGAAAGAGTTAATGAAGAAACAAGTAAAAGAGATGGTTACATAAGATAAAATTAACTTTTTTTATACAATTTTAATTTTTTTTTCATAAATATGCCTAATGTACTAAAATTGAGATGGGAAATAGGTAACAGTGAAAAATCTTTGTAACAAGTCTCTGATAAATGTCTTGAAGGACTGACTCAGATTTAAAAGACTAAGACTAAGAGCCGCTCCTCAATAGATAAATTATCAAATGATATGAACAGGTAGTTTTCTTTCTTTTTTTAATTAACATATTTTTTTCACAATTTCTATGGAAAAAACAGTTTTAATATTAATTTATTTAAAAATTTTCTTGTCTCATCTTACTTAAAGTTTCTTATCTCTTTACTATTTCCTTCGGCCTCATGGTTAAGACAAACAATTTCATGCAGATTATGCATATGTAATCACGCAAAATTTATTTCCATAAAAGTTATGTTATTGAAAAAAAAAAGGAGACCAAAGAAAGAATAAAATAAAAACAATAAAGAAATTTTTTTAAAAGTATGCTTTGATCTGTTTTCAGATTTTATCAGTTCTTTCTCAGGAGGTGAATAGCATTTTTTTTTTGGTCAAAATTCCTTTGGCATTATCTTGGGTTTATGCATCATAAAATATTGCTATTACTGTGCTTAATGTTTTTGTGATCCTGCTCACTTCAATTTATATCAGTTCATGTAAGTCTTTTGAGGTTTTTCTGAAATTGTCCTGCTCGTTGCTTACTAAGGCAAAATAGTATTCTATCACAACCATATACCATAACCAATCGGTCTACAGTTGACGGGCATCCCCTCAGTTTCTAATTCTTTGCCAGCACTAAAAAAAAAAAAAGGATGCTATTTCTATATCTGAAATGTTATTTCTTTCTGGTTCTTTAATTTTTTGTGATACAACTTTTTATATTTAAGTCATGTAGACATTTGGACCTTATAATTCTATAAATTGGACATTGTTGCAAATGTATTTTCTGCCTATTTAGTCCTTCCCTGAATAACTGGGGAAATTGTATTTTTTTATATCCGTAAGTTGGGTATCTAAACTGTTCCAATGATCAGCATCTTTTTAACCAGCAGGAAATTATTTTTTAAGATTATCACATTTTAGTACAGTTTAAGAAGTGTTTTTGTAACCCTTCTTTTCCACTTGTTTCATTGCTCCCTTTGAGATACTCAAGCTCTTGTTCCTTTATATTTTTAATTTTTTCTAAACTTTATGAAATCATCTTTTGGGAGTTTGATCTGTAGAATATTGAAAATACATAATTTTAACTAATACATCTGTTTTTCTTTACTAATTCAACCTGCCCATATAAATTAAATTTTCTCTAATTAAGTGAATATCTGTATATTATACTGTAGTCTCTGACAGCGGGAACTGTTTTTGTCTTATATATTGTCATAATTGTATTTCCATATGATTGTTTTCCTTTGCAAATCTATGTATGTTGTTTTATGCATTTAAAAACATTCTTAGAAGGTATGGATAGGTTTCTCCAGACTGCCAAAGGGATCCAAGAAACAGAAAAGGTTAAACAAAGGTAGTGCTAGATACAAATATTTTGTCTTATGTTCTTTAATTTTACCTTTAATACAGAATACTTATTAAGTAAGCAGTTTTTAGCTATAGTGAAAAAAAAATGCTGCAAATCATTTAACCCACTTTGCCTCCATTTCCTCATCTGTAAAATAAACTGGAGAAGGAAATGTCAAACCATTCCAATATCTTTGCCAAGAAAATATCATGTGGAGTCTCAAAGAGTCCTAAATGATTAAAAATGAATAAGCAACAACACTACAGATCTTTTACAGCTTGTTCATCATATTTACTTGGATCAAATATAAGTCAGCAATGATTTATTAAGTGTTTTCTATGTCCCAAGAATAGTACTAATTGCCAGGAACTCAAATTCAAATATAAAGTCAGTTCCTGCCCTCAAGGAGCTTACTATCTAGTGAGGAAAGAAAATACATAAAATGAAGTTCAAAAGGGGAGTGGAAGGAGAGAAGGCATTTGGCTCTGGGGAATGAAGAAGTCCAGAGTGCAGTCCTTCTTAACTAAAAGTTTTGGAAAGAACTATATAATCAGAGGGAAGGCCTTGATGAGCAGGAGGTATTTTTAAGATATGAGGCCCAGGACCGAAGTGATCTTCCAAGATCAAGAGTTTCTGGGACATGATAGAGAAGCCCAGAGGAGTGCAAATTGGTAAGAAAATGATAAGTTCATATTACCATAATCTTATACTGGAAGCAATCTCAGAGATTTTTTAGTCAAACATTCACTAAAATCTTTTAATTAAAAAAAAAATTACACGTCCTAGGATCACCCCAGAACTCAGTATAAGACTAAATATAAGAACAAGTGATATTCTGAGAAATTACATATCTATCTGTGATAAAAGGATATATTATTATGAATATAGCCTAATGTCACTGTCCTCTATCTAGTTTACACCTTTTGTGAAGCAAATCTTTTTAAGGACAAGAGTGAGCCTGGTCAGCATCTACTGGTTTGCATTTAAAAGAATTGCATGCTAACAAATGAATATCACAGCCTGTTGCTTATCAGCCTGTCATTTCTTGTGAGATTTTGGTATCTCACATTTACACTTTTTATCATTTTTTTTTACTTTGACTTGTTTATGGCTTTGTCAATTTTCCACGGCCATTTATCCCAAAGTTCATGTAACCTAACAGAGTCACATTTATGAAAATAGAGAAAGAAGAGTTGTTAAGTATGTGTCTTTTTTAAAAAAATACATTTTATTTTGCTTTTTTTTTGAGGGGGGAGAGCAGGACAATTGGGGTTAAGTGACTTGCACAAGGTCACATGGCTAGTTCTGTGTTAGGTGTCTAATGCTGGATTTGAACTCAGGTCCTCCTGACTTCAGGGCTGATACTCTATTCATTGTGCCACCTAGCCACTCCAAGTATGTATCATTTTGAGACTTTGACAGAGAGAAATTGTTGCTAAACCATTTGGTGCAAGTCGTGCTTGAGATCTCAAATAGTTAGCAACATAGGCCAATCTGTAAGATTTTCTTCAGTGACAAACACAAGACACGGGAATATAACCACATTCAAAACAGGGGAAGCTAAAAAGATACCAGATTCTCCAGAAATTCAGAGGTACCTTGATACAAAATATTTTACCTGTCTCTCTTATTCTTACTGCTTATAACACAATCAATTTTCAAAGCTATAATGTAGGGAATAGTTTAGGAAACCCCACTTAGAGGCCTAGGTTTTCTCTGTTTTGTTTAAATGCTATTTAGGGATGCAAAGAGGAGGAGAAAGACTGATGCTCTTGTTCAAGCTATTGGCAACAGCTGTTGCCTTCTTGCTTCCGCAGCTCAAGTATTCTGCTACTTTGGTAGTAGTAATAGGTCCTTTGCCTCCACTTGGCCCCAATCTTGACTACTTAATCTCCCCTTTTAAACTGGCTCTAGTTTCCCTAAACATATCTATTCTAGCTGTTTCTCCAGCTTGGCATCTTCCACAACAGTTCCCGATTTCAACTTTAATACTATGGATTTTGTTTCCTCTCCCTATTCTGGCATTTTTTTCCTTTCTACATGCCGAGAGCAGCTGCCTACTTTGGAATATAGTCAAGCCCAGCCTTTTCCCTGGCTTGGCAGCTGCTACTAACTGTTAGACTTCCCATAACCATGTCAGGGATTTGGCATTGTAATTCTCTGGCCCATGTTTTTTATTTTGACCTTCTCTTTTCCAGATACATTAGCCATTATTGAATGAAAAAAGCTCGATTTCAATACCATCAGTCATCATTACTATCATTTACCGGGTGGGTGATGACATCGCTCAGAGCACAGTCCTGTATGCTGGGGGTGGGGTACAAAATACCAGAATAAAACACTGACATTGCTGTACAGTCCAATGTGACAAAATGAATTGATTGCAGTTAAACTGATGCTGACTTTTACACACAGGATTCCTGATGTTGACAATAACTGAAGACGATATTTGAAGTACTTCAAGAAATGTAGTTACCTTAAATGAAAAAACAACAACAACCACCACAATAGGGGTATATTAGATTTACACATGAAGAAGAGAGGACGTAATTCCTTGTTTATTGGGCAAGTCAAACTGCCCTCTCTGTCTCTGCCAATTTGAGGGGTTTCTTGGACATTATGGGATTCAAGTGGGATAGATCAGGGATATTTATCTGACCTTTGATCTGAACTCTGCATTCCTTCTCTTCATAGACTTAATGGTGAATGTAGTTACTTTCTTTGTATCTCCCTCATTAAGATGTAGAGAGCAAAAAAGGCAACCATATTTCTATTTCTGGTTCATACTGAAGATTTGAAATATGCACCCATCTCTTATAGAAGGTATTCCAAAATCTTGGTGCATGTTTAAGCTAAGACATTTGGAACTTTTTTTCCTGAGAAATATTTGCTCTAAGAATTCAACATATTTGTTCTAAAAGTCAATACTTGATCTAGAAATTCTTGAAGAAATTATCTGTCTTTAAACCAATTTTGAATATCAGTGTATATGTCAGGTGTTTTTTGTTTTCTATTGGAAGAAATTCAGTAACTGACCAGATTGATGGAAAAGACATGTCACCATCAGAAATATTCAGAGCATCAATTGATAGGAACACTAGCTGCTGTTAATTATGAATTTACAACTTATACTTTGTCATTTCCCTCATAAATGAATGAATCAAGCTTTTTAAGCATTCACTACATGCAAAGTAGTATGCTTAGCACTTAAATAGAAAAGAAAGACAGTCCTCAGGGAACTCACATGCTAATGGGGAGACCACACATATAGACAGTTTTAGCTGCAAGGAATATGGAAAAGTCCCATGATCTTTACAGTGCAGTAGTAAAACAGATGGTATGGTCTCTTCTTTAATGTCATTTGTTCTGAAAAAATCTTACCAATTTCTAATATTGAACCATCTAATAGTTCTGAAGACTTTGTAGGCAAGAACATTCTTTCCAGGGTCTTTGTTTGCTGTGGTGGTAACTGTTAACACAGCAGTTACCAGGCACATTTCCACATTTCCACATTTCACTGGATGATGGCTGAGGGCACTTGACTAGGAGCAGTGCCTTTGTAGGTGCTTGGGTTCATGAGTACAACTGGGTGCAAAAAAAAGCCCTTAAAATATTTTTCCCCCTTTCCATTGCTACCATAATTTTTGCTTTTTCCATAACTTTTCCACTATGTTCTAAAATGTGAACATCATTTTTTGAGATATGCTTAGGATTAAAGAATTGGAATGGCTATATTCAAGGATTCTTAATGTTTATTGATGTTTTCTGAGTCAACTGCTGCTTTTCTATCCAACTTGTCTACAGACACTCTAGTCTGCATAGTATAAACATTATGAATAAAAGATAGCTAGTCTAAATTGATTTTTTTGAGGAGCTTGATGATCCGTTATTTATACAAGCAGAATTTTTAGACTCAGTGAACCAATCATATGGTCTTCTATTACTTGCTACCTGTAATCTAAAATAACATTTAAAAAAGTCATGTTTCTGGCATTGAGTCACTACCTGAAGATCTCCTTTTCAGCAACAGTTACTTCATGCCTATTGAATTGGGGGTTTTATAGCATGGCAGTAGAAATCTTACAGAAAAGTTCTAGTGAAAACATCCATGCGCATGTGATCAGTGAGAACTAAGAAGTCAACACTAACTCTGGCATAGTTAACTCACAAGGAGCCTTTGCAAGAGCCAGAAACCTGGGGGAGACATAGGAGAATTTCTTTCCTCCCTTAACCAAGATATTCTTTGGGATCAAACGTCTTTTTTAAAATTGTGCTTTGTAATATGAAAGTCCTGCTCAGCCTAGTAATCTTTTTAAATAAATACCCATAGGCAAACTATAAGTAGATATTTGCACTGAAAAATTTCTAAAAACATACAATAAGTACAGAAGGATCATATAGTCTTTATGTCTTTCATTTAACTGTGTACAGTTAACTGTGAAGATAAAGTCTGTCATATAAATTTCCCTACAAAATTCTCACATTTATTTTCTTACAGTTTCATAGAGAATACTATTGATATATTTACAAATAATTCTCATAAAGATGTTACAAAGATGAAAGTTAGGCATATTGGTTAGTGATTGGCAATATTTTCAAAATTTCCCATTTGAAGAGGGATAAATAATACTAAAATATAATTGCTTTTCCAATATCAACAAGTCAAGTTATTAAATATCTATTATTTGTCAATTACTATACCAAATATTGAGACTGCAAACAAAAGAAAAAAAATAGCCCCTGTTTCCAAGGAGCACATAATCTAATGGGGGAGACAACTTCCTGGGAAAGCAACTGTTTATACTTTAGATAGATACATAATAAATTAGAGATAGTCATAAAGAGAAGGCATTAAAATTAAGGAGGACCAGGAAAGGATTCTTGTGGAAGACCAGACTTGGAAAGATTTGAAAGAAGGTAGAGAAGTCATGAGTTGGAGATAAAGAGGGAGGGAGGGACAGTTAGTGGAATTGCCCCAGAGTTGGGAGATTGAGTGTCATGTGTGAACAACAGAAAGGAGGTCAATGTTACTGGATCACAGAGTCTGTGGTGGGGCAGAAAGTAAGGAGTAAGCAGGCAGGATAGGTAGGAAGGTGTCAGGTTACAAAGAGCTTTAAAATTCAGACAGAGCATTTTATATTATATTATTTCTTGTCTCCATATGGAAACATGTCTAATCATTAGGGTAAGATTTGGTGAAGAGCATGGTCACTAAAATAGTCTTTAAAAATCCACAAAATTTGAGGTGCCCACACTGTGTCTGTCTAGCACTTTTTTATGCCTTTAGGTGGCCAGTAACTTGTATTTTAGGATCAGTCAAACCTGGGGATAGCTATGTCTCCTTTTAGTAAAAGCTAAGCCCATTTGAGTGAAGAAGGTAGAGTTTGTGCTTAACAACTCTGTGACAGGGAAAAAGAAGTTATTTCAGGGAAACAATGGTCAATATAGTTCTATAACAGGAAGTGACATGTAGTCTTTTTATTTCTTTTCTTTAAGATACTTTGGAAATTTACCTTGTAATTCTTTCAAAATTGTGTTGCTCCTGGCATAGATTTCTTCTATATACAATAATTTTGATACTACTTTTCTCACTTTATGTGAGTAGTCATTTTAATTTTCTTATCAGTTACTGATGAATTAGAATCCAAATATAATAATTTCACTACCATTAATAATAAGAAGAAATGGTTGCAGAAATTCTGGTAAATCTCTTCAGTTTTGTATATTTTTATTATCCTTCAAGTTTCATCTATCAGTATATTAGGGTGATATAATATAGCTGTAGTACCAACACAATATTTACACTATAGACAGCGATTGTAAATATGCCAGCATAATTCTCAGGCATAAAATATAACAAACTTTCCATGCAGAAGACAGAACCAAACCATTTATATAGACATCAGAAAACCAAATGCTAGCACCAGAAAGTCAAATCCACCATAGTAACAAAGAAATTAATACACCATAGCACAGCAAGAAGCCACACCACACTTTAGCCTTCCCAGCAACAAACACAAGCCTAACTGTCTCAGCAGGGGGAAAACACTCACAAGCCCAGCTGTCTCCCTCTGTCTAGCTACTCTGACTCCCAGCTTCCTGTGGTCCCTGCTCCACCCTTTCACAAACTTCTCTCACCACAGGTTTCATATGATTACATTTTACCTAGTAGGGGACAGGAAAATCTTCAAATCTCCATTACCATTACAATAGCTTAGTTGTTTTCCACAAGGCTTAATGAAGGCTGCTTTCCCCTCTCCACTAACTTTCTCTGGTTACTTAGTTCATGCTTCTCTTAATTTTTAGTCCCATGATATTTCCCATGATATTCTGCAAAAAGACTTATATTTCTTTTAAAAAATAAATTTTATTGAAAATGTTTGTAGATTCTAATATTCCTCCCTATCCTCTGCCAGAGAGTCATGCCATGTAAAAATAATTTTTAAAAGAAAACCAAAAAAATGATTAAAAAACATTATTAATACATTGAAAAAAAATTGAAAATATATCCAGTATTCTGTAACTATGGACCTCACCATCCTCTGATGTTTATGGAGAACTGTTTTCTTTCTTTATTGGGGTCATGCTTTTCGTTTGTGTGATTTAGCAACATTCATTTTTAACTGTTTTGTAATGGTTGTTCTCTTTATTTTCATTTTGTAGTCATTGTGCATATTATTTTCTTGTCTCTATGTCACATTGTATCTATTCATGTAGATTTTCCCAATTCTTTTGGGTATTCATCATTTTCATTATTTCCTATAGCAAAGTATTATTCAATTTTATTCATAGAGCTCCAGATGTTAAATAATTCCAAAAGATATGGGCGTTGACTCTGTTTACAAGTCTTTGTTACTAAAAAAAATGCTGCTATAAATCAATGTATATTGAGCTTTACTTTTTTATAAATGATATCCTTGTAGTAAATGCATAGTGGTGGATTCTTAGCTAAAAGGGTTTGGACATTTTCATTATTTTATTTGTATAATTGCTTTAAAAATTATTGTACTGATTCACAGCTCTGCTAAAGATAAATTCACATTCCTATCTTTTCACAATTGCTCCAAAATTTGCTCTTCTCATCTTTTGCCATATTTGTTGATTTGCTGAGTATAAGGTAAAACCCGAGGATTATATTGATTTGCATTTCTTTTATTATTAGTAATTTGGAACTTTCTCTCAAATAGTTGTTCATAGTTTTCAATTCCTTTGAGAATTATTTATTTATATACTTTGACCACTTATCTATTGGAAAATGACTTTTGGTCTTGTAAGTATCTATTATTATCCATATATTTGGTTAACAAATTTTGATCTGAGAATTTTCTTGCAAAGAACTCCCATTTGACCACTTCTGTTCTTTTCCTGAACATACTGATTTTGTTTTGGGACCAGAAGTATTGTCGGAAACAGAGCTGCTGAAATAAGCCCTTAATTTGAATAAGTGAGATTCCTTTGACTTTAATTTCTTGATAAATGTAGAAAAACAATTCCAGTCAAAAAGTAGGATTTTAAAGAATAAAAGGAATGAACAGCACAAAAATAGTTTAGCCAAGAGAATGACAATATGAAAATAATTCAGGAGAGGAAAAGGAATTGTATGATAGATACAGATATAGATATAGATATAGATATAGATATAGATATAGATATAGATATAGATGTAGATGTAGATGTAGATGTAGATGCAGATGGAGATGGAGATCTAGATCTAGATAGTCTAGGTCTAATATTAGAAATTTCAGTAATGGAAAATGACTTTTCCCAGCTCACAAAGCTCATAACTACTAACAACAGATTTTACTTAAGTCCAGGTTGGTCCTCAGTTCAGACTACCAGGATTTTCTGTTGCCCTCCATGGACAGATAACTTCTAGATTTTGTTGTAAGGTCTAATTTGTTTAAAATTTATACAAATGTTTAATTTTTGCTCACCTACTAAATTGTTTGGGTAAACTAAATAGTATTTGACATAAGGATGATTTAAGATGTTTGTCTAGGAGCAAAAACAAAAAATGATTTGATGGCTCAATCTCCATAGGGGATGTTTTTTAAACACAAATTGACATTTTAGAGGGTTATAGAATCAATTGTTCCCTTCTAATTGCTATGGCATAACAGTGAACCTCAATTTCGTCATTTTTAAAGCACACTTCCTTTCCTTCAAAAAGTGTTTTAGAGGTAACTTATACTGGATCTATTTTGTACAGTGTTTTCCTTCAGATTACTCAAGAAGAAAATACTTAACACTATGCTATATCACTTCATGCTAACCATCATGGTGATGTAACTGAAGTTGATTTTGTCTTTCTTCACTAACAAGAGAATGAGCTATGACAATCAAGAAACAGGGATTTTGCCATAAAGTATCTCTTCATATTTATCTCGCAAATTCAGACAGGCACAGGAAAACTACTTTTTTGGCTCATCAAATAATCTGAAATCAGAAAAAGAATGGAAACAGCTTACTCTAAGAGAAAAAATCATATACACACACACACATCTTTTTATGTTTTATTTGTCTCAGTAGGACCTAGTAGAGCTTGCTTAAATATTAATGTAAACAGAAGCAGAAGCAAAGGGTAAATATATTAAATCACAGAACTAAACTTCAAAAAACATACTTTTGAAAAGGACCCCAGTGTCCATTAGCTACAATCTATACGAGAAAGGTATCTCCAATATAATCTCTCTGAAAAACCACTGATACTGGTGAACTCACTACTTTCCCAGTGTAGTTCATACTAATTTTGGGAAGCTTTAACTCTTAGGAGTATTTTCCTGACATAAAACCTAAATCTGCATCTTTCAGCTTAACACTGCTTATTCCTGTCACCCATCCCCACCCCCATTAAGTTGAACAAATTCATTCCTTATCCACATAGCAGTCTTTCAAGTATTTACCTTCCTTCTATCTCATCCTTTCTTATCTAGGCTAAACTTACTCAGTTCCTTCAAAGGAACTTTTTAGGACTTGGAAACCTCTTTACGATTCCAATTTCCATCCTCTAGGATGGTTTCTAGCTTATAACTTCCTTTCCTAAAATAAAAATTCCTCAAAGTGAATAAAGATGTAATTTGACCAGGGAAGAATATGGAGGAACTATCACTTTCTTATTCCTAGAATTTATAGCATTCAATATAGCCCAATATCTCATTAGCTTTTTAGGCTGCCATATCATACTGATGACTAATACAAAGCTTACAATTAATTCAGTCTCTGAGTTGTTTTAAAGACAAATTTCTGTATAACCAACCCTCCTTCATCTGGTACTTGTGAAGTAATTATCTTTTTAAGCATAACATTTTTAAAGCTATACCTTCCTTTCCTCCCCTCCCCCCAACTTGTTTTACTTGTTTATTTAACTTAACTTGCCAATTTACTTATCTTTTATTCTTTATTTAGACTTTCTAAGTAAAGTTTTCTTTTCCTTATTCTTGATTCATTTCCTTTAGATCTTTATTCTTTTATCATGCCTATTTCTCTGCAATCTATTCCCACAGAATTCTTACAGGAAGCACAATTTGGAAATGGAGATTGTTCTCCTTCAAATATTCCTAAATTAATGCCAAATGTCTCTAGCCCACAATTTAGCTCCTTGCTTTATCCACAAATCTCAACTCTTTTCAATAGTTTGCATAAGTTCCTTTTTCTTCTTCTGCAGATGAAGTCTTTTTTTTTCTATGTCTGTTTCTTCTTTCACAGAAGCCAGAAATAGAAAAGAGTAGTAGAACATTTCTACATTAAACCTAAAGCACATGCTCCCACATATGGCCAAGACATGCTCAAACAACTTATGCTGCAGTGGCAGCAATGTCTTCTAGTGTTCCCTCTGGATTAGATCACTTTCTTGCTTGACATGACATATAGTCTCTGCCAGACAGCTTTGTTGATCTTGAGGTTTCTGCCAGGTATTACTCTGCTGAGCTTGTAGTCATTGCTCCTATATACCAGTGGCTGCTGAACTCCCTATCCTTTTGACTTCTGGATTTCAGCTGGAATGATAGTTCTCCTTGGTAAAATAAAGAGCACCCTTGGAGAATTCACAATAGCTTTTTGCATTCAATATACTCAGTCATCAGATTAGGGAACAACCCTTGTCTGTTATCTCTCTCATGAAGAGATAAATCTATTCATTTGCAGATTCTGTTCAAGGGTTTTGCTTTTTTATCAAGGAAAGTCTTAGACCTGAAGGTCAAACAGTACAGTTATCCAGACATTTAATATTTCTTTCTTTCTTTTTTTTTTTTGGAGGGGGCAAAGCAAAGCAATTGGGGTTAAGTGACTTGCACAAGGAAACACAGCTAGTAAATGTCAAGTGTCTGAGGTCACATTTGAACTCAGGTCCTACTAACTCCAGAGCCATTGTTCTATTCACTGCACTACCTAACTGGCCCATTTAATCTTTCTTTAAATTATTTCCTGCTCATCAAGAGCTGCTCAAAAAATATTTTGTTTTCAAACATATATCTGACTTAGAATTAGAAAATCTTTAAATTCCATCAAATCCTTTATGTCAACCTGCATTCCTTGAATATTGTTTTTAAGGGTTTCATTTTATCAACAAACCAAGGATTGTCTAGACCACAAAATTTTCCCCTCCCCTCTTCCCAAAGATCTTTCTAGGCTCTTATACAAATGAAAATGAGGGCCATGGGAAGTAAGAATAAAACAAATCTAGATATAGTCAAGCTGAGGCATTGCCATCTTCTTTAATTCTTTGTCTCCGTTCCCACTTTCTTTCAACTCTGTGGCCATCAACAATCTTCTCAGGCTTTGAGATATGCTATAGGAGGAGTGAAGCATCAAAGTGAAAAGGTTCACTATAGGAATAAATACTTGAAGAAATTAAATAGATGCAATTTCATCTGTGTGGGTGCTTGCTTTTTCTGTGCAGACTGCACCAATCTTCATGTTTTATTAGACAGTTTCATGAGATGCTGCAGTCAAAAGGAGCCATCACATGGTTGTCAACTTTCTGATGATGAACCTTTCTGTAATCAGCTAGGCTGTTCCTCAGGCAGTCATGGGGTACAATTCATTGCCAGCCCTACCTTGGAAACATTCCCTGCCTTATAGGTTCTGCGGGAGCTTGCTGTCTGCTTTACATGAGTTCAGGATCATCTCAACATCAGAATGAAGACTCAGAGGAAGACTTTAGTGAAAGGAAAATCCATTTCTACAATTAATCTATGACTTGCCAAGGAATGATCTCTGAGTAGTTCTCAGAAGAGCATTCAAGTGACATCAAGTACTGGAGATCTCCTATATCTTTTTTTTTTTTTATTTTATTATTTACTC
>CM053591.1:62696600-62713163 GCA_028646515.1 Pseudochirops corinnae
TTTTCTGTGCTTATCTTCTCATACTTCTTGTGTTGGAGTGTCAAACTTTCTTTTCATTTCTGGTTTTTTCAGCAAAACTGTTTGAAAGTCCTCCACCTCACTGAATGACCATATTTTCCCCTGGAACACTATGCTCAATTTTGCTGGGTAGGTGATTCTTGGTTTTAATCCAAGCTCCCTTGATCTCCGGAATATCATATTCCAGGCCCTTTGATCCCTTAATGTAGAAGCTGCTAGATCCTGGGTTATCCTAATTGTGTTTTCACAATATTCAAATTGTTTCTTCCTGGCAGCTTGCAATACCTTCTCCTTGATCTGGGGATTCTGGAACCTGGCCATAACATTTCTAGGAGTTTTCTTTTGGGCATCTTTTTCAAGAGGTGATCAGTGCATTCTTTCAATTTCTATTTTGGCCTCTGGTTCTAGATTATCGGGCAATTTTCCTTGAGAATTTCTTGAAAGATGCTTTCTAAGTTCTGTTTTTGATCATGGCTTTCTGTTAGTCCAATAATTTTTAAGTTGTCTCTCCTGGATCTGTTTTCCAAGTCAGTGGTTTTTTCAAGGAGATATTTCACATTGCCCTCTATTTTTTCATTTGTTTGGATCTGTTTGATAGTATCTTGATATCTCATGAAGTCATTTGCTTCCATTTACTCCACTCTAATTTTGATGGAATTATTCTCTTCAGAGTGCTTTTGAGATTCTTTCTCCATCTGGCAAAGTCGACTTTTTATGGCATTCTTCTCCTCATTGGCTTTTTGGGCCTCTTTTTTCATTTCAGTTAATCTGTTTCTTAGGGTGTTAATTTCTTCAGTCATATTACTGACTCTCTTTTCATGATTTGCTTGCAACTTTCTTATTTCTCTTCCCAATTTTTCTTCCACTTCTCTGATTTGGTTTTCAAAATCCTTCTTGATCTCATCTCTAGCTTCAAAGCAATCTTCATGTTTATTGGAAGCCCCTGGTCAGGGAGCTCTGGCTGTGCTGTCTTGCAGCTCTCTGTCTTGGTCCTTCTTTTCTTCAAAGAAGGAATCTAGGGTTTGATTGCTGTTCTTACCCTGCTTCTTATGCTTATTCTTACTCATGGTTGGTCAGTCCGCGATTTTTTTTTAAATCTCCGTTGGGCTCTGCTTCCAGAAGGGAAAGCTCTGTCCCAAATTGCTGGGGTCCTCCCAGCTGTCATAGCCCTCAGGAAGGTGCTGGGTCTCTTTCCTACTTACTTCCAGCTCGCTGGATAAAGAAGCCCCAGAAGACTAAAGCCCAAGACTGCGATCTGGATCCAGGCCACTCAACGCAAGAGCACTTGGCCTCTGAACAATCTCTTGGTCCCCCTGCAGTCTGCAGGCCAAGGGCATGGAAGCTGTAATGCGGAGGTGGGTGCAAAACCTCTCCCTTTTGCTTTCTAGCCCTGGAGGCCTTTTGACCGGGACCCCTTTTGTCCCCTGATTTTGCAAGGCCACTGACCTAGTTCTTAACGCTGCTGCAGCTGCTGCCGCTAATCCGCTCACCAAAGGCTCCTCAGCTCCTCCCGTCCAGCCACCCCCAGGCCTCAGCAGGGCTTCAGGTCAGCCTGGTTTCAGTTCGTAGTGCTGATATGGTTCCTTGTAGTTGAGCTGACTTTAGTAGAAAGTATATTTGTGTGTGTTTTGGAGTTCTAGGATTAGTTTAGAGTCATATTTTATGGGTATTTTGGAGTGACTATGTGAGAGCTGCGATATGTTGCTGCTGCTATGCCGCCATCTTGGCTCTGCCCCCCAAATTCTAACAAACATTGAAAAACAATTCATTCTGATACTATATAAACATTTTGGAAAAGTAGGAAAAGGAGTCTGACCAAATTCCTTTCATGGCCCAAATATGGTGCTGAAACCTAAACCAGGAAGAGCTGAAATAAAGAAAGAAAATTGTAGACCCATTACTGTAATGAATATTGGTGCAAAATTGTACATAAAATATCTAAATAAACTGTTACAGCAATTTATCACGAGGATAATACACTATGACCAGGTGTGATTTATACCAGAAATAAAAGTCTGGTTCAATATTGGGAAAACTATCAGCATAATTGGCTAAATCAACAACAAAATTAACAGAAATTATTATCTCAGTAGATGCCTAACAAAGCTTTTGATAAACCAACACCCATTCTATTAAAACATGAGAGAATATATCAATAAATGGCATTTTCCTTAAAATGATAAGTAGCATCTATCTAACCTCAATTAGAAGAGTTACATGCAATGGGGATAACCTATAAGTATTCCCAGTAAGATCAGAGGTGAAACAAGGATGACAGTTACCACCATTATTATTCCATATTTTAAAAGAAATGTTAGCAGTAGCCATAATGGGAAAAAAAATAAATTGAAGGAATTAAAATAGGCAATGAGGAAACAAAACTCTCTCTCTTTCCAGATGATATGATGGTATATTTAGAGAATCCAAGACAATCAACTAAATAAACAAACATAAATCATCAACATTTCTACATATTACTAACAAAGCCCAGTACCAGGAGATAGAAAGATAAATTTCTTTTAAAATAACTCTAGATAACAAAATATTTGTGAGTCTACTTGTCAAGACTAATATGGGAACAATATGAATAAAATTACAAAAAATAACTTTTCACACAAAGTTAGATCTAAACAATTGGAAAAAAATATCAATTGCTCATGATAGACTGAATATAATAAAAGTGACAACTCTACCTAAATTAATTTATGTATTCAGTGCCAAACCTGTCAAACTACCGGAATTATTTTATAGAACTAGAAAAAAATAAAATTCAATAGAAGAACAAAAGATTAATGCAATGAAGAAAATTAATGGAAAAAAAAGTGCAAAGAATGGTAGTCCAGCCCTAAAAGATCTAGAATTATATCATAAAATGACAAGCATTATAATTATTTGGTAATGGCTTATATGAAGTGGAGGTTCAATGGAATGTGTTAGGTACAGAAGACACAGAAATAAATTATTATAGAAATCTACCGTTTGATAAATCCAGAGACTCTCTTCTGGGATAAGATCTCAGTAGTTGACCAAAGCTGCTAGGAAAATTGGAAAATAGTATGGCAGAAACTAAGCATAGACAAATATCATACAATCTATACCAAAATAAGTTCAATATGTCTATATTATTTAGATATAAGGGAAGATAGCATAAGCAAATTGGGAGAGCAAGGAGTAATTCACCTATCAGATCAATGGAGAAGGGAAGAATTTGTGACCCAACAAGAAATAGAGAGCAATATGAAATGAATAAGAGATAATGTTGTTTATATTAAATAGAAAAGATTTTGCACAAACAAAAACAATGAAACCAAAATTAGAAATAAACCAGACAAACGGGAAATGATTTTTCCAGCCAGTGTTTCTAATAAAGGTCTCATTTCTTTATTATTATTATTTTATTTGTTTTTAATTTTCAGCATTCAATTCCACAAATTTTTCTACCTCCCTCCCCAAAACAGCTTGCAATCTGCTATGGGCTCTACATGTACATTCTTATTAAACACATTTTTACATTAGTCATGTTGCATAGAAGAATTATAACAAATGGGAAAAAAAACATGAGAAGAAAAAAAATAAATAAAAAACAAGCAAGAAAATAGTCTGTTTCATTCTGCATTCTAACTCCATAGGTCCTTCTGTGGATGTGCCTGGCATTTTCTATCATGTGTTCTTTGGAATTCTTTTATGTCCTAACATTGCTAAGAAAGTCTAAGTCTATCAAAAATCAGTCCTTGTGCACTGTAGCTGCAACTGTGTACAATGTTCTCCTGGTTCTACTCCCCTGAGTCAACATTACTTCATATAAGTCTTTCTAAGCTTTTTTGAAGACCGTTTATCCATCACTTCTTATAGCACCATAGTATTCCATTACATTCATATACCACAACTTATTTAGCCATGCCCCAATTTATGGGCATCCCCTTGATTTCCAGTTTTTCGTCACTATAAATAATTTTGTACATGTGGATTCTTTTCCCATTTTTATTATTTCCTTAGGATATAATCCTAGAAGTGGTTTTGCTGGGTCAAACGGTATGCACGTTTTTATAGCATAATTCCAAATTGCTCTTCAGAATGAATGGATCTATGCAGAGCTCCAGTTACAATGAATTAGTGTTCCTATTTTCCCACATCTTTTCCAACATTTATCCTTTTTCCTGTTTTGTCATTTTTTGCAATCTGATAGGTGTGATATGGTACCTTAGAATTGTTTGGATTTGCGTCTCTTTAATCAATAGTGATTTAAAGCATTTTTTTTTCAAATGACTACATATAACTTTAATTTCTTCCTCTGAAAACTGCCTGTTCATATCCTTTGACCATTTATTATTTAGGGAATGACATTAGTTCTTGTAAATTTGACTGAGTTCTCTGTATGATAAAGTCCTCATTTCTCAAGTATATAGACAACTGAATTAAATTTATAAGAATATCAGTCATTTTCCAATTGATAAATGGTCTAAAGCAGTGGTTCTCAACCTTCCTAATGCTGTGACCCTTTAATACTTGTATGTCGGCTTATGTGCATGTGGATGGACCTGCCTGGAGACGGATAGAGGAGCGGTGTCTCAGTTCCTAAGACCATCGTAAATATGTGTTTTCTGATGGTCTTAGGCGACCCCTGTGAAAAGGTCGTTTGACCCCCAAAGGGGTTACAACCCACAAGTTGAGAACCTCTGGACTAAAGATATGAACAGGAAGATTTTAGAGGAAGAATTTAAAACTATCCATAAGGATATTTTTAAAATGCTCTAAATCAATAGTGATTAGCAAAATGCAAATTAAAACAATACAGAGGTACCATATCACACCTATCAGATTGGCTAATAGAAAAGAAAAATGATAAATGTTGGAGAAAATATGAGAAAATTGGAAGACAATTGTGTATCCAGTGGAGTTGTGAACCATTCTGGAGAACAGTTTGTAATTATGCCCAAAGGGCTATAAAACTCAGCATACCCTTTAATCCAGCAATGCCA
This sequence comes from Pseudochirops corinnae, assembly GCA_028646515.1. Lineage (NCBI taxonomy): Eukaryota > Metazoa > Chordata > Mammalia > Diprotodontia > Pseudocheiridae > Pseudochirops > Pseudochirops corinnae. The sequence goes on from CM053591.1 coordinate 62,701,598, forward strand.
CTTCTAGGTTTGTCTCCCAAAGAGATTATAATAAAGGGGAAAGTATACACATGTACAAAAAAAAATATTTGTCATAGCTCTTTTTGTGGTAACAAAGAATTAGAAACTGAGAGGATGAGAAGATTTTAAAGGCAATAAAATATAGCTATTACTCTTAGGTTTGTTGTTTTTTTTTTGTCTTTGTTTTTGTTTGGTTTGTTTCATTGTTTTGGAAAGCTGGGTTGGAATTTCAAAGCATTTTTTAAGTGCTTATTGAGTGTTAGGCAGTGTGCTGTGTTTTACAAATATTACCTCATTTCATTCTCATTACAACAATGTCAAGTAGATGTTATTAATATCACCATTTTTACAATTGAAAAAACAACAAAGGTCAATTGACTTGCTCAGGATCTCACAATTTACAAATGTCTGAGACCAGATTTGAACCCAGAACTTCCTGACTGCATACCCAGTGCTCTATGCAGTGAAATACCTTTCTCTCTTTATACCTAGCATTTTATCCACTGTTATACATCACTGGGGAGTAGAATCACAAAATCTACATTGTCAGAGACTTCACAGATCATTTAGTCTGTAACTGAATGAGAATAGGATTCTCATCAGGACTATTAATATTCGTCATAAATCTTTCACTTAAAAATTTCCAGTGAGGAGTAGGTAGCCTACTATCTCCATAGGTAACATTTTACTACTATTGATACTGCAACTACTACTTCTGTTGCTATTTCTACTATTACTGCTACTACTTACTACTACTTCCGTTTCTACTGCTACAACTACTACTACTGTTGCTGCTGCTATTACTACTACTAGTAATAATACTGCCACTAATTAATAATTATAATAATAACTCTTGGTTCTGCGCTCTCTAGGGATTCAGACTGTCTCTCTTACTTCATTCAACTAATATAATCATCGTTGTCCTAATGTATTCAGTGCAGAATGTAATCCTCAAGTTGGTATAGCTTCATTTTCACATGCACACACATATAAAGTCAGAGTAACATTTTCCCCAAATTTTCATTTGAAAATGTGTTTATAAGAAGTGTACACACTCATTATAAGTTGAGCCAGAAAATACAACTGTATAATCATAGCATTATGCCAAACGAAATTACCCACTGTTATATTATAATAATAACTTAAGGATTAGCTTTGTTTTGGTTTGCCTTTTTATGAATTCTATAAACATTTCATTAAACTTCAGAAAGAATGGGAGAACATATGAAGTAGCTGGTGTGTTTACTAGTCACATGCTGAGTGCTCTTCTATAAGAAAATAGTGTAGCATGTATTTTCCATGTGGTCAGTAGGATTCATTGGACGGATTATGATATAGCAATTTTTGCTAAGTTGAATTTAGTAATGGCAAGCTCTGGATTGGAAATAGTTTGACTCAATAACTGGAATAAATAGCTATTTGAACATTTTCATAATCAGCATACAGACAACCCCCTAAGTAGTGTTATTTACATAGACTCCCTCCCCCCTATATATCTATGATAAACAGGCTAACAGCTTAACCAAGTATTTACTTTATCTAAACAATTAGTTAAACAGCTGGTTAGACTTAAGTAATGTTTGTTTGGAATAAATGTTTCCTTTTACATTTATTTTTTATTAATTTCTCAATTACATGGTAAAAAAAAATTGTTAATATTTGATTTTTTAAATTGAGTCTCCTATTCTCTCTTTCCATTCCCTCTCCAAGCCCTGAGAAGGGAAGCAATTTGCTACAGATTACACATGTGCAGTCATGCAAAACAGTTCCATCTTAGCTATGGAGCAAAAGAAAAGACAGAAGAGAAGAGGAAGAACAAGAAAGGGAAGAAGAAGAAGTAGAAGTAGAAGAAGAAGGAACAGGAGGAGGAGGAGAAGGAGGAGAAGGAAGGAAGGAAGGAAGGAAGGAAGGAAGGAAGGAAGATGGTTTCAAAATAAATATATGCTTCAGTCTATATTCAGTCTTAATCAGTTTTTTTTTCTTCTGGATTTAGATAGTATTTTTCATCATATGTACTTCAGAATTGTCTTGGATCATTTTGTTGCTGAGAAAGGCTAAGTCATTAACAGTTGATCATCATATAATATTGCTGTTGCGGTATACAATGGTCCAGTTCTGCTCATTTTGCTTTCCACCAGTTCATATAAGACCTTCAAGTTTATTTTTAAAGCATTGTGCTCATCATTTCTTATATTACAAAAGTAATCCATGACAATCATGAAGCAGGTTTAGCTGTTCCGCAATTGATATATGCATATTCTCAATTTCCAGTTCTTTGCCACCAATAAAAGAGCTGCTATAAATACTTTTTTTTTCCTAATAGGTCCTTTTTTTTTCCCCGTGATCTCTTTAGTATACAGACTTATATAGTGATATTTCTGTATCAAAGAGAATGAACGCTGTTATGTCATTTTGTGTATAGTCCAAAATTTCTCTCTAGAATAGTTGGGTCAGCTCCCACTTCCACCAACAGTGCATTACTGTGCTCATTTTTCCAGATTCTCTCTAGAATTTGTCATTTTCCTTTTCTGTCATATTAGCCAATCTGATACGTATGAGGTGGTACTTCAGAATTGTTTTAATTTGCATTTCTCTGATCAATAGTGATTCAGAGCATTTTTTTTCTTAAGACTATTGATAGCCTTGATTTCTTCTTATGAAAACCATCTATTTAGGGAATGACCCATGTTATTATAAATTTGACACATTTCTCTATATTTTTGAGAAATTGGACCTTTATCAGAGAGATTTGCTTTTTTTTTTCCCCTCACAAATTTCTGCTTTCCTTCTGATCTTCACTGCAATGGTTTTGTATGTGCAAAACATTTGTGATATGATGTGATTTGATGAAATAAAATTATTTATTTTATATCTTGTAATGTTTTCCATTTCCTGTCTGGTAATAAGCTATTCTTTTATCCATAAATCTGACTGGCAAAATTGTCTATTCTCCCTAATTTAATTATAATAATACCTTTTATGTCTAAGTCATGTACCCATTTTGACCTTATCTTGTTATACAGTATGAGTTGCTGGTCTATACCTAATCTACCAAACTCCTTTCTTTCCTGGTAATTTTTGTTACATAGGGATTTCTTGTCCCCACCACTTGAGTCTTTGAGTTTGTCAAACACTAGATTACCACGGTCATTATGTATTGTGTACATAATCTACTTCACTGATCCATGGCTCTATTTCTTAGCCAGTACCAGATTGTTTTGATGATCACCACTTTGTAATACAGTTTGAAATCTGATACAGTTAAGCCGCATTCCTTCATATTTTTTAATGATACTCATGATATTCATGAGCTTTTTATTTCACATGAATAGATATAGATATATAGAGATAGAAATAGATATATCTATATATAGCTGTAGCTACATACACATGCGCTTGTGCGTGTGTGTATGTGTGTGTATGTGAGTGTGTGTCTGTATGTGTTCCTGAGTTAAAATCTGGCCTCAGACATTTATTAACTTTTGACCTTGGACAACTCATTTTTCCTTTCCAAATATATTCCACCATCCTACCACTAGAAAAGGAGAGGCTGGTTTCACCAACAATTTGATGAGTCCATAATTTAGAGTTAGATTTTCTGTGAAATGAAGAATTACCTAAGTTTTGTTATTTCTCTTATCAGAGTATGTTTTATTGAGGATATTGTAGCTAGTTTCTTAGAGATTTGATCTGAACACATTTCGAGGACTGACAGCAATGGTGCCACATTGTTCCTGAAAAAATAAAATCACAGTCATATGGGTATAAACTATATACATTTACAACTGATTATACTAAGGATTCATTCAACATAAACAAAGAATAAATCGATCATTTGACAATATAAATAAAAGAAGCAGTTGACAGATTGAATTTTTCATTTTTCAAAGATAAAGTTAAGCCAAATATTGGACTGACATATCTCGAAGAGATTGCCATTAAAGTCAATGGAAAAATTATTTTTAAAGATGTTCAATCATTTTTAAATTTTATAAAATTAAACAAATCAAGGTTACTTAAGGAGTAAAAGGTTATATTTAATGTTGTAGGAATATGCTCTTAAGTAAACATATATTGGATCATGAACATCTGCCCAATTATAAATAATAACCTGAAATTTTGAGAAATCATACATTGATTAAATGGAAAATAATGCAAGTTGTGATTATCATAATTGCCTGGCATTTATATAACATTTTAAAGTTTTAAAAAGAGCTTTACATATATTATTTTTGAGCCCCAGAACAATTTTATGAGATAGTTACTATGGTTATGGTTAAAGTCAATTGTAGGCTGGCCCCAATTGTAAGACTCTAGAGAGATTGAATTAATAAAGAAGATTTTTAAAAATTCCAAATATAAATAAATACTCAGCAAAGACATGCATTGACACATTCAGCTCTCCATGTCCCCATCAATGGTACATAACCAAATTGAGTGGTCAATGACAAGAATCAACATAGAAAGAATTTGCTAGTACTCAGGAGCTAAACTTGTTTCTTGTTACTGCATTATATATGATTCACCAAAAGTCACAGCTTACTGAATTTAGTTCAATCCTGCTGGGATATACTTAAATAAGAGAGAGTATGATAAGGGAACAAGCATTTATTAAGAACCTATTATGTGCCATGCACTATTCAGAGATATTTACAAATATCTCATTTCATAACAAGAATTGTATATAGGTAGGCTTACTACCCAGTGTGAGGCAAAAGTGCTTCAAGATTAAGAAATAAGGAATATATGTCAAAATCTTGTTAAATCAGTGCCAAATCTTGTAAAGAAAATGACTGGATAAAAGTAAGAATTTATGCTCCTTAAATATTTTAATGTAAAATTTTATAAGGTTTCTTTTATAAATTCATAAAATAATTTAATTCAATTTTCGCTGAGAATCTGTACTCCATTGTAAACATCAAAGGAAGGATATTATTCCAGGACTTCCTACCCCTAAACTGAGAACTTTTGCTACTACATCATTTTATTTCTGTTGTTAATTAAAATAAATTATGGGGAAAAGTGTTACCTTCCCCTAGTGAACATGTTAGAATGTGGTCAGCTTCAGCACTGTTTCACTATCCAGGCCTAATTTGCATAATACCAATTGTTGCCAGGACTAAACGTGCTTCAATAAAGAATAAGAAGAACCAGTCCCTGGAAACAATAGTTTTTGCTTGTGTGTTTGGCACATTTAAGAGAAGTTCGTGTGGCTTAGACAGAGACATCTAGGGAAAAAAAAGAAGAGAAAAGAGGAACAAATGAATAATAGTAGAAGAGCCTATTGATCAACTCTTACTGAATTGGGAACTGACAATTCCGAAATGGAAGTGGGAAAGAAAATGAAAGGAAAACTTCTGGCAAAAATGACTCCCTAAACTGGGACAACAGCCTAGATCCCATTCAACTGCCCTAACAAAACAATGAAACTAGTGCCAGGTAGAATAATGTTCAAAAAAATCCAATGAATGACTACAGTAAGCAACTTCCACTTAGAACTACACAGCAATCAGTCAAAAGTGCAACAGGAAAAGAGGCCCACCAGAAAAGGTCAGCGCCAGCATAGACAAAGAAGATGGTAGCTTCCCAGACTTACCAGAGCCTGACCAGAGACACTGGTAGGATGCAAAATGTATGTATCTGTAGGTAACAAGAACAAAGGAACTGATTCAAAGCCTTGATTGACAAACTTAATTTAGAAAAAATGAATAAATTGCAGAAAATATAGGGTAATGGACCTAGACATACAAAAATTCAACCTAGAGGGAATGAATACCACATCATATCATATCATGTCATATATCATATCATATCATATCATATCATCATACCATATGTCACATCACACAATATCATCTTATATCATGCCATACAATACAGTAAAATACAATATAGTATAATACAATATTGTACAGTGTATTATGATACAGTACAATACAAAATGGCATAGCATACTACAGTTCAGTACAGTATAATATGATAGAATGCAATAGATCTTATTAAGCACATATTGTTTGCCAGGAACCTTGCTAAGCATAGGTGATTTAAATAAGAACACCTGCTTTCAAGGTGTTTTCAATCTAAGAGAAAAGAAAAGAAAATACATAAAAATCGGCTGGAAAGGGGAAGTAGAGTGACCAGGGAGTATCCCATTCTGGGGCATCATGTTCCTTGAAGTTCTAACCAAGCAGAGCTACAGATGGAAAGTGGTCAATTGGCTAGAGAATCCAGATCTAGCCCTATATAAAAGAAAGCTGTGGAAGGAGTGTAGTATTCTGTCTTCCTGCCCTCCAAAGACCAGGGAAAGGAGACTGAGGGAGTTGGGAAAGTGCTGAGTGATGATGAATTATAACTCCATAACAGCTAGAACCAGAGAATCAAAGAATTGTACTCAAGTACTACATGGATACCTTGAAGAATTAAAGTGATGATTAGATAGGTAGATAGATAGATAGATAGATAGATAGATAGATAGATACATACATACATACATACATACATACATACATAGATAGAAACTCTAGAGGGAAGAATTGGAAGATATATTTTAAAATGGAAGGTATTAAATCTAAATCAACTAAAGGATTATCTGAATGCTAGAAAAAATAGGATAAAACTAAAAGATTAAAAAAAACAAGTAAGATATGAAAAATAATTTACCTAGAAAAAAGGTGAAAGATAAATCATTTAAGAAACATTGGACTCCCTAAAAACTATGAGTAAAAAACAAGAATGCCTAGATACTATATTTCAAGAAACTGCATATGAAAACTGCAGAAATCTATTAAAAGCAGAGAGAAGGGAAAAATTCACTTAGTCACTCTCTGAAAAGAACATCCAAAAGAAAAGTCCCAGGAATGTCAAAAGCAAAATATAAAGCTCCCACCTAAACTCACACACACACACACACACACACACACACACACGCACACACACTTCATGTATCCAGAAAGAAGCAATTTAGACTTATTACTTATGAGGGTGATGTTATCTTGATAAAAGCTGGTATTACACAGCATTTTGTATCATTTATATAAGATTGTGGAGCTGGTCCCGGGGCAGCATTTTTGACGCCAGTCAAGTTGTACCCAATTCACTGAGGATCTCTTTCACAGCCTCCTACAGAATGTCCTCAAGGGCCTAAACTCTGAGGCACAGCTAGGCTGCTCTCTGAACAATCCAGGTAATAAGACTTAATTTATAGGGCATCTCCAACTCTCAAGCCCAAAAGCACAGAAATCCTACCCTTATTCTACTTCCAAAACTTGGAGCTATTCTGCCTCCAGCCTCTGAAACCTAGCTCTGGATGGGGAACTCTAATCTCAGGACTTGAAAAGAATCAATAGCAAGAAGCAACAACCTCCCCTTCTCCCACCCCACACTCTCTCCAAGAGGCTCTGGAGAGGAGGGTATCCACTGAGCTGTGTGCTTAGAGACTTCTCATTTTACTTTGTGCTACTGCTTCCAGTATTTGGCCATGACTAAATTATGCATTTATACATTAGAGTTTGCTTCATACTAGTACACTTCCCCCCATTCCTTCATGGGGACCAAGCAGAGGGGGAGTAGGGAATTCCAGATGAAAATTTGGAGATTGTTACTCTTGGTTTCATGTTCCTGTGTTACAAATAGAGTCTGAAGAGCTATAGAGAGGTGTACCTAGAACAGAAAAGCCCACCACTTTCCTGATGAAACTGATTGTCTTTAATAAACCAGCTGAAATTTAAAAAACAGTTTTAAAATATGATCTTAATTTATCCTCACAATATGATACAGGTATTATTATTATCCTCATTTCACCTATCTGGAAATTGAGGTAGAAGACTACTAGTAAATGTCTGAAATGAGATTTGACCTGAGATTTTTCTGAGTCCAGAGTCAGGGCACTACCCATTACATAATGTAGCTGCCTCATTTTGGCTTACAGCCATTATGCAACTGATTTTGCTTGAGTATTGGACAAGGTTTGTTGGCAGGGTTTTTTGTTTTGTTTTGTTTTGTTTTATTCCTTCAAGTTTTAAATTAAGGAGGTTGATGGTAGGTGAAGATAAGCAATGGTAATATCAAAATAATAAAGGAAAACAAAAGGAAGGTCATTGAAAAATTTGTAAAAGTACATGGAGGAGAACACAAAGAAATTCAAAAGGAAGCAAAGGCAGAAGGATAGTTTTAAAAGGAATGTGTTCAATTTATTAAATGCTTTCTATAAAATAAGAAGGATGCAACAGAAATTCATGGTTTCATATGTAATTCTGTTTTGTGTTTAGTTTTGTTTATGAAAGTGTTCATGGGGATATTTAATGAGTTTAGTGTTTAAAAAGTTGAATGAGAGAAAAGAAAGAAAAAAATGAAGGGAGAGAGGGAGACACAGAGAGAGGCAGAGAGAGACAGAGAGAGAGAGAGAGAGAGAGAGAGAGAGAGAGAGAGAGAGAAAGAGAGAGAGAGAGATTGCATAGGTTTCTGAGAAATGAGAGTTTTCAGACTAACGTAAGAAAAGAGAATTCATGAGATTTTTCTGGAGCTTTCTCCAAGCCATGTCATATATTGTACAAGGATATTTGATTTTTAGTTTTTTTCTTTATTAATTTGTTTACTTTTAGTTTACAAGATTCAGTTCCACATTCCCTTGAGTTTCAAATTTTCTCCACCTACCTCTCCTCTCCCTACCCCCCATGGTAGCATGCAATCAAGTATAGTATCTCCAAATTCTTTCACATTATACATTAGTCAGGTTATAAAGAAGGATTGTAACATATGGAATGAACAATGGGAAAGAGGAAACAAGGCCAAAAAAGAAAAAGAAAGAGAGCAGGTAGTTTGCTTCAATCTGCATTCAAACTCTGTTCTTTCTAGTTCCTTCTCTGAGTGTAGACATCTCTCTCCATCATGAGTCTTTTGGAGTTATCTTATAACCCTGCATTGCTGAGAGGAGTCAAGTCTATCAAAGCTGGCCATCATACATATGTTGTGTCTGTAATTGTGTACAGATTTCTCCTGGTTCTGCCCTTCTCACACTACATCAGTTCATATAAGCCTCTCTAGGTAAATGTGAAGTCCATCTGCTCCTCATTTCTTATAGTACAATAGTATTCCATTACATTCATATACCACAACTTGTTTAGCCCTTTCCCAATTATTAGGCATCCCCTTAATTCCCAATTCTTTGCCACCACAAAAAGAGCTGCTATAAATATTTTTGTACATGTGGGTCCTCCTCCCACTTCTATGATCTCTTTGGCATATAATCCTAGAAGTGGTATTGCTGGGTCAAAGGTATGAAATTATTTATAGCCCTTTGGGTATAGTTCCAGATTTCCCTCCAGAATGGTTGAATCAGTTCACAACTCCACCAACAATGCATTACTGTTCCAATTTTTCCACATCCTCTCCAGCATTTGTCATTTTCCTGTTATGTCATGTTAGCCAATCTGACTGGTGAGATGTGGTACCTCAGAGTTGTTTTTATTTTAATTTCTCTAATAAAAAGTGATTTAGAGAATTTTTTTCATAGGCTTACAGATAGCTTTAATTTCTTCCTCTAAAAACTGCCTCTTAATATCCTTTGACTATCAATTGGGGAATGACTTATATTCTTATAAATTTGACTTAATTCTCTTTATTTTTTAGAAATGAGGCCTTTATCAGAGACATGGGTTGTCAAAATTCTTTCCCAATTTCCCACTTCCCTGTTAATCTTGGTTACATTGGCTTTGTTTGCACAGAAACTTTTCAGTTTAATGTACATAAATCTGATAGGTAGACTATTCCTTGCTTTTCCATATTGCTTATAGTAACAGCCTTTATACCTAGATCCTACATCCATTTAGACTTGATTTTGGTTTATGGTGTTAGATAAGGGTCTATGCCCAGTATCTGCCATACTATATTTCAGTGTTCCCAGCAGTTTTTGTCAAATAGTGAGTTCATATCCCCAAAACTGGGGTCTTTGGGTTTATCAAAGAGTAGATTACTTTAGTCATTGACTACTGTGTTTCCTGTACCCAATCTATTTCGTTGATCCACTACTGTATTCCTCAGCCAGTACCAAGTAGTTTTGATGACCACTGCTTTATAATACAGTTTAAAATCTGGTATGGCTAGGCCACCTTCCATAGCATTTCTTTTCATTAATTCCCTTGATATTCTACACCTTTTGTTCTTCCAAATGAATTTTGTTACTATTTTTTCTAGCTCTATAAAATAATTTTTTGGTAGATTAATTGGTATGGCACTAAATATGTAATTTAAATTAGGTAAAATTGTCATTTTTATTATATTAGCTCGACCTAGCCATGAGCAATTGATGTTTTTCCAGTTAGTTACATCTGACTTTATTTGTGTGAAAAATGCTTTGTAGTTCTGTTCATACAGATTCTGGGTTTGTTTTGGCAGATAGATTCCCAAATATTTTATAATGTCTACAACAACTTTAAATTGAATTTCTCTTTCTATCTCTTGCTGTTCCATTTCCTTAGAAATATATAGGAATACCATGGATTTATGTGGGTTTATTTTATATTATGCAACTTTGCTAAATTTATTTATTGTTTCAAGTAGTTTTTTACTGGATTCTCTAGTATTCTCTTAGTGTATCATCATATCATCTGCAAAGAGTGATAGTTTAGTCTCTTCTTTGCCTAATTTGATTACTTCTATTTCTTTTTCTCCTCTAATTACTACTGCTAACATTTCTAGTACCAGATTGAATAAGAGGCGTGATAGTGGACATCTTTGTTTCATCCTTGATCTTATTGGAAATGCTTCTAGCTCATCCCCATTAAGTATAATACTTGCTGATGGCTTTAAATACATGCTACTTATTATTTTAAAGAGGACTCCATTTATTTGTATATTTTCTAGTTTTTTTTAATAGAAATGGACATTGTATTTTGTCAAAAGCCTTTTCTGCATCTATTGAGATAATCCTGTGGTTCTGCTAGTTGTTGATATGATCAATTATACGGATGGTTTTCCTAATATTAAACCATCCTTGCATTCTTGGAATAAATCCTACCTTATCAAAGTGTATTATTCTTGTTATAATTTGCTGTAATCTTTTTGCTAATATCTTATTTAAAATTTTTGCATCTGTATTTATGAGGGAAATTAGTCTATAATTTTGTTTCCCCATTTTATCTCTTCCTAATTTAGGTATCAGAACCATATTTGGGCCATAAAATAATTTGGTAGAACTCCTTCACTAATTTTCCCAAATACTTTGTGGAGTATTAGAATCAATTGTTCTTTAAATGTTAGATAGAATTCATTAGTAAATCCATCTGGCCCTGGAGAGTTTTTCCTAGGAAGTTTGCTAATGGCTTGTTCAATTTCTTTTTCTGAGATGGGGTTATTTAAGTAATTTACTTCCTCTTCAGTTAATCTGGGCAACTTATATTTTTGTAAATATTCATCCATTTAACTAAGATTGTCAAATTAATGTGCATAGAATTGGGCAAAATAATTCCTAATTATTGTTTTAATTTCCTCTTCATTGGAGGTGCATTCACCCTTTTTCATTTTTGATACTTTATATTTTGTTTTCTTCTTTCTTTTTTTTTTTTTAATC
>CM053591.1:62713663-62732341 GCA_028646515.1 Pseudochirops corinnae
CAGATCCTATACATGATTGCACGCCACCATGGGGGGGGGGGGAGGGAGGGGAAAAAAATCTGAAACTCAAGTGATTGTGGAACCGAATCTTGTAAATTAAAAGTAAATGAGCAAATAAAAAAAAAATAAAAAAAAAAGAAAGTAATGTTCATGAAATACAAAGACCCTGTTGAAGTTATCAATTTTTTTTTAAATTCTAGTAGTATTTTCCACAATTAGATGTTAAGGAAGTTTAAAACATTCCTTTTATAAGATTTTGAGTTCCAAACATTTTTCTACCCCTCTTTTGCCTCTCCCCTCCTCAAGTCAGCAAGCAATCTGATATAGGTTATAAATGTACAATCACATTAAACATTTCCACATTAATCATGTTGTGAAAGAAGAATCAGAGTAAACAGGAAAAACACAAGAGAAAGAAAAAAATAACAATAAAAAGGTGAATATCTTCACAGATATGGCTCCAAAAGGAGAGGGGATCTTTTTCAACTATATATCAGCTGTTATTAATAAGAAGAATGTTATAAATATATTGCCTTTAGTCAGTCAAATCATTAAGCATTTGTTAAGCTGTTATGTGTCAGGCAGTCTTCCCAGTGTTGGGAATATACATATAAGCACAAAGAAAGATAATCACAGCTCTCAAGGAGCTTATGTCCTAACAGAGGCAAGTAAATACATAAAAGTGAAGGGAGGGGTAAGTATAAAGTTACTGGTATAGGGGTAGTAGGGTATAACAAGTCTAGAGTGGAGCCTGGAAATGAGTGAAGACATAGAATGCCTGGACTCCCCCCTTAAGTGGAAGTTCTTGATGGAGACTTCCTATCATGGGCAGAGGACACAAAATGGTCTCATTTACAATATGTGGTTTTCAAGGTTTGAGAGAACTTCCATGAGGAAGACATTTCTGAAGATATGAGAGAGAAAATCCACAGGACAATCTTGAGAGGAATGAAGTTGTACTTAAATGTTTTAAAGTCATTATCATTTAAATGAGACTCAATATGTTGTTGTGGATGGAGGAATGATATTGGAGTTAGGAGAGATGTTCAAACCCTGTATCTTACACTGAGAAGCTGGGTGACCCTGGAATCTTCTCCCTCCTCCCCTCCACTTCTTGGCATCCTTCAAGAGTCAGTTCAAATCTCACCTTCTTTGATCTAACTTTTCCATGCATCCCCATCATGTGATGTCTTTGCATTTACTACCCCCAATTTACTCCATATGTATCTTACATGCAGATAATTGTCAGCTTGTTTCTCCTGTTAGAATGTCAGCTTTTGAGGACATGGACTATTACTTCACACTTCGTTGTATCCCCATCATTAGCCTCCAACAAATTATTTTTTTTCCTAATTGAACCTACCTGTTTCTTCTCCTCCTCCCCCTCCTCCTCCTCTCCCTTCTCCTCCTCCTTCTCCCTCTTCTTCTTATTCCTCCTCCTCCTTTTCTTCTTCTTCTTCTTCTTCTTCTTCTTCTTCTTCTTCTTCTTCTTCTTCTTCTTCTTCTTCTTCTTCTTCGTCTTCTTCTTCTTCTTCTTCCTCTTCTTCTTTCCATAATAGAGATCTGAAAATTAGGAAGTTATGTGTTCAAACCCTGTCTCTGACACAAATAGCCTTATGACTCTGAGAAAGTCACTTAGTTTTTGAATATTCCAGGTTACTCTTTAAGAGGTCAAATTACACAGCTACTCCTAATTTGCTTTTATGGAGTAATGTTTCTCATCCAGGTTTCCCTGGGCCAATGAAATCACAGTTCTCATAATAATAAGAATATTAATAATAAAAAGTACTATTTTAAGAGTTTTGAAGCTTACAAAACACTTTCTATATGTATATATATATATATATATATACATACACACATACACACATACACACACACACACACACATATATATATATATATATATATATATATATATATATATATATACATACACACACACACGTACACATAATTTCCTCTTCAAAACAACATGGTAAAGTACTCTTATAATTATTCCTATTTTATAGATGAGAAAACTTGCTCAAGAAATGATGTATACAGATTCACAAAAGCTAGAGTCTGAAATATTTGAACATAGGTCTTGTTGACTCAAAATCCAAGCCTATCCATTCCCATGTGATGTTACTTCTTATCTGTAAATGTAGATCATTACCTAGTGTACTTAGACTTAGTGTTATTTCAAGGCTCAAAAATAATAAAATAAATCACTTAGAAAAATTCTAGCCACTAAATTATCATCTATTATTAAAATCACATACTATTCTTTTATTCCAGACGTGCATTGCTTGTTACATGAATAGGAAATAACTTGTAATTATCCCAGAATCCCATTAATATCTTTATAACTTTTTTGTAACAAATCTTGGTGGAAAATGGAGAATCTTAAAGACAGCTTCCTTCAAAGAACAATGCTCACTTTGGCATAGTAGATTTCTTGGGATTTTGCTTTAATCTCAAGGAGTACTATTGAGCTGATTTCAGTTGCTCTAATCTACTAATGTAGTTAAAATCCTAAGAGATCTTAACTACCATTGCAGTCCATACTGGGATATTTTTCCTTTCATAGACCACATTTATAAACTCTTAATTGCATTTAATAATGATGGGATGGGAAGTAAGATGATGCTAGCATATCTGTCTATCATGAGAACATATAACTGGAATAGTCTGAGTCCTTTATTTTAACCCATGTCCTCTTGTGCCTCTGTTGTATGCTATTTTCAAGTCAGGAATTTGCAGCTTCATTATTGTCTTCATTATACCATCCTCCCATATGAAGGGTCCATGTGCGTACAAATGCATGTGCATACGTCTGTATAAGTGAGAGAAAACACCACCTAATTGCATGCTATATACACTTATAGATACAGATGCTTTCTGTTATTGCAAGATACTCATACAAACATGTGTGCACATACATGTGTGAATATATGTGTGTGCATATGTGTATGTATATATACACATATATGCATACATACATACACACATGTGTATATACTATTTCTTAATACATCATTTTCGATCATTCCAAAATAGTTTGCTCTAAATATCCAATCATCTAAGGAAAAATAAAAATGCTTCAGGGTTTCATTTTCTACAAGCATATAGGCCTGGCTTAGATGACATAAATGATTGATTGTGCTATAATAACTATTTGTCTCTGAAGGTGTGTATCTTTTATTCCTATTAAAACCAACATACATCATTGAGGAATAGAGGGAAGGGTTCTCTATTCTTTCCCTCTTGGTGTAATTTGGGCTTGAAAATAGTTCTTGCCAGATTCATTTTAGCATGGGATTAATTTCACTTCTTTCTCCCAATGATTAGAAACCCTATATACTACCTGCTCCATCTGTCACAAGTTTCTGTGGGAGAAAACTCAGGTGATGCTAATGAATCCATTAAGTGTGAGGGAGCTGAACAGTCATATAGCAAGCTGATGAAGCATCAAAGGAAAGGTTAACTCTAGGGCCAGCCTGTCTGTAAGCAAAAAGATGAAAATGCTGCTACTTGCTTTAAATATTAGCATGTTATCCAGCTGGACCAACCTGCTGCATTTAAACACTTCATTTAACATGTGACCATTGTGGAAGGGAGGGGGAGGGGTGGAAGGAAGAAGAGAATATGTTTTATGAGGAATTTTATTTTGCATCTGTACAGTTGAAAATAAAAGATATTATTGATACTTGCAACAGACTATTAGGAGGAACAATAGGACTCAAACCAAGGGAACTGGAATAATATCCAAATAATTAACCAAATAGTTATACAGCAATTCCCCTGGGAGCTATAGAAGTAAATGTTGGATATTAACACTAAATTTGGATTGCCTCCCAAGTCCTTTAGTCAGGTTGTATTATATATTTGGGCTGTGACTTCTTTCCATTCACTCTTGAAGCATGATAAACAGATGGACTTGGTCACTTGATATGGTTCAAATAACCTGAAATATGCACCACAGGAATTGAAATCTAGACCCCATGCTGGGGAAAAGAGTGAAGACATCATAATCTTGGGGATTCCTAATGTGATTTTCCATTACTCAGACTGCAGGATTGACAGAGGAGTGAAAATAGTAGTAATGCTCTTATTGGCATGATCTAAATAGTCTGTCTTTTTAGCTTCCTAGATAACATCATTTCTGATGGACCAAAGATTTTTCAATTTGACTCTTTGCCATCCCATTGGGAAAACACACGGAGACTCATTTCTAGAAACTACATGGTTTAAATCTCTCCCAATGTCTGCTTCTCAGTTAAAGAACAAAAGAAAAGCCATACCACGTTATTATTACTTTGACTTCTGGATCAATGTGCTCGAATGGTCTTGAGATGGGTGATAGAGATAAGATTTATCATTGCTAGAATGGGCAGAATAGTCAGGTTCTAAAGAAGCACAAATGAAAGCAGAGACAGAGGAAAGGCAATTTTTTAAACAACTTGTCAAACTCAAACAGAAACATCGGTCACTAAACCGATGGTAAGGATTTCTAAGAGTAACATATTGACTTAGTTTTAAAACATCATTTTACCTATGTTTATTGCATTTTTATTTGTTTTGTGAAATATTTACCAATTCATTTTAATCTAAGTCAGCAGCAATTGAAAGTGTTGCAGTTCTCCCCTTTAAATATTAGCATGTTATCCAGCTGGACCATTCTGCCGCATTTAAACACTTAATTTAACATGTGACCATTTTGGGAGGGAGGGAGAGGAGTGAGAGGAAGAAGAGAATAAATTTTAAAAATTTTAATTTTTAAACATTACATTTTAAACATTACATGTTTAACACCTCTGCTTTGATGATGCTTCTTATCTACCAGTAACAGTTTTTAAAGTTATTCCCCCTCTCCTTTTTTTGTTGCTGTTTCTGTTGTTATTTTTTAAAATTTTCTTCCTTCCTTCCTTCTTTCCTTCCTTCTTTCCATTCTTCGTTCCTTTGTTCCTTCCTTCCTTCCTTCCTTCCTTCCTTCTTTCCATCCTTTGTTCCTTCCTTCCTTCCTTCCTTCTTTCCATCCTTCCTTCCTTCCTTCCTTCTTTCCTTCCTTCTTTCCATCCTTCCTTCCTTCCTTCCTTCCTTCCTTTCTTCCTTCCTTCCTTCTTTCCATCCTTCCTTCCTTTCTTCCTTCTTTTCTTCCTTCCTTCCTTCTTTCCATCCTTCCTTCCTTTCTTCCTTCTCTCTTTCTTTCTCTTTCTTTCTTTCTTTCTTTCTTTCTTTCTTTCTTTCTTTCTTTCTTTCTTTTTCTTTTCTTAAACCCAGTAGAGAGACTAAATATCCCTGATTATCCATCTACACTCTTTTGCCCAATTACCATATATGACTATTGTTACATTATTAGTTGGGGTTGAAGGTAGAGTGTGTGGCCAGAACATGTAACAAATTTCCTGTGTCCTAGGGAGAATTGCTGTTTCTTTGTCTTCATTAGCAACAAATTTTAACCCAATGAACTAGTCACAGATAATAAGGTAAAAGGTTAGTGAGAAAAATAATTCTGAGCAATATCTGGCTGTTAAGGTTTAAATAGGTGCTAAAGAGGCTCTGAAGATGTTAATGGGGTACCATGGAGGCAGGAGAATGACAAATACATAGTTGAATTCTCCTATCAGCAGTTTGCCATAACACTTCTGCAGGGGAGCCATCAGCAAGAAAGAAAAGGACAGAAAAATTTTATTTCTAGTAAATATAGAGGGCAGAAGGAATTTTTAAGTGAGTACCTTGAGTATATGGCATTTTTATTTCTCTGTAGTGCTCTTCTGAATTTCCTGTCCACTGCCAGAATAAAAACAGAAACATGTTCCTTTAAAGGATTTAGGGGTCCTTCTGAGGGGTTAATGTGATGCTTCTTGAATGTTATCATCACAAGCCTCTATTTCAGCATATTCTCCCTTCCCCCCTCCCACCTCAGCCCCCTAAACCAGCTATGAATGATTACTGCCCCAGTTCTATTTAACCAATTGGTAAAAATTAGTTTTAATATAAAAGAATATATACTGGAAAATATAAAGTAAGTACATAAATATAAGCTTTCCATCTTAACACCTCGAGGCATATTCTTCCTTATACCTTCTCAGACCCTGGGGATAGTGGGTTTAGTAATTAGAATTGTTCAAAAGTAGAGTGGATTGTCGTCAGGGTAATATGTCTTCTGTTTTTGGACGTCATCTACCTGGATGATCACTTGTTGGGCCTATTAAAATGGTATAGGCTAGACTGAATGGCTACTTACAACAATGAGATTCCATAGATATTACAGGTAAAAAAGACTGGCAAAATTATTGAAAATTTTAAAATGCAGTTTATATGCCAGCAAAGAGCATATATGTGCTCTCTTAAACCTCATGGTGGGTAAGGCAGATACATATCACTTAAGTGCAAACATGTGTGCAGTCTATAACCTCCTCAAAACAGTACACTTTTTTTCCTGAACTAAAATCTTTAGAAGATAGCCCCATATAGTTGATATAGTTTGATATAGTTTATATATATTTTATATGTTTATATATATTTTATATATATATTTTATATGTTTATATATTGATATAGTTTATCAATATATCAATATAATAAATCTTAGAATGATTTGAATAGATCTAGTTTTCCCCAAGCCAATGAAATATTATTCTAAGAAATTAAAATTATTTGAAGAAAGAATAAAAAAAAGTCTTTCCTCCTCTAGGTATTTTTATATTAATTTCTATAGAGTTGTCAGAATTATTTCTAGAATTAACTAATATCAGCACTTCTGTCAAATGCACTTGCTTTTACTTCAGAAAGTCCTTAGAATGTCCTCTGCTATATTAGCACAGGCAACTTCTACTTCGAGCCAAGTCAGAGACCATCAGCATTTCCATGATAAAATAAGCCTCATTTTTCTCATGGGTAAAATTAGGGAATTACCCTGGTTGATCTCTAATGTCCTTTCCATCACTGAAATTCTCTGATACTGTGACTTTTTAGGAATTTATAACCAATGCAAACTTTATGGAGCATTTCTGTGTAGTTATAACTAATGAAAAGATAGCAACATTAAAAAAAAGTTCATAGCATCTCTGGTCTGCAATGATGGAGAGCATTCAAGACACCAGAGTTAACAACATGTATTCTATAATTTGGATCCCAAAGTATTAAGTGAGGATTTCAGTGGACATAGCAGATGTCTGCATACATACATATTTACACGATATTATATATTTATACCTAGGAATACCTGACTCATATATTTACTGATTTAAAGGGCTTGTCTTAGTTTCTCTGCTAAAGCTCTTTAAATCTGTTAACAGACTGAGCCCTAATTATGTGCAAAACCTGATATTTTCTTGGACTCCTTATTCAGTGGTTAGCATACTCAACTCTTGATAATCTATGCAAGACAGTAATCCTGAACTCTTGATACCAAATATTCATTTGCTCTTCATCCTTAAGTACCTGGTCCCTTACTTCCATTCAATTCTACCTTAGCCTTGTAATGTCTCACTCCATATGTGCTTGTCCCTTCTACTGTGGAACACTCGCTTCATAACTAATGAGCTTCCTTTAATCTTAAACTTCCTCCTTTCTACTTACTTCCACTGTCTTGTTGTTATGGAGTCCTGGAGACTTTCTGATGACACGGCATTCTTGGCCACTCTCCCCAGTACAGGTTGTATTTTCAAGTGTATTCTCAACTCCCTGAACATGATGGAGGCATTTAGAATTCCCTTTCCTCCCTATAAACAATTCTAAACATTATCTCTACCACCATTGCTGAGTAATCTCTCCTCCTTTGAGATTCACAGTATCAAGTTTTATCACTCATTTCAACTGTTATTGACCATTATCTACTGACACACTAAGACACTCTCCTCAATGAAAATATAAATTTATTTCCCAGCTCACAATATTTCTTTGAAATCCATCACTTCCCCTAATATTAGAAGACTTAAAAATACATATTGATACTACTCCCAGTTACTCAGTCTACTCAGTTCCTATTACTCAACTCCTTCATCACACATTTGAAGTCAAACTCTTTATTTTGCCATCACCCATAAGTGAACCACTTCCTTGTTAATATATTATGGAATGGCTTTATTTGATCACAATATTTTATTATGCAATCTTTTTCCTATGGTTGGGAAACTGTATACCTGTTTTTCAATCTCTTTGTGATCTATATTGTCTCCACCTCTCAGTTGTTTCCCAAAACTCCAATGCTGTGCAAGCTATACTCTCCTCTATTTCTGGTCTCAACCCTTGGTGAACCAATGCAACTTTACTCACTCTTCTATCAATTGATCAATCAATAAACATTTATTAAGTGCCTTTTATATTCTAGGCACCATACTAATCTTTGGGGATACAAAAAAAAGTCAAAAGACAATCCCTTCTCTTAAGGAGCTTAGATCCTAATATCAGAGACAACGTGAAAACAAATATATATGAAGTAAACTATATGCAGGATAAATAGAAAACAATTAAAAGAGAAAAGGTTCTAAGCCAAAAAGAGGTGGGGAAGGCTTCTTGTAGAAAGGGGATTTTAGTTGGGAACTAAAGGAATTTTGGGGAGTTAGGAGTCAAATGCGTGTACTGAGATGGAGACACATTAAATTAACTGAAAAACTGTCACAAAGTGAATAAGTGTATGAGGAAGTATTAAATTTTTTTTAAATCTAACATACAGACTCTATCCACTGGGGACCACTTAGCTACTCAAATATGGTGAAAAAAAAAATAAAGACAAAATAAAGCAAAGAGAGATACTACAAAAGATATATCACATGGCTACCTTGATCTCAAAAGCTTTCTGAAGAGCATAATTCCTTCAGTATTAGAGTGGAGCAAATGGAAACCAATGGCTTTATGAGAATTCAAGATACTATTAAAAAGATTCAAACAAATGAAAAAATAGAAGGCAAGGTGAAATATCTCACTGAAAAAAACACTCACCTGGAAAGTAGATCCAGGAGAGACAATTTAAAATTGATTGGACTACCTGAAAGCCATGATCCAAAAATATCATACACTCTAAATTGAGTATCTTGCCCTACAGGTGAGTAAGGGGGAAGGGGATGAGAGGGGTATGATGGAGGGGAGGGCAAGTTGGGGGGGGAGGGTTTTTAGAAGCACACACTTCTGTAACGGGAAGGGGACAAAGTAGAGAATATAACAAGTGGAGGGTGGGATAGAAAGGAGGTAAATGTAGTCAGTGTTATACAATATGGCCATTGTGGAGATGTTATGTGTAACTACACATGTGGAGCCTGTATTGAACTGCTTGTCTTTCCAGTGGGGATGGGTGACAAGGGAGGAAAGGAAAGAATCTAGAATTCAAAGTTCTAAAATCAAATGTTAATATATATATATATATATATATATACATATATATATACATATATGTATATGTATATACATATAATAATAATAATAATTATTATTATTATTTACATTCAACTGGGAAATAAGATAGACAGGTATTGGGATAGGGACATCCATCTTGCCTTACCAGAAAGTCAGAGCGGTGATGGGGGAGGATATAGGAGAGAACAGATGGAGGGAGGGGGTATACAGTGGGATCACGATTTTGGGGTTGTGGGTTGGGGAAACATGGGGAGAAAATTTGTAACTCAAAATCTTATGGAAATCAATGATGTAAACTAAAAATAAACAGAAGTTAATTTTTTTAAAAAACTGCATAGGGTGGTTGTTATTCTCTTTTTCCCTCTATTTGAACTCTCTTGGTAAGATCATCTCCCATGGGTTCAAATTCCATCTATGTGCTAATGATTTCCAGAGCCACAGGTTCAGTGTTAATTAGTCTACTGAATTCCTCTCCTGTAGCAAGTAATAGGCAAAAGGAAATTAGATAGATAGATGGTAGATGGATAGATAGATAGATAGATAGATAGATAGATAGATAGATACATACATACATACATATACATATGCACACACACACACACACACACACACACACACACACGACTATCTGCCAGAAACTGCAGTGTTGTGAAGGCAAATCCAAGAAAATAAAAAGACAATTCTTATCTTCAAGGGGGTTCATACCTTAATATGGAAGGATGTTAAAAGTCAAATAAGAGAGGTAGAGTAAAAATTGGGAAGAGATGTGAGAGTTATGCAAGAGAGAGTAAATAGTTTGGAAAAGGAAGCACAAATTTACTGAAGGAAACACCTTAAAAATGCAATTGGCAGAGGTACAAAATCTATTAAGAGAAAACAATTTTTTAAAAACTAGAATTGGACAAATGAAATCTAGTAACACTTAGATATCTAGAATAAGTCTAAGAAAATCAAAAGAACAAAAACAAATAGAAGAAAATGTAAAACACTTTATTGGAAAAATAACTGACTTGTAAAATAGATCCAGGAGAGATAATTTAAGAATCATTTGTCTACCTCAGTGGTTCTCAACCTTCCTAATGCCACAACCCTTTAATACTCATATGTGGGCATATCTGCATGTGGATAGACCTGCCTGGAGATGGATAGAGGAATGGTGTCTCGGTTCCTAAGGCCATCGGAAATATGTGTTTTCTGATGTTCTTAGGTGAGCCTTGTGAGAGGGTCATTCTACCCCCAAAGGGGTTGTGACCCACAGGTTGAGAACTGCTAGCCTAGCTGAAAGGCATGATTGAAAAAAGAGCCCGGATAGCATCTTTCAGGAAATTATCAATGAAAACTGCTTGGAGTTCCTTGAACCTGACAGTAAAATAGTCATTGAAAGAATTCGCTGAACACCTCCTGAAAAAGATTCCAAAGTGAAAAAGCCAAGAAATATTGTAG
Organism: Pseudochirops corinnae; assembly: GCA_028646515.1. NCBI lineage: Eukaryota > Metazoa > Chordata > Mammalia > Diprotodontia > Pseudocheiridae > Pseudochirops > Pseudochirops corinnae. The sequence continues at coordinate 62,724,449 of CM053591.1, forward strand.
CCAAATTCCAAAATTATCATGTCAAGGAGAAAATAATGCAAGCAGACAGAATGAAGCAATTTAACTGCTGGAACCAAAGTTAGGGTTATGCAGGACCTAGAAACTTCTACATTAAAGGATCAGAATGCTTGGAATATGATACTATACAAGGCAAAGGAACTCGGATTACAACTAAAGATCAACTACCCAGAAAAATTGAACATAATCTTTCAGAGGAGAAGATGGACATTTACTGAAATAGGGGACTTCCAAACTTTCCTGATGAAAAGACCAGAGGTCAACAGAAAATTTATTCAAATAAAGCCTTGAGAGAAGCACAAAAAGTTAAAGAGGAAAGAAAAAAAAATGTTATTCAATAAGAGTAAATTGTTTACATCCCTACTTGAGAAAATGATATTTGTACCTCTTGAGAATTGTGTTGTTGTTATCACATTTGGAAGGGGTATACATAGACAGGGTGTGAGCATAAATTGACTTTGATGTGGTGATAAAAATAATTAAGGGGTGAAAAGAGGATTGTGCTAGGTGAAGAAAAAAGGAGGAGACAGAAAGGGGTAAATTACATCATATGAAATGGCACAGAGACCTTTACAGTAGAGGGGAAAAATGAAGAGAGGCAAGCATTGTTTGCATCTTACTACCAAATGATTTGGCTCAAAGAAGGAATAACTTGCAAACATAGTTGGTGACAGCAATCTATCATACCCTATAGGGAGTGGGAGAGGAAAGGGGGAAAATGGAGGACAGTAAATAGAAGGGAGGGAAGAAAGGGAGGAAGAAGTAAGGGGAAAGAAAGGGGGTGACATTCATAGAAGAGAGAGAGAGAAGATTAATGGAGGTCAGTAGCAAAATACTAGTGAGCAGTAAGAAGGAGAAAGGAACAAGGAAAGCATAAATGGGAAAATAGAATGGAAAGACACAGAAATCAAAACTAATGTGAATGGGATGAACTCTCCCATAAGAGAGAAATGAATAGCAGAGTGGATTGAAAACCATAATCCTGTAATGTGTTGTTTACAAGAAAATAAGCATTTGAAGCAGAAAGATACAAACAGAGTAAAGGTAAAAGACTGGAGCAGAATATGTTACACTTCAACTGAAGGAAAAAAAATTAGGTGTAGCAATTTTGATCTCAGAAAAAGAAAAACCAAAAATACACCTAATTAAAAGAGATAAGAAAGCAAACAACATTGTGCTAAAAGGTGCCATAGATAATGAAGCAATATCAATACTAAACACATAAACATCAAGTAGTGTATGTAATTCCATGCATGAGCAGCTTTCCAGAAGAATGCTCCTGTGAACAGCTTTTAAGGTTCATACTACACAGTATAATGGACACTGTATTTAGTCCATAACAAATCAACAGAAAACATTCATTGAAATCAAGGTACAGCATTCACAATATTAAAACTTCTCATAGATAATCAAAATATAGCATTCACAACAAATGGCCACAGAAAATGGCCACATAGTTTCCACTACACTAGTCACAAAGTTTTGAACAAAAAACCAATCATTTAGTAACTCAAGCATTCACAAAATCCTTAATTCAATCACAAAGTACAATAGTCAAAGTTTTCCACTCCTGAGGCATACTAGGTTACAAATCAATTACTTATTCAGTCATCAATCACTAAGTACAATCATTTAGCCAATCAATCATCCTTCATTATCTACTATTCAAACATTAGAAAATACACAGCCCCTCCAACCCTAGGTCACTAGCAAATTATAATCTTCTTAGTCAGTACACAGTATCCAAGTAAAGTCTTCTTTCAGCTTGACTTGGGGTGGTTTCTCGGAGATCCCCTGGATCCCCTTCCATGGTCCCAGATCCTACCTGGATTTACCAACCTGTCACATGGGTTCAAAGGCAGACAGGACTGAGGTCCTTGTCCAGCTCTCCATGAAGTCTCTGTTCCATGCTGAAGCTCATAGCATCCAGTCCACCCCAAATCCTTCACAGTCTTTGTTCCCAGAAAGTCAAGGCCCAACAAAGCCACAAACAAGTTTATACAAAATATCAGCATCACAGTCATGCTTCCTCAGTCCCCTGGCAGTTTTGGCTGGCCCTCGGACTCAGCAGAAGTCTCAGCTGGCTCCCAGAATCAAAATCACTCCATCTAGGTTTTCAAAATCAAAATCATTCTCTTCAACCTGGGGGTGGGGAGGTGGGGAGGGCTTTCCTCTTCAGTCTCCCTGGTGGCAGCAGCTTCAGCCTCCATGGAGTTTGCTTCAAGAAGATCTTTTTCAGTTACCACTTCTCATTTTTCTTCTCAATTCTCAGTCCAGCAGTAGCAGCCCAGCCTCCAGATGCTGCTGAGAGAAATTCTCTTTCTCCAGCAATGGCAGCTTCTGCCTCCAGATCCTTGTGACGACTTGCAGATTCTGGGAACCCCCTTGAGCTCTCCTTGAATCTTCACACATAAAGCATTTGCCTGAGTCCATAGGCCTTTCACTGTAGCTCTTCCCAAATCTTTAGCCCTCCTTTGTCCAGCAATTTCCCACCCTTGATCATCTTGTTCGCATTTGAACTGGCCTAGCCCATCATTTTCTGTCAGCTCCAGTAGCCTCCAGCAACTTCCCACCCTTAATCACTCATTTACTGGAGTCTGATCTCATTGATTCCTCCTGAGGATCCTCCCCAAACTCATTACTGGAGTTTTACCTCATCTGATTCCTGAAGACCCTCCCCAAACTCCTCCTCTGGACCACTGCGGTATTCCTCCCTGAATCTTTCTGTAAATAAACCCCATCTTGCCTCCATGGGATGTGAGAGTGCCACAGAATGACCTAGCATAGACTTACTCTGTGTCAGATGATTCTGGCTTGCTTGCTCAATGCAAGCATCACAGATACCAGAAAGATAAATTATAAAGAACTTAATACAGTAAAATTGCTGACATTCCTAAATGATAAGATGATTCTTATAAGTCATAAGAGCTTTTTTATTATTAGGACAGTTATAAGAAGTATATATGTAGACAGATGGCACAGGTGTGAGTTGAATATGAAGGGATGATATGTAAAAAAATAAAATTAACAGTGAGAGAGAAATGTATTTGGAGAAAGAGTAAATGAGAGTTAGAATGGGTTAAAATATCTCACATAAAAGAGGCAAGGAAAAGCTTTTTATAGAGGATGGGATGAGGGGAAAGTTAAAGGAGAGTGAGTGAACTTTACTCTCATTGGAATTGACTCAAAGAGGGAATAACATGCACACTCATTTGGGTATAGAAATCTTTAGTACCCTATATGAAAATAGGAGGGGAAAGGCATAACAGAAGGGGATGAGGATGATAGAAGGGAAGGCAGATTTGGGGAAGGATAGTCAGAAACAAAACACTTTTGATGAGGAACAGCATGAAAGAAGAGAGAAAGAATGGAATAAAGGGGGTGGGCAGGATGGAGGGAAATGTAGTTAACAATAGTAACTATGACTTATTTTTTTGAAGCAAGTTTCTTTGATTAAAGACCTCATTTCTCAAACATATGGAAAACTGAGTCAAATTTATAAAAAATAAGAGCCATTCTCCAATTGATAAATGATCAAAAGACATGAACAGTTTTTGGATAAAATAATCAAGGATATCTATAGTCAAATGAAAAAAATTTCTCTCACTATTAAATGGAAAAATGCAAATAAAAACAATTCTTAGAAAATACCTCACACCTAAGAGATTGGCTAATAGGACATAAAAATTAACTGCCAAATGTTGGAGGAAACATGGGAAAAATCAGACATTAAGACAATGTTGGTGAAGTTGTGAACTGGTTCAACCATTTTGTAGGGCAATTTGGAACTATGCTGAAAAGGCTTTTAAAAACATGTAGACCTTTTGATTTAGCAATACTACTGCTTGGTATGTATACCAAAAGAAATTTTTTAAAAAGGAAAAGGACCTATGTGTCTAAAAACATTAATAGGATATCTTTTCTATTGGAAAAGAATTAGAAATTGAGCAGATACCTACCAAATGGGAAAAGGTTAATAAAATTATGGTATTTGATTTTGATGGAATACTAGTGCACTCTCAGAAATAATGAGCAGCATGTTCCCAGGGGAAAAAAAAAACCTGGAAAGACTTACATGAGCTTATGCAAAGTGAAATGTACTGTGTAAACAGTAGCAGCAATATTACAGGATGATCCACTGTTGCATCAGCAAGCACCCTAGCATACCTAGGGCAGCTACTAGCACAGGTTCTTAGATCTGCTTTTCTAAAGGAAAGCAACTCAAAATGGGTTAACAATCTTACTTTAATCAAACATATCATTTACCTAGTTCAGGGGGAAAAGTCAGCACCCTGAACTTCAGAGAAAGTAAACACAAGTTACAAACAAACAGAAAAACAGATCAGCAGATGGCTTCCAGCGCCTGACAATTACATCAGGTACCTATTCAGTTACCAGAGAGGGAAGCACCAACATCTGGGTTTTTCACAGCTGTGGGGCTCAACGGCTGCTCAGAGTCTCATCTGGTCAAATCACACAACTCTTTTCAAAATGAGCCCCAAACCAAAACCTCACATCAGGGCATATATATAGCCTTCTCCTGGCTTGGAGAATGTGACAGTCCTTTAGACCCACTGCCCAATCACAAAGCTACAAGACACGGACATTCCTGAAAAACAAGCCTGGTGCCACAGTCTACATGTGACCATATTCAGCCTATTAGGGAACAGAGTATACTTTCAAATATTGGAAGGTCCTCAGAGTCACTAGCCACTTTAGCAAAGGGCCTAGGGACAGGGAAGATCTTCAGATTCCCATAACAGCTGTGAGTGACTTACTATTCTCAGTAAAATGATATCCAAGACAATTCTAAAGAACTTATGATTAAAAAATGTTATCTATCCCGAGAAAGAGAACTGATGGCATTTGGATACAGATTGAAGCTTATCTTTTTTTTACTTTATTTTTCTGAGATTTTTTTTTTTGGTATGTTTTCTTTCACAACATGACAAATATGGAAGCATTTTGCATGACTACTCATGCAAAAAAGAATTTGTATCTCAAAGTTTTGAAAATGAAGGTTAAAAATTGTTTTTTATGTATAAGTGGGGAAAATTAAAATTCTAAATATATTTTTTTAAGTAAGCTAAAATTTTATCCATTCCATTTTCTGGTGTATTATTTTCATTTTGCTTTTGCTACATGAAAACAAAGATTCAGAATTCAGAAATTATTATAACACATTTTAAAATCTCTTTTTTGCATTTTAAAATATCTTAACTTTGTAATACAAAAACTATACATTTCTACATCAATTATGTAATGTTGAACACCATGTGTCTCCTATAGTGCCATATATGAAAGTTTATATATAATGAGGTCAGGAACATATTGGCTGTGTGAAGCTAATTGAACTTTTCATAAGAAAATAGCTTCTTCAGAAGAAAAAGCTTCTTATGGAGTAGTTTAATAAAAAAAAACTCTGGAAAAATGCAACTACCAGTTTTAGTATTTATTTTATTCTTTTCCTCTGAGGAACATAAGAATATATTGAATCTCAGAAGGAAATGTAATCTCGAATCACATTGGAACAGAACAAAAATTGCCATTTTAGTTATTTAATTGGAAAGTTTTTAATAGGAAATTTGTATATCATTTAGACCCTACTTCTTATGTCTAGCAAATATTATAATTTGTAATAATAGTCATGTTTCTATTCCTCTAAAGAGTTCAACACTCTTTGAAGATTAGTTTCTTCCCTTAGAATTATACTATGTTTAGAAACACCATCCTAAGGGTGAAATGAGATGAAAACTGGAAAAGAACATAGCTATCTTAATTTAAATGTGTACTGCAATGTTTAAAAGTAACCTTAAGGGTAGATATAATGTCTGCAATCAAAATCTATCATCCCATAAACCTTTCCAGAGTCTGAAAGAGAAATTGAAAAGAAAATAATTTTGAAAAACTTCTGGGGGAGAGTGGATCACAAGCAGCTACGGCAGTTTCCAAAATTATCAACCCATAAATGCCAAAGACAAAGTAAACAGTCAGTGTAACTTGGCTGGATTGGGGGGCGGGGATGGAGGAGTGGGTCTGGCCCTCTGCCCACAGAGCCAGAAGTGGCAGAAGCAGTAGCCCAGCAGCTGCCACCATATGGCTGCTTCAGCGCTCCTGGCGTGTAGATTGCGGGGGGTGGAGGGGGTCAGGGGGGAGAGATTGAGAAGTGAACATTCAGAGACTAAGTGTTCTTTCTTTAACTTGCCTGGATCAGGATTGTGGTCTTGGGTGGTGGTCCTGAGGAGTGTGACCAATGAGTGAAAGCTGGTGGGCCACCCTCCTAATAGCTCTGGCAGCTGAAAAACCCCCACCAATTTGGGACAAAGCTCTGCCCTCTGGGAGGAGAGTTCAAATTCAAGCAATTAACTGGTAACATGAGAAAGCAAAGGAAGCAAAGTAAGTACAGCTAACCAACTTTATATTTCTTTTTTGGGGACAAAAAGGATCAAAGCATGGAACAGGAAGAAGACAACACAGTCAGAACTCCTGCACCAAAAGTTTCCAAGAAAAATAAGAACTGGTTACAGGCCATGGAGGAGTTCAAGAAGGATTTTTGAAAATCAACAAAGGGAAGTGGAGGAAAAATTGGGAAGAGAAATGAGAATGATACAAGAAAATCATGAAAAGAGAGTCAACAACCTGACTGAAGAATATAACACCTTAAAAAATAGACTAACTCATATGGCAAAAGAGAATCAAAAAGCCAATGAGGAGAAGAATGCCCAAAAAAGCCAAATTTGCTATATGGAAACAGAATTTAAAAAGCTCCCTGAAGAGAATAATTGCTTCAGAATTAGACTGGAGCAAATGGAAGCTAATGAGTTTATGAGAAATCAGGATACTATTAAAAAAGATGCAAACAAATGAAAAAAATAGAAGGCAATGTGAACTATCTCCTTGAAAAAACCACTGTCTGGATAGGGGCGGAGCCAAGATGGCGGCGTAGCAGCAGCAACAAATGGCAGCTGTCACATAGCCACCCAAAAATACCCATGAAATATGACTCTAAACTAATCCTAGAACTCCAAAACACACACAAATATACCTTCCACTAAAGTCAGCTCGGCTATGAGGAACCATATCAGCACTGCGAACCAAAACCAGCCTGGCCTGAAGCCACGGCTGTGTCCTGGGGGTGGCTGGACAGGAGGAGGTGAGGAGCCTCTCTGGTGAGCAGATTAGTGGCAGCTGCAAGCAGCGTTCAGAACAAGGTCAGTGCACCCACCTCTGCATTGCAGCTTCCGTACCTGCGGCATGCAGACTGCAGGGGGACTAAGTGATTGTTAAGAGGCCAAGGGCTCTCGCTTTGAGAGCCCTGCATCCAGATCACGGTCTTAGGCTTCGGTTCTGGAGTCTTCACTATCCAGTGACCTGGAAGTAAGTAGGAAGGGACCTAGCACCTTCCTGAGAGCTTCGGCAGCAGGGAGGACCCCAGAGATCGGGGACAGAGCTTTCCCTTCTGGAAGCAGAGCCCCATAGAGATTAAAAAAAAAAATTTCACGGACTGACAAACCATGAGTAAGAATAAGCATAAGAAGCAAAGTAAGAACAGCACCCAAACCCTAGATTCCTTGTTTGGGGAAAAGAAGGATCATGGCAAAGAGAGGAAGGAGGAGAGTACAGCCAGAGCACCCCCACCAGGGGCCTCCAATAAACATGAAGAATGCCTTAAAGCTAGAGATGAGCTGAAGAAGGATTTTCAAAACCAAATAAGAGAAATGGAAGTAAAACTGGAAAGAGAAATAAGAATGTTGCAAGAAAATCATGAAAAGAGAGTCAGTAATATGACTGAAGAAATCAACACCCTAAAAAATAGATTAACTCAAATGACAAAAGAAGCCCAAAAAGCCAATGAGGAGAAGAATGCCTTAAAAA
>CM053591.1:62732841-62752589 GCA_028646515.1 Pseudochirops corinnae
TAAGAAGTTTTACATATGCAAACAAGCACATATCGGAGTATATGTATAAATGAATCCAAAGAGGGCATAAGATCAATTGAATAGGAAGGCATAATATTCCAAATGGTGAATTTCTGAGGTGAGAGAGGATTAGATTGAGAGGAGACAGGGAGAGTCAGAATGGGGTTGAGCATCTCATGGAAGAGGCAAGAGATAATTGTTACAATAGAGGGGGAGAACAGGAAGGCAAAAAGGAAAGAGTCAACCTTACTCTCACAGAATTTGGCTTAGGGAAGGAATGACGTAAATGCTAAACTGGGCATCTTGCCACATAGAAGAGTAGGGGGAAGGTGGATGAGAGGTAGGATGATGGAGGGCAGGGCAGGTTGGGGAGGAGGGCTGATGAATGGTCAGATTTCTGTAGAGGGACAGGGACAGGGTGGAGAGTGGTTTTGGGGGGCAGGATAGGAAGAAGGGACATTTAATCAGACTCTCACAGTGTCCTCACTATGGAGAGGTTCTGCGTAATTTCACATTTTCAACCTGTATGTTATTGCTTGTCCTTCCAGTGGGGGTGAGTGACGAGGAAGGAAGAGAAAGAATCTAGAATCTAAAGTTCCAAAATCAAATCTTATAAATATATATCTATATATATATATGCAATTATTATTGTTATTATTATTAACTACCTCCAATTGGAACTTGAGATACACAGGCATTGTGGTTGGGAGATCCATCCTGCCCTACCGAAAAGTCAGAGGTGTGAGGGGGGAAGACATGGGAGAGAATAGATTGGGGGAAGGCAGATACACTGGGATAGCTGTTTTGGGGTGGTGGGTAGAGGAAAGATGGGGAGAAAATATGTAACTCAAAATCTTGTGGAAATGAATGATGCAAATTAAAATAAAATTAAAAATAAATAAATAAGAAGTCTCAAAAAAAATATTAAACAAAAAAAACAAAAAAAGAAAAAAGAAAAAACCACTGTCCTGGAAAATAGATCCAAGGAAGACAGTTTAAAAATTATTGGACTACCTGAAAGCCATGATCACAAAAAAGAGCCTAGAAATCATCCTTCAAGAAATTATCAAGAAAAATTGCACAGATATTTTATAACCAGAAGGCAAAATAGAAATTGAAAGATTTCACCAATCACCTCTTGAAAAAGATCACAAAAATAAAACTCCTAGGAATATTATATATAGGTTCTCGAGTTCCCAGATCAAGGAGAAAATATTATAATCTGCCAAGAAGAAACAATTTGAATATTATGGAAACACAATCAGGATATCACAGAATCCAGCAGATTCTACATTAAGGGATCAAAGAGCCTGGAATACGATATTCTGGAGATCAGAAGAGCTAGGAATCAAACTAAGAGTCTACCAAGCAAAATTGAGTATAATGTTTCAGGGGAAAATATGGTCGTTCAATGAGGTGAAGGACTTTCAAGCATTCTTACTGAAAAAACCAAAGGTGAATAGCAAATTTGACATTCAAATACAAGACGCATGAGAAGGTAAATAGGGAAAAGAAATCATAAGGAATAGAAAGAGGTGGGGTGGGATAACATGGAGCGGAATATAGTCAGCCTTTCACATATCCATTGTGGAGATGTTTTACATAACTATACATATATGGTCTGTATTCAATTGCTTGCCTTCCCAATGGGGGTGGCTAAAGAGGGAGAAAGAGAAAGTATCTGGAATTGAAAATTTTAATATCAAATGTTATATATATATATATATATATATATATATATATATATGTATATAATTATTTATATGTACCTGGGGAATAAGATATACAGCCACTGGGGTAGGCAGATCCATCTTGCCCTAGTGGAAAGTCAGAGGGGTTATGGGAGAGGACATAGGAGAGAGTAGATTGGGGGAGGGGGTATTGAGTGGGATCACTTTTTTGGGTTGGGGGATAGGGGAAAGATGGGGAGAAAATTTGTAACTTAAAATCTTGTGAAGATGAATGATGTAAAATAAAAATAAACAAAAGTTAATTTAAAAAAACTAAAAATTAAAAAAAAGAAAAACTTCTGTATAGAGCTTAGCAAAGGGAAACAAAAACTGTCATTCAAAATAATAACCAATTCCTTCCAAATCTGAAAAGAGGAATCCAATGACATTACAATTCAACTATTGACTAAAGCATCCAAGGAATGTGAGTCAAATAATAAATGTTTTTGGATATGTGCTTCATTTTACAATAAAGGCAATGAGCATTCTTTCTTTATAGGACAAAGGCAGTATAGCCTTCAGTGTATTAGGTGAGAATAATGATGTTCATGCTGATATGTGTTTCCCAACTTATCAAACCAAACAACCTCTAATTCATCTTATGCTATAATTTGACATATAAATAACTTTGGCAACAGAAGCCTATATAGAACCATAATTCATGAGTTTACTAAGTATCTGTTTTTGTGAACATAAAAAAATTTGCTTTTTATCTATGATTATATGAAAAGAAAGAGAGAGAAGGAGAGACAGAGAAAATGAATCAAAACTTAAAGCATAGTCACAAGCAACCAGAAACAAGGTTGTCATTTCTCTTAATTTGAATATTCTTTCTGATGACAAATAACAGAATCTTGGTTTTACATATATTCAACCTTTTCCTTACTTTCTATCTTCAACTGCCACATTTTGAAAGTGAAATTCTCAATGCACCCCCAATTCCTATTCTAGCTCATAATCCCATCTGACTGCAATTTTGCTCTCAAAAAGCTTTGAATTGATAAGAATCCAAGCCCTCAGAGTTTCTGCCAAATCGACAGCTGCTTCTTTGCACAACTGTCTGCATCATATTGAGCGTAAATAGGGTAATGAATAATGATAACCGAATGCCTGTTCTATAGTTACCTCCCATGAATATAGGACAAGAAATCAAAGCAAAAGGGCAGCTGAAAGCCTGTAGGAGACAATGAATCAGTGGCTCCAATAAGCAACTGCAAGGAGATTTACCATCTGAAAAAGAAAGGACAGGAAATAAGAAAGAAAATAACTAGGTCAGAAGGACAAAGATTCCAATAGGTGGCAGAGAGGGATATGTAGGAGATTTCCTACATTTCCTGGAGTTACCCAAATAGTAGTCTGAAGATAAGGGCTCACATATATATAATGCTTTAAGTTTCACAAAGTTCTTTCCCCACAACAATCCTTTAAGGTAGGTAGTTCAAATATCATTATCCCCATTTTATACATGAGAAAACTGAGGCTCAGAAAGATCAGGTGATTTTCTCATTATCACACAACTATTAAATGTCAGAGACAGAACCCGAATCAAGCCTTCTGACTTGAAGAATGATGCATTATTATTAATGCTTAACTATAGAGTTTGTGAGAAAATATGTATTTTTCAATCATTTTCATGAGTGGATTTTCTGTGCAACAAAATTTTCCCTCTTGAATCCCTCCTCCCATCAAATAAATCTACATGAGAGTTTTCTAGGTCGTGATTTCTTAAAGGGAGTGTTTCATCTTGGGAAAGTTCTACAAGGCCTTAGGAAGGAGTAGTCTTATTTTCCCTGATACTTATAAATGCATCTAGGAGCTTAGAAATGCAATAATCAAAACGAGCAAATAAACAGAGTAGGACAGGCTAGTAGGAGAAAAGAAAGGGAACTGCATATAAAAGTGAAGCAGTTTTTTGATCTTTGCTAATATAAGAACAAGGTCTGAAACAGCATGTTTGCTTCCCTGTTGTGTACCTTCAAATGAGAATGACAAAGAAACAATGAAAAAAGAGGAAAAAAAAGTAGAAAACAACTGCCTTTTGTCTCTGTATACTCTTCTCTCTGATATGCAATAGTACTTTTGCCATGCAAAGCTTTTGTTACGATTTTTCCCCCTTACTCATGTCCTACAGCTTGAAGTCTTTGAACTATCTTACCTTTCTGCTGCTCCATCAGTTCTATTTTTACAATCTCAAAAAAAGTAGTCCCTCGAAGCTACAATAAATAAAAATTCATACAGCTGTAATTAAAAATTACTTATATTGCCAACTCTTAGGACCTTTGATACCAAAGCAAAGTTATTTTCTTTAGCTAAATAAAAGAAAGTTATTGTTTTTACCTAAAAAAAAATTGCATATAATCTAAGTCATCTATGCACTGAAGCAAAGGCTCACCTTTAAGGGCAGAAGGTTGTTTTAAGGATCTAGTAAGTGATAAAGAGATGGGTGGGAAGACAAACGTTTCCAGAGATGTTGTGGCAGAAAGTACTTCAGACCTTTGGTAAAAGATACATGGTAGTAGAAGATCAGAATATGTCTCGAAAGTGATTGGAGAGTTCATTAGCAGTCAGAAAATGAAGAGAAATACATTGAATAAACATAAATAGGAGGATGCTTCTCTTCTTGGTAGAAAAAAAATCAATTATTCTCATCATGCATTTTGGTTGGAGAGACACTTTTTGTTTGTTTAAAACCTTAAATTGAATGACACCTTGTATATGTGGATAGATAAATTTTTATGGCACTGCAAAAAATACCATACTTACTAGAGAGGGCTAGGTTCAAGATTTCAATTCAACAACCATTCAATAAAATACCTACTATATGCAAGCCACTGGGAATACATATATATATGCATGTAAGTGTATGTATGTATATGTAGGAATGTGTGTGTATGGATATATGTATGTGTGTATATATATGTATACGTATATCTATATCTATCTATCTATCTATCTATCTATCTATCTATCTATATTATGTATCAGAAAATAGTAAAACAGACTAACGCAGATCACCTAAAGGGGAGCAACGTAAAACAAAGAAGGAAAGAAAATTTTGAAGCAAATCATGACCACCAAAGTAAAGATTTTGTCTTTTATTTTGTAGGTAATGCAAAGACAGAGTACTTTTGAAAAGAGTTTACTAGAAAGATTATGGACAGCTAGGTGGAGTAGTGGATAGAGTGCTAGTCCTGAAGTCAGGAAGATTCTTCCTGAGTTCAAATCTGTCCTCAAGTACTTGATAGTTGTGTAAATTGGAGCAAGTCACCTAACTGTTTGCTTCAATTTCCTCATGTATAAGAGCTGGAGTAGCAAATGACAAACATCTTCATTATCTTTGCCAAGAAAACTCCAAATGGAGTCACAAAGAGTTAGACATGACTGAAAAAAGAGTGAACAAAAAAGAGTACTTTTATAGCAATGGGAATGATGGATTGAAAAAGGGAGGTGCTACATTCAAATGAAATATTTGGAGAATATTATAATAATCTGGGAAAGTAATAGCAAGGATCTGGTCAAGTGTGGTAGCAGTGAGAATGTAAATCAATGATATAGTGTAGACTATATTGGAATTAAATTTTTTTTGAATAAGAGGAATGAGAGTAAAGGATGATGCTGAAATTCTGATCCTGGGTTACTGACAGGGTAGGTATATTCTTTTAAAAAATGGGAAATTTAGGAGAAGGTGCAGGTTTGTGGAGAAAGAAATTAGGATTTGTATTTTGAACATCAGATTCTAGACACAACAGAACATCCAGGTAAAGATGTACGTTATACAGTGGGAAATTCAAGATTGGAACTCACATGAGAAATGAGGAGTGGATTAAGGATAAGGAGCCATATAGGTGATAACTTGAACTTCAGGTGATAACTTAAACCCTTCTAGTAAGTAGAGATAACAAAAGGAAATAGTCAAAAGAACTTATATGCACCCAGAAGGGAAGCATCCTTACAAATAGGAACCTAAATAGCATAATACGTACTTTGTAGAACTTAGAGTCAAGAAGGAGTGAATGCAGATACTGCCTCAGAGGCTCACTAACTCTGTGGGCTTGGTTAGGTCACTTAACAACTCCCAATCTCTGTTGTCTCACCTGTAAAATAGTAATAATAATAGTATCTGTATAACAAGGTTGTTTTGAGGGACCAAATGAAACAGCATATATAAAGTCCTTTTTTTGTTTTATTTATTTTTAATTTTTGGTTCTTTTTTTTGGAGGAGGGAAGGCAGGGCAACTGGGGTTAAGCAACTTGCTCAAGTTCACATGGCTAGTAAGTTTTAAGTGTTTAAGTCACATTCAAACTCAGGTTCTTCTGACTCCAGAGCTATTGACCTATTCACTGTTCCACCTAGCCACCCCATATAAAATTCTTGGCAAAACTTCAAAGTGTTACATAAAAATGTTGTTGCTACTACTACTACTACCACTACAACTGTTACTGCTACTGCTGCTGCTGTGACTACTCCTATTACTACTACTATCACTACTACTAATAGTACTGTTACTGCTATTGCTGCTATTTCACCTACTACTACTACTACCACCACTACTACTACTACTACTACTACTACTACTATAACAGAACGTATTAACTATATCTTAGAACAAAGTACGAAGATATTCACATAGAGGAGTTCCAATTCTGTGAACATAAACACAACATAAAATTGGTTCATCTACAGAATCATTACATTATCATTCAAGGATTCAAGTTTGTCACTCCTCTACTTTATCTCTTGAGACACTCTGGGGAAAATTACTGAATGAATGAAGATATTTCTTTGTGTATCCATGGCAATGAACTACTTGTGACTTTTTGAGTCTAACAGAGATAATAGAATAGACAACAGAACATTATATTTTTCAATTATGAATTCCTTTTTTTGGTTTGTTATATGCACATTATTTAGATCTCAGTTCAAATAAAGGATAGTCATTTTAAAATTGCTTTCATTCTCTAATAAAAAGCAATATTAAAAAAAATAATTTCCCAAGTGAGAAATTCCTAACTGGCATTTATTTTCAAATGGCAGGCAATGAAATGGTAAACCCAATGTAAAACATGAGAAAGTTCTATTGTGAGAATGTAGATGTGTCTTCAATTCAAGAGAAAGATATATTTCAGTTACAGCTTTTCAAATTGAAAAATGAGTCCCAGCCATGTGATATCTAAGATTCAGGTATAGGTGAACAGAGACTTTTAGGAATAGGTTTTATAAGGAAATTGTACAGTTTATCATATTTAGTTGATATAATAAAATATTGTCTATTATACCTTCATGAAACCATTCTGGGGGCTTTACCCCTGCAACCTCAATGAAGTAAAAATCCCCTCCTTTTTCAAACTCTAATTTTCTAAATATCACGACAGTTTTAAATAAAGTACTTTTTCTACTTATCAAGTTTTTGGTAAGTAGAATGAACAGCAATTGCTTACTCTCTTATTTTTGCATTTGATAATGGGGTAAGGCAGGCAATCTTCTGGTACATACAACACCTTTTCTCATTTGTGTATGTCTATCAGGCTTCTTCTCTGACCTTTGTAAATTAAAGTTTCTTTTTTTTTTTAATTTAAACAATGGACTGAAATGTTTTCCTTTGTTTGTGCTGAACATCTCAAGTTAAAAGGAATCAGTGGCCTTAGAGTCACTAAAAATGACCACCATGTGTTTGGATTAATTTCTATGGCAACAGGATTAAATAAGGCATTCATAAAAAGAATGAACGACAGCAACATATTCAAAATTTGGATCCATTCAGTTCTCCCTGAAATGGGTAATTTCATTCATTCAGTGCCTTTAAAGTTCCCTTGCATCAACTATAAATACCTCAGGGTTTGTGCTAGCAACTAGAAAAGTGTAGTTCCTAGGACTGCCTCAAAACTATAACGCTGCCGAGAGAAATAACTCTTTGCCAATAAAAACATAGATATGACAAATGGCAGTAATGCTTGAAACTTCATAGACATTCTGGTCATTCCTTGAAGGAGTAATCACTGAATAACAAGCTTGAGTCAAATGAGGTTTTTTTTCTTGAGCATAAACACTGGATATGGAACAGCTTCCCTCTGTCCTATTACCATTAATAATTTATTGCTTTAAAGTTTCCTGCCACATAGGCCACCTTCAGGGGATGTACCATTGTCTTGTGGCAACACTACTCAAGACTCACCTTCCTGCTCCAACTCCAAAAAAGCTGAGAGATAGATTGTCCTTTACCTTGCTCAAACACTCACAGGCCCATATCCTATTCAACTTTTCCCTCTCATCCCCAAAGGTTTAATAATAAGACCAGTACTTACTACTACTACTACTACTACTACTACTACTACTACTACTACTACTCCTACTACTACCACCACTACTACCACCACTACTACTACCACTACTACTACTATTAAAAAAGCATCTATTTGTAGTTTTCATGTCTATAATTTTCCTGGAGTCAGGAGGTAGGTTAATAGGTACACAACTTTGAGGTAAAAAAAAAAAAAAAATTAATAGCACAGAATAATAGGTGGCCTAGTGGATAAAGTGTGGCAGTTGGAATCAGGAAAACACATTTTCCTGAGTTCAACTCTTACTGTAGACACTAACTGTGTGACCCTGGTCAAGTCAGTTAATTTTGTTTGCCTCAGTTTCCTCATGTGTAAAATCATCTGCAGAAGAAAATTACAAACCATTCCAGTATCTCTGCCAAGAAAAGCCCAAAACAGGGTCACAGGGAGTCGCACACAACCGAAAAAAGTCAACGACTCCTCAGTAGTTGGGTAGGTCCTAGAATAGTTCATTATACATACATACTTCATTAATTTTATTGATTCAGTACTGGCTATAGATAGATAGATGTATCTCTGTCTATATACACACACATATATCTCACCTACTTTGTACAAGATACTATTCTGAGTTTACAAAGGCAAGAATGACCTAGTTCTTACTCTCAAGGAGATGATATTATTTTAGCAGGAGATATTAAATACACAGGTAAAAATAATTCGAAGAAACTGTAAATTACCTAACCAATGGCCTAGTGGAGATTGATGTATTTCTAAGGATTTATTTGGTTACTGCTTTTTCAATGCATGAAAATAAGGCTACTTATTATTACCTTATGGTTTTTCAAAGACTCAGTGGTAGGTTTCTAGAAGATCTCCATTTCCTTGATGGAAGATAAATTTTAGGACACAATCTGAGAAGAACTGGAGCAGTATCAGTTTATATCAGGTAGGAACAAAAAGAAAAAGATCATTGTCATATGACATCATTTTCCTGGGCCCAAACCTCGTTTTAGATAAATCTCTGGGATTCATGAGACTGTCTTTGCTTCCCCCTTTTATTCCCATTCTCCTTCCAAATTTGAAAGTCCTTTTTTTTGGTTTACCTAAAAATCTTTCTAGAACACTCATGGTGGCTGATTACCTTTTGCTAATAAACTCTGACACATGCTCAAATATGTTTTTGTTCCTTATTTCCATTTTGTTTTGTAAATATTTTTGTACAATTTGTATTTAAAAGATCAACCATCTCATCTCAACTCTGCTTAACGAGCTGAATAACCTTCGACGTGTCATCTAATTTCAAATCCTTCCTCTATAAAATGGGAATAATGGTAATAATAATAAATAATGAAAACCAGTCTCACAGGATTCTTATGAAATCCTGTAAGATAAAATAGATAACATTTGGTTTAAAACAAAAGTGGCATGTAAATGCCAACTCTTGTGATTGTTAGGACGTTTTGGGGGCAGTTGGTATAATAGCTAATAAAAGGCAACATTTATATAGTGTTTACTATGTACTAGGACTGCACTAAATGCATCACAATTATTCCATTTGATCCTCACAACAACCCTGAGAGGTAGGGCTATTATTATCCACACTTCGCAGGTGAGTAACCTGAGGCAGAGGTTAAGTGACTGGCCAAGGGTCATTTTTACTAAGTGTCCGAGGCCAGATTTGATCTCTGGCCTTCCTAATGGTAGGCCCTTAGTTCCATCCACTGTGCTTCCTGCCTGGTTTAGTGGGAAAAGAGCTGCCCTTGGGACTATGAGGCGCTGGATATAATTTCTTCCTCTATCACATGTTGCCTGTGTGACCAGGAGAGGTCAATTAATCTCTCAGCACCACAGAATCTCTGAAATTGCAAAACAGTCACCAAAATTCATTAGCAAAAGAAGTGTCGTCGTTCCTTCAGTGTTTCCTACACCAAAAAAAATCACAAGTATGTAAAAAAAAAATCAATTATTATTATTTTGAATATATTCTAAGACTCTCATAGCTATACAATGTAATTATTTTATACATTACTACAAACTTAACAGAAGAAAAAAAAAACCCAAAAGTATTTTTTCCAGTGCTTTCTGTGGGAGGATTAATAAGAATCATGAAAATTAACATGCTTTTGTATACTCATTAAGGGCAAAGAGTATCAAGTTTTTTTATATCATGGTATCATTGCAACATACTAGGAACTAAATAAATCCTTATTGAATTGATTAAACAGAAGAGATGAAAACTTCTTAGAATGTACCAAACCTGTTGTAGAATAGTTTTATCCCACCACCCAGCAATTGGAATTAGTATTCCTGAGCTTCATGTGACAAAAGAGCAAGATACCATAGAGCAAAATCTCAAGAAATTGAGCCTGTGCCAGACTTATTAAACTATTATGCATTATTGAGATATTCTCTATACTTTGTATCCCATAATTGTTCAGCTGATTCTGTAACCATCTATAAAGGAAGGAAAAAAAGAGACATAACTCATTTTTCCAAGTGAAACGTGAAGTTTCTTTTAAAATATCCTCATAAGACTTAGGAAACAATTTTTTTTAATCATTATTTGCAGAATCAGGAAATGACAAAATAGAGAAATGCAAAAAACAACTTAAAATCTGATTCTAGCAAATTATTGTCATAAAGTATAAATGGTAAGATTGCTTAGGTGTGGAAATATGTAAATGGTATAATTACAACAGTTATGAAGAGACACAAAAATTGATTCACAAAGCCTGCAATAATTCCTTTTATCTAATTAAAAAAAATCTTTAAAAAAGATAGCATTATCTTAAGTAGACTTATATATTCACAATCTTAAAAATATGGCTTTAAAAAGAATTAATTCCTTATAATTTCCTAGAAACTCAGAATTATAGAATTTTAAAGACTGGAGAATGTTTAAGGGTCATTTAGTCCATTCAACATTTTTGACAACCTCTGCTTGAATGCCTTTTGTGAATGGGAATTCACTATCTCTCAAGGCAGCCTGTTCCATTTTTAGAAAGTTCTGATTATTATTCAGTCCATTCAAAAACAAAACATCAACATAAATGCATGCCTAGAATCTACCTCTTTGAAAATTTGACTTCCTTAAAGCTCAATTCAAATGCCACCTTTCATATAAGAATTTTCCTGAGTCTTCCAGGGGCTTGTCTCTGTTTCCCTGGAAAATATTCTGTATTTACTCTCTTCATATTTTGAAATGATTCTAATATGTAAATGCTATTTGCTTTACCATTTTCTATCTATCATGAAAGCTACTTGAGGGTAGGGAATTTTGTTTCCTTTTTATCTCTATTACTTGAGCAGAAATTCTTAGCACAAAGTGTGCAATCAATAATTACCTATTAAACAGATGTAGAAGCCATGTTATTGAATAGTTTTTGTCACATTTAGGAAGACCTGCTTCTCATCTTTATTTGAAAGATAAGATTTGTTGTTTTAAAAATTAAAAGTAAAAGGTTTATGAAGATTTCAAATAATAACAATAGTTGAACTATTTATATGCCAACATGGAAAAATGATAATTGTAACTTATAAAACTTTTTTCACTATGAGCATAGGGGAAGGATTATAAATGTGTGTGCGTATCTATATCTATCTATATCTATCTATCTATCTATCTGTGTGTGTATACATACACATATATCTATATAGGAAGGTATATATGCATATGAATACATATGTTAGTGTGTGTATATATGTGTACAGATAAACATAGGCAGAGGGCATAGGATCAATTGAATATTAAGGGATGATATTTTGAAAGATGAAATTAAGAGGTGGAAGAGGAATGAGAGGAGACAGGAAGAGACAGAATTGGATCAATCATTTCATATAGAAGAGGAAAGGGATAACTGTTGCAATAGAGGGGAAGAACAGAAAGGCAAAAAAGGAATGAGTTAACCTTACTGTCATTGAATTTGGCTTAAGAAGGGAATCACATGCACTCTAAATTGGTTATCTTGCCCTGCAGGAGAGTAGGGGGAAAAGGAATGAGAGATTGTTAGAAGCACACACTTCTCTAAAGGGACACGGATATAGTAGAGAATAGAACAAGGGCAGGGTAGGAAAGAAAGGAGGGAGATATAGTTAGTGCTACACAATATGTCCATTGTGGTGATGTTCTGTGTAACTACACATGTATAGCCTGTATTGAATTGCTTGTCTTTTATTATTATTATTATTATTATTATTATTATTATTATTATTATTATTATTTACATGCAACTGGAAAATAAGTATACAGGCACTGGGATGGGGACATCCATCTTGTTCTACCAGAAAGTCTCCTTCATGATTTTCTTGCATCATTCTCTTTTCTCTTCCCGATTTTTCCTCTACTTCTCTTATTTGGTTTTCAAAATCCTTCTTAAGCTGATCTATGGCTTTTAGGAAGTCTTCATGTTTCTTGGAAGCTTTTGGTGCGGGTGTTCTGACTGTGTTGTCTTCCTCCCATTCCATACTTTGATCCTTTTTGTCCCCAGAAAAGTATTCTAGAGTTTGGTTGCTGTTCTTACTTTGCTTCCTTTGCCTGCTCATGTTGCCAGTAAATTACTTGACTTTTTAGCTCTGTGGAACTCTGCTTGCAGAGGGGAGAGCTCTGTCCCAAATTGCTAAGGTTTTCACAGCTACTGGAGCTATTAGGAGGCTGCTGCAGCCCCCACCAGCTTTGACTCACTGGTTACACACCTCAGGACCACCACCCAAGACCATGATCTGGATGCAGGAGGGTTAAGGCAAGAGCACTTAGCCTCTGAATGATCACTCGCCACCCCTGCAATCTGCAGGCCAGGAGCTCTGAAGCAGCCATATGGAGGCAGCTACAGCACCACCACTTCTGCTACTTCCTTACCTTGGAAGCAGACAGCTGGACCCTCTTCCCCAAATTTAGCTGCGTTACACTAACATTTCACTTAGTCCTTGTTTCTTATGGCTTGATAATTCTGGAAATTGCCAGAGCTGCTGCTGATCCACTCTTCTGAAGACTCCAGCTGTGGCTTGTCCTGGTCTCCCCAGGTCCAAGCCAAGGTTTCAGATAGGGCTGGTTTTGGATCCCACCTCGCTGCAATGAACCCTTCCTGTCCCACCTGCCAAGCTGCCTTCAGCACAGCATGTATTTTTCTGTAATTTTGTGAGTTCTGGAGCCCTAAAATTTGTTTAGAGTCATATTTTATGGGTATTTGAGGTGATGATATGGGAGCTGCGGAGTGTTTCTGCTTCTATGCCACCATCTTGGCTCCACCCCCCACCACCCATCACAAAACTTCTTAATTATTTTTTTTCTGCAAAGATAAATGACACTTATATTGGAAATGTCCAAACAAAAATGACTAACGGGGAGTTGATACACTAATTAACAATACAGTATAAGAGAACATTTAATGGTCCTTGATGATCTTGAATCATGTGACCCAGGTGAACTGTTTTCCTCTGGTCCTGAAAGATGTATAAGATGTGATTGTCAAGCCATTGTCAGAGACCTTAAAAGGCCATGAAACATGAGAGGGCCACTGAAAGATTGGAAAAGGGCAACTGCTGTCCTGATTAGAAAAAAAAAATGAGAAGACAATGGAATCTGCAAATTTATAGACTAGGGAAATTGACTTTGATGCTTTATTATTTGATACTATAGTATAATAGCAAACATTTATATAGTGTTTTAAGATTGGGGAATTATACATGTAAAACCATTTGATCCTAACAACAACCTTTGAAAGTAGGTATTCTTATTATTTTTATTTTACAGATGAGGAAATGGAAGCAGAAGGATGTTAATTTCTCAGGGACACTTAGCTAGTAAGAGTCTGAAGCAGGATTTGAACTCATGTTTCATTAGTTATTGATGCTTTATGAGTTGCATGACAATATAAAAAAAGTATCATAGCACAGTACAGAAAGAGAACAGGTGATTATAAGCCAGCATGATTTCATGATAAACAAGTCATGCCAGATTAACATCATTTTCTTTTTTGATAGATACTGCTTAACTAGTATATTTTGGCAATGCTGTGGGTATTGTTTCCTTATATATAAGCAAAACTTTGACAAAAAATTTGCCATATCCTTGTTGTGCAGAAGTTGAAAATATATAGATTAGAAAATAATATAATCAAATGGATTCAGAGCTGGCTGAGAGGTCAGATTCAAAGAGTAGTTGCTCATGGATTATTGTCAGTGTAACAGGAAGTATTCCATAGAGTATCCCAGGGACCTATGCGTGGCCTGGTGTTGTTTGAAATTTCTGTCATTGATATAGATGGAGAAATGCCTGCCAGATTTATAGAGGATATAAAATCACTGGCTTGGGATAAGTGCTAAGTCCATGATATTCATCCACTCAAATTGCAGTGTTCTTCTCTTGGTCACAAACCTAGAGATTGAAACTATGATCTTGGGCTGGAAATATCTCCCATTCATATTTTCTCCTTACATTCCCCAGTCTTTACTCACTCATGAGGTTTTCATGGATGTTTGTTTGAGAGAGCAAAACTTAGGCTTACACATGTTCTTCCTCCTCCAACATCTTGATTAGTTTCTCCTACCTTCCATCATTGCTAAAGACAGATTCTCAGTTTTCTCTCATTATGTTTGGTAACTTGACTGTCTGATTGTGGTGAATTGACTGTTTTGTCTATCTATTGTGATACTTGGTACTCAAAATCTGGGACTGGAGCAAAACCTTGTTTATTTACCTAAATTTTCCCTTTTAATTTAGAAATGAAATTAGCTTCTTCAAGTGTCTTCAATTGAAAATAGAATGTTTTATTCATACCCAATAAATTTCTGCATTTTCTCATATGTTTGTAAGTGAATAAAAGAAAGAAAATATTATATGAAATGCCCTTCTGCTCAAAGTACAAAACCAACAATGACTACATCTTATCCAAACACAAGAAGATAATTTTCCATTTTCTTGAGCAAAAATAACAAAACACATCGCCATTTCTCATTATCCCTGCCACCTACTAGTTTTTGCAAGTAGGTGCCCATAATTATAGCTTTCTTTAAAAGATAAATATAACAGTATTTTCTTAGCAACTCATAGTGATTAATTTTAACCCTGATACTTTTATTAGTTTCCAAGACCAATAAGAGTCTTGGAGCATTTTTTTTAAAGGGGTTCTACCCCTTACATAGACCATGTCTTCCAAACATGACATCTTTTATTGTTTTCAGTATTTTATAACACTACTGAGTTCACCATTTATTATTTTTAGTCCTGTAAATGCCAGTTTCTGCATAATCAATTTCATTGTTACTTGGTTGATCTGATTCAGTTAAGACAGCTGAAAGAACCAGATCAAAAATACTATTGCCCAGTTACTGTGGACAACTTCACATTTCAATTGCACCATCCATGTAGGAAATTGATTGTGTCACAATCTGTCATTACTGGGGCTGACACAACTGCATCAACTGGGAAGAGAAGTGTTCATTTGCTTGTGTCTCAAATGCAGCTAGTTCTGAGGCTATTCAGTTACATTCAAGCAGTTTAGATGCGATACATAGAAGGTTCATTACATTTCAGTAATGTTATCATGTATAGGTACTCGTGGTTTTTAGTTTTTTAGATTTATCTGCTTTCAAATTTGTTTGTTTGTTTTTTCATAGACATTCAGTTCTTTATTTAGTAACCAGAAAATGAGAACTGCATAGTCAATCCAGCATTCTTTTCTTTTTTTAGAAAAAACTTGCATGCTTATAAAGGGTGGCAAGATGTTTTATCCAAAAGAAGGTCAACCTTAGAGTGGGGATAGGGGTGGAGGAATATGGATTTGTCCTGCTTGTATCAATACGGTCTTCTGATTCTTAGGAAGTGATTTTTATGGCTACCTCAAGTAACTCAAACTACACATTGAAGATGACTTCCCATTGTTAGAAGGAATCTGTACATGAAGATTTGCTAAAAGAATGAAGCTAAAGATTTCTAGTCTGGACCAAAAGAGACTAAAATGAAACAAAAACCAAAGCAAGAGCATAAATATTTTAAAATTTACAATGAAATATGTATACATGTTTATATACATATATGTATATAAAACTGTGGATTTCCTATATCTAAAGATAAATTAAAATTTTTTTCTTTTAAAAAATGCCTTTAGCCACTCTACAGTAGGATTACACTAATTAAAAAATATGAGAAAGATATTTTCTCTATAATGTCGATATTATTAATATACTACTAATTTTGGTAATCAATTTATACAGATCTTTCCTTGAAACTATCCATTTCCTAATTCCTAATGACACAGTCATATTCCATTATATTCACACACCATAATTTTCATAGTCATTCCTAAACTGCAGGCAAGTCTTTAGTTCCCAATTTTGGGCTAGTACTAAAGATAAATCTTTCATCTTAAAGATAGAACAACAGAAGATCTTAAAGGTAAAGTGAGTAGTAAAGGACAGATATGGCATTTGGACCTAGGTTTTCTGACTGAAAATCCAAAGTTTTTTTTTTTTTTTTCTATTACATCATGTAATGTAGGGATACCTCTGTTTGAACATAGTACAAATAATTCTGAAGCATTCTGTCATTCATAAGATACCCAAAATAAGATAGCCAAAACCATTCATACCACACCCCAAAATGGGAGCTTTCTGGATACAGGACATTTTCAAGTCAAGAGAAATTGAGAACAGAATAAAATAACCAAACCATTCATAATATACTCCAAAATACGAGCTTTCTTGATACAGGACATTTTCAAGCAAAGGGAAATTTAGAACAGAATGAGTAACTTGGCCAGATTTTAGGATGAACCCTTTGCTCTAATTGCAGCCAGATATTTAAAACTGTTTTGAGATTTCATTGTGTCTCCAACAATGATTTTCTATTTTGAGGTCTAAGGAAAATTGGAAATGATTCTGTAAAAAGGTTGTATTTCAACCAGCAATGCATAAAGTAACATTTTAAAAGCATAGAATATAGGCCTAATTTAATTACACTGTATTGTAATTTGATTCTTACTGACACTGTAAGAAATGTACATTTCAATTTTCAGAGGAAACTGCATTGTTTTAGAGACACTCCGCATCTTCAATTCCAGCCCAATCCAACATATATACAAAATGGTATCTACAGAGATGGTGGGTTTAGAATTGAGATTAACTTAAAGGTTATGTAATCAAAATATTTCATTTTGTGGATGAGGAAACTGAGAACAAATTACTTTGCCAAGATTATAAGGATAGTGATCTTCAGAAATGAAATTTCTCCTGAGATTTCAAATTTCATACTTCTACTATCCTGGAATCTTTCCTGATTGTATTCTTAGGAGACCAATAGGAAAGGGAAACTATTTGATGAGAACATTAATGATGAAAAGGCATAAAATGCTTTTATTTGATAAGATTGGGAGATGCATCCATGATTTCATTGGAAGAGGAAATTGCTGGGTTAAGGAACTACCTCTACCAATGCAAGTTGACACCTTCTCTAAAAGTTATAGTCTTAGAGAAATGCCTACAACATTGGGAGATTTAACAGTCATAGAATCAAGTATGTATCACAGGCAGAACTCCATCTAAGGACTTTATAGCTTCTAGGACAGCTTTGTATCTCCTGTGACAAAATGCCTTTCATCTTTATTAGAATGCTAAGAAATTTTTAAAACAATTTTCAATGCAAATGTTCAATATGATGATTCCATGTATTATCCAATGTAGAGTGGTAACATGGTATAGTAAATCAAGATTTGGTCAAGAACAGCTAGGTTTAAATTCCTCCTCCAACATGTATTTACTATGTGGCCCAGATAACTTACTGAATCTCTCAATGCTTTAGTTAACAAGTGTAAGACTCTAAGTTGAAGAGAAGGTACTGACTTGAATAGGTAGATGGAGTTTCCTAACTCAAGGATTAGTTTTACACATTACAATTTGAGTCCCTATTCCCTTTTATATCTCTTAAGTATGCATGTGTGTATGCATGCATGCATGTATAAGTACACAATATACAAATATGTATCATATAGGTACATACTTGTGTATGTGTATATGCATGTGCCACATCTCTATACATATGCACACATGTATACAAATATATATTAATATATGTATATGCACACATACATACATACATACATTCACACAGACATATTTGTGTTTCTAAAGAAATAATATTTTAGGAGGATTATCTGTATTCAGAGCTAACTAATGACCATACACATATGGTGTATTGTACCTAGAATAGCACATATAGCTCATCAAATTATGTAAACACAAAAAATGTTGTCTTCCATGATCCTTATGCATACATCACCATTTTACCTTAAAAGAAAAGAAAGAAGAGAGAGGGAAGTTCTGCATATCATTTAGTTGGTGAATCATTGTCAAAACAAACAAATAAATAAATAAATAAATAAAGCATTGAACACTCATGGTGTTCATAAGAGTATTTGTTTCCTGGGAATATAAATAAAGGAATATATAAATAAATATATATATATAATATATATTTTATATATGTGTATATATATATAAGAATATATAAACATATATTAAAATATAAATATAAATAAAGGATTCAGATATCAAGGAGAGCAAGAGTATTAAATACTGTGAAATGATAGAAAAAATGACAGTCTTGATGAATATTTGTTAAAGTTGTTGAACAGAACTGAATAACTGTGCTCATCTTAAATAGTGCAAAACAGTGAGAAGCTGTACTTGACAAATTATTAGAATTTTTATAACTGAATGGAAAAGGGAAAGGGTCTTCAAGTAGAGGGAAAAGTATGAGTGCAAGTATGGAAAGAGGAGTTAGCATGGCAAGACTGGATCTTGGTGGGAGGCCAGTATGATGCTAGAAAATACACATTGAAAAGTAAAAAAAAAATACATTTAAGTAAGAAAGATAGAGCTGTTAAAAAAAAAGAAGTAACTTGGCAAATAAAATCAGTTCTTGGACCTTTATTTTATAAAAATACATCGTACTTAAAATACATTGCAAACTTTAAAGCATTAGATATTATTTTTCTCCTTTCTTTTTTCCCTCTGTTAGTTTTTTTCTCTTAGTTTTCTTCATGCTTTTCTTCTTCCTTTTCTCCTCTTTTTTATCTTCATCTTTTCTTCTACTGAAAGAAGGTAGGAAGTAATAAGAGTGGTTATTGCATTAATGCTAAAGAACCTAATGATATTTTATAAAGAAAGTCAGAGTAGATTGATGATGATAATCCTGGACTCAACAATTTGACAAATATGTCCACATAAATTATTTGTGATGGGATTCCAAAATTTCAAGTCAATGTTATGCTGTAGTAATACAAGTATAGTGTTTATAATGAGGGAGATGATAGTCTTTTTGTATGCTGTCCTGGCGAGACATAGCTGGATTATTGGCTTGACATTTAGTCATCAAAATTTTAATAGAAGCTTTTTAATCTGGACTTTGTGCAGTGGATGATGAAAGATTGGTTTTAAAAAAGGCATAAATCATGACAAGTAAGGATCTAGTTGAAAGATATGTGCACATCTAGGTGGAAAAAGAGGTAGCTTAGGGAAGACATGCTTCCTATTTTCAAGTATTTATAGTTTCTGTAAAAAAGAGGTCTGGTCCATTTTACTAGAACTTGGAGTAAAGAATAAAAATTTTAAGGATGGTATCATCTCAATACAAGGAAAAACTTATAGTGAGGACATATGTAGTAAGAGTAAGTTCCTTTTTTTTTTTAAATTTATTTTTTATTTACTCATTTACTTTAAATTTATAAGATTCAGTTCCACAAT
>CM053591.1:62753089-62768605 GCA_028646515.1 Pseudochirops corinnae
GAAATTCTTGGGGAGCTTGTTCAGGTTACTGCTTACTCTCCGCCATCTTAGCTCCGCCCCCAAGAGTAAGTTCTTTACTATTCTAGGTGATCATGAGTTTTGTCTCTGTTAGAAATGGAACAGATAATTTGACTCCTTGCTAAAGGATATGCATAGTACAGGAATTCTCATTGGTCTTTGGGTCTCCAGGACTAGAATTTTTGGAAGAGGACTGAAAACTGAGGCACAAGAAGACCACTATTTGTTAGATTTGAAAAAGAACTGAATCAACAGGGTTGTTTTCCTTTTACATTCTTTTCAGTGTTTTTTTTTTTCTTTTGAGGAGGTGGAATTATGCCAGCTGTGTTCAACTTTCATTTGAGGATGGGAACTTAATCTCTCTCCTGAAGTGTGCATACATGTGGACACACACACACACACACACAGTTAATCATTTGCAAAACGATAGTGAAAATACATTCCTTTTTATTATGTTTCTTGCCTATATTCAGGCAAACAAATATCTTGAGAGATAGACATTTTCAGCAGTTTGCTAACTTACGACTTCCACCATTTTGGGGTTTCTGGGTCAATGTCAGTTGACTGAAGGATCTTGGATCTTGAAACTATACCAATTCTAAGAGGAGACCATTGTTGACAAGAGAAGCTGCCTAAGAATGCTCCCATGGAAACAATAAAGATAGCCCAAATCATGCCCTGGAGGGCCCAAAAATCTGGATAACGTAACCACAAGAAAATTCAGCCATTCAAAATTATCCTTTGGGCAAAGTATAATGATAGTGATGGGTTTATGTTTTGAATATTTTGTCAATGTAAGCTTAAAAATCAGTTGTGTTTTAAGTACTTTTTTTTCATATAAGAAGTGAGTAGCTATATTGTGTCTGATATCTTGGAATGCCTTTTGGAGGAGGTTCCCTATTAATTTATCATTTTGTTGTTTGGCCATTTCAACTGTGTCTGACTCTTCATGATTCATTTGTGGTTTTCTTCACAAAAGTACTGCAGCAGTTTGCCATTTCCTTCTCCAGTTTATTTTATAGATGATGGAACTGAGGCAAATTTGCCTATGTTTATAGCTATTAAAAATCTGGGACCAGAAGTGAACTCAGGAAGATCAGTCTTCCTGACTTTAAGCCTGCCACTCTATTCACTGTCCCATATAGCTGCCTTAGATAGTCACTATATCAATGAATTATTTAGAGATTTTTCCTGGATCTCTGGATTACAGACAATGAGTCAGAGAGAGCAAGAAAAGCCTGACTCCTCTTTTGGGTCCTCATTTTGTGCGAGTCAGTAGTGAGAGCCCTTAGGTGGTAGTTCCAGAGCTGTGAGTTTATATAGTTAAAATGATTCATGTATCTGATAAGGGTCAAACTAGATGATTTCTGAGGTTTCTTCTAATATTCTATGTTTCTATGAGAGGAAGGAAAAGAGGGAGAAGAAAAAAGGCAACAACTGTGTTACATATGTAATGGATATAATAACAGCTAGGTAGATTTTAGATTTGTAAAACATTTCAAGATTTTACAATAATTCTTATTAATCTTTTCAAAATATTCTTTATTTTTAAAATAAATTCCAGCTTTGTGTCATGAGAGCTTAAATGACAAAAACCACAAAACTATTCTTGTCATTTTCACTTGGATTTGAGCACATCTCCTCTAGCTTCACTTATGCTAAACTGAAGAACCACAAAAGCAAAAACACGCTAGAATTGTTTATGCAGTCTACTAAAGGCCAACTGGGTTTCTTTGTCATCTTTCATGTAAATCAGTGGGAAAATGACAGTTCCCCATTTCACTCTAGTGAATGTTACATTCCAAATACTTTCATTTCAAGCAGAAATTGGGCTCTATAGATACTCTTCTCTGAGCTTTTTCATAATATTCTAATGAAAGCATGGTGATAGGACTGTGTATGATGTGAGGAACAATTGAGACTATCTTGTTGGAGCAAAATTCCCCTGAAAGAGCTGTTCAGCTTGAAAGATTTTGAAAATAAACCATTTTTAGATAGATAGATACATAGATACATAGATATATAGATATATAGATATATATACACACATACATATATACATATATACACACATATATACATATACACACATACACACACACATATATAAATTTAGTTAAATTTTTCCCAATTACATGCATAAATATTTTTAACATTCACTTTAAAAAATTTTGAGTTGCAAATTCTCTCTTCTTCTATTCCTCCCCTTCCCTGGAGAAGGTAAACCATATGATATTAATTATACATATTAAGTTGTAATGGCAAGCAAAGAAATACCTTGCACCCTTTTTCAGCTACTGAAGTATTTAGCACCTTGTTTGAGTCCCTTGTGATTTCAAGGTAGGAGGAACTTTCTGACACAACAGGAAGGGTGGGACAGGAAGGAGAACCACCTTATAAAGGAGGAACACAAGCTGATTCTCAGCAGAACTGAAAAGGAGAACACTTGTGGTGGTCAGCACTCTGTTCTATCTGTTGATTTGTTATTGTTACTTTGTCACACACATTCTGTCTATTCTTTGTGTTACTTTTTCAGATCTATCTGCTGATAGAGGCTATTACTGTTGTTACAGAAGCCATGGGACCTTACAGCTGGTTTAGAAGACATGTAAGAGGATTTTCTTGTTGTCTTTTTACACAAGTCCTGAAGGAGGGTTTTACTGATGTTTTCAGAGGTCCTGGGAAAATCCTGATGATTTGTGGGGATTTCTCAGGCCTTGTTTGTGGGTCTGTGTTGATTTCACAGACAGAAAGTGAATTGATAATGATGTCAGCAATGTGTATGAATGTTGTTTTTGGCTTTGTAAAGCTTTGTCTTCCCAGAAACAGAAACTGCAAAAGACTTGAGGTGGACTAATCACTGTGAGCTTCAATAGGGAATGGGAACTGGATGAGGATCTAGACAAGGGACTAGATGGAGAGCTGGATAAAGAGCTGAGAGTTGCCTCCCTGTGAATCCAGGTGATGGTTGGGTGAATTTAGGCAAAATCTGAGAGCATGGAAGAGGATCCATGGAATTTGGGACTCAGCCTTGAGCCAAGAAGAAAAGATCTGGCCTTGGGTACTTAGTACTGACTGACAAGATCATGATTTACTGTGACCTAGGGGTGGAAGAACTTTGTATTTTGTATCCTGAATGATATCTTTTGTTTAAAACTATGTGGCCACTTTAGTGATAAGTTGTTATGTTATATCATTGTGAATGTTGTACTTTGGTTTCTGTAAATGTTTTGCTTTAGTTTACTTCTGAATAAATCAAGAGTTCACTATATTATGTGATCATAACCTTAAAGCTATTCACAGCAGCAGTCCTCTGGAGAGCTGCTCATGCTTGGCTTTATAGAAGTCACACAAAAAATATTTCTATATTAGCCATGCTTTAAGATAAAATACACACATACACAAACATGAAAAATAGAGAAAGTTATAAAAAATAATGCTTCATTCTACATTCAGAGTTTATCAGTTTGTGTTCTCCAGGGGTGGTTAAGATTTTTCATCAAGGGTACTTTGGAATTGTCTTGAATAATTGTCTTGATTGGAAAGTAGAGTTTCTCACAGTGGATCATCCTTAAAATATTGTTGTTATTGCATACAATGCTCTCCTTGTTCTGCTATCTTTACTTTGCATCAGTTCATATAAGTCTTCCCAAGATTTTATGAAATCATCCCCATCATCATCTTGTAGCACAATAGTATTTCATCAAAATTATATGTCACAACTTATTCAGTCATTCTTTAATTAATGGGCAACCCCTCAATTTTCACTTCTTTGCCACCACTAAAACAGCTACTTTAAATTTTTGTACAATTACATTCTTTTCCCTTTTCTTTCATCTCTTTGACATATTGGCCTAGTAGTCTTTTTGATGCATCAAAGGGTATTCAAAGTTTTATAGCCCTTTGAACATAGTTCTAAATTGTTCTCCATAATTAAACCATTTCTTTTTTTTTTTAATCTGAGACTATAAATAAAGCCACTTTATTAAGGTCAAGTATCCAAATAAACAATTCATAAACAAGTTTTTTTTTAAGCATCATAAATCATATATGTTGACAAACATACCAATATGCATGCACACATACATACTTATGTGTATACATGTAGGTATATACACATATATTTATAAACACATACATATGGTGTATACATAAACATGCATGCATACCTATCTATGCCTATATATATAGCTTGCTAGCTAGGTCCTAGCTATATGTTTTTATTCAGTCATTTTTCAGTCATGTCAGATTCTGTATGGTCCCTTTGGGGGTTTTGTTAGCAAAAGTATGGAGTGGATTGCCATTTACTTCTGTAGCTCATTTTACAGAGGAGGAAACTGAGGCAAACAATGTTAAGTTATTTGTCCAGGGTCACACAGCTAGGTATCTGAGCCTGGATATGAACCCAAGTCTTCCTGCCTCCAGATCCAGTTCTCTTTCCACTTTGCCACTAGCTGTCCATATGTATGTTATGTATGTATATAATAAAGAACTACAGAATGTTTTTGTGATTCTTGGTTTAGCATAGATAAATAGATAGATAAATAAGTCAATAAAATATATCCATGGCAAGCAGATGACTTAGCAAGAAGAGGTACTTGACTTGGAGTAAGAAAAACTCAGGTTCAAATTCTGCCTTGGACAACTGCTATTTTTCTGACACTGTCCTCAGGTGCCTAATATGTAAAATGAAGATGCTCATAATACTTTTCTCAAAAGATTATTGTGAGGATCAAATAAGATGATAAGATTATATATGATTAGCACTTAGAGTGCTATGCAAATGATAGTGGGTATATACATATACATGTCTATATGCATATACACATATTCTTAAGTAACATATGTCTATATAGGTGTGTGTATATGTATATATGTAGGGGTGTGTTTATGCAGACCTAAACTTACCTAGATAATTTTACATTTTTAGTTAGTTGATGAGTAGAGCATAAAGAATATGGCAAAAGTAAGGATATACTTATATCTGGAATATATGGGACTTGATGGGATGGTCATCTAAGTCAGAAATTTTTTAAACTTTTGTTTTCTATTTTTAATTTCAAGATGGATCATAGGTATATTAAGGCCAAACCTTACCTGATACCCCTTCATGACAGGTCTTCAGCAAGTGGTTATATAGTCTCTGCTTGATATGAGTTCCTTAGGTCCTGAGACAGTGCCTGTCCCTGTTCCAGTAAATAAAAATTTTCTTTATGTTTCACTTTCAAGGATTTGGAACATAATCAATGTAAGAGCTCCTATTGTTGCAATTGCTGGTATCAATTAGGGACCACTAAATAATACATAAGGATAAATGTTGGCTGCATATTGACTTGGAAAGGCTATATTACCTATTTACCTATATTACATATTACATATATTCTATGGTGTTTTATTTATTTGTTTCTTGGTAAATAATTTGCTATTATATATTAACCTAGTTTGGGCTTTACTCTGGAGTATTTTAGCAGTGATGCAGCCCACTACTTTGTGTCTGAATGACAAAACCTTCAAACCTTCTTGCGTTTTGCTATTCTAATTACCTCTTTGTTCATCCATCTCTCTGAGGATATCCCTTATGATACTTCTCATGGTAGTGCATTGAAACCCACTAATACCTACCATGTACTTTTATGTTTTATTTTTTCCTAATAGCATTATATTTTTTTCCCCAATTGAATGTCAAAACATTTTTAGGATTCGTTTTACAAGATTTTGAGTTCATTTTTTTTCTCTTTCCCTCCCCTCTTCGTAAAATGGCAGGCAATTTAACATATGTGTTATATATGTGCTATTAAGCAGAACATGTTTTTATTAGTCAAAATTGTGCAAGAAGAGACAAATCAAAAGGAAAAAACCCTCCAAAAACATAAATTAAGTGAAAAAATTATATTTTGATCTGCATTCAGAGTCCACCAGTTCTTTATCTGGATGTGGATAGCATTTTCCTTCTGAAATCTTTTGTACTTGTCTAGAGTCATTGTGTTGTTATTAAGAGCTGAGTTGATCATTCTCATTAGAGAATGCTGCTGATACTATGCAAAATGTTTTCCTTGTTCTGCTTATTTCATTTTGCATGAGTTTGTACAAGTCCAGGTTTTTCTAAAATTTGCTTGTTCATTATTTCTTATTACACATTAGTATTCCATTAGATTCATATCCACAGATTGCTCAGTCATTTCCCTATTGATGTGCATCTCCTGAAATTCTAGTGTTTTTCCTCCATGAAAATGACTGCTACAAATATTTTTGCACACATAGGTCCATTTTCCTTTTTATTATCTCTTTGTGATACTGACCTACTAGTGGTATTGTTGGATCAGAGTATGTGCAGGTAGGTTG
This sequence comes from Pseudochirops corinnae, assembly GCA_028646515.1. Classification (NCBI taxonomy): domain Eukaryota; kingdom Metazoa; phylum Chordata; class Mammalia; order Diprotodontia; family Pseudocheiridae; genus Pseudochirops; species Pseudochirops corinnae. Next base: position 62,759,450 of record CM053591.1, read on the forward strand.
TCTTTTGGACATATTTCCAAATTGCTCTTGAGAATGGTTGAATCAGTTCACAATTCTACTAAGTGCATTAGTGTTCCAATTTTACCACATCCTATTCAACATTTATCATGTTCCTTTTTTTTTTGTCATATCAGCCAATCTGATAAACAAAAGCAATTTAGATCACTTCTTCATATGCCTATTGATAATTTTGAATTTTTCACCTAAAAACTGCCTGTCCTTATCCTTTGATCAGTTATCAATTGTGGAATGGGTTGTATTCTTGTAAATTCAGCTCTCTATATATTTGAGAAGTGAGGCCTTTATCAAAGAAACTTCCTGTAAAGATCGTTTCCCAGCTTTTGACTTTCCTTCTAATATTGGTTGCATTGATTTTGTTCATTCAAAAGCCTTTTAATTTAATATAATCCAAATTTGCTCATTCACATTTTGTAATGATCTCTATTTCTTCTTTGGTCATGAACTTGTAACTCACTTAACTTCTTAAAGAATTTAGATGCTATAATACTTGGTGCATGTAGGTTTACTATTGATATTGCTTCATCGTCTATGGTACTTTTTAGCAACATGTAGTTTCCTTCCTTATATCTTTTAATTAACTCTATTTTTGCTTTAAATTTGTCTGAGATCAGGATTGCAAGCCTTTTTTTTTTAACTTCAGCTAAAGCACAATAGATTCTTCTCCATCCCCTTGCCTTTATTCTGTACGTTTCTCTTTGTTTCTTGTAAACAACATATCGCTGGATTATGGTTTTTGATTCACTCTGCTATCTACTTCTGTTTTATGTAGTAATCATAGCAGTGTGTTCCTGAACAAGTTATTTAAATTCTTTTATTATTATCATTATTATTAATTTAATTTTATTTTACAATATTCAGTTCCACAAGTTTTTGATTTCTAAATGTTCTTCCCGTCCTTCTCCTTGCCCCTACCCTGCCATGGCAGCATGCAATCTGATATAGTTTCTACAAATACTTTGATTTTAAATATCAGTTAAGTTGTAAAGAAGAATTATAACTAATGGAATGAATGAGAGAGAAGAAATAAAGTAAAATAATATAGAAAAGAGAGAGAACGCAAGAAGTTTGCTTCGAGCTGCATTCAGATGTTGTAATTCTTTCTCTAGATGTGAAAAGCCTTTTTTGCCATTAGTCTTTTGGAGTTTTCTTATAGCCTTACATGGCTAAGAGGAGCTCAGTCTAACAAACTTAGTCATCACAGATATAATACACTTGTAATTCTGTACAATGTTCTCCTGGTTCTGATCCCCTCACTCAGCATTTGTTTATATACGTCTCTCCAGGTTATTACAAAGTCCATTTGCTCCTCATTTCTTACGGCACAATAGTATTTCATTACATTCATAAACCACAACTGGCTTAGCCATTCCCCAATTGATGGGCAATTCTTAGCCACCACAAAAAAAGCTGCTATAAATACTTTTGTACATAGAGTCCTTTTCCCACTTGTATGATATTTTTGGGACACATCCTTAAAGTGGTTTTGCAGTGTCAAAGAGTATGCACATTTTTATAGCCCTCTGGGCATAGTTCCAAATTAATTTAGACAATGATTGGATCAGTTAACAACTCCACCAACACTGGGTTAGTTTTCCAATTTTCCCACACTTTCTCCAGCATTTATCATTTTCTTGTTTGGTCATGTTAACCAATCTGACCAGTGGAATAAAGTACATAAGAGTTGTTCTGATTTGCATTTTTCTAATCAATAGTGATTTACAGCAATTTTCCATATGATTGTAGATTTCTTTCATTTCATTCTCTGAAAATTGCCTGTTCATATCCCTCCCCCATTTATCAAGTAGGGAAAGGCATTCATTCTTATAAATTTGACACAGTTCTCTGTATATTTTAGAAATGAGGTCTTTATCAGAGACACTGGTTGTTAAAATGCCTTCCCAATTTTCCTCTTCCCTCCTAACATTGCTCACATTAACTTTGTACAAAAACTTTGCAATTTAATGAAATCAAAATTATCCATTTTGAATTTTGTAATGCTCTCTATCTCATGTTTGGCCATAAATTCTTCCTTTCTCCGTAAGTCTGACAAGTAAACTATTAGTTGCTCTCCCAGATTGCTTATAATATCAGCCTTTATATTTAAATCCTGAACCCATTTAGACTTTATTTTGGTTTATGATGTAAGATATTGGTTTATGCCTAGTTTCTACCATGCCATTTTCTAGTTTTCCCAGCAGGTTTTGTCAGATACTGAGTTCTTATCCTAGAAGCTGGAGTCTTTGGGTTTATCAAACATTTGATTACTATAGTCATTGACTACTGTATCTTGTGTACCTAATATATCCACTGATCCACCATTCTATTTTTCAATCAATACCAAGCAGTTTTGACAACTGCTGCTTTATAACACAATTTGAAACTTGGTACGGCTAGGATACCTTCGCTAGCATTTCTTTTCATTAATTGCCGTGTATTTTGGATCTGTTGTTATTCCAGATGAATATTGTTACTATATTTCCTAGTTCTACAAAATATTTTTTTTCCTAGTTTGATTGGTAGGGCATTAAATAAGTAAATTAATTAAAGTAAAATTTTCATTTTTTATTATGTTAACTCAGCCTAAGCGCAAGGTGATGGGGGAAAGGCACGTGTAGTTCTTCCCAGGAACATGAGCACTAGAATATGCTGAGAATGCAGATGGACATAAACACCAGAAACACAGAGTCATGAAGACAGAGTTGTGCCTCTGGGTCAGTGTGTCCAGTTTTGTTCTACATTTCACAATCCAGATGTTCTGTTGATATGCTCTGTTCGGGGACGTGAACTTTGTCCCATCTTTACTTGTTTACCCGACCCTTGCGACATCAGAGGGCTATTTGTCTAAGGGGCTCAGTAAAGGGAAGAAAATAGGGGAAGCGCCAGGGATGAAAAATGGAGAAAAATAAAGCTGTCTGCTGATCACTCACTCTTCTGGCTTCTGACTCTGCTTTGTTGAACGTGCTGGTTACATCCAGATGCTCACTGAAGACCCGGAAAGAGTAAGGCCGGCTGTCCACTGACATTTAGGTCAGGACAACAAGCAACAGAATTTTTTTTTTCAATTACTTAATCTGACTCTACTTGTATGAAAAATGGTTTGTAACTGTGTTCATATAGTTCATCAGTTTGTTGTAACAGGTAGACTCTCAAATACTTTGTAATTTATACAATAATTTTAAATGGAATTTCACTTTCTATTTCTCACCATTGGACTTCTTTAGAAATACAGAGGAATGCCAAAGGATTTATGTGGGTTTATTTTATATCCTGCAACCTTGCCAAATTTGTTTATTATATCAAGGAATTTTTTACTTGATTCTCTAGGATTCTCTAAGTATATGATCATATTATCTGCAAAGAGTGACAGCTTAGTCTCTTCTTTATCAGTTCTAAATCCTTTGATTTCTTGTTCTTCTCTTATTACTACAGCTAACTTTTCTTGTACCAAATTGAATAAGAGGGATGATGGTGGACATCCTTGTTTAACTCCTGATCTTATTGGAAATGCTTCTAGCTTATTCACATTACACGTAATACTTGCTGATGGTTTTATCTAGATGCTACTTATCATTTTAAGGAAGATTCCATTTATTCCTACGCTTTCTAGTGTTTTTAATTGAAATGGGCCTTGTATTTTTTCAAAAGTTTTTTTTCTGCATCTGTTGAGATAATCATATGGTTTCTACTAGTTTTGTTTATGATGTGCTTGATTAAGCACATAGTTCCCTAATATTGAACCAGCCTTGCATTCCTGGAGTAAATCTTAGTTTAGCAAAATTTTTGTTCTTTTGGTAAGTTTCTGTAATCTTTTTGCTAATATTTTATTTAAAATTTTTTCATCTCTATTCATTAGGGAAATTGGTCTATACTTTATTTTCTCTGTTTTGGCTCTTCCCCATTTAGGTATCAGTACCATCTTTATATCATAAAAAAAACAATTTGGTAGGACTCCTTTTTTTTACCATTTTCCCCAAACAGTCTATAAAGTATTGTAATTAATTGTTCTTTAAAAGTTTAGTAGAATTTGCTTCTAAATCCATATAACACTGGAGATTTTTCCCTAGGGATTTCTTTGATGACATGTTCAGTACCTTTTTTTTTTCTTTAAAAAAAAGTATTTTGCCTTCTCTTTAGTTATTGTAACTTATATTTTTTGTAAATATTTATCCATTTTAATTAGTGATACTGGTAACTTGTTTTTCTTCTTTCTTTCTTTTTTTATCAAATTGTGTAAAGGTTTATGAATTGTATTGCTTCCCCCCCCAAAAAAAAACCCTTTTAGTTTAAATTATTAGTTCAATAATTTTCTTAATTTCAACTTTATCTCTCCTTTGGTTTTCAGTATTTCAAATCTGGTATTTAATTGGAGCTTTTCAATTTTTTCTTTTTCTAGCTTTTTCATTAGCATGCTCAATGTGTCATTCTCCTTTTTCTCTATTTTATTCATGTAAGCATCCAGAGATATAAAACTTCACCCAAGAACCATTTTCAGTGCATTCTATAAGTTTGAGTGTGTTGTCTCATTATAATCATTCTCTTGAATGAAGTAACTGATTGTTTCTATGATTTGTTGTTTGACCTACTCATTCTTTAGGATCAGATTATTTAGTATCATTTAGTTTTTATTATGTATTTCCATGGTCTTTTATACATATATATATATATAATTTTTATTGCATCATGATTTGAGTAGGATGCATTTAATATTTTTGTCTTTCTTTACTGTATTGTGAGTTTTTTATGCCATAATGCATGATCAGTTTTTGTGTATGTGCCATATACCTCTGAGAAGAAGTTATATTCCTTTTTTATCCACATTCAATTTTCTCCAAAGCTCTATCACATCTACCTTCTACAAAATTCTATGCACCTTCTTAACTATTTTTTTTTTGCTTATTTCAAGTTTAGATTTATCAAGTTCAGAGATGGAGAGATTGAGGTTCCACAATAGTATCATTTTGCTATCCATTTCTTCTTCTAACTTCCTTAACTTCTCCTCTTAGAATTTGAATGCTCTATCATGTGGTGCCCATATGTTTAATAATGATAATACTTCATTGTCAATGGTGTCTTTTAGCAGGATATAGTTTCCTTCCTTTTTTCTTTTGACTAGATGTATTTAAGTTTGCTTTGCCTGAGATTAGGATTGCTACCCCTGTTTTTTTTTTTTAACTTTAATCTAAGCATAACATATTCTATTCCAGCCTTTTACCTTTAAACTGTGTGTATCCTCCTGGTTCAGATATGTTTCTTATAAACAGCATGTTGTAGGACTACAGTTTTTAATCTAATCTGCAATCTGCCTCTGTTTTATGGGAGAGTTCTTCCCATTCACATTCACAGTTATGATTACTATCTGTGTCCCTCTCCATCCTATCCCTCCACCGCTTGTTTATGCTTTTATTTTTCCCTTCTCCCATCCCCTCCTCAAGACTTTTTCTTTTGACCACCACCTCCCTCAATATTCCCTCCCTATCAGTCCCCTCCTTTTTCCTACCCTTTCTCCTCACTATTTCTTCCTTCCCTTCTAACCTCTCCCCCATCCCAATTTTCTTTGCCTATCCCCTCCTACTGATTATTGAGCAGGTTTGATTTTTATACTTAACAATGTATGTTATTTCCTCCTCGAACCAAATCTGATGAGAGTAAATCTCAAATAATTGCCTCCTCCCTCCCTTCTTTGCCTCTACTATAATAAGATTTTGTGTCTCTTCACGTTAGATTCATATACTTTACTCAGTATGATATTCCTTCCTTGAATCAAGTCTAATGAGAGTAAAGTTCATACAATGCTCATCTCCTTCCCCTCCCCCTTATTTCTCTTTATCATAATATGTTTTTGTGCCTCTTCTGGTGGCATAATTTACCCTTTTCTCCCTCCTCCTTTCCTCTTCTCTCACTACAATCCCTTTGTACCCCTTAATTAGATTTTATTTATCATCATATTAGTTTATTTATTCCCACTTCTTCTATCTATGTATATCTCTTTTAAATATTGTGATTAGTATAAATTCTCAAGATTACCAGGTATCATCCTTCCATATAGGGGTGTAAATAAATTGTTCTCATTTAATAACAAGTCTCTGTGTGTGTATGTCTCTCTGTCTGTTTGTTTGTCTGTTTTCTCTGTTTACCTTTCTATGTGTCTCTTGAGTCTTGTGTTTGAATATCAAATTTTTCATTGAATTCTGACCTTTTGAACAGGAAGGTCTAGAAGTCCCTTATTTCACTGAATGACCATCTCCTTTCCTGAAAGGTTGTGTTTAGTTTTGCTGGGTAGTTGATTCTTGGTTGTACTCCAAGCTCCTTTGCCTTACAATATATTCCAATCCCTCTGGTCTTTTAATGTAGAAGCAGCTACATCCTGTGTGATTCTGATTGTAGTTCCACAATATTTGAATTGTTTGTTTCTGGCTGCTTGCAGTACTTTTCCTTGACCTGATAATTCTGGAATTTGGCTACAATATTCTTTGGACTTTTCAGTTTTGGATCTCTTTCAGGAGGTGTTCAGTGTATTCTTTCTATGACAATTTTGCCCTCTTGTTCTTGGACCTCAGCTCTATTTTCCTCAATGACTTCTTGGAAGATTCTGTCCAGGGTCTTTTTTCATCATGGCTTTCCAGACCAATAATTATTAGATTTTCTCTCCTGCATCTGTTTTCCAAGTTGATTGGTTTTTTTTTTTTAACAAAATATGTTACATTTTCCTCTGTTTTTTTTCATTCTTTAGATTTCTTTTGGCTGATTGTCAATGCCTCATGGAGTCATTATCTTCATCTTGTCTAATTCTAACTTTTATTGAATTGTTTTCCTCAGTTAGCTTTTATACCTCCTTTTCCTTTTGGCTAATTTTTACTTTTAAGGGGTTATTTTCTCCAGTCAAGGTTTGTACCTTGTTTTCCATTTGAATGTACTTTTTAAGGAGTTATTTTCTTCAGCAAAATTTTTTCCCCACGTTGCCAGTTTTATTTTTTAAACAATTAGTCAATTTATCTTCTTCCTCTCTAATGTGGATTTTAGAATCCTTCATGAGCTCTTCCAAGAAATTTTTGGGCTTGAGGCCAATTCATACTACCTTTAGACATTTCAGTTATGGGTATCAGGTCAATGCTGTCCTCTTCTGACTTTAGTTCTTCCTACCTATCATAATAGAATTCTATGGTATTTGTTTCTCAGTTTGTTTTTTGCCCATTGTGATTGCTCATTGCCTGGCTTTTAAAGTGGATTTCTGCTTCGGGGTCACTTGCATCTGTGATGCATGCTTCTTATGCTTGGGAAGAGGAGCCTGTTTACTGACTTTTTGTTCTGTGGCCTCTCATTTTGTCAGTTAAAGGCTATTTAATGCTACAGCTCACTTTGTCCTGACCTGGAGGTGGCTGGTGAGTGCCAAGATTGAGGCCAGGGCTGGGTCTTTCTTTATTTACTGGGGATAACACTGAAACTCACAGTATGAGGTGGGGGAGGGGTGATGTGGTCTCTACAAAATTTCTGCCTCCCCACTCCTAGGCTGGAGCTCAGGTTGGCTCTGTGGCTCAGCTGCTGTTGGCTAGGGCATTGCTGGTGTATGCCTATTCCTCTGGTTTTGTGGGGGCACACCTGGGGTTCTGGTGTTGGTACTTGCTGATTCCACTTCTTTGGGGTTCAGGAATTCCAGCTGTTATGTGTCCCATCCTTCACTGTTTCCCTACAGCCACAGCATAGTCACAGTCACAACCTTCCTGTAGATCTCCCAAGCCTCATGCTGGTTCCACTATTTCAGAATTTTACCCTGGGTCAACATTTTATGGGTTTTTCAAGGTCAACAAGAGGAGGATGGCAGCACCTAAGGTTTACTCTTCCATCTTGTCTATCAGAAGTTCAGTTAGGTGATTTTAAACATCTAGACTGGGATTTGTTAGCCCTAGGAGTAGCTACTGCCACTGCCACTGGCCCTGTGCTTTTCTCTTACTCAGCTGCTATGGATCCCCGTTATGTGGTGAGAGGTCTGGGAATCACCCCTGCAGTGGGTGAATCAGTTTGCCTGGGCTATCTCCAGATCTGCTTTGGTTGGGTCTGTGCTGGTTCAACCTGAGAGTTCCATGTGCTGCACTCTGCAGTCCCTCTGTGAAGCACAGCAAATCTTTACCATTGATTTTCTGTGCTTTCTTGGCCTGGAAATTTTTCATACTGCATCTCATAATGTATTCTGCCACTGTAAAATCCATTCAGATTCACTTTTTAGAGCTAACTGAAGGAATTCATGGGCAAGCTCAGGTGAGTCCCTGCTTTCACTCTGTTTTCTTGGTTCTTTTGCCCCCATGTTTATATTCTGAAAAGTTTCTATCAATAGTACACTTTTTCTCCCTTAAATGATAAGCAACTATTCTTTATTCTGCATATATTTTATTGGTATATTTGGTTGAAAAATTTGGGTAAAGTCTTTTGCCATCAAAAATTGAAAGATACCTAATTAGAGGAAGAATCCATTAATGGACTTAACATGCCAATAATTGAATTTCATTAAAAAAATATTGCCAGCTTGGTCTGGGAATAGCAAATATTTTCTGTCCAGACTTGCTGAAATGATGGATAGAGAAATGAGCACTAAATTGGCATATGTGACTGTCCAAAAAATAAATTTGATTCCATTAATTACTTACTCTTTTCTCTGTAAATGCATCTTGTCTTCCCATCTAGGTTTTAAGCCTGTATTTTCTAATAATTTTCTATAAGGTCTACTGCTTATGTGCTCAGTGGGAGTACAATAAAAGTATTGTTGGAAAGATGAGTCAATTAAGCAATCAATAATTCTTCTCAGCAAGACACTATATTATTTATTTTTATACCTAACATGGAAAGATTAAAATGTTAATGATACAATTTTTAAAAATATGCACATTTTATTCATTTAATTAACGAATTTTCACATCTTATAATGTGAAGTTATACATTAAAGAAGTTAATCTTCTCTTGTCTCAAAATACCTTAGTTTTAATTAGTATATACTAAAACAGTAAGACAGAAAAATATTAATTTTCCATTTTTCTATACTGAGTTTCCTCTACAGATTTTCATATTTATTTTTCCACTAATCTACCTCAGTCCTTCCAATTACTTGTTTTCCCATTATTATATGTTCATACTCTTTGCCTCTGA
>CM053591.1:62769105-62814309 GCA_028646515.1 Pseudochirops corinnae
CCCCCTGAACTAGGTAAATGATATGTTTGATTAAAGTAAGATCGTTAACCCATTTTGAGTTGCTTTCCTTTAGAAAAGCAGATCTAAGAATCTGTGCTAGTAGCCGCCCTAGGTATGCTAGGGTGCTTGCTGTTACAACAGCTCTATTAGATCAAGTTTGATTTATATTTTCATGGGAAATGAGGCACTTGTGAGCCACTGAATATTTAACAAAGGAGATTTACTTTGCAGAAGACAGCAAAGATATGCAATGAGGATACAGGGGCACTCCGCTACTCTGGATACCCACCCATCTCTTTGGAAATGTGTCTGGCCACAATAAAGCTTGAATGGCTTATGTGGTCTTAGGTACCTACCAATCTGAGAGGTAATGACTACACTTGGCTGAGACCTCTTTTATGCCTCAGACAGGGAATCCGAGGCCAATTAAGATACATACGAGGAAGAAGTGTCAGGATCAGGGAAACTTCAGCAGGAAATCTCTGGTCCTATCACACAGGTCCAATTAAAGCACATACATAAATGCACAAATATGTACATATATGTACATTCTGGTGTGTACTTACTTGTATTATACTTATATTTATAATACATACTTACACATGTACTTATAATACTTATGTCCATATTATAATATATATTTATATTATGTTACAGCTTTTTGGAGCCACAGGTGAGAAATGAAAGAATCAGGTAGGCACCTAAGGTGGATGAGCAGCCCTGAAAAGGGTTTTGTCAAGCCCTCACACCAGAGGTGCCAGTCCTCCTGAATACCTCATGCCCTGGTAAATCATCTCAGCAGATGGACTAAACCAGGTTGAGAGTAACTTATTTATTTAATAAACCTGTCAGAGAGTTAGGAGGATGTCTACCCCAAGCACGTGAAGACTTTCCCAGGCAGAAGGGACAGATGAGAACAATGTATTCCAAAGACCATGAAGGAAGCTTAATCAGGTGCTGTGGAGGCTTAGAGCTTAGTCAGGCATCAAAAATACCAAGGTCATCCACTGCATCCTGGGCTGTCACTAGTCGTCTTTACTTTTGTCCTGTCACCAAACGTCTACAACTTAAGAAGAGAGAATGAGGATGGTGCTAACTCTGCCTCACTTAAATCCAGTTCATGTATAAGTCATTACCTATTATGTCTTTGGTCTTCTTTAAAAATGAAGAACAAATGACAATTTATACTATACTGATATACATACTTATATGTATATTCTTACATGCATATGTAACATGCATATACCTTTATCTGTAGCTATACTTTTCTCTGTCACATCTTTCTCTGCCTAATATATATAATATGCATATATATATATATATACATACATATATGTGTGTGTGGATCATATAAATATATGTTTGCATGTGTATATGTGTATTTTGCTCTTGTATGTACATTATGATTTAGCACTGAAAGAGACTGAGGATCTTTTCCACTAGTCCATGTTCTTATATCTGAGAGAAGGAAACTGAGGCTCTGAAAATTAAAGTCCCTTGCAGAAAGGTCATATTGGTTGTAAGTGATTGGATCATATACTTAGAGATGGAAAGGAGCTTGGAGGTCATTGAATCTAACCTCCTCGTTTTATAGATTGGGAAACTTAGGCATAGAAACATTAAGAGACTTTCCCAGGATTACATTATGAAAAAGCATCTGAGAAAGGATCTGAATCCATCTTCCTGACTCTACATCAAGTATCCTAATCAATGTGCCATAGTGCCCCTCAGTTGTTGCCAGTCCTTAGATGTAACACAAATGTCTCCTTAGGTTTATTATTTCATTGTTGTTGCTTTTTAATGAACTTTGATATTCAGTCATTGAACGGATGTCTCAAATTTTTGGAATGCCATCTTATAGTAACAGCGTCAGGCAGGGTTAAAGAAAATAGTGAAGTATGCACTGTTTATAATCATTTTGCTTATATCTGCCTTTGCCTTCTGACTTTGTGCCACTTCCCCCACCTCCACTAGGTAGTCCAGCACTATAGAGTTTCTTTTACAACTGTAGCATCTTGTCAAGATGTACCTTTCTAGACAGCACCCAAAGCTCTAAGTTAATATATTTTTCGTTAAATGAAAACATGCATTGTCTCCATGCCTTGCTTCCAGCTAGCCAGTCTGAGGGAAGTTTTCTGTTAAAGGAATACACACTAAAGTATTACTGATAAACTAAAGGGCTTCTGTGAATAAAAGTCCATTTTAATAATTATTATGGTATCACAAAATCATGTAATTTCAGAATTATAAGGGGCTACACCCCTAAGGAATCTCTAGCATAATACACCTGACAAGTAGTCATTCAGAATTTTCATAAAGACTTCCAAGAAGGGGCAGCTAGGTGGTACACTGAACAGAACACTGGCCCTAAAATCAGGAGGACCTGAGTTCAAATCCAGCCTAGTTAACACTTACTAGATGTGTGACCTTGGGCAAGTCACTTAATCCCAATTGCCCTGCCCTCCTCCCTCCAAAAAGAAAAAAAAAAGAAAAAAGGAGACCTTCAAGGATATGGAACACACCACTTTTCAAGGCAGCTATGTTTACTTGTAGACGTCCCAAATTATCAGGATGTATTTTTAAATTTATTTTAATTTTTTAATATCAAGCCTGAATGTACTGCTTTGCAACTTTAGCCCATTATTTGTGTTTCTTCCCTCTGGGGCCAAATAGGACAAATTTATTATCTCCTTCAAATGATAAGTATAAACGTTGGAGTCTGAAGACAGCTATTCTATTTTCCGAGTCTTTTCCAGGCTAACATGCCCAATTCTATCAACTTGTCCTCATATGACGTGAACTTAAGACCCTTCACGATTGTGGTGGCTATATTCTGGATATATTCCTACTTAACAATGTCCTTTTTAAACTGCAGTGCCCTGAAGTATACTAGATCCTCCACATGAGTTCTGACAGAGGCATTTCCTTTCTCCTGGATCCTCTGCCTCTCATGAGACATGACTTAATGAAGTATTGGTTCTGAAAAAAATATTCTTTAGCAATTCTTGAATTCTTTGATGTTATGTAAATTTATTAGATTTGTACACTCTTTCCACAATTATAGATCATAAACCTTTTGTCTTTTTAATTTTCATGAGTTGCTATTGACAAACAGCTAATTTCCCTGTGACCATTCTCTTTGTATACTTTTTAACTTAACAGACATATTTTCCATTGATGGGACCATGTAATTATTATTAATATTGATGTTATGGTTGTAACTGGGAAGTTAAATGGTTGTTGTGAGAAAACATTTTGTAATTATAATGGATTTCACCTACTAAATGCCATGTCTTTGGAAGGAAAAATGCACACACATACATACATACACATATATATGGATGTGTGTGCATACACACATGCATGTACACATATATACACATAAATATCTGTGTGTATATATACACATATACATACACTCAGATATATGTATGTATATATACATATATACATATGTCTTTATTACAATTATGAACTACTACTCTTCAAACAGGAGGTCCCAGTGGGACAAGAGGGGATCAGGTCCCTCCAGGAAATATTTCAGAATATAGTAACTTAACTTCAGACCTTTGAATTTCCACCTAGAGAAAGTCAATTCAAGTCAAGTAAAAATAACTGATTAAATATTTACTATGTGCAAGACATTTATCAGATATTAAGGTTTGGGGTGTTTTTTGTTTTTGAAAGATGAACAGGAAATACCCCATGTCCTCAAGGAGATTACATTATGGTAAACCATTCCATATGCATAAATATGTATATAGAAAAAAATCAAGAAGATAAAATGAATGCTAATAACTTGGAGGGGCAGAGATCAGGGGCTTCAGAGAGGAAATCTCAGTATTTTGACCATTTTGAGAAAAAAATTTTGAATAAGTTGGTCTCTTTAATATATCTTAAATCACACATAGTCCAATTCATATTTGAGTCTTGATCTACTTTTCTACCTATTCTTAGGGCCAAAAGTCAGTTGTGTTGATTTTATTTTAACAATATTTTCTTCCTTTTACTATCAGAGTTATGATTGGTTGGCAGACAAAAAGGGGTGGAAGAAGCAAAACTAAAGAAAAATGACTTCACTTTCTACAGTACTGCTCACTCTCCTGAGCTTAAGGTTTCCTTTTCTGTGCCAAACTTGCTGCATGTTTGAGAGTACAAAGGAAAAGTCCTATTGTATTCCTTGTTCATGAGTTTTGATTCTGAACTCATAAGGCTCTGGGGAACCCTGCACAAGCTCAGATTCCTCAGAGGCAAACCATCTCTGGTGGCCTATATATTCTGACATATTCTCTCTTAGCAAATACGTAAGGATTAACAATTTTGCCATCTTCAGTGGAGCAAATAAATAGCCCTGCGAGCTGCAGAATAAAGCTGCATGAAAGTAATACCTTGAACATATCCTCAGGTTTAACCTTTTCCTGTCCCCCCAGGGTATTTCAATTGAAAAGACCACTGTTCTGTTTTCCCCTCAATTTGCAGCATTCTTATAAAAAAGACACTTTGAATAAGATCTCATAGGATGAATGAGAGTGGGATGAGGTATGGAACTATGGCCAGTGTAGAGGGAGGTGTGGCTGTACTCCCTAGATGGAGTAAGATATGATAAATTTTTATAATGATTCACTAGGCACTTGGATTGATAGATTTAAAAAAAAATAGTTGATAGAATATATAGGTGATTTTTTTTAAGGAAAAATGAGAGGGGTTTGAGAGGCCCAATGCCAACAGAGGCTGGCCCAAAGACTTGGCTGTCTCCTGGCCTCTGTATAAGTTGGATTTGCAAAAATTAGGTTGCATTCTGAGAGTACTATCCTCTAGGATGCTTGAATAGCCCTCCATTCTGTGCTGAAAGAGTGATCTTATAATAATGAGTGACATCTATAATAAGATACTGATTCTCCACCTTGGCATTACCTCTTTTTCTTGTTCTCTGAAAGGAAAAAAACAAGCAATTGAACTCCAGTCTAAACTCCTGCCTTGGGAAGGACTAGAACCAAGGGAACAAATGTAATATATAATCCACATTGTATACAATTAATGTTTATATCTTTGCTATTGTAATGGTAAGGGAATTTGAAAATCTTCCTTGCTCCTTAATGGACCTCACTTGGAGCCCAAGAAGAGAAGTTTGCATAGGGGAGACTTGTTTTTCAGAAAGGCGGATACTTTTTGGTACTTTGTAATTAGGCAGTGGGTCATGAAGGTTGTGATATCCTCTGAGAGTAGCAGAGCTGCATCATTGGGGATATTGCTAGCTGATTGGCAGAAATATGTTTTGATATCTTAACTATCTATAGCACCCAAAACGCTACCTTGGTTAAACTTGTTACACACATTTTTGCTTTTTCCTCCACTTTCAAATCTCAACCATTGGAACTGTCAGCTCGAGATGTAATAAATAAAGGAGCAAAAAAATGAATCTAGCCAAAAAAAAAAAAAAATCATAGCCACACCTAAAAAAATTGCCAAGTTTGACCTTGAAATTTCCAGTCTCCTCTTCCTTTCCTTGTTCTTTCCTCAATAGAGTTTCGCTGCCCCCATAACCTCCTCTACCTTCTGTGCCTCGCACCCTCATGCTTTATCCAGCTAGCTTCTCTATTCTTCATCAAGGCTAAATATATGTCACTAAAAGGGAAATCTAAGAGAGTGATTATAAATGTGCAAATATGACATTCCAGCCTCAAGAAAAATAGCTTAATGGGATTGTTCAAATTTATGGTTTTGGCCAAAATTAGTGGGAGGGTAGCAACTACTTAGCTTGTGTTTTGGATAATAGTCATGGAAAAAAAAATCATTCATCATTTACTATGTGTCGAACACTGTGTTAAGCTCTACGGGGGATACAATCATCTAAAAAAACGTTTTTGTTCACAAAGACCTTATTAGATAACATTATAATCTGTTCTGAGAAGTTTCATCCACATGGCAGTATAACTGATTGCAGTTTGTAGCTTTATACCTTCAAGTGGATACTTTTCATATTTTCATATCAATCAAAACTTTAAAAAAAAAAAGGTTTGAATCTCTAAAGTTGAATTTCATGCACTAACCACAGAAGGGCAGAGAATATGATGCTGGGGAGGAAGGAGGACCTGTTCTGTGTTTCACCTAAAGCTTTGGTTAGTGATTCTGTCTAAGGCAATCACAGTCACATTTGTGACATTGTCTCAACCTTCCTATGTTCTACTCTCTCACTTATCTCCAGCCCCCTTCCATTTTATTCTTCCTCTCTGTATTTTCCTCTTCTCCCCCAGTCATAAATCTGCCAGGGGTACTTAACAAGTACTGGTTAGTAGCTCTATTAATTTGCTTTCAGGTTACCACTGAAAAGAATTGCCTCATAGACTTACATATAATAGACCCTAAAAAAGTGTGGTACAATGCAAAGAATACTGGATTTGAAGTCAGAGGACTGAGGTTCAAATTATGGATTTGGTATATATTAAAATAGGAAAATATTGTATACTTTGTGGGCCTTAGTTTTCTTCTCTGTAAAGGAAGTAGGAGTGTAGGGAGGTTCAGATGGACCCTGGATGCAAAGTAGTGATGTCAAACTCAAAGAGAAATAGGTCCTAAACTATATGTTAGATTCTCTGCAGGTCACAATTTGATTTTGAAAACCACTTAGTAACATTATCTATGTTCTATTATATTTTATTAATTATGTCAAATATTTCACAATTATACTGGTTAAGGTTGCATTGAGGAGTGTTACTTGAGACTTCTGATATAAAGCACTTTGCAGGTCTTAAAATTACCTTTCATCTAAAATGTACCTGATAACTGAGAAGCAATTAAATGAGGTAGTGGATAATGTGCTGGGCCAGGCAAAGATCTGAGTTCAACTTCTGTCTCAGACACTTAGCTGTGTGCCCCTTGGCAAATTACTTAACAACCTCAGTTTTGACATCTATAAAACAGAAAAGTGCCTAATTCAAAGGGTTTTGTTTTTGTTTTTGTTTTGCTTTGTTTTTGAAAATCAAAGGAGTTATCTAGAAAATATGTTGCAAACATCAAAGTGCTACATGATCCTAAACTATTATTACTACTAAGTGGGATAAACCGTTTCGTGAACACCTTATAATTGACTTGATTTTCCCTAAAGCATTAAGTTTAATACATTTTTTCTCTAAGTGAACTTGAGCTCAAATAAAAATAAAATGGAAAATTTAGATTATAGCGCCATGTGAATGTTAAGTCTAAGAAAACATTCCAGCTTCAAGACGACCATTGTCATCTTTACTTTAGCATAAGCCTTTTTAGAGGAATTTAAGTGGTTAATGGTAATTGATTCATTTTTGAAGAGTCCATGTTTAAAGAAAATCTAATACCAATTTATATTCCTTTTATCTGTCTGACATATTGAAGCTAGATTTAGAAACCTGAGAGAAATTTAAGGAGAGGTGTTTATATTTTTTATTTTAGAAAAAAAAGAAGACAGATTAAAATGTGTCAAATAAAGACAGAAAATGAGAGGCACTAGAAGAAATACTTTCTTTGAGAATCTCCCTGAAGCTACCTTTTCCAAACAGAAATTGCAATGTAGACATGACTTTGGGAAGAATTACTCATAATAATATGACACGAATGTGGATTTGACTTTCCTGGAAGCAGGTTTTAGTGATTTTCAGTACATTTAGCTGAAGGGATTGATACTATACAATTCTCAAATATAAAAAGTAAGATTTAACGTAAACTTTATAGCAGACATGGGCTAGTTCTAACACAAGCTAGGTAGAGATAATTGTGATGATGATGATGATGGTGATGATGGCTAGAATTCAGTCAGTGCTTTAAAGTTGATGAAGTCCTTTATCCATATTATCTCATTTTATGTTTATAAAAACTCTCAGATATAGATACGTTAATTTCCTCATTTTAAAGATAAGGAAACTAGGGCAGACAAGGATGACTTGCTCAGGATCAAGTAGTGAACAAATATATGAGAGTGGATTTGAAGTCAGGCCTTCTTGACTCCAGATTCATTGCTTTGTCCACTGTACCAAATAATTAACCTTTGACTATTAAAGTCATCAGATAATTTTCCCAAAGGTTTTTTGTCTAATAAGGATACTAAACATCCAGGATGTTTTTTTTTTGTTTGTTTTCCATTTAGTTCACTTCTGAATGAATTTGACAATTTTTGGAAACATGTTCATGCTTGAAATAGTTGTGTGTAGCCTTAAAAAACCTTCTTTACACTTAAGCAGAAGGTTTTCTTTTGTCATTGCAAAAAAAAAATAGGCTAAAGAATCTACAACTATTTTGTAGACTTAATAGTTTTGCATAGAAGACATTCCTTTAGTTCCTTTCCTGACCATTTGGTAATTCCCATTCCCACTGGCAAATTGAGGTACAGAAAATGTAAGTAAATTGTCCAAAGTGATCCATGAAGAAAGTTTCAGAGTCAGGAATAGACTTAATACCTTTTACCTGCTCAATCTAATCCAGAGTTTTTCAATTACAAAAAAAAAAAAAAAAGATAATACTTCCAATAATGGATAATTTCATGGATAATTTCTAAGAAGGAAAATGGACATCAACTCTTCTCCTGTGAAATGTGAAGTTAATTGCTAAACTGTTTCTTTTCTGGTATATAAACTCTACTGAATGATTCTATCATTAACTTCAGAGTTGATTAAAAGCAAGAGTAGTTGATTAATTGCAATTATTTCAGAATTTGTAAATAAGCTGTTATGACTCTGAAGGCCATTTGAGTATAAACATTAAGGGTCAATCATATGCTTTTAAAGAGGAAATCAACTATGACACCTTTTACCTTGTGCAAATGAAATGTTTATGCAGTAAGCAAGAATGAGCTCCCTGGGACAGACTGTTCAAGTTTAAATTCAACATCTTGGAGGAAATGAGAGGGAGGACAGCAACTACACCTTGTGTATCTAAAATGCCAGTGATTGTTTCAAGGAAGGATGGACACTGACTCCAACACAAGTACTGCCCCACTCTTTGTGTTTCATTTTGAAGTGGGAAATGAAAAATCTCTCCCTGACGTTTATGTTTGATGAAAATCATTATGCATTTCTGTTCTATGAATAGTGGCAAAAGGACAGCAAAAAGGTTTTTGCAGCAGTCATAGCATTCTAATCCATGAGGAGGTTAAAAAAATCTCATTACATTCTATAAATAGATCCTAATTCTATCTAACCTTCTTTCACCAGAATTTTTATGCAAGCGCTTTTTGAAACATGAAATATCTTGAATTGTACTGCACAAACATCCTTCCTTGAAAATATTATTTAATTAAATAGGAAAGTGACAAGGTCATCTGAGATGCTAATTATCACACATTCAAAGGGCAAATACATAAGAATTTCATCCCCTGAACCAGAAAGTAGGTAACATAGTTCACTCATTACATTAAACATGTGCTAGGTTAAATTCAATGCCATAGACTTCTTATGAATTTTTATTTGTTGATGGTTAGACTTAAGAGTTCATTTAGAACCATCTGCCTGCAATTAAAAACAACCTATCACAGAGCTCCAATGCCCCTGAAGACTTTAGATGTGGAATGTACCAGGAGACTGTGCTATGACCTCTTCTAGTCACAGTTAGAAGCTGTGGCCTTTTCCTCTTATCTGGATGTTTCCAGTTTTAGCAGTGAACCTAGACTCTTTATGATGAAGAAATCCATTAAATAAGCTCCCAAATCAAGTTCAGTTACTAAACTTTGCCCTAGAAAACAGAGAGCTGAATTTTATCTCCTTTCATTGGGACTAATTTAATAGTCTTCTAAATAGTTTGCATCCCAGTGCTTAACACAGTACTTAGCAAATAGTAAATGGTTTATAACTGCCTATTGATTTAATAGTTTCTCTACCTCTTGCTTCCCTTCCTGCCACTTCAACTTCTGCTTCACATAGGTGTCATTAGAATATTTCTTAGGCATCTTATTTGCTCAAAAATTTCCAGTGGTTCCCTATTGCCTAAAAGATAGAATGAAGCCTCCTTTGTCTGGAATTTGTCCATAATTTGCTTCTAAATTGCTTTTTTCAGGCTTATTCAGGATTATTCCCTTTTAAATATTCTTCATTGCACTAAAACTTCACTATTAATTATTTTCTCACCTGATATAATTTTTATTATATCTAATCATTTGCACAGGCCCTCCCCCATGTCTGAAATACACTTCATCTTTTACTGTACCCTAAGAATCTAATATTCCTTAAAACCAGGTGCCACCTCCTCCATTAAGCCTTCCAACTAAAAGTAGAGGAATCTTCTATTTTTTTCCCCTTTGTTTAGAACCTGCCTTTGCTCATATTACACTCTACTTTGTATTATACTTGTCTGTGAAAAGTCCCAAGTAGAATGTAGGCTACTTGAGGGCAGAAACTGTGGTATCAAAAAAAAAAAAAAAAAACAACTTTCTTCACCCAATGCCTAGCAAATTGATTTCTGCACATAGTAGAAACTTAATAAAGGTTTTTTTTTTTTTAATTTTGTTGCTGCTACTGATATAGAAACCTCCCCTCTTCCTACTAATGTTCCAACTAATACTTGCACTTTGCTTGAGATTCCAATAGAGTGACTTTCCTCAAGTTCTAGGAGCGATTGTTTAGACCCCCTAATACTATCATTCATAAGATCCTATCAATGGGATATATTTCCCATTAATAGTTCATCAGCAAAATCAGTTGACTCTTAATATGATGAATTTCCCATGGTAGAGTGGTAGCCTTTAGATAATGGATTGCTTATGGGAAGACTTATGTTCAATTATATCTTAGACACTTACTAGCCACTTATATGACCTTGGGCAAGTCACTTCTATTCTCCTCAATTCTTCATTGGTTCATATATATAGAAGAGGAAAGAAAGGGCATTACAAAAAGCTCCCTATGACAAAACTCTTTCTGTTCATGCTTTGGATCTTTTGCCCATGCTTTCTTGCTACATCCTGGTGATAGAAATAGAAAAGAAAAACATTTGTTCATCTCAAAGAATTCACCTTCTAATGGGGAAGACAATAAAAAACTTTCATTTCTAGGTCTTCATAGCCATTGCTGCTGAGGTGAATGAATGCTACAGTAATTGTAGAGGAAGTTATTATATGACATATCCATCGGGTTGTTGGACAATGGCTGGGAGTGAAGAGGTTAGATGGGAAACAGAGTTGGTAATCTAAAGTTTACTGCAGTACTCAGGGTTCTTGACTTACTTTCTAGTCAGTGACAATTGTTTAGTGGTTGGTGTTTATGGGGTCCAGAATGGCAGGTCCCTTCTCTACAAAAGTTGCTCCCTTAAGTATGGCTATAAGGACCAAGCTAGAAACAAAACCAATAGTCTTGGGGACACTGATATCCCTTAAGCTCTTGGGACCAGGTTTCTGGAATATCTCATCCAAGTCCTCTGAGGTGAAGGTTTCTGTGTTTCAACCTATCTGGCACAACCCTGTCTCTTCCTCAGAGTTTCTTTCTACTTCGTGTAAGCTTTCTTACTTGACTCATTGGTGTCTGAAAACAATTGTTGATTGTGATGGAAATTATTGACCTCTTCCAAAGGATAATCATCTTCAATGATGGCTAGTAGGATCAAGAAGCATGATGCTGGAAGGACGGAGACTGCTGCTTTTCTTAGGAATCTTGGGGTTACTTACTAATTGGTGGTAACCAATTAGCAGGGAACATTGACGGTGATGAACTAGGGAGGGAACAAATATAAAACATACTGTGTAAGTAGAACTGAGAAGCTTTGGCAGGAATTAGGAATGGAAAGTAGGAGGTAAAAAATTCAGTATGACACCCAGATTGAAAACAATCTGGGCAGAAAGGTCTTAGGATATAATTTTGTTCCTTAAATGTCACATACTATCTTTCACTTCTCTGCTTAAATCATTCCCAAGTGTGTAGAATGCAAATCCCCTCTTTCTTCTTTTAAAGAATTCTTATCTTCCTTCAAGGATCAACTCAGGTGACAACTTTGTGGGTGAATTATGCCTTGTTCTCTCCAGTTACTAGTAATTTTCTCCTCTTTAGATTATCTTGTGTAATGTTTATCTGTGTTTCTGTTCTATATCTCTAGTAGAATGTAATACCTTAAGAACAAAGATGGCTTTGTTTTGATCTTTGTAGCTAGTACAAAGCATAATCCTCTACATAAGTTCTTAATAAATGTGTGTAAACATGAATATTTACATATAGGATCTATCACTGTGTGTATATATGTATATGTGTATATAATTCTTTCATTTTCTATTTTCCTGACTGCTTAGGTGACACATTTCTGAAGTGCCTAGCAATCAAGAGAAACTCATAGTGTTACAAAAACAAATGTATATGTGTTTTCAAAACTATGATAGTAAGTAGATACAGGTGACAGTTATATGTCTTGTGTTTTGTTTTTGGGGGATTTTTTCACATAGAATTTTTTTTTTTGCAGTACTGCTGAGATTTGCATAGTTTTATAGATCATCAAAATCCATATGTCTAGAGTTAAATTGTGAGGAAAGCAAACTAAAAGCACTGCAAAGTACAAGAGAAAATATACAATAAGAAACTGAGCATATGTAGTGGAGGTCTGGTGCTTTAAAAAGTAAAATAGATATGTATATAGAGATAGATAGAGTAAGAACATGGTATGTCAGAGTGAGACAGCACATTTATTCTCTAATCTATTTAGTGACTATGAAAAGAAAGGGAGAAAACCACAGTAAAAAGAGTGAAAAAATTGAAAATTCAAAAAGTTCAAAGAAGTCTGGTCTTGTAATCAGAAGACCTGGGCTCTACAGGATCACAGAATTACAGAGCTTGACGGGACTTTAGTGGCCATCAGGTTCAGCATTTTTCCCCAAAAGGAATCCCCACTAAAAACAACTTGCTAGTGGTTATTCAGTCATTCCTTGAAGACCTCTTTAATGAGAAACTTATTATTTCTCATCTCAAATTAATACCTTAAGTTATTAGATAGCTTTCATTGGTAGTAACTAATTGTGAAAGATAAAATATGTCATTTTGATTACATAAAACTGTAAAGTTTCTGCAAAACCAAAACTAATACATATAGGTATGCATATGTGAGTATTTGTGTGTATGTGTGCATATGTAGGTATGTATGTGGATGTTTATGAACATATACAGATTTATAGGAAAAAGGATTTCCCTATTGATAAGTTTTCCCCATACATGAACAAACAATTCACAAGTAGTCAGAGTAATAATAATTTCAAAAAATTAACAACCATAGGAAAGAATGCTCCAAATCACTAATAATAAGAGAAATGGAAATCCAATCAATCCTATCATATTACCTCATGCCCAGAAAAAAAAAAAAGTTCAAAAAAGACCTTCAATATACAGGAAAGAGTTTGTGGGATAATTGATACAGTATTGTATCATTGGCTTAAATACAAATATTTTAAAATCAATGTTAGATTATGCAAATAGTTACTAAAATGTTCATTCCTTTGCATCAGAGATTATACTACTAGAATTATCCTCCAGAGAAATCATTGATAACATATTGATAGAATACATAGAAATATCTAAATAGCACTTTCGTGGTAGTGAATTACTAGAAACAGAATAGATATCTGCCAACTGGGAAATGACTAACCAAATGATAAACGAATGTAATGGAATATTACTAACTGTAAGAAATAGTAAGTACTGTGACTATAGAGAGGCATTCAATTACATGATCTGATATATAATGAAGCAATCAGAGGCAACAAACCTATATGCAAAAATAGCTCTAGGAATGTATTTGCAAAGAACACCCATCAGATAACAATGAAAAATGATTATTAGCAAATTACAAATTAAAAGTATGACCCAAAAGAAAATCAATGAGAAAACACACCTACCCAATCTACACATTTAACATGGGATGGGAAAATACCTAGGTGTGAAGTATGGACTTTATTTTCAGGATTTTTCTTTGTATTCATAGAGTTTATTATTTATTCTTCTTTTTCCTCTTTCTTCTTTAAAATATTTTTTTTGTTGAATGAGGTGGCTTTCTTGAAAAGATAAGAGAGAAGTATGCTGGGAGAAATTTGGGCACCATTAAGAATAAAGGATAACACAAAGATTTATTTTAAAATTGCATGTTAAGTGAAGAAAAAATACATAAAGAGTTATTGAATGTGGGAGGAGGTAGAGGATATTTGGCAAAGTGATAAGACAAGGGAGTGGCATGGAGGCCTGGCCTCCAGTAGGTAAAATCCAGAACTCACCTATCAAATAAAGTAGACAAGTGGCAAAAGCCAAGGTTCTGAAGGATAGGAAATGAGGATGATTGAGAACAGAAGGCACAATGATGAATGTTTTAGGCATGTTATAAAATATCTGACATATCAAATGTATAATGATCCAATAGAATACTAAAACTTCAGAGATGGAAAAGAGATGGAAAATGGATAAAGCTACTGACCAAATATCTTGGATTAAAGTCAGTTCCTCTCTGGGTCTCCCATTACATCCTGGGGCATCTATAGTCATCTTGATGAATATGTGGACACTGCATACAGACGGCTTTGGAGGAGAATGTGAGACTGGTGACCTTGCACATCTTTCTCTCACTCAAATAAAAGTCAACTTCAAGTCATGGCATCATTTCCCTGATGCCATGGTCCTCTTTGAAAATGAAGGACAAATACAACCTATGAGTAGAACTTCTACCTTAAGAAAAGCTTTTGAATGTCCTTAGACTCCTCTTATGTGACAAAGCACTTGGTATTTAATCTATTCAAGCTGAGATTTAAAAGGCAGGGGTCCATTGCTCATATAAAAGCTGATTGAAATTTTCTAGGTTTTATGACAAAATGATGTTATCCGCTAGGAGTTCAAGGATGCTGTCACTGTCCTTCTTTATAAAGGTAAAAGAAATAGATTGCATTGTGACAATCATAAAGAGAAGGGTGATCTCTCTTTTAGCCATTACCAACAAGATTCTTGCCATAGTCCTACTTAATAAACTTATCCTTCACTTGGAAGAATATCATCCACCTGAGAGTCAGTGTGGTTTCAAAAAGGGTTGAAGAAGAGTTGATATGGTGTTTGCTGCCAGGTTACTCCAGGAAAAATGCCAGGAGCAGAACTGAGACCTGTACATAACATTCATTGATCTAAGACTTTTGTTATTTTCAATTGTAAGGGCTTGTGGAAAAATTAGGGAAGTATTTGGCTCCATGGAGAAGTTTATCAGTATTATATACCAGTTCCATGACAGCATGCTTACACAGGTTCTGGATACTGGACAATGCTCTTCAGTTTTACCAGTCACCAGTGGAGTGATACAGGGCTGTGAGCGTGTCATATTCTTTTCAGCATGATGTTTTCAGTGGTTTTGTGAGATGCCTACAATGAGGCCAAAAATGGCATCAAGGTTTGTTACTACACTGGCAGGAAATCATTTAACTTGAAAAGGCTAAAAGCCAAGACTAAAGTGGAGGGAAAGTTGGTGCATGATTTTTTTGCTTGGAAATGATTGTGCACTCAATACAGCCTCAGAGGCTGAGATGAAATGAAGCATGAGACAATTCTCTGCTGCTTGTGCTAACTTTGGCCTAACAGTTAAAACCAAGACAACACAGGTTCTCCACCAGCCAGCCCCATACCATCTATATGTGGAGTCACTAGTTACAGAAAATAAAGAAATTGTGAATGCTATAAATAAGTTCACTTATCTTGGAAGGAAAATGACAAGTGTTGGAGGGAATGTTGGAAAATTAGGACCCTAATACAATGTTGGTGGAGTTATAAACTGATCTTAGAAAATGATTTGGAACTATGCCCAATGGACAATCAAATTGTATATACCTTTTGATCCAATGATATCATTACTAGATCTGCAACCAAAAAAAAAATAAAAAGTAGGAGATAGGACCTATTTGTTAAAAAAAAATTTTTTATAACAGTTTTTTTTTGTTATTGAAGATTTGGAAATTTAGGGAATGCTCATCAACTGGGGAATTACTAAATAAGTTGTGGTGTATAAATGTGATGTAATATTATTGTGCTTTAAGAAATTATGAACAGGAAGACTTCAGTAAAATCTGGAGAGACTTACATGAACTGATATAAAGTGATCAGAGCCAGGAGAATATTGTACAAAATAACAGGAATATTGTATAATGATAAGCTATGAATGATTTAGTTATTCTCAGCAATACAGTGATCCAAGACAGTCTTAAAGGACTCATGATGAAAAATGCCATCCATCGCCAGAGAAAAAACTGATAGAATCTCAATACAGAATGAAGCGTACTATTTTTCACTTTATTTTTTCTTTGATCCATTTCTTCTTTTAAAAAATGACAAATAAGGTAATGTGTTTTAAATGAATGTTTATTAGTATATATATAAACACATACATATATATGTCCATATATACATGCATACATATGTGTATATACATAAATGTGTGTGTTTGTGTGTGCATGTGTATCATATCAATTTGTTTACTGTCCTAGGGAGGGGACAATAAGAGAGGGAAAGAGAAAACTTGCAACTCATTTTTTAAAAAGTGAATGTTAAAAATTATTTTTACATTTTATTATGAAAAAATAAAATACTATACAAACTTCATTTGTTTGGTTTTCAAGCTAGAAAAAATGTACATGATATGTATGAGGACTTTATTAGGGAATATATCTCCATGTTTTATACCTGGCTTAATGCCACTATTCTTTCAATCGATGGTTTTTTTTTTTTAATCTCTAGTTGCATCTGTCATAAAGACATGTATAATGTTAAATATGAATGAGAGAGTTTCTTTTTGAAGGGAACCCTTCATAGATAAATTTTATTCAACTGAGTTGAATAAATTTGAATCAATAGATAGCAGTCCCTTATATTTTCAATTTTATAAGCAAAAACACAATGTAATGCCTGTAAAAGTCATTCAATAAACATTTATTTAGTTCCTAAAATGTGCCAGGCATTGAAAAGAGAGGCAAAAGTCAGTTTCTAGCCTCAGGGAGTTCACAGCCTAATAGGAGAGACAAGTAAGTGACCATATGAACAAGGAAATAACCAATAAATATAAGATAAGAAAATTTATAAGGATTGGGAAATACTTCCTCTAGGGGATGAGATTTTAGTTGAGGCTTTAAGAAGTCAAGAAGTAGACATCCAGTGAACATGTATAGAATTGTGAAATGATGTATTTCACCAGATCAAAGAGAATACTGAAAGGGGGCAGGGCAGTTTAAGAAGTAAGAAAACTGGGAAGCTTAGAAGGTGGGTGACTTACTAGGAAGGGGTTCGAACACCAGATATGGGATTTTATATTTTTTCCTACAAGTAGTAGTGAGACATTGAAGTTTATTGACTTGGGGGCAGGACAGCATAGTTAGAACTGTGCTTTAGGAAGATCATTTTGAGTGGATGACTGGAGGGTAAATTCAAGTGGTGGGAGACTTGTGGTAGAGAGACCAAACAAAAGGTCTTGAAGTAGTCTAGTTATAAGGATATGACCATTTGTACCAGGGTCACAGAACTTTTGGAACAGAAAAAGGAAAACATATAAGAGATACAACAAAGGGTAAAAATATCTTTGGCCATCTGATACCTTTACTGATGACAGAAAGTGAAAAACTGAAGGCAGAAGTGAATTAAGAAACCTCTTGAGAAGGGTGAAAGAGAAGAGTATAAAAGCCAACTTGAAGCTTAACATTTAAAAAAAAAAAACTCGGGTCCCATGACTTCCTGGCAAATAGAGGCAGAAGAAATGAAAGCTGTGTTAGATTTTATATTATATATTTATTTATAATTATATATTATATCACTGGAGATGGACACTGCAGTGATGGAATTAAAAGAAACTTGCTCCTTGGAATGAAATCTATGACAAATCTGGACAGCATACTAAAAAGCAGAGACATCAGCTTGCTAATACAAGTCCACATAGTCAAACCTGTGTTTTCTTCATCAGCAACATATGGCTGTAAGAGTTGGATTGTAAGGAAAGCCAAGTGTCATAGAATCAATGCTTTTATATTGAGATACTGGAGAAGGCTTTTGACAGTCCTTTGGACATCAAGGAAGTCAAATCAGTCCTTTCACTGGAAAATCAAATACAGAAGCTGAAGCATAAATAAGTTGGCCACGTAATGAGAAGACAAGACCCATTAGAAAAGAACCTGGTATTGGGAAACATTGAAGGAAAAAGGAAAAAAAAAAAAAGGATGAAATGTCTAAATAGTATCACGGAAACAATGAATACGAACTTAGATTTTGAGAGATAGCAAAGGGTATATGGTCCACGAGTCACAAAGAGTATGACACAGCTGAAAACCAAAAATAACATCTGCTATCTTTATCATCAGACAAGCACCTTCATATAAACATATA
Source organism: Pseudochirops corinnae (assembly GCA_028646515.1). Classification (NCBI taxonomy): domain Eukaryota; kingdom Metazoa; phylum Chordata; class Mammalia; order Diprotodontia; family Pseudocheiridae; genus Pseudochirops; species Pseudochirops corinnae. Next base: position 62,787,423 of record CM053591.1, read on the forward strand.
ACATAGGCATTGTAGAAGACATGCAACTTAATAATTATAAATGTTATTCTTAGTAACTTTTTTTAGGGAGAATAAGAATCAGTTGGTGCCTTTATAACCTTTTAGACTATTTGTTACATATTGAAAATTAATATTTGAGCATTTTTAAATTCAATTTTGTTTATTTTTAATTTACAACATTCATTTCCACAAAATTTTGAATTACAAATTTTCTCCCCATCTTTCTCCTACTTGCCACCCCAAAATAGCTATCCCACTGAATACCGCCATCCCCAATCTCCTCTCTCCTATGTCCTCCTCCATCCTCCCTCTGACTTTCCGGTAGGACAAGATAGATTCCCATACCCCAGTGCCTATGTATCTTATTTCCTAGTTGCATGTAAATAACAATAATAATAGTCTTAAACATTTGATTTTAAAACTTTGAATTTCAGATTCTTTCCCTTCTACCCTCATGATGCATCCTTACTGGGAAGATAAGTAATTCCATATAGGTTGTACATGTGTAGTTACACAAAACATTTCCATAGTGGATATATTGTGAAAGACTGACTATATTTCCCTTCATCCTATCCCACCCCCCACTTGTTCTATTTTTTACTTTACTCTGTCCCTTTTCAAAAGTGTGTGCTTCCAACTACCTGCCCCCTCAATCTGCCCTCCCTTCTATCATCCCCTTTCTTATCCCCTTCCCCCCTACTTTCCTGTAGGGTAAGATGCCCAATTTAGTGTGTATGTTATTCCCTCTTTAAGCCAAATTCAATGAGAGTAAAGTTGACCCATTCCCTTTTGACTTCCTGTTCTTCCCCTCCATTGTAACAATTTTCCCTTGCCTCTTTTATACGAGATAATTTACCCTATTTTTTTTCTCTCCCTATCTACACTCATTATATTCCTTTCTCATCTCCTAATTTTATTTTTAAAATATCATCCCTTCCTATTCAATTGATCACATGCCGTCTGTCTATGTATACCTGTACACATATATACACGCACTTACATATGTATTCATATGCACATATACCCTCCTATATAGATATATATGCATGTATACATATATATGTATATATATATATGTATATACATTTATATTGCCTTTAAGTATCATATTGATAAAAGTTTCATAAGTTACAATCATTGTTTTACCATGTAGACATGTAAATAGTTCAACTTTGAAAAGTTCCCTATAGTTTCTTTTCCCTGATTACCTTCTCATACTTCTTGTATTTGAATGTCAAATTTTCTATTAAACTCTGGTTTTTTCATCAATAATGCTTGAAAGTTCTCTATTTCATGGAATGACCATATTTTCCCCTGAAACATTATACTCAGTTTTGCTGAATAGGTGATTCTTGGTTTTAATCCTAGATCCTTGGCCTTCCAGAATATCATATTCCAAGCTCTTTTATCCCTTAATGTAGAAGGTACTAGATTCTGTGTTATCCTGATGGAGTTTCCACAGTATACAAATTATTTCTTCTTGGCTGCTTGTAACATTTTTTCCTTGATCTGGGAACTCTTGAACCTGGCTATAATATTTTTTTTCTTTTTGGTATCTTTTTCTAGAAGTGATTGGTGAATTCTTTCAATTTCTGTTTTTCTCTCTGGTTCTAAAATATCAGGGCAATTTTCATTGAGAATTTCTTAAAGGATGATTTCTAGGTTATTTTTTTTTTTTGATCATGGCTTTCAGGTAATCCAATAATTTTTAAATGATCTCTCCTGGATCTATTTCCCAGGTCAGTGGTTTCTCCAATGACACATTTCACATTGCCTTCTATTTTTTCAATTTTTTGGATCTCTTTGAGAGTATCTTGATTTCTCATAAAGTCATTAGGTTCCATTTGCTCCAATCTAATTCTGTAGGATTTATTTTCTTCAGTGAGCTTTTGAAATTCTTTTTCCATCTAGCAAATTCGACTTTGTAAGGCATTTTTCTTCTTATTGGCTTTTTGGGCCTCTTTTGGATTTGAGTTAATCTATTTTAACATGTTATTTCCTTCAGTCAGGTTGTTGACATGCTTTTCATGATTTTCTTGTGTCATTCTCATTTATCTTCCCAATTTTTCCTCCATTTCTCTTACATGATTTTCAAAATCCTTCTTGAGCTCCTCCATGGCCTGTAAATAATTCATATTTTTCTTGGAAGCTATTGGTACAGGAGTTCTGACTTCATTGTCTTTTTCCCTTTCCATGCTTTGATCCTTTTTGTCCCCAAGAAAGGAACCCAGGGTTTGATTGCTGTGCTTGCTTTGTTTCCTTTGCTTACTCATGTTGCCACTCAATTACTTGACGTTTGTGCTCTTTGCCATACTAGAACACTGCTTCCAGAGAGGAGAGTTTTGTCCCAAATTGCTGGGGTTTTCACAGCTACCAGAGCTATTAGCTGGGTACCCTCTCTGCTGCCCCCACAAGCTCTGGATCACTGGGTATAGACCTCAAGACCACCACCCAAGACCACAATCCCTATCCAGGCAGGTTAAAGCAAGTGTGATTACTCTCTGAAACGTTGCTTGGTCCTCTTACAATCTCCAGGTCAGGAGCTCTGAAGCAGCTACATGGAGGTGGCTATATGGCCATGGTGCCTCTATAGCTTACCCGCTCCAGGGGCAGAGGTGGGAGCACACTCTGTCCCCCTCAGTTCCAATAGAGTTCCACAATGACCTTTTACTTTGTCTTTGGTGTTTATGGGTTGACATTTATGGAAACTGCCACAGCTTCTGGAGATCTACTCTCCTGAAGTATGCTCCAGCCACTGCTGGTTAGGCCTTCCCTGTGGCTAAAACTGCAGGTTCATGCAGGGCTGGGCTCAGCTCCCAGCATGCTGCAATGGGCTTTCCTGTCTGTCTACCAGGCTGCCTTCAGCAGGAGATTTGTTTTTCTCTGTCACTGTGTGGGTTCTGTGACTCTAAAATTTGTTTAGAGTCACATTTTATAGGTATTTGAGGTGATTAAGTGGGGAGCTCATGGAGTTTTCCTGCTTCTTTGATACCATCTTGGCTCTGCCCCCTTTGAGTGTTTTCTTTGAAATTAGCATCATATTCAACAACTATTTCTTCTGAATATATTTTAATAGCTTTTCCACTCCATCTTGTTACACACCATTGTCACTTCTTTGCAAATTGTATTAGGTGTTTGACTTGTAGACTTCAAATAAGGTCAGTTTACTATCACTGCAAATGAATATGGATCACTATAAAAATAAATTTCTATCAAGTCAATAAGCATTTAGTAAGCCCCTTCTATGTGCCAGGCATTATGCTAAGTACTAGAGAAACTAAGACAAAAGACAGTTCCTACTTACAAGGAGCTCACAGTCTAATGGGAAAGATTGCATGTCAACAATTATGTATAGATAGGATGTACACAGTTTCAGAGGAAAGGGATTAAAGAGTAGTGAGAAAGGCTTCTTGTAGGAGGGCATACTTTTGGGACTTTTATGATTTATTCATTTTCCCTCTTTTAGTTTCCTTCAGAAATGCTCTTACAACAGTCTAGTTTAATTGGGTTTCATACCAATTTAATTTCAATCTCCTTGTCTTCTCAACTACTTTTCAATATCTTGTGAAACCTGAAAACTTACTTTCCTCTGGACAGCTTGTGATTTGACTACATACACAGAGCTAATTTTGATGGGTCTGACATGTCTTTTCCAAGACAGCAAATTTCATTTCTTTTAAGTTTTTCATTGTCTACCTCCCACATTCAGCCTTTCCACTTCTCAAAGAAAGCATTCATAATATGTAGTTGTGATATTTCTCTTTAGCCTACAAGTCTGTACACTTAAGTCTTGATCCTTCTGAGGCAGAATCAAGGTATTGAGACAGAGGATAGGGACTAATTCAGGTTCATCCATTCAAGAGCCATTTAAAGTGAGAGTAGCAACATTGCACAGATTGTAGAAATGATAGATCAGATAGTTTACTTTTGTAAGAGAGAATTGGTTGGAACACAAAATGCCAAGCTAAGAACTGATGATGAAAATATGAGCAGACAAAAGAAAACAGCAAACATAAATGAAGAAATACTAAAGTTGAAGTTCTTGTAATTGGATGTAATAAGGAACATTCTGGAGGTTTGTTTCTCCTCTTCCTGTGACAGATTTCATTGATACAATTATCCATTTCCATTTTCTTATGATGACATCAGCAGCAATGAGATTTGAGTTTCGATTCTTCCTATTTATATAGTGATGTCACTTCCTGATCGGGATTCCTTACTTTTAAACTGTTCTTGATGATTTATGAGCAGTTATAGATAGATATGTGCTTTAGCTCACAATCTCTCCTTGATATTTATTGGTCAGAGCATAACATACAACCTCTTATACAGTCCTTTTCAGACTCATGATTGGTCTCAAAATCTCAGTAATTTCAGATGAAAGTGGCTATTGTCTGGAGAGTTTTTGCAGTAGCAAAAAATCTATGATGGAATGATTCCCATAATTAATTGAAAGATAGTATATGGTACATGACATTGAGAAGTAGTGATTATCTCAAATGGTCAAATAATAAAAATGAGTGGTTTTCAAAAGAATTCTAATCTATCCACAACCAAATGAAAATATTCTCTAAGTAATTAATAATTACAGAAATGAAAAAAAGCAATTCAAAGCTTTTACCTCACACTCATCACATTAGCAAAGAGAAAAATGGGAGATGGATCAATTAGTACAGCTATCCTTAAATGCTAAATCATTAAAATACACACATGCCCTTGCAGAAATGCCAGAAATGCCAGTATAAGGCCTATAAGGTTCCAAAGAAATCAACAATGGAGGAATAGGACCCATGTAAACAAAATATTTATAGCAAACATATACATATACACATATGAATGTAACAGAACAATATTTGGCCATAAGAAATGATGGAAGGAATGATTTTAGAGAAACCTGGGAAAAGCTTGTATAAACTGATGCGATGTGAGAAAAATTCAAGTTATATCATAACAATAACAATTTTTAAGAAAATGAATTTAAAAGACTTGGGAACTCTAACTAATTCAATAACCAACTTTAATTCCACAGGACAGATCATAAACCATATATTACACAATTCTTCACTGAGAAGTAAAGCAATTTTCAAACATAGTCAATATGAGAATTATTTGACTTGGAAATTTTGAATGAATGGTTTTTTTTTCTTATATTTTCCCACTTGGGGAAGGAAGGAGAAGTAGGGTGGGGCAAGGGAGCTCACACACACTGCCATTGAAAAAAAAAAAGAAGAAGAAGAGAAGAACCATTAACAAACTTTTTTTTTCCCATATAGACGAGTACAGAACAAAAGCCTAAAATAATCAAAGACAAGCAGGGCAGCTTTGAAAGCTACATTTTACATTTATTATATATTTTCTAAGAAAAATAAGCAATGCATTATCAAACTTGATGGTTTTATCTTTCTATCCATTTTGCTATGTATTTCAAAATGACCATTTTATTTGTTGTTGTTGTTTTTTCTTTAAAATTCAGGAATTTTAAAAAAGCATATTAAATGAAAAAGTAGAGGTTATTTAAGAGGTTGTTAATGCTCAGCGTGGTTACTAATTAATATCATGATAATAAACTTGACAGAAGATACTATAATCTTAGCGTAGTTATTTAAGGGTGAGGTGGAGCAGGAATATTTGCAAAAGGTAGAGCAAAACCAAACCTCTTGCACTTTTGACAAGCAAATTTATGAGGCTACAATGGCTAGGCTTTCAAAGAAAGCTATTAACTCCAAAGCAAGCCAAAATAAATAAAGATTAAAAAGAATAAATTTATGCAAGCATGAGCAAAAAATAAATCAGATAACACAAATCTTTCTTCTCTTTAGGAAAATATGAGGGCCAAATGAGCATTATGCTAGCAGTAACTCTAAACAATGAGTAATAAAAACAATATGAGTAATCACTTCACTTAACCTAACTTCTGGAGTAGAAATCTGAATATCAGTAACACCTCCTACCATGAGCGAGGTGCATGTAATAACAACAAGACACCATTTAAGGTAAAGAATGTCCTTTCAAGCCCAAAGGGGGACCTGAATTAGAATAAGCAGTGTGGATCTATATTTGTCACTCATCTACAGCATATGTGAAAAGTTGAAAATCATTCAATCAAATCCATGAGCTTTTATTAAAAGTACCTATTGAGTACCAGGGATTATGTTGGATTGTGAGGATAATAAAGAAAGGTAAAGCAGTCCCCTTTTTCCAAATATTTACATATGATAAGGGGAAGCAAAATTTACACATAAAGTCAAATAAAGTTTATACACTAAGCAAATTAAAGAGGAAATTTGAGGAAATGCTAATAGTTGAGAGACATTAGAACAGGCATTATGTAATCAATAGTACCTGAGCTAAAAAGTATCTGGGTATCTTAAGAGGCAGAGGTGAGGATGAAGTGAATCTGGGAATGGGGGACAGCTTGGACAAATAGGCATAGGTAGGAAATATGATGCGCTGAGGGTAAAGGACTTGCAGCAAGTAGGCAAGTGTGGCTGAAACAAAGAGTTTGTGAACTAAAGCAATGTAAAAATAAGGCTAGAAGTATATGATAAGACAGGTTGTGAAGGACTTTACCTGTCAAAGAGAGAAGTTTGGTTTGGCACTTACATGTAGTTGAGAGTTAGTAGAGTTTCTTAGGTAGGGAGTGTTACATGATCAGGATTCAATCAGGCTTCAAAAATTCAACATATGAAGAAATGGAGAATAAGTTAGAAAAGGGAGATATTTGAGGCAGAAAAATCCACTGTTGAAGGGTATTGAAATAGTACAGGTGAGAGATGAGAGACTGGACTAGACAGGTAGCCATGTGAATTGAGGAAAGGGCACATATGCAGGATATGTTATAGAGATAGAATCAGTCACACTTGGCAGCTAATTGAGGAGAGTAACAAATGAGGAATTATTCCAAGTTTGTAAACCTGGATGACTCAAAAGATGGTGTTGCTATCAACAGGAATAGGGAAAACAGGAAAAGATATGAATCCGGGAGGAAAAGATAATGAATTATAATTTAAATCTGTTGAATTCACAATGTCTTTGGCATATTCACTGGGAAATGTTAAGTAGGGTAAAACAACCTAAGACAGAATATATGGATCTGAAGGATTTTGGTGTATAAATGATCACTGATCCATGCAATCCAGTATTACCTCCTACAATACTTCTCCCATAGGTCAAGTTCTCTTTAGCCACATTGTCATTATGTGAAAGAGGATGTAAAGTGAGAGAGGGTCTAGGACAGAATCTTGGGGTATCACCCACAGTTAAAAAGTGGGATATAGAGGGGAAGATATGGATAATCATCTAGCAAAGGACAGTAAAAAGTTTTTTGTTTTGTTTTGTTTTGTTTTTAAGTAGGAATAACAAGGGATAGTGATATCATGGAAACCCAAAGAGGTCAATAGTGCCAAATGGCTCACAGAAGCCAAGAAGGATGAGTACTGAGGTTGAAAACACTGGAGGGAGCAGTTTCTATTGAGTGATTGATTCAGAAGCTGAATTATAAGGAGTTAAGAAATTAATAAAAGGAGAAAATTTTCAGTCAACAAATGGCTTAGAATCCATTCAGAACTCTGCTCCTCTGTCCTAAATTTGTATGACTTTGGATAAATCAACACTTCTTCAGCTTTATAATTCTTTCTAGAGATAAGCATATTATGTCCAAAGTACCTAAAAGAATAATCTTGAGACTAAAGGAGTAATACAATTAAAAATTGTTTAACCTGATATTCCAACACCCAGAACATTGTGTTAGCTGATAATTCTGAACCGATTCTTTATAATAATGCATTATGTTTATAATTATGGCCCTGAGACATTATATGACCCAAAATGCCTTCTATATTATTCAAAAGATTATAATATGTTCAACATGAATTTGGCATTAATTTTAGTTCCTCATAGTTTCTTTGATGATACTTTGATGACTTTCCATTATCCAGGATTTTACTAACCAGAACACTCTTTTCACAATTATACCATATAATTATTTCTTGTAATTGTGAATAGAGTGTTCTGGTTAATATTAATTATTATTACTTATTGCCTATATTAATAGGCAAGACACATAGGTGACCCAGAGTCAGAAAGATCTTAGATCAAATTCAAGTTCAGACATTTATCAGTGTCTGGGAGAATGTGAGACATTTAAATTCTGACTGCCTCAGGTTCATCATCATAGCTGATATAATAACAGCTACTACTTGCCAAAGATTTTGTGAGAAGAATTTTAAAAAAAAATCAACAAGTTATTTGCAACCTTAAACTTCTGTACAATTATTGTCATTATGATTATTGCTAATACATCTATTAAACTTTTCTTTTTAATTAGCAAGTATTATTACAAGGAAGGCCAGTAATAATATTCTTTTGAATATATAATCACACAGGTGGCAGGATAGCAGAAGGATACTTTTCAGCTGTCAAGAAGAAGCAACTGTAGCTCAGTTCTGTAAATTCTTCCCCTCTGGGAAGAGCACCAGTCAGACAAAAGCTGTATTCAATATTGTCTACTTCATGACTTGGAGTATATACTTTTATCCTTCAAAAGTGAAGTCAATTTCATTTCCGCAATAAAGCCTAGTTTTCTATAATTTATGTAAATAAGCTTTGGAAGTTTTTTTTTTTTTTTGTAATGGGTATTTAAAATGGGTATTTAAAAGTATTGGGTCTGACCTATTAGTTAACAAAGGTACATTAAAATATATTTTTCTTTTAATGAAGTAACTTAGCATGAATTTAGGAACTATGACTTGCAATACACTCAGTTAAGTAAATGCTTTGGGTTTAAAAATGAGGAGCTTAGCTTCCTAGGACATAGAGGAATACATTTGTAGAACAGAAGAAATGTAAAAGAGGCAAGTAGATTGAATTAAATCATTGAATACCATGTTCTTATTTTTTGTTTCTTTGTGTTGTGTGTGTTTATGTCTTATCAGCTTTTTTCTCCACTTAATAGTATTTTATTTTTTCCAATTATGTGTAAAGATAGTTTTCTACACTCACTTTTATAAGATTTTGAATTACATTTTTTCTCCCTCCCTATATTCCCCTTTCTCCCCAAGATAGCAAACAACATGATATAGGTTTTACATGTAGAATCATATTATACATATTTCCTCATTAGTCATATTGTGAAATCGGAACAAAACGGGAAAACTATGAGAAAGAAAATAAATAAATAAATAAATGAAAATAGTGTGCTGTAATCTACATTCAGACTCCATAGTTCTTTCTCTGGATATGTATAGCATTTTCCTTCATGAGTCTTTTGGAATTGTCTTATATCAATATATTGCTAAGAAGAGCTAAGTCTATCATAGTTGATCATCACATAATGTCGACATAATGTCGCTCTTACTGTGTACAATGTTCTCCTGGTTCTGTTCACCCTATTCAGCATCAGTTCATGTAAGTCTTTCCATGTTTTTTTTCTGAAATCTGCTGGCTCATTATTACTTGTATCAAAATAGTATTCTATTACATTCATATACCATAACTTGTTCAGTCATTCCCCAATTGATGCGTATCCCTTCAATTTCCAATTTTTTGCCACCAAATAGAACTACTATAAATATTTTTTCACATATGCATCTTTTTCCATTTTTTATGATCTCTTTGGGATACAGACCTAGGAGTGGTATTGTTGGATCAAAACGTATGCATAGTTTGGAAGCCCTTAGGGCAGAGTTCCAAATTATTCTCAAGAATGGTTGGATCAGTTCACAACTCTACCAACAATTCATTAGTGTTCCAATTTTCTCACATCTCCAACATTTATCATTTTCCTTTTCTGTAATATTACCAATATGATATTATCTGCTTTTTTATTGCTAAACCTTGACTTTTATTTATTAGAGAGATTTATAATGTCCTAGAAATGAAGGAATATCACTTGTAGATCAGCAAAAGTTAAATGAGAGAGATGGATTTCATCATATTTGCATCACAAAATACATTATAAAAGAACAGTTTGTCACAGCCCATAGCCCTGATGGTTAGAAGAAAAAAAAAAAAGACCTTCAAAAGGAAGGCAAAGGACTGTGATTCTTTAAATTAGAATGATGGGGAGTATGTGCTTTGTGTTCCTGTCAATGCTATTTAACATCTAAGACTGTAGAAAATACAGGTTCTTGAGGAGAGGTGGAATATATGAACTAATGTTTACTTACATTTGGAGTGTCATCTAGGAAAAAAAAAATATTTCTTGGAATGGTGGAAGAGGTCCCTTGAGGAGGAACCAAAAATTGTGGACTAGACCAAAGAGAAATTAACTATAGTTCAATGCAAATTTGGAAAGAGCTCTCTCATGCAATATCCTAGAAATCTATTTTTGATACCATGCTATTATCATTTTTTTATCTTTTATTTGGTAATATATACAACTAAGCAAAATCATTCAAAGAGGAAAATGTAAGATTTATAAGTTTTTAAAAATGGGAAAGATATCGAAAAATTGAAAAAAATTATATTCTGCAATAAGGACAATGAAACTACCACACTGAAGCTCTAAAAAGACAATCTTTCATATTCTTAAAGAAGAGGTAAAAATGACACTTTAATAAGAACATAGGGAGGAAAATCAGGCAGATGGACCAAGTAAAAATGGAGAAAACCCCAAGGGTATGGTTCTTCACAGAATTAGTATAAAACAATAACAAATAAAATTGTTAAATATAAAAAATAACCACAGGTTATCAAAACAAGAAAAGGACTATTTAATTAATTGAATCTTTAAAAAGATATTGAACAAGCCATAAATGAACTTCCCTCCAAAATAGATAAATGAAGGAAAGATGGAAGGAAGAGTGAATGGGGGGGGGAGGGAGGGAAAAAGAGAAAGAAAGGGAAGGAGGAGAAATGGAAAGTTAAGACCAAATGGATTTGTAAAGTAACTCTATCAAAAATTCAGAGAACAAATAGTTGGAATTTTATGTGATTTATTGGGGGAAAAAAAGAATAAAAATAGCATCCAATTAAATTCCTTTTTGAGAAAAATATGACCCTGCTATGTGGAGAAAGAAAACTATAGGCCACTATATCTAATGAGTATTGATGCAAAAAATCAAGTAAAATATTAACAAATGGGTTACAATATAATTTTTAAAATTATATACTTCATAAATCATATATATGTTTATATATACATATATGTGCAATATGGAATTATTTCAATATATGCAACATGGAATTTTTTCAATATTAGGAAACTATAACTGTAATAGTGCCTAATGAGATATGTATTATTTTATCTGCCATAGTCTAATACTATTTCCTAATTGAATAGAAATATATTAACAAAAATAAAATATCATATGATTACATTGGTAAATAGAGAAAATACTATGCATAACATATATCCTTTTATGTTAAAATATCACAAAGGACAGACAAAAATTATATAATATAAAGTATTTATCTAAACCCAAGAACAAATATTGTCAATAACAAACACTGGTTCATTCTTAGATCACTGGCAAGCAAAGATATCTATTTTCATCATTATTACATGAGATAGTTCCCGGAAGGTTAACTATAGCAATAAAATAGGAAAGAGAAATTGAGGGAAGAAATCTAGGCAGTAAAGGAATGTAATATTTATATTCTCTTCCCCCAGATAATATGACAGTTATAGCACCCTAAAAAATAAACAAAAATTAATTGAAAAAAATAATTTCTGTTAAAGTAGTAGAATAAAAAATATATGTATAAAATCATTAATCCTTCAATGTGTTACTAACTATACTTAGCAGAGAGAGATAGAAGAAATTGAATTTGAAATCCCCAAAATAGCCAGGAATATAATAATCAAGATGAACAAAAGAATTATAATAACTACCAGTACAAAAAATACTGCTTACATAAATAAAGGATGAAAAATAATTAGAGAAATATTAATTTCTTGTTGTGGAGCATGCTAAAATAATAATAATAATAATAATAATAACCATAATAGTTTAATCAATTTTAGGTTCATTGCAATATTAATTAAGCCCTCCCAAAAGATTGCTTTATTGGATTAGATAATTTTTTAAAAATTCATCTTGAAGTAATGAAAAGTTTAAAAAATTAAGTTTTTTTTTTTTAATAGGCAACAATGAAAGGGCTTTAACAATACCAGATTTCAAATAATATTAGAGAACAAGATTCATCAATCCAGTTTAGTACTGGTTTAAAAGTGGAAAAGTTGAACAATAGAACAGATTAGGTACACAAATTGCAGAAATAACAGAACACATTAGCATAATGTTCAGTAAACCCAAGAGCACAAACTACTAGTGTAAGGACATAAATATTCAGCAAAAACTGCTGGGGAACTTAAAAAGGAACCTTGGAGAAATTAGGCTTAGCTCAAAATTTCACATTAGATACCTCAAGAAGCTAAAAAATAGATATATAATCGGGATACAAATGATCATAATATAAAAAAATTAGAGGAAAATGGAAGGAAATATATTTTGCAACTATGAATAGGGGAAGAATTCTTGATGAAATAAGATATGGAGTAGCAACTTTTGCAAGAAGCAATTCCTTGTCTTTACTACTCTCCTTTAACCTTTTATCTGTTAGGTAATGATTATCATTTTTGCATTAAATTCCTATGCATTTCGGAGATCAGAACTTCAGACAGTTCAAAAAATCATGGCAAAATTTGATTAAAAATAGAAAATTACAATTGCTGTATATGCTGTGGGAAGGCAGGCAATGAATTCACTGTTGACAAAGCTAAGAAGTGGTCTAACCATTGCAAATTGAAAGCAAAGACAAAAAGGAAAAAATGGCAGCATATTTTGTCATAGCAAAATCCTGGAAATAGTGGATGTCAATCAGGATAAACAATGCATAATACATCAAAGTAAAGAAATGTTTTAAATTGATTTATTTATTTACTTTTCATTTACAAGATTCAGTTCCACAATCCCTTGAGTTTCAAATTTTCTCCCTTTCTCTCCTCCTCCCCACTATGGTGGCATGCAATCACATATAGTATCTGCAAATACTTTCACATTGGACATTAGTCTGGTTGTATAGAAGGGTTGTAACCAATGGTGTGAACAATCGGAAAAAAGAAAGAGAACCAAACATGAAAAAGAATGATAGCATGTAGATTGCTTCAGTCTCCATTTAACCTCTGTTCTTTCTAGATCTTTCTCTGAATGTAGGTATCTCCTTTTATGCTAAGACTTGTAGACTTGTCTTATAACTGTGCATTGCTGAGAAGAGTCCAGTTTATCAAAGTTGGTCGTCACACATATATGTCTGTGATTGTGCTTTTGTTTTTCCCCTTCTTAAGAGTTTTCCTTCTGACCACTGCCTCCCTCAGTATTCCCTTCTTATCTGCCCCCCTCCCTTTTCCTACCCTTCTCCCTTACTACTTCTTCTCTCCCTTCTAGACCCCCCCCCCCTTTCGTGGCACTTTCCCCCCCTATTGCCTGTAGGATATGATCAATTTTTATGCTCAATGTTATATGTTAATTCTTCCTTAAACCAAGATTGATGAGAATAGATCTCATGCAGTGTTCCTCTCCCTCGCCTCTTTCCCTCTATTATGATAAGTTTTATGTCTCTTCTCAATAGAGTCCTATCTTTAACTGGTTGTGTTATTCCGTCCTTGCATCAGAACCAGTGAGGGAAAAGATAATATAATGGTCACCTTCCTCCCTTCTTTCCCTCTGCTATATTATTTTTATGCCTCTTTGGTTAGCATAACTTACATTTTTCTGCTTCATTCTTTCCTCTTCTTCCATTACAGTCCCTTAATAAGGATTTTTATCATCATTTTGCATAGTTTATATCCACCCCCTCTATTTGTCTATATCCCTTTTAGATGTTGCCGTAGGTATAGAGTTCACAATATTAACAGGTATCAGCTTCCCTTATAGGGATGTAAACAGTTTGCTCTTGTTAAATAACAAGGTGTGTGTGTGCGTGTGTGTGTGTGTGTGTGTGTGTTTCCCTTATTTACCTTTCTATGTCTCTCCTGGGTCTTGTAATTGGAGGTTGAATTTTCCATTGAGCTCTGGCTTTTACATCAGGAAGATCTGGAATTCTATTATGTCACTGAATGTCCATCTCCTTGCCTGGTAGATTATGCTCAGTCTTGCTGGATAGGTGATCCTTGGTTGTAGCCCAAGCTCTTTTGCCTTGAGAAAAATCATATTCCAGTTTCTCCAATCTTTCAGTGTTAAGGCTGCCAGATCCCGTGCAATCCTCACTGTGGTTCCATGATATCTGAATTGTTTCTTTCTGGCTGCTTGTAATATTTTCTCCTTTACCTGATAGTTCTGGAGTTTGGCCACAATGTTTTGCGGACTTTTCAATTTGGGATTTCTTTCAGGAGGTATCCAGTGGATTCTCCCAATTTCTATTTTACCCTCTGGTTCTAGGATCTCAGGGCAGTTTTCCTTGATAAGTTCTTGGAAGATATTGTCCAGACTAATTTTTTCATCATGATTTTTTGGTAGACCAATGATTCTCAGATTGTCTCTCCTGGATATGTTTTCCAGGTCAGTTATTTTTCCATTGAGCTATTTTACCTCTTTTTCGAATTATTCAGTCTTGATGTTCTGTTTGACTGATTCTTGGTTCCTCATACAGTCATTGGCTTCAATTTGGTTGATTCTAGTTTTAAGTGAATTATTCTCCTCAGTTTTTGAAGCTCCTTTTCCATATGCTCAGATTTCATTTTTAGTTCACACATTTTACTTTTTATGGAGCTATTCTCTTCATTGTAATGTTTTTCTAATTTTGCAATTTTGTTTTTATAAGAGGTGTTGATTTTATATTCTACCTCTCTAAGCTCGGATTTCTTTTTGAGCTCATCTAGGAATGCTTTCTGTGCCTTAGACCAAGTTATAGTCCGTGTTAAGGCTTCAGCTGTGGGTGTGGAGTCAATACTCTCTCCTTCTGAGTTTGATTCCTCCCTCTCACCATAATAGGATTCCAGAGTCTTTGTCTTTGAAGCCTGTTTTCTTCCCATTTTGAGGCAGGACCTTAGCCACTCCCTCCCTCAGGGGTTCCTAAGCCTTTACTGCTTAAAATTTTCCTCTGGGCCAATAATTACTGTGTTTTGGGGTGAGAGGTGGGGGGGGATTGAAGCAGCTAGAGTTCAGACTGTCATCTTGGTCCCTGGAAGTTCAGATAGGGGGGTTTTAAATTTCCAGGCTGTGAATGGGTAGTCCCAGGAATAGCTGCTGCCCCTGCCATGGGCCCTCCCTTTGTCTCTTACCTAGCTCTGTCCAATCCCTGCCCTGTGGAGATTGGCCTGGGAGTGGCCCTTGTGGTTGGTGGATCAGCAGGCCTGGTCTGGTGGCCTCTCGGCACTCAGCCTTGCTGGGTCTTCTGGACCTGTCTAAAATAAAGAAATTTTATTAAGCAGTTAGAAATGATATGAGATAGATTCCAAAAATGATAAATGTTAGAGGAGATGCGGGAAAATCAGGACGCTAATGTCGTGTTGGTGGAATTGTCAATTGTTCCAACCACTCTGGAGAGCAATTTGGAACTATATCCAAAGGGTAATCAATTATGCATATGCTTTGATCCAGAGTCTTTATCCCAAAGAGATAAAGGGGTATGGTTTAGATAAAGGACCTTTTTGTACAGAAATATCTACATTAGCTCTTTTTGTAGTGGCAAAG
Organism: Pseudochirops corinnae; assembly: GCA_028646515.1. NCBI lineage: Eukaryota > Metazoa > Chordata > Mammalia > Diprotodontia > Pseudocheiridae > Pseudochirops > Pseudochirops corinnae. Next base: position 62,803,058 of record CM053591.1, read on the forward strand.
AATTGGAAATTGAGAGGATGCACATCAACTGGGGAATGGCTGAACAAGTTGTGGCATATGATTATAATGGAATGCTATTGTGCTATAAGAAATAATGAGTTGTCAGATTTCAGAAAAACCTGGAAAAACTCACATGAACTGATGCAAAGTGAAGTGAGCAGAACCAGTAGAACAGTATATACAATAACAGCAAAATTGTATAATGATCAGATGTGAATATAAACAAAATTCCTCCCTCTCTTACTCATGCTAGCTGCTGTACCTCAGCTCTGCCTCACTCTCTCTTCCTCCACTCTTTCTATTCCAATAATTTGGAAAACTCCTCCCACCCTGGGCTTTGTGTGACTTTAGTTGTGGGCTCGGTCAGAGCTCAAAGCAGGTCACAGGGGCCTATTAAGAGGAAGGGAAGATTTTCAAATTCCCTTGACATTACACTTATTCTCCAAATGCTATAATTGCTTTAAAAAAAAAAACAGCTATTTTTAAAATGATCTAAGAAAAGACCAAAGGATTGAATGAAAAATTTTATCTATGTCCAGAGAAAGAACTGATGGAGTCTGAATGCAGATCAAAGCATACTATTTTTCACTTTCTTGATTTTATGCATTTTTTTCTTTTGATCTATTTCTTTCACAACATGACTAATATGGAAATATGTTTTATATGATTTCACAAATAAAGCCTATATGAAATTTCTTATTCTGTTAGGGAAGAGGAAGTTGAGAAAAGGGAGAAAACTTGAAATTTATTCTTTTAAAGAATGTTAAAAATTGTCTTTACTTATGATTTAAAAAAATAAAATAGTATTCAATATAAAAGATTCCAACAAATCTTAGAACATATATTAAATTATGAAGACTGAACTAAGTATAACCAGAAAAAGTATTTATACTATGATCACAACATTGAAAAGTACAGGAACATTGAAAGAATTTAAGAATATGAACAATGCAATGATTTATTATGACTACAGAAGGCTAAGAATGAAATATGCTTCCCACTTCTTAGTGAAGATATGTTATACCAGAGGTTCTGAATAAAACATACATTTCCAGATGTGAACATTTTGTTATAAATTTGCATCACTTAATTGTTATAAAGGAGCAGAAGAAAAACATGGCTTTTATTTAGAAAGAACAGGAGAAATTATAAGACTTTGTGATGATCAGATGAGGTAATATTTGTAAAGTGCTTATTAGCACAGTTCCTGGCATGTAGTAGATATGTAATAAATGCTTCCTTCTTTTCTTTCTAACTCTAGCTCCCTATTTGTATAATCTTCCTACATCAGAATACAATCTCCTTGATTGCTAGGACATTTTTTTTTTGTATTTGTATTCCTAGTACTTAGTACAATGCTTCCCATATAGTAAGCACCTATTGATTTATTTTTCATTCGTTCATTCATTTAGTCATTCATACATCACACTTTTCCTTGTCTCATCTGCTACATTCTATCATTAGCTAAATCATAGTGGTTGTACTTTTGCAATACCTGACACATAAATCCCATCTTCTCTATGGTCAAAAAAGGAGAGAGGCAGAGACGGAGGGAGAGACAGAGACAAAGGCAGAGAGAAAGATTTCATGTCATCTACAAAAGAGGCTTCAACTTAACTTTGTAGGTCTTTTTGTTGTCGAAGAAGTTATCCCTTTCATGTATTCTATTTTCCAACCAGAATTGTCTCTTAACTTGTCACTTATTACAGTCTATACTCTCTATGAGAGATCATTCATTACCCATGACTGCATCCCACTACTTCCAAAATTTCCACTTCTTGTAACCATATTTTTTTTTCCTTCAAGTTTCACCTCAGCACTATGATGCCCTTTCCTCTACCCCAAATTAAAAAAAAATAATGTCACTTGTCTCAAATTTAAGCAGCAACACTGAGAGTTAAGTACCATTATTATAGACATTTTATAGTTTGGAAACTGAGGCACGCAGAGCTTAAATGCAGAGCAAAAAGTCACACAGATAATTAATTTTTGAAGACAGATTTAAATTCAAGTCTTCTTGGCTACAAACCCAGTGTTCTATCTATCCACTGTGCCACCTCCCTGTCTCCGTCATATGAAGGCCATAGGCATGATCATGATTTGGACATGTCCCAGAAGTGGTGCAGCACATTAGTTTCAATTTAAGATTAGGTGAAAGGCTGTCATATTCCATCTTCCCAGGGATAGGAGTCCTGGGTCAGTCTAGAGCAGCAGTTCTCAACCTGTGGGTTATGTTCAATTTAAATACATCCCGCATATCAGATATTTACATTATGATTCATAACAGTAGGAAAATTACAGTTATGAAGTAGCAACGAAAATAATTTTATGGTTGAGGTTCACCACAACATGTGGAACTGTATTGAAGGGTTGTGGCATTAGGAAGGTTGTGAACCACTGGTCTAGAGGCATGGGGGTCAGGAATTCAGATAGCATTGTTTAGAGATGGCTGGAAAGTGACTTGGGGTCTGATTCTTTGTGATAAGGCAAAAGTTAACTGAAAAATCCTATGTTCTCTTGTCCCTCTGCTTATGGAATAAAGATTAGTGTATATTTTCTTTGATTATATGATATTTTATCTTTTCATACTCAAGTTCTTCTTTCCCTATCCTCTATTTTCATTGATGTTTTAGATTGAGTAGAATTAAAATGCAGATGAAATATTTATAAAATATTGAGCTTAGTTATTTTTTATCCCACTTTCTTGAAAATAAATTTGCACAGCAAGACTTGAGTAAATCAAAATCTAAGGCTTTGTTTTTCTTCCTTTTGTTTATTTTATTAACTTTTATTTATAGCAAGATCATTTAGCCATAGTTAAACAAGTACTTACTAACCTTTCACAAGAACTGCAAAGTTTTCTATGTTTTTGTTTTGTTTTGGTTTGGTTTTTTTGCTCAGAAAATTGTGGTTCATTTGCTTCATGGTTATCACTAGCCACAGACTCTCATTGGTCTGTAGTAATGCAATGGAAAAACATAGTAAAATCACTTCTAAGGCACAGAGAGTCAATAAAACAAACCATGGCACCATGGTTTCCCTGTCCTGGACTTTGTGATCAGTATGGGCAGTGACTGGCAATGCTCCTACACTCTCCCCAGGGATATTCTAATAGGCACAGCAATTACACATATATTGGATTAGTCATCATTTGTGGGGGCTGGTGGAAACAATGGGGCATAATTGGTATTCAGACATAGAAATAATACTTTAAAAGGAAACAAAATTATGGTAATATGAGTAGGATGTAAAATGAGATTAAATTGTGAACATTATGTGTAAAAATTTGAAAGTTAGCCTGTTATATCAATGGAGAGACTCCAGCTAAATAACACACCAAAGCAGGTCCAGTAAGCCCAGAAGAGCAACTTGTGCAGCCAAGATTTTCATGAGCAAGTACATGAAGATAACAAGAAATCTTGAACCATTGGAAGGATAAGTTACCCCTCCTTACATGTGTGATCCTTATCCATATGTGCACAGTCCTGCTGCAGAACAAACCCTGACCATACATTTTCCCTATGTGTGTGACTTTCAACTTATGAAATAGATTGTTAGACATTCCCCCAAATGATGGTGGTGGTATTTATGAGAGCAAACTCCAGGTTTTGTCATTTCTTTTATTATTATGCCTTTCAGTAAATGCTATTACTGTTAAGCTACTTGTGTCTTTTAGCTAACCATTGAAAATTAATGCATCTGTGGGAGCTTGTGAACTACAGTTTTGGAACTTTAGACCCATAAAATACCCTCAATTTGGAGTAGCTATTGATAGGAGAACCCATCTTATGAGTTAGGGGTTAGCTCAGAGACTCAATACATAAATATTTATATGTCCACTCCCTGTCTCTATTATATGCATGCACATACACACATATTGTATATGTATGTGTATGTGCATGTGCATGTGTATGTGTATGTGTATGTATATAATATGTATGTATATGCATATGAACACAGGGAGTGAACTTGCTATGTGATTTATAGATTCACAGATATGGAAAACTCTTGCTACTCTTTCAGGTTAACAACTTCTCTGCAATTTAAAGTTTTAAACAGTGGTGTAGAACCTCAAAGAATTAAAATATTTGCTCACAGTCACAGTTAGTAAGTGTTAGAAGAAAAATGTGAATCCAAGTTAGCTAGCTGCTTCTGTCTTCTGAAAGAAGGGATATAAGATTTCATCCCCATTATTTTGCATAAGCCTCAATACATGACAATGGAACATATAATATAATGTTAGATGTTCTGATGTTCACTTGTTTTGTTAACTTTGTTCCACTTATTCCATGGCATTTCTTCACAAATTTTTATTTTAATGGATGGTACTCTGGGAGAGGGAAGGATAATATAGAGATAAATCTAGCTGATTTAAAATCAACAGCTATAAAAAATTCATTTTAAAAAGATTAAAATCAAAGTCAAGTCAAATAACTATAGTTGACTGACTCCTCTGTTTTGAGTTTGGAAAATAATGATGCCTGTCATTTGTCAATTGTAAAATTTCTCTCCAAAAGTTATTGATAGTTGCTCAGCAATTACATCAACCAGTTGTTGTTGGAGATTCCCCAGCATGCGATGGGAGATCCTGGCCCTTTTAGGCTAAGATCTTTCATTCTGGAGCTGATAGGTTTGAAATCTTGGGATGGCAGAGTGTGGTATGTCATTAATTGTTTGCTAGAAAAAGGTGGGGAGGCAGATAATTATAAAAAATAAATGAATACCGAAGACTACTTACTTCATTATTTTATAATGGTATAATGGTATAATGCAAAGAATGGTGGACTTAAGAGTCAGAAGTCTGTTTTAAGTCTTTGATAGCTGTGTGATCTTTGGCCTATAACCAGATCCTCCATTTCTTTATCCGTAATATGAGGATAATATTATTTTTACTAAAAACAAAAAAAGGTTGTTGTACCTAAAGCACTTTGTAAACCTTAAGAACTATTTAAATGTGAGCCATCAAAAAAACATCCCTATCCTCTCTCTCCCTTCCATTGGTAGTCTCAGATTCCATTGACTGGAGATTTAATTTTGTGTCAAAGAGGGATCAGGAAATTCTTTTAGAGAACTGTTGGCCTCCTTCTCTATTTTACTCTAGACAAGTTGGACACAAGATGCACTATCAGCTACTTAAAGCTTTAGAATGAGGTCTGTGTAATCTGACCTCTGCAGCTGTCTTCTTTCTTTGAAAATTCTTTGAAGTTGCTAAAATAAATGCCTTATTATTATCTTTTTTAAAATTTTCTCTGGGAAGGATTTAGAAATCGTCAGTTGATATTTTTTGTCTCTTTAGTCACTTCTGAATCAAGAGGAAGGCATTTCCCCAGTGGAGTAAATTGGGTTCAAAACTTGGGTGGGAATTTGCCAATTTTGGGGTGATAATATGTAACAGCAATACTAGAAGGATCCTGGGGTGGGAAAACAGGTGAACCTGTTTGTGGGTCAGCTCAAAAGAAATGAAAATTTCCACAGTATGTCTAACACAGACAAACTTACCAAATGTTCACAGCTGTGCAGAGATGTTTAGAATCCGTTTAGAATCTCTGCTGGGAACTCTGAAAGGGGGAATTCTGGAGATTGATGTTCCTGAGAAACTAGTCTTTACGTGGGTGAAGAGCTAGATGTGAACAGGTGGCTAGTGTCTCCTAACAGCAGGCCTTCTCCTGTGACACTATAAGGGACAACGTTATCTCCAAATTCATTAAGCCTGCATAAATCTCACAGTAATTCTTCATTTTCTATTATTGCAACAACAACAAGAACAAAATCATACTTCACTCTCCATTCTTTTTCCCCCGTTTAAGTTTTTTTTTTTTTCCAGTCCAATCTAGACATGATTATAAAAACCATGTGGTAATTTGTATTCATGTGTAGGGATGTTTTTGCTTGGCAATCCCTAAAATTTTATTGAAATAGTTTCCGCAAAGGCAGTGTGTGTTGAAGTGGTAAAAGCCACTAACCTTCATCACTCTACACCTGCCTGCTATAGTCTCCTTCCTCTCAAGCTAATGTTACCAAGGCAGACTCACATGTAGGAGATGAAACCGAGTTAATCAGTGGTAATGTCTTGATATAAAACCCCAGCCCCTCTCTTGTTAGTACTTTTGCTAAATAATTAAAAATAAATTAATAGTCCCTGAAAAAAACAGCTTTAGACTTTGTACCATTACCCACCTGCCGAAGGTGATTCCTCATCTTGTCAAGGTCAGCTCAGCCAAAATTCTTTAAGTCCTTGAAAAAAAAAATATATCCAGCAGAATAAATTTATGATCAAGTAAAATTTCTGGCTTAGGTGAAAGGATTGCAGCTGGAGCATCTTTAACATGTGGTTGTCGTTTTCCCTCCTTCAGGCCTCAGACCCCCACTCACTTTAGCCTTCTCAATTTTTTTTTCCTTTAATCTATTGTTTACACAAGAGCCTCAGGCAGCTCCAAGTACCCCTGACTGTGATTGAGGTTATTTTTACAGAAAGCAGTTAGGAAGAAAACAGACTCTGTGGAATGAGCTGAATGCTGCCAGTTCTTTTATAGACATGTTTATCCTCAGCACGTTCCTTGTCCCACAAAGGGCAAACTCATACACATGGGATGATGTTATAGCACCAAATTCTGCTAAAGTTATTCTCACTACTGAAGACCACCAATGACGGTTTCCTGTAGGCAACTATTGTACTCCCTATCCTCATTACCCTAAGCAGGGACACTGTAAATGTGTCCTTGCAAATTCTCACAGCTATGATAACAAGTTTGCTGGGTCTCTATCATGATATGATAACAAGTTTGCTGGGTCTCTATAATGATTGACCTGGCATGCCAATTCTTATTTCCAACCTTCATAGTACTCGACTTCCTATTCCACTATCTCTTTTTGTGCCCCCTCAGACCAAACACTCAAAGGTCTTCAATTACTGTAATTTAATGTCTCTTAGATCCAAAAAGCCTAATTGTATTTTCTTTACCTTTATAAATGGATTTATCATGGGGAGATTTGCCTCAGAAGGACACTATTACAGATACCGTTTTGTGGGTGTTCCTATGGAGCAAAAATTTCCAATTCTCAGGTCATTATCCTTTCTAAGGCCACTATTCCGTAACTTTGTCCTCAATTTGAATAATGAGATGAGTTAATGATGAATATGAATGTTTTGCAAAAATTGCATGGAAGGGGGTAGAAAGAGAAGGAGAGAATTTGTAGCTTAAAATTTAAAAAAATGAATGTTAAAATTTTGTTGTTCACATGTAATTGAGAAAAATTAAATTAAAAATAGGATAACTTAATCTTCTTAGTTTTTTCTATAATTTTTATAAAGAAAATATTTTGCTCTGCCCTATACACATTGAATATTTCCTCCTCTTCTTCCTCTTTTCCTTTTCCTTCTCCTTCCATTTGACATCAGTCCTACTACATTGACTCTTGGGAGGCAGGAGCTAATACAGAGGGATTGTTCAAAGCTTTGCTGCCTTCTGATTTCCAGAATTGTCAGCACATGCAAAAATTACAGAACCTAAGCAAACTTAGTTAATTTGACTCTTCCACCAGGGTCTTAGCTGCTGCAGTCTAACAAGATGGACTGACGACTCTTCTATATCAATGAAGTATAGCTCATCAGGAAGAGGAATTTAACATCCATGATAGTGCATACAATTTTTTTTTTTCTCTAGCATTGTTCCATTGACTTAAACTTGGGGCAGATAAGCGGCACTAATTCTTTTAGACTGTAGGGCTCTGACACTTTTTATTCTGTTGTATTAGAATAAGAAGTCTTGATAAGAAGGTATAACAGTAGACTGGGCAATGAGAGCCCAGGCCTGTGAGTATACAAAAGGGTATTCATACACATGAATGTTTGAACCTGCTTCTAGAAGTATGTGATTACACTGAACTGAAGGGACTTCTTTTCTCTTCTAGGGTATAGATAAATATTAATGTGTTTGTTCCCTGCAGTGTTATTTTATAATGATTTCACTGTTGATGTAAAATTTAGTGTGGAATATAACAAACAACAAACTAAAACTATTTTGTCCTTCCTGCTATCCATAGGGTAAAACAATGAGTTTTCTGAGTTACAAGGTATAAAATAAACTCACATAAATCCTTGGCATTCCTATATATTTCTAATGAAGCCCAACAACAAGAAATCGAAAGAGAGGAATGCAAAGGAATGCAAAATCCACTTCTATTTAAAGTTAATGTAGATATTATAAAATATCTGGGAGTCTACCGGCCAAAAGAAACCCAGGAATTATATGAACACAATAACAAAACACTTTTCACACAAATAAATTCAAATCTAAATAATTGGAAAAATATCAGTTGTCTGTGGTAAGATTGAGCTAATATAATAAAAAGAACAATTTTGCCTAAATTAGTTTACCAATTTGGTACCATACCAATCAATCTACCAAAAAAGGTTGCATAGAGCTAGCAAAAGTAGCAACAAAACTCATCTGGAAGAACAAAAAATTCAGAATATCAAGGAAATTAATGAAAAGAAATGCTAGGGAAGGTGGCATAGACATACCAGATTTTAGACTGTATTATAAATCAGCAGTCATCAAAACTACTTGGTACTGGCTGAGAAATAGAGGGGTGAATCAGTTCACTGGAATAGATTAGGTACACAAGTGACAGTAGTCAATGACTACAGTAATCAACTGTTTGATAAGCCCAAACACTCTAGCTTCTGGGATGAGAGCTCACTATTTGACAAAAATTGCTGGGAAAACTGGAAAATAGTACGTCAAGTATGGCAGAAACTGGGCATAGACCAATATCTGACACTATATAAAATAAAGTCTAAATGGGTTCATGATCTAGATATAAATGCTGATATTGTAAGCAGTCTGGAGGAGCAAGGGAAGAGTTTACCTGTCAGATTTATGGAGAAGGGAAGATTTTGTGACCAAACAAGAACTTAAATGCAAAAGATTGTTCCAGAGTCAGGGCATAAACTCCCCTCTATACTTTGGTGGCCGAGGAGAATGAGCAACAAATTTTCTTTAGATCAAGGAATTAATTCACCTCCAGCTTGGACATAGCTAATTGACAAGTTACTCCCTTGCTTGAAGGATGCATTGACTCAACACAGATAGATCTAACTTTGGACTGGATCAGGCAAGCCACTCCTTTTACCTGGATACTTCCCATGATTCACTGCTAGGCATAAGGTGACTCTCTGAATTTTTTGAGATCTCATAAAACCCTATATGAAAAGAAAGAAGAAACAAACAAGAGGCAAACTCATTTAAGAAAAAGATTTTCCTAGGGGGCTATGAACATACAACCTAGTCCAGTGTGGGGAAAGGGCTCTCCCTACTCATCATCTAGAGATCAGATTATTTTTTTCTTTGCACTAATATATCTACATAGTGTTAATTTTTCTGTATTTTTAATTTTTATTTTATTTCTATAACTTGAATGTTTTTTAGTTCAAAATTTTCTCCCTTCCTCCAGCCACTGCTCCACTCATTGAGAAAGGAAGCAATATGGTACCCATTATACACATGAAGGCAGGTAAAATGCATTTCCTTATTGGCCATGTTGACAGAAAGAAAGAAGAAGGAAGGAAGGAAGGAAGGAAGGAAGGAAGGAAGGAAGGAAGGAAGGAAGGAAGGAAGGAAAGCAAAGCAAAATAAAGAAAGAGAAAAACAATATGATTCAATCTGCATTCAGAGTTCATAATTTCTCCCTGATAGCATTTTTCATCATGAGTCCTCAATTGCCTTGGATCATTATATTGATAACATTTCATACTTGAACATCATTACAATATTGTTGTGACTTTTTACCATGTTCTCCTGGCTCTGCTCACTTCACTTTACATCAACTCAAATAAGTCTTCCTGGGTTTTTGTTGTTGTTGTTGCTTTGTTTTTTTTCCAAATCATTTTTTTCCAAAATCATTCCTGTTGTCATTTCAGTGCAATACTAGTCCATCACAATCACATACCACAACTTGTTTTTGATACCACAAAAAGAACTACTATAAATATTTTTATACATTGATTTTTTGCTTTGATCTCATTGAGATGCATAGCTAGTAGCGGTAGTATTGAGTCAAAGGGTATGCAGAGTTGTATAGACCTTTGGACACAGATCCAAGTTGTTTTTCAGAAAGGTTAAACGAGTTTACAACTTTACCAACAGTGAGTTTGTGTACCTATTTTCTGTAATTCCCTCCAACACTTATCACTTTTCCTTTCTTTGTTATTAGCCAATCTGATAGGTATGAGAATACCTCAGAGATGTGTGAATTTACACTTCTCTAATCAATAGTGATTTAGAGGATTTTTTTATATGACTCTTAATAGCTTTGATTTCTTCTTCTGAAAACTGCCCACAAGTATCTTTTGACCAGTTATCAACTGGGAAATTGGTCTTATTTCTGTACACTTGGCTCAGTTTCCTACAAGTTTGAGAAATTAGGTCATTAACAAGCCTAATTAAAATTTGCTGTAATTTTTTTTTACCGGTTTCTAATTTTGACTGCATTCTTTTTTCTTTGTGTAAAACTTTTTTAGTTTAATGTAATTCAAATTATCCATTTCACCTCTCATGATCCTGTCTGTGTCTTACTTAATCATAAACTCTTCCCTTATCTATAGATTTAAGTAGTAAATTTTTATAAGTTCCCCAATTTGCTTATGAAATCACCCTTTTGGTGAAAAATCATATACCCATTTTGTTCTCCAGTACAGAGAATGCCTATTCTTGGTTTTAGGGTGATATTTCTTTTTATTTTAAGAGAAACTCCACTTATTTCTATTCTTTCTAGTGTTTTTTTTAAAGGGAATGCTATATTCTGTCAAAAATTTTTCTGCATCTATTGATGTAATTGTATAGTTTTTGCTGTTTTTCATTATTGGTATGGCCAATCACATTTATTTTAAATTAATATTGAACCAATCCCGAATTCTTGGCATAAATCCCACCTAGTCAGAGTGTATGGTATTTGTGATGTATTACTGAAGTGTCTAAGTATTCTATTTTAAATATATATATATATATATATATATATATATGTATGTATTCATTAGGGAAATTGGTCTATAATTTTCTTTCTCTGTTTTTGCTCTCTTTAGTTGAAGTATCAAAAACATATTGTTTCCTAGAAGGTAGTAAGACTCCACTTATTTTTTTTCAAAAAGTTTATGTAGTATTAGAATTAGTTATTCTTTAAATGCTTGGTAGAATTCATTTGTAAATTCATATGGCCCTGGGTATATTTTTTTTCCCCTTGGGTAGCTCATC
>CM053591.1:62814409-62840612 GCA_028646515.1 Pseudochirops corinnae
CCTCTTTTGTTAGTCTTGGAATTTATATTTTTGCAAATACTCATCCATTTCACTTAGATTGTCAATTTTATTGACATATAATTGAATAAAATAGCTCCTAATGTTATAATTTTGTCTTCATTGATCATGTATTTATCTTTTTTTTAATTTTTAATACTGGTAATTTGGATTTAGAGAATTCTGATTTTCATTGATGACAGGAAGTAAGAAAATAAATTTGACTCATTAGTGCCTTTTTCATGCACACTCATTTTTGGCTCAGAAGCCAAATAAAAGACTTCCTGGTATCACACAATCTGCCAACAGAACACACTCAAGGAACACCCATGAATGCTCTACAACGGACATTTGGGCCATTCTTTCTGTATTATTACCTACTTTAAACAACAGGTTCAAATATGCCTGTAGGTTGCCTGAAAATGTTCCCAGTGATGGACCCTCCTTGGCCAATATCTTATCACAGAAGCATTCCTGATAGTTTAATGGGGAAAAAAGTTAAAAAAAAAAAAAGGATATATTTGGGAGTGAGAATACTGGGTCAAGATTGCCATCTCTGACAATGACTTGTCAGTATGTCTGAGCCTCCGTTTCCTCTCGTTTGCAAGATTTTCATAATACTTGCATGACTTCACTATGTAATGGTGCTAAAAGCTCTTGGCAAACTAAAATAACTATCTAATTTAAAAATTATCATTAATTTTATTAAGGATATTGAGTTTAACTCTCTAGAAGCCTTGGGCTTCAGTTGTCATTTTTTTTGTTTTGTTTTATTTTGTTTTTCAGCAGTACAAACACTGTTGAAGCAAAGAAAATGAGAGAATTTAGTCAATGCAGGGGTTTTATTCTCTATCTTTAGATCTCCTTAGGTTCTTTTCCACCCTGCAGTGATAAAAACAACTAATAAAAGGCAAATGGAAAGAGATAACTTTGCTAGGAAAAAAGCTCTCTGAAAGAGAGAGAGAGAAATTAGCATATAGACCACAGAGAAAATAAAGTTAAGACCATCAAGTTTTTGGCATATTATCAAAAAGTGTCTAAAAATTGAAGGGAATGTGTGTGTGTGTATGTGTGTGTGTGTGTGTGTGTGTGTAGTGTGTAGTGTGTATCAGCACCCCTGTGTAAGATTTCTTGAACCCAATCTTTTAGTATTTGGTTTAGAGGAGAATAATTTCAGTGTTTCTACCAACTGCTGCACTTATATAATGCCCAGTAATAAGTACTTTGTGTGAAGTACTTTAACTGAAAATCTCAGAAGCACTAAGTGCATGCCTTCCAAAGCCCAAACCCTTCAATAATTCTGTAGACTCACAATGCCAACAGTGGGGGTCAAAGCTATTTTTGAATGAGGAAATATGATTTGCAAAGTACACATTAGGACTTTATGTCATAAACTCAAGATTCTCTCTCTATAGTTGAGGATGCAATTATTTGGTGGACCTTGGCTATGGTAAATCCCTTTTCAAAAACTGAGGCATAGGGAGTACTCATTGAGTATCTCAGGCAGCTGTCTACCTGTGGATTGAATTTGACCAGCCTGCCTGTTTTTGTAATGTCCTAAGCTAATGAATGAAAAGTACACTTTTTTTTTATTTTTCAAATACAACAAAACTTTATTAAAAAATATAAAAAAAAAAACCACATTTTTTAAGCTAGTAGGCTGTCTGAAAACAGACAACAAATGGAATTTGGCACACAGGTCTTAGATGCTAACTTCTGAAAACTTCCTATTAAGAATAATTGCTTCCTATCCCATGAATAGTGATAAATACTACTTAAAAAAAATTATGGATATACCCTTGTACTAAAGGTACATGACATTTTTATTTTCAGAACTGCAAGGAAATGGATGATTGCTTAAAAGAATAATGTGAATTAACAGTGTACTTGGAATAATTTGTTTCACTAAAATTGTTAAAGGGATATCAAAACCCTATTTGACAATGACTTAATTGAGGAACTGATCAAATTTAGAGGATTTATGAGCTGATCAGAAGCAAACTGTATCCAAACACACCTAAGCAACTTTCACAATTGTGTTTTTGTACACTTGTTAGTCTGTTTGAGTTTTTAAAGTATTTTTAAAATAGAATCAGAAGATTGAACAGTGTTATGATGTAACGCCATGCACAAGCAGATTCCCAAAAGAACGCTACTGTGAACAGCTTTTAAGGTTCAGATTACACAGTATAGCGAACACTCCATTTATTCCATTACAAATCAAGGCAAACATTCACAATATATCACAATATAACATTCACAGTATTACATCTTATCACAGAAAATACCAATATAGTGTTCATAATAGCTTAACATTAGAATGGCCACAGTTTTTACTACAGTGACCACAATATTTAGAACAAAGAACAAAAGAATAATTATCTGGTTTCTGTAAGGGGGAAACTCTCCTCACTTAATCATTCAATCAATTCACAATACAATAATCAATCTTCCACTCATGTGGCAATCCTAAACTTAATCAGTAACTTATCTAACAAACAGTCACTAAATACAATCATTAGAAAAACCACACAAACCCTCCACCCCTTGGTGTCCAGCAAACACCATTTTCATCCAAGGGGAGGCCTTTTCTTCATCTTGACTTGGGGTGGTCTCTCAGATTCCCTGGATCCCCTTCCATGGTCACAGCTCCTACCTGAATCCACCAAACAGACACATGGATTCAGGGGAAGACAGCTCCCAGGTCTTCATCTAGTCCTCAGAGGTAGAAAGCTCCCAGGTCCTTGTCCAATCCTCAGGGCAGTGGCTGGCACACACTAAAGTTCACAGGGTCTAGTACATCTCAAACCCTCAAGGATCAGCCAGGCCATGCACAAACAAAGTCTTATCCTGGTCATGGTTCTTCAGTCCTCCAGCAGTTCAGGACCCAGTAGAAAACTTAGCATTCCAAGAAGCAGCAGCAACACTGGCCTTCCAGGTGGCAGCAACAGCCACTTCAGCCTTCCCCAGATTCTGGTCTCAATAAAAACTCCAACTCAGTTCTCAGTCAGCTTCCAGATGCTGGGAGAGAAACTTTCTCTCTCTCTCTCAAGAAAACTCCAACTCACTTATTCAGTTCAGTAGCCCAGCTCCCAGATTCTGGGACAATACTGCTTCCTCCAACGGGACCCACCAGGAGGAACATTCCTGATTCTGTCTCTAGAACTCTTCTTATATACACACACTGGCCTCCTGTCTCAGCCAATTCCCTCCAGCCATGTCAGGACAGGAGAAGAGCTCACACCTTTGGTACTTAGCCCTAAGTTACTAAGTGCTAAATAATGCTAAGTTGATTACTGTTATATATGAACAGAGAAAAGAAGGTTGAGTCCAGAGTGAGAACACTTGGCTCAAACTCCAGCTATAACACTGGGCAATGTTTTGAACATCATTAACTTCTCTGGACCCCAGTTTTCTCATCTGCAAAGTGAGGGCTTTGGGCTAAATAAGTATAGATTTAATTGTGCAAAGGGCTTGTGAGGACTTCCAGTGCAACCACCTAATTTTAAAGATGAGGAGACAGAGGTGCATAGAGATTCAGTGATTTCTTCAGGTTCACAAAGGTTGTAGATACTGAAGCACAGCTGCTCTGACCCTAAATCCAGCACTCATTTCACCACACCAAGTTTTCTCCTCTCCAAAATCCTTTTTAATTCTGGTGCCAGTCATCATCCAACTACCAATTTTTATTCTCATTTTGTCATTCTTTTACAAGAACTGGTGAAGCAATAGTTTTCTCCAGCTTTCAAATGATTACTAGAATTCTCTGTAACACTTTGTTTTTCCCTCTATAGGTGATTTCTTTGAGAGCAGGTACTGTCTTTGCCTGTTTTTGTATGACTAGAGCTTAGCACAGTCCCAATCCATCATAGATCTTTAATAAGCTCTCATTGACTGACTAACCAGAGATCACAGGTTTTTTACAGGTGTGTAACTTTTTATGGCAAACTTTTAAAAAATTTTCAAAGTACCTCTCCCCAGCACAATCACTCTTCCTTATTTCTTATCACAATGGCTCTAGTAAGAGATCAAATTTTCTATTTTAAGTTAGAATAATGATACCTATAAATTCAGAGGGTGAGGATCTTTCCCTCTAATGGGGCCTGGTAGACTCTTCATAAACTACTTTGTTCCAGTTGTTGGAACATGAAACTAGGCATAAACAAAACCTCTTTCCTTATGATCCTCATTCTATTCTCCAAAATAAAGATTAGGTTTTGCTCATGTCTAGTGTCTCCCCAAAAAATATCATTAAGATCTTTTCAAGAAAGGTAGCAGATGACACAACACATGAAATGTAGGACAGCTACTTATTTCAAAAGAAATGCTAATGCATGAATCGTAATACATGATGCTATTCAATCCAATAGGAGGATGAACAATGATTCTTAAATTACTTCTCCTCAATGTATTTTACAATTCTATTGTTTTTCCAATGAGATTTTTTTCATTTCTTTCACATTCTATATTTTTCATTCTTGTGTTTTTTTCTCTATTTCTTGATGTCACATGAAGTCATTAGCATTCACTGGTCCAATTCCAATTTTTAGGGAATGATTTACTTCAGTGAGCTTTTGTATCTAATTTCCCATTTTACCAATTCTGTTTTTAAAGGAGCTCTTCTTTCCAGTGGATTTTTGTGCCTCTTTTACTATTTGACTCATTCTTTTTTTTTTTTAAGGTGTTATTTTCTTCAGTATATTTTTGTGCCTCCATTACGGTATTATTGACACTTTTTCATGATATTCTTTCATTTCTGATTTCTTTTCCCAATTTTCCCCCTACCTCTCCATAATTTGCAAAGTTCTTTAGGAGGTTTTCTTTTTGGGCCTCAGACCAATTCATATTTTTCTCTGAGGCTTTAGATATAGCAGTTTTGATTTTATTGTCTTCTTCTGAATTTCTGTTTTGATCTGTCCTGTCAGCATGGTAAGTTTCTGTGGTCATGTTCATTTTTTGTTGATTTCTCCTTTTTCACAGCCCATTTCTTCACTTTTAACTCTATGTTAAAGTGGGACTCTACTTTCTGGTGTAGAAGGGGCACTATCCTAAGCTTCAGACTTTTCTTACTTAGAGCTAGTTCTGGGAGTATGTAAGTTTTCAATTCTACTGATGTTGTATGATTGAAGGACAGATATGTTTATTATTATTCCTGTGCTCTGTTTTATACACAACTACAATTTTTTTTATTTTTTTAATTTAATTGATCTAATTACTTTTAGTTTACAAAATTTTGTTCCAGAATCCCTTGAGTTTCAAATTTTCTCCCCTCCCTGATCCCCACCCCCACCCCATGGTGGCATGCAATCAAGTATAGGATCTGCAGATACTTTCATATTAGACATTAATCTGGTTGTAAAGAAAAGTTATAACTAATGGAGTGAACAATGGGAAAAAAGAAACAAACCCAAACATGGAAAAGAACAATAGCATGTAGATTGCTTCAGTCTCTATTTAAACTCTGATCTTTCTAGATATTTCAATGAATGTAAATATCTCATTCCACACCAAGAGTTGTAGAGTTGTCTTATACCTGTGTGTTGCTGAGAAGAGTTCAGTTTATCAAGGTTGATCATCACACATACAATGTGTCTGTGATTGTGTACAAATTTTTCCTGGTTCTGCTCTTCTCACATAAGCATCAGTTTTTATAAGCCTCTCCAGGTAAATATAAAGTGCATCTCCTCCCCATTTCTTATAGCACAATAGTATTTCATTACATTCATATACCAAAACTTGTTTAGCCATTCCTCAATTGATGGGCATCCCCTTAATTTCCAGTTTTTTTGCCACCACAAAGAGAGCTGCAATAAATATTTTTGTACATATGGGTCTTCTATGATCTCTTTGGAATACAACCCCAGAAGTGGTATTACTGGGTCAAAGGGTATGCTCTTTGGGCATAGTTCCAGATTGCTCTACAGAGTGGCTAGATCAGTTTGCAGCTCCACCAACAATGCATTACTGTTCCAATTTTTCTGCATCCTCTCCAGCATTCATAATTTTGTTGATTTGTCATCTTAGCCAATCTGGCTGGTAAGATGTGGTACCTCAGAGTTGTTTTGATTTGCATATCTCTAATCACTAGTGATTTGGAACATTTTTTCATATGCTTATAGATATCTTTAATTTCATCTTGTGAAAACAGCTTATTCATATCCTTTGACCATTTATCAATTGGGGAGAGGCTTGTATTCTTATAGATTTGACTCAATTCTTTGTATATTTTAGAAATGAGGCCTTTATCAGAGACACTGGTTGTAAAAATTCTTTCCTAATTTTCCACTTCCCTCCTGGTAACATTGTCTTTGTTTGTACAGAAGGTTTTCAATTTAATATAATCAAAATTATCCATTTTGCATTTTATAATGCTCTCTAACTCTTGTTTCACTGTGAAATCTTCCCCTCTCCGTAGATCTGACAGGGAAACTATCCCTTGCTCTCCCACATTGCTTACAATATTAGCCTTTATATCTAGATCATGAACCCATTTCAATTTTATTTTGGTGTATTGTGTTAGATATTGGTCTATGCCCAATTTCTGCCATATTATGTCCCAGTTTTCCCAGCAGTTTTTGTCAAATAATGAGTTCTTATCCCCCAAACTGGGGTCTTTGGGTTTATCAAAAATGGATTACTATAGTCATTGACTACTGAGTCTCATGTACCCAATCTATTTCATTGATCCACTATTCTATTCCTCAGCCAGTACCAAGTAGTTTTGATGAGTGCTGCTTGATAGTAAAGATTAAAATCTCATATGGCTAGGCCACCTTCCCTAGCATTTCTTTTTATTAATCACCTTGATATTCTTGACCTTTTGTTCTTCATTGTGAATTTTGCAACTATTATGTGTGAAAAGTGCTTTATAATTGTGTTCATATAATTCCTGCATTTGTTTGGCAGGTAGATTCCCAAATATTTTATAATGTCCATAGTAACTTTAAATGGAATTTTTCTTTCTATCTCTTGCTGTTGGATTTCATTAGAGATATATAGGAATGCTCAGGATTTATGTGGGTTTATTTTATATCCCGCAACTTTGCCAAATTTATTTATTATCTCAAGTAGTTGTTTACTTGATTCTCTAGGATTCTCGAATTATATCATCATATCATCTGCAAAGAGTGAAAGCTTAGTATGTTTTTTGCCTAATTTGATTTCTTCAATTTACTTTTCTTCTCTTATTGCTACTACAAACATTTCTAGTACCAAATTGAATAAAAGGGGTGATAGTAGACATCCTTGTTTCACCCCTGATTGTAAATGCTTCAAGCTTATCCCCATTATATATAATACCTGCTGATGGTTTTAGATAGATGCTACTTATTATTTTAAGGAAGATTCCATTTGTTTCTATACTTTCTAGTGTTTTTAATAGGTGTTGTATTTTGCCAAAAGGCTTTTCTGCATTTATTGAGATAATCATATGGTTTCTGCTAGTTTTGTTGTTGATATGATCAATTATACTGATAGTTTTGTTGATATTGAACCACCCTTGCATTCCTGGAATGAATTCTACCTGATCAAAGTGCATTATTCTTCTGATGATTTGCTACAGGTTTTTTGCTAATATTTTATTTAGAATGTTTTCATCTATATTCATAAGAGAAATTGAATTTTCTTTCTCTGTTTTGTCTCTTCCCAATTTAGGTATCAGCACCATGTTTGTGTCATAAAAAGAATTTGGTAGGACTCCTTCTCAAATTTTCCCAAATAGTTTGTAAAGTGTTGGAGTCAATTGTTCCTTAAATATTTGATAGAATCAAGAGCAAAGCCATCTGGCCCTGGAGATTTTTTCCTCGGGAGTTCATTGATGGCTTGTTCAATTTCTTTTTCTGAGATGGGGTTTTTTAAGTACTTTATTTCCCCTTCAGTTAGTCAGGGCAACTTGTATTTTTGTAAATATTCATACATTTCACTAAGATTGTCAGATTTATGTGCATATAATTGAGCAAAATAATTCCTAAATATTATTTTAATTTCCTCTTCATTGGAGGTAGATTAACCCTTTTCATTTTTGGTCTTTGTAATTTGGTTTTCTTCTTTCTTTTTTTTTTATCATATTGACTAAAGGTTTACCAATTTTTCTGGTTTTTTCATTCTTTTATTTTTTAAACATGCTTTTAGGGTAATATGCTAATTTAAAAATACATATTTATTTATTTCAACTTCTTTTTAGTGAATTTCAAATTTTCTCTTTCTGTCTCATTGTCCTTCACCCGTTATGAAGACAAGATATGTGATGTCAATTGTATGTGTGAAATAGTTCAAAACGTGTTTGTATATTAGGCACATTGCAAGAAAAATTTTTAAAAAGTGGGGAAAATATGCTTCAGTCTACATGTAGAATCCATCAGTTTTTTTCTGTGGAGGTGAATAGCATTTTCATAATGTCTTTCAGAATTGTTTTGGATTATTATATTGTAATGGTAATGAAATTTGGAGATGCGCCTGTATTGGCTTGGTTTTTGGGTTGAGTGTTAAAACCCAGAGCTTGTGAATCCCACTTGTGGGATAGACTTGTTGATGTGAAGAGACAGCGCTGAACTGGGAGGAGCCATGAATTAGGAAAGAGGCCCAAGCCTAGAGAAGGTCAGAAGGACTTTGGGAGAGCAGTATCCAGTATTGTGGAGCCTGAGTTTCTCAGAGAAAGACTGCTAAGAGCCCATTGGAACTGCCACCTGGAACTGCCAAGGACTGAGGAGGCATGGCTGTGATGCTGGCATTTTGTCTGTCTGTTTTGATGTTGTTTTGCCAGATTCACCTGAGGGTAAAGGACAGTGCTGCTGTTGTAGAGCTCCTGGAACCTGGCTGTTGGTTCAGAAGCCCTGAAGGAGGATTTTCTTGTGGTACCTGCACAGAAATCCTGGAAGGTGGCCTTGCTGATGTTTTCAGGGGTTCTGGGGCTGTTCTACAGGCAGAGCAAATACTTGATGAGTATACTGGCTATGACTTTGTTGAGCCCTGTCTCCACAGGAACTGAGATTGCTAAGGGTTTGTCTCCAGTGAAGATGAAAGAAGGCCCTTTCCTTCGGTATTCAATGCTGAGCTTAACCTTGTTAACTTAAGGGTGAATGGCCTTTTGTGCTCTCCTGCCCCTTTTGAGATTCAGGGTTGGGAAGCCTTTGAGTGATTGACCAAATGAATGTACTTTGTTTATGGTTAGAGACTAATCTCCATTTGAGAAGAGACTTTTGACTGACTAAATGAATATACTGTTTAGGGGTGGAGTAGTACCTGGATTGAATGGAGAACTTACTTGCTAAAGGAAAAAGTTATACTGTATTTTGACTTTTTCTGTTCTGTTAATGTTTCCTGAATAAATGGGGTTTCCTATGCTGGTCATCGAACCTTGGAAGTTGCCTTTGCTTGCCATTACATATATTGATCAGAATATCTAAGTCTTTTACAGTTAATTATTGTACAGTATTACTATTACTGTTTATAATGTTCTCTTGGTTCTGTTCACTTCACTTTGCCTCAGTGCATATGTCATCTCTTTCTTTTTTTTCTGAAACTATCCTGCTTATTCTTTCTTATATCTTATATCTTATATGTATTCTGTCACAATTATATACCATAATCTGTTCAGCAATCCCCCAATTTATGAGCAACCTCTCATTTCCAATTCTTTGCTCATTTTGATATTTGAGGAGTTCTTCAGTTCATTTTTGTACTGACGAGGTACCTTTGAACATTTTGGGGTGATCTTATAACTAACATTGTTGTAACTTCATTCTGTAAAAATCTCATTTGTGTGCAGTACCTAGGTATGTGATATCAGTTTGTAACATCAGCCTGTTGTAAAAGCCATAAAGCATTAACTCTGTCCCTTGCCTGCCCCCAGCCTAAAGGTATTTCCTCTGAAACCATTTACTATATAGCTATGATAATGAATTCTTTTAAAAGTGTTACTTCCTTTTGTTCTAGTAAACAAGACTCATCCATTTGCAGACTGGAAGGGTACTTCTCATTTAAATTTGACCTCAAATCTGACCACTGGTTGACTTTATGACATTTCAAGACAAAAACCACACCTCTTGCTCCTAGCCCCCTGGAGTTTCTCCCAGTGAATTATGGACAAAACACATGTGCAGTTGATTTACAAGGTGCGTGTTTCTTTAAATAGAGATCACTCTCAGGCTCCTCCCAGGTCCCTCCCTAATACCACCTTTGTACACCTAGTTAGCCTAATGAACCTATGACTGACAGTTTTGTGTCTTTAAAAATGCATCTCTAGCCCCTGTTCTTTGCAGGCTATCTGCCCACTGTAGAGCATCACACTAAAGCTCCTAGAACTTTGCAGACTTTTTCCTATCACACCTCCTGCCTGCTGCAGAGCGTCACACTTTGCAGGATTTTTCTAGCAGGTTTTCTTTCTACTCCCCACCCCCCCACCCACTGAAAAGCATCACACTAACTTGATAATTCTACTTTAAATCCCTGTCAGCTTGCAGGTTTCCTAGTCCCTTTGCCTCAGTGTAACAATAAACTCTTGTAACTCTGCCAAGGACAGCTGAGTCCAGCAATTCTTTTCAGACAATGAACCTAGAAAGGATTTCAATAGAAATTCCCCCTACTTATACCTCTTCATTTTCTCCTTTCTCGGTTGACTTTTTATTTTTAAGGAATTACTTCTTCAGTTAATTTGTGTGTGTCTTTTACCATTTGGACAATTCTATTTTTTCAATATTTTGTGTGCCTCTTTTACCAAGCTATTGATTCTCTTTTTATAATTTTCTTGCATATTACATTTCCTAATTTTTACTCTAGAATTCAACTCTTTCTTTAATTTTTCCAGGTATTCTTGTTTAACTTCTGTCCAATTAGCCTTTTATTTTTTCCTTTGAAGTTTTGATTATAGATATTTCACATTGTTATCTTCTTCTTAGTTTGTGTTTTGTTCTTTCCTGACACTGTAGTAGAATTTTATGGTCAAGTTATGTTTTTTTTGTTTGTTTGTTTGTTCTTGTTTGGTCATTTTCCCAGTCATTTGGTTGATTTTGAACTTTCTGTTAAGGTTGAACTCTATTCACCTGGAGCTGGGGAGGCACTGTCCCAAACTTAAAGCTTTTTTTGTGTTTCTGTTTTCAGAGGTAGTTCTGGGGGTTTACAAGCTCTTGGTGCTTCCAAGATGGTTTGATATGAAGAGTGATATCATTACTGCTCTCCTGGTCTTTACTCAGGAAGTGCCCCTTCTCCCCTGTAGCTGCAAGCATAGCACTCTTCAGGCCCCTGGAACTGTTTCCAGGATGCTCTGTTGACCTCTCCTCTCACAGTAGTCACTATTACTGTTTAGACCTACTGCCCAGAACTGCATATGGGCAATAGAGTTTCCAAAGAGTGTCAAGTGTTGGACCTAGAGTCAGCAAAGAGTCCCCTCTACTGTCTTACTGACAAGTTCTCTGACTCTTCCCATCTCTGTGCTGAGAGCTCCTCAAGCTGCTGCTACTGTTGTCACTGTTGCTTCCAAAGTCACTGCTAGTGTTACAGCCAGGTGGGCTCATGGTTGGCCCTCACCCATATGTCTCAGAACTCTCCTATCCACCTCCAAAGTTGTCTTAGATTTGAAAAAATGCCTCACCTTTGTCTTTTGTTGTCTCTGTTGCTCCAGAATTTTATTTTGGATGTTATTCTAAAGTTATCTGGACTAGAATATTGGGAAAGTTTGACAAGGTTGCTGCCTCTATTCTATCATCTTGGCTCTTTAACCACTTGTTTTACCTCTGTGTGAATAATAATGTTTCTAGTATCTTTTTCATCAACCATAAATTGTTGGATTTTTTTTTTCCTAATCCATTCTATTGTCATTTTGGCTTTTGTGAATGAGTTGATATTGTTCACATTCAGAGTTATAATTGTTAATAAGGCATTTTCCTCTTTTTCTTTTATATTTTTTATCATTTTATTTAATATTTTTCTCTCTCTTTTTCACCCACTGCACTCTTTATAAAATAGAATTGGGGAAACAAAAGAAACATAATTATTGCTTGTGATCTAAATTTGAGGTAATTTTGTCCTACTGAACTGATCTTCATATATTCACATACCCTAGACTCTAATCACTAGTCCTCTTTTTAAAATTCCCCTATTATGATCCACTCTTAAAGTTTGAAGGCTTTTTTTTTAAAGTAGAGCAATTCCCTACTTTTATGTCACCATCTCTGTAGACCCAGACCTTTCCTTGCCTGCCTATAGACGTTTAGGTATCTCTAAACCAAATTCCTAGAGAGTATGCTAACACCTTTTTTTTCTGTCCAGTTCAGATGAGTGGTATTTTTGATATGTCCACATCCCACCTGCACCTCCATGTTTTTTAACTTCATGTTTTCCCAATATGATAAATATAAATTTCCTCTCCATATCTTCTTTGGTATCATCCTTTCCAATTTTTTTTTTCATGTCTTAAGATCAACAAATTGAAAGAATGTGAAAAACCAGAGCCTACAATTGCTTTTCTTTATTCCACCTGTGATAATTACAACTGAGGGATCCTGAAGAGAAATTTGTATTACCTCTCCATGTTAGAATATAAACAATATATTATCATTTAGATTCTTCCAATTGCTCAAATATATTTATCTTTCCAATACTCTCCTGTATTTGTATTCCAAAGATTATATCCAGTATTTTCTTCAATAATGTTTGAAAACCTCTTTTCTTTTAAAGGTTTTTTTTTCCTTCTCTTATATGGACATATAATTATTTCATAAGTCCTTATATTTGTTTCTTTAATATGATATCTTTGACCAGGCTAAAGACAAGATAGAAAAGAGAGCCACCTACAGCAGCCTGAATGACCACCTATCTTGAAGATAGACATTCTACTAATAGAGGTTCAATCCTTAGGGCTTTGAAGATTTTTTGAAGTTTGACTACCTTCTATTAAAATGCAAATTTCCCCAGGAATATTAGGACATTATGTTAATAACTAACCCATTAGCAGGATTAATTGACACTCCTCCATCCACCTATTAACACCAGAGGAAGATACTGTAAAAATGGACCCTGGGCTATTACTTTAACTAACTCCCTTTTTTACCCTGACCATTATCTTTCATCCTCCAGCTACCTCTTTACATAATCTTGTATGTAGACCTATAATTTAAAGTCCCTCTGCTTAGAGTATCTTCATCCCTTAGACTCACAATAACATTTGTTCTCCTTCAATTCTTCAGTTAGTAATAAACACTAACAAGGAAAAGATAATAGCTTCAGTTTCCTTCTCCAAAACATCTCACTCCCTATCCCTCTTCTTTCTCCAATATGTTTCTTTCTATTAGCATTTTGGTGTCAGTATTTTAAACATTTAGAATCAATATGCTACTAGAAAATACATATCCACTGTCTTGAACACTGTCAAATGATTTATTAATATTATGAGAAAGTTAATAAGGAACCATTAATGAACAGATCTTGAATTTTAAAAACAGAAACTTTGCTTAGCCAGAATAATATTATTCCAAGGGAAATTCACCTGATTTTCTTTGTATCTACTTCTTTCCCCATCAGCTAAGTAATACAAAATTCCCAGCCAAATTTAAAATTCCCAAAAGGAAATAATCATTCTCCTCTAACTCATGTATCATCATCCCATCAAACAAGGTTTACTTCATAAGAATTAGCACTTTTCTCATGAACTTTTCCTTTCCAGGAGAGAACACATTTCTAAGCAAAGTGAAGCCTTGATGTTTACTTGGAAGTCTCATGGATTTGTAGAAGGCAGTTAACTTCTATGTATGTTACCAGAGCTTTGAGAATTAAAAATAAAATATGGACTAGAAAATACTTTATTTTATATTCCTGGATAATATAAAGTAAGATAAAAGACATTTCTAATTTAAAGGAATTGACAAGGATGATGGAAGTTTGGAATGGGGAGTTGTTTGTGTCTTGTTTGTTTCTTTTTTTTTTTTTTATCCTGGGTATAATGTGGATTTACTGTATAACAAATTTCAAGTCACTTCATTTCTTTCTATTTCTTCACTTGCAAAATAATGAAAGTAATATCAACTTTTACTAACTATCGGAGATCTTCACATTTTTTTTTATATTGAGAAGAGCATTGGACTTAGAGTCAAGAGAAGTTTTGTTCCTCATCCCCTCTTCTAACATTTGCAAATATCATTATTTTTAAAATGGGGACATTGATATCTAAGCTATATATTTCAAAAATATAGATTTGTAAAGTCTTAAAAATATCTTAAATAAATATAAATGTCAGTTATCACTAATAAGATTTTTTTTTTCGCAATAAAACAAAATCCATTATCAGCAAGAGGGCTAATGGAAAGCATTTTTTTTTCTCAGTTGAAAGGAGGGACTGAAAGATCACGAGAGGAGAAAATCAAGGCACTTTAGAGCCCCAGAAGTATACTAGTATCCAGACTATTACAACAGAAGGGTCAATCTGACACAAACTGAATATAATCATGAGTATTTAGAGTCTGATATTATTCACTGACCTGCTTAAGGAGTGATATTCTTAGACAGAATTTGCTGCTGCACTAGAACTAGGTGAATTTAACTCCATTCTGCCTACCTCTCTTCTGCTTCATCAAAGTCTGGCAAACTGATATCATTAATCTTATATACTGTTCACTTGCTATCTATATGCTTTTACAAATTTTTTCTAAGTAAACTAACTTTATAAGGAAAACTAATTCTGAATTTTTATACTATCTGAAAGAAAAAAATAAGAAATAAGAACCTTTAGACAAATTGCCTTAGACTTCACCACAAGCTTATGTTGAAGATTTTTTCACTGTCTCTTTCTATCTTTAGAACTGTTTCTGTTTTTGTCTACCTCTTTGTCTCTGTCTCTATCTCTGTCTCTGCCTATCTCTGTATCTCTTTGTTTCTTTGTCTTTCCATATCTGCTCTGTCTTTTTCTCTCTTTCACTGTTTATTTATATATGTATGTTTCTATGTCTTTCTCTTTTTGTGTCTTTTTCTCTGTCACTCTTCATGTCTTTCAGTTTCTGTGTCTGTCTCTGTGTTTGTCTGTCTGTATTTGTTTCTTTGTCTCTATGTCCCACTTTGTTTGTCTGTCTATCTCTGTGTTTATGTGTCTGTCTCCAAAGATAGAGGCTCCGAATATTTATGGTGCAATGAAAAACAAAAACAAAACACTGGTCCTTGAATGGCAAACTGTGACTGGAGTTTCAGTCCTGTCATGTAAACTTGATAGTCAATGAATGTCTATGATTTTCAGTCTCCTCATCTGTAAGATGATAAAATTAAGCTGCTAGATTTAGGAAATTTAATCTAAGTCTGAACAACCTTCTATTAATTTTAACTAGGTCAATTCAACAAACTTTAAGTATCTACTATGCTGAATGCCATAAAAGTTTCAAAGATATGGTAGGACATTTTATGCCTTTAACAAATTGATCTATTAATAGTAATAGTATGAATTAGGAGAGAGAGAGACAGAGAGAGAGAGACAGAGAGAGAGAGAGAGACAGAGAGAGAACTTTAAAATTTACAGGGTACTTTAAGGGAGATAATTCATTCACAACAACTGTAACAAAAAATATAATGTGATTAAGAATATCAGAGTTAAAAACAAAACAACATGAAAATTCTAACATTAAGTAAAACATTTCAGCTAGGGGTTGGCACATAGATAGTCAAGGAAGTCTTTGTGAAAATGAAAACATTTAAGCCAGGTTTTGAAAAATAGACAGGTATGAGACATATTTCTTTAACCCAGTAGTGAATTCCTTTGGATGGAGCACTTGCAGATATGTTTCCTTATGTGGACAGAGGGAAAGAAGGGAATAAGAAAAAGGAGAAGAGGGAGGAAAGGAAGGAAGGGAGGGAGGAAAAAGAAGGAAGGAAGGAAGGAAGGAAGCAAGGAAGGAAGGAAGGAAGAAAGGAAAGAAGAAAGGAAGGAAGGAAGAAAGCAAGGAAGAAAGGAAGGTCCAACTAGTGGACTAATGGGGCAGCTACTACTATACACAGGTACTTGTTCTTCATTGAAGAAGAGACCATGACGTTAAGAAGTTGATGCCGTGACTTACCACTGATTTAAGTAAAGGAAGGCTGTGGAAAATCACCAGCTTTACTCTCTCCTCCAGAACCATCTGGGTCCAGTGGCAAAATATAGATCAGGACAACTGGAGATGGCCCTGGGTACAGTGGGAGACCTTGGCCTTTTTTAGCTAAAGTCTTTCCCAGATCTCAGTCTGTCTGAAGCAACACCATACATTGACTAAAGTTAGGTAAGAAATAAGGCAAAAAAGTTCTCTTTTACCTAGTCAAAAATAAATCAATCTAGAAGGAGAAGACCCTCAAGGTTTCTCACTAAAATAAATAATTGCTTCATATATGAAATTGGAGATATACTTAGTCAGTGATTTATCAGTGAAATGGCCATGATATCCATTATCACTGATGTAGAAAGGAAAGGATCATTGTTGGTTGACAATCTAACTGAATCTGGCCAGAAGAGTGTTACTCATCTATCCATTAATCTCTTTATCTCACTTGAAGTTAGCCACCCTGGTCAGAAGACATCTAATTACAATAAACCTGTAGATAAAAATGCTTTTCAATTTCATTGCATGTTGTGGTCACAGACAACTTGAGCCATATCAAAGAATAAAGGATATGATGTTCTCTCTATATACAAAATCAGTTAAACTCAGGCTTCTGATCTGGTAGAAACTGAAGGAACTCTTAGTCTTCAAGAAAGAGACTCACTTAATCTCTATGTCACAAGGGAAGAATGAATGATAAAGTATCAACCAGTTAATAAGGCCCTATTTAGTTCAACTTAAGTACTCGGAAACAAGTGAGTAGTCAACAGAGTTTTACTCAAAGGAAGAAGCTGCTCTAACATCATCCTCAAGCCTAAACAAAGCCAGAATAACTTTCAAATCAAACACTCAGTGAAAATGTGTTCACCATTCATCAGTGCTGGATAATTATGCACTTTAGTATGATGAATTCAATTAGGAGTTGACTATTGAGTCATCTGTGAACACCTTGGAAAGAATATTTATGTAGTTCCTTTTGTCATGGCATTTTATTGTTTCTCATATCTCTCAGGCTGCAGTCCATTTCAGTCATCCTTCCAAGAAGCCTGCTTCAGGAAAACAATTCAGTGAATTGTCTGGATTGTATTCAGTCAGAACCGGAGCAAAAGATTAGAAAATGAAATTGCCTAAGCTGTATTCTATAATAAATACTGATCAAAGAAATTTAAAATGTGGTAAAATAATGATGAAGTCTAGAGCATGAGGGAAAATTCTTGTGCTGGCTTGCTCTACATTCCTTCCCTCTTCCTTAATATAGCCTTTTTGACCCAGAAATTGTTTCATAGAAGAATGTAGCAGAGCAGAAAATGCCCCTCCAGTAGTTGCCAACTGCAGTCTGAAGCTTTCTTCCTACACTGAAAGTACCTAAAAGGTATCAGGAAAAATGATGTATCCCTTATGTCTCTCTTCTGACACAAGAAATTCAAGATATACTTTGGGAGTCACTAAATTCCTGTGACTGATAATTCTCATTCCCCATTTGAATGGAGTCTGGGAAAATGTGGATATAATATTCCCTTGAAGGGTGGCTATAAGTTCCTTTTATGAACACTCAGACTCCCAAAGCTGGAACTAGAGTACATCTTTTGTTTACCTTTTTGTTATTTCTCCTTTGCTTTTGAAGAAGACGATAGAAATGGAAGGAATGAGTTTACTAATCACCTTGATTTGTTTAAGCTCCCTTATTATCCAGGACAGTTTGAAATAACCTGGTACACAGCAGAACCTTCTTCAGTCAGTCACCTACATGGTCATTGGAAGAAATTGTTGTGATCTCTCTATACTGCTGTGGGAAGTCTTCATATGCTTGGATCAGATATTCCCCTAGCTCACTAATGCTTTGAAGCCTACAGTTACCTTCAAACTGGGTTAGCCCATTTGGCAACATTGTATTCCATGGTTGTGGCCACTGCACATACAATAGCTTCTTGGAGCCAAAAGTGAGAGTTGGGTAAGAGGTAGCCATCAACAATAGATGAGCGCAGTTGAAAAGAGTTCAGCAAGGGGAGCCAAGATGGTTGAGAAACCCCTAGCAGCTCTAATCTCCCCCTCTGACCCTGAAAAACCCAGAGAATATTGCCCCAATGTAAAATCCTGAAATACTGGAACCAACAGGAGGCTTGAGAGTCTTAGACGAAGGGCATGGCTGCAACTGGACTGAGGCTAAAGAGCAGGATCAAGGGAATCCCAACAAGCCTCCCATACAGCCAGAAGGAGATACTGAACCCTAGAGGGGTCATGCCATCAAGCATTAACACCAGAAACCCAGTTGTGCCTTGGCACAACCATGGGAACCAGCAGACACCAGCATGTTGCCAGCCACCAGCAGCTAAGTGTGCCTGAGATCTGTACCAGGAGTGTAGAAGGTGAATCCTGAAATGACCAGACCACCTCTCCCCGCCCCACCTCTCACTATAAACTTCAGTGTAATCCCGGGGAAATGTTGAAAGTCCTGGCCTTGGTCTCAGTCTAGGCACACAGAGAACACAGCACACAAAGTCAATAACCAGGCCCCTAACTCTCAGCATAAGAAATGTCAGAGCCCTCTGTAGCCCAGAAGCAGAGATCCATTTGAAAAACAAGGAAATAGGCAATTACAGTGGGCAAAAAGGAAATTGAAAAAAAAATAAAAATATTAGAACCCTATTATGGTGACCAAGAAGAGGACAGTACTGAGCCTATATCCACATCTGAAACCTCTGAAGGGTATATGAACTGCTCTCAAGACCAAAAAGCATTCTTGGAAGAGCTCAAGAAGGATTTCAGAGCCAAATAAGATAGGTAGAAGATAAATTATCAATTATTATAAAAATTTAATTGGCAAAATGGAAAAAAAAATTCACTGAAGAAAACAGCTCCTTAAAAAGGAAAATTTGTCAGATGGGAAAGTAAGTTCAAAATTTAACTGGAGAAAATAACTCTTTAAAAGCTAAAACTGAATAAATGGAAAAAGAGATTCAAAAAACTAATAGAAGAAAACAATTCACTAAAAATTAGAATAAGACAAAATGAAGCTAATGATTATATGAAGTATCTAGAATCAGTCAAACAAAATCTAAAGAATGAAAAAATAGAAGAAAATGTAAAATATCCTATTGGTAACACAACAGATCCAGGAGAGAGAATATATAAATTATTTGTCTGCTAGAAAGCTATGAAGAAAAAAAAAGAGCCTGACAACATTTTCCACGAAATGATCAAGGAAAACTAACCTAATGTCCTAGAACCAGAGGGTAAAATAATTATTGAAAGAATCCACCAAATACCTCCTAAAAGAGATCCAAAATTGAAAACTCCAATTTCCAGAATTATCAGGTTAAGGAGAAAACAGTGTAAGCAGCCAGAAAGAAACAATTCAAATATTTTGGAACTACTGTCAGGATCACAAAGGACGTAGCTGGGTCTACATTAAAATACTGAAGGGTTTGGCATATGATATATTATAAATCAAAACATCTTGGATTACAACCAAGGATCAACTACCCAGAAAGATTGAGCATAATCTTTCAGGGAAGGAGACGGTAATTCAATGAAATAAGAGACTTGTAAACCTTCCTGATGAAAAGGCCAATATTTAATGGAAAATTTGATCTCTCCATTAAAACAGAGGCAGATTGGAGAATGAATTAAAAACAACAATCCTACAAGATACTATTTACAAGAAACACATTTGAAACAGGCAGATACACATTGGGTAAAGGTAAAAGGCTAGAGTAGAATATATGGTGCTTTAGCTAAAGTAAAAAAAAAGAGAAGAAGAAGCAGGGGTAGCAATCCTAATCTCAGACAAAGCAAAAGCAAAACTAGATATAAAGGAGATAAAGAAGGAAACTACACCCTGGTAAAATGCACCATTGAAAATGAAGCAATATCATTACTAAATGTATATGTACCAAGTGGTATAGCATCGAAATTCTTAGAGGAGAAGTTAAGGGAGTGAGAGGAAGAAAGAGAGAGCAAAACTGTACTTGTGAGGGATCTCAATCTCTGCCTTTCTGAACTGGATAAGTCTAACCTCAAAATAAATAAGAAAGAAGTTAAGGAGATGAATAGAATTATAGAGAAGGTAGATATGATATACCTGTGGAGAAAACTGAACGGGGATAAAAAGGAATATAGCTTCCTCTCAGCTATACATGGCACATACACAATATTGACCATGTACTAAGATATAAAAACCTTACAATTCAGTGAAGAAAGGCAGAAATATCAAATGCATGCTTTTCAGATCATGATGGAATAAAAATTATATGTAATAAAGGGCCATGAAAAGGTAGACTAAAAACTAATTGGAAATAAAACTATGTCATCCTAAAGAATGAGTGGGCCAAATAACAAATCATAGAAAGAATCCATAACTTCATTCAACAGAATGACAATAATATGACAACACCCTAAAACATGGGATACAGCAAAAGCAGACCTTAGGGGAAGTTTTATATCTCTGAATGCTTACATGAAGAAATAGAGAAAAGGAAATCAATGAGTTGAGCATGCAACTGAAAATGCTAGATAAAGAAGAAATTGAAAATCCCCAATTAAATACTAAGTTAGAAATAATGAAAACCAAAGGAGAGGTTATAAATTTGAAATTAAGAAAACCATTGAAATAATACATAAAACTAAAAGCTGGTTTTATGAAAAAATAAATAAAATTGATAAACCTTAAATCAAGTTGATTTTAAAAAAAGAAAGAATAAAACCAAACTACCAGTATCAAAAATGAAAGGTGTGAATTGACCTCCAAGGAAGAGGAAATTAAAACAATAATTAGGAACTATTTTGACGAATTATAGGCCCATAAATTTGACAATCTTAGTGAAATGCATATTTGCAAAAATATAAATTGCCTGGATTAACTGAAGAGGAAGCAAAATACTTAAATAACCCCATCTCAGAAAAATAAATCAAATAAGTCATCAAATCTCCAGGGTCAGATGGATTGGAAAAGAAGGAGTCCCACCAAATTCTTTGTATGATACAGATATGGTACTTATACATAAATTGGTAAGAGTCTAAATAGAGAAAGAAAATTATAGACCAATTGCATTCATGAATATAGATACAAAAATTTTAAATAAAAGATTAGCAAAAAGGTTGCAACAATTTATGAAAATAATACACTTTGATCAGGTAGGATTTATTCCAGGAATTCAAACTGGTTCAATATTAGGAAAATTATCAGTATAATCGAACATATTAACAACAAAACTAGTAGCTGGAGAGGCTAGGTGGCACACTGAATAGAAAGTCATCCCTGGAGTCAGGAGGACCTGAGTTCAAATCCGGCCTCAGACACTTAACACTTACTAGCCATGTAATTTTGGGGTAGTTACTTAACCCCAATTGTCTTACCTTTCCCCCTCCTAAAAAGGAAAAATAAAATAACCTAATAGAAACCATATGATTATCTCAACAGATGAAGAAACAGTTTTTCACAAAATAAAACATCCATTCCTATTAGAAACACTAGAAAGCATAGGAATAAATTGAGTTTCCTTTAAAATTATAAGTACCATCTATTTAAAACCATCAGTAAGTGTTATATGTAATGGGGACAAGCTATAAGCATTTCCAGTAAGTTCGGCATTGAAAAAAGTATATCCACTATCACCCCCCTTATTCAATTTGGTACTAGACATGTTAGCTGTAACAATAAGAGAAGAAAAAGATATCAAAGGAATAAGATTAGGCCAAGAAGAGACTAAGATTTCACTCTTGGTAGTTAATATGGTGATAGAGAATCCTAGAGAATCAGGTAAAAAAGTTACTTAAAATAACATGCAACTTTAGCAAAGTTGCAGGATATAAAATAAAGCCACATAAATTCTCAGCATTACTATATATTTCTTTTTTTATTATTTTTTTAATAACTCAAAGCAGAGAGTAGCAACTAGTACATAAAATGATATCAGTGAGAGTGCAAAAAAAATTTCCAAAGGTTAGAATTATAGTATTAATCAATAAGTTGAAATTTAACAGGGATAAATATAAACAATTGCACTTGGGCTCAAAGAATCAACTTTACAAATATAGGACATGAGAAGTGCAGCTAGACAACAATTCCTATGAAACAATATGGGAGTTTTTATTTATTTTTTTTAGAAGTGGGAGGAAGATTCATATGTACAAAAATATTTATTGCAGCACTCTTTGTGGTGACAAAAAACTTGAAATTAAGGGGATGTCCATTAATTTTGGAATGGCTAAACAAGTTGTGGTATATGAATGTAATAGAATACTATTATGCTATAAGAAATGGGGAGAAGACAGTCTTCATATCCACCTGGAGAGGATTATACGAACTGATGCTAAGTGAGAAGAGCAGAACCAGGAAAAACTTGTACACAATCACAGGCACATGATATATGTGACAACCAACTTTGATAAACTGGACTTTTCTCAGTAACATACAGTTATAAGACAACTCTACAAGGCTCAGTATGGAAGGAGATTTCTACATTCAGAGAAAGATCTAGAGAAACCAGAGTTTAAATGGAGACTGAAGCAATCTGCATGCTCTCATTCTTTTTCATGTTTGGTTCTCTCCCTTTTTTCCCATTGTTCACTCCATTGGTTACAACCCTTCTATACAACCAGACTAATGTCCAATGTGAAAGTATTTGCAGATCCTATACTTGATTGTATACCATCATGGTGGGAGGGGGAAGAAGGGGAGGAAATTTGAAACTCAAGGGATTGTGGAACTGAATCTTGAAAACTAAAAGTAAGTTTAAAAAATCAATTAAAATTAAAAAAAAGAATTCCTCTATATTTCTGACAAATCCCAAGAGCAAGAAAGCGAAAGAGGAATTCTATTTAAAGTTACTGTGGATATTATAACATATTTTGGAGTCTACCAACCGAAACAAATCCAGGAACTATATGAACACAATTACAAAACACTTTTCACACAAATAAAGCCAGCTCTAAATAATTGGAAAAACAGCTGTTGCTCATTGTTAGGTTGAAGTAATATAATACAAATGACAATTTTACTTAAATTAGTTTACCTATTTAGTGCCATACCAATCAATCTACCAAAAAATCATTTTATACTGCTAAAAAAAATTAGTTACAAAATTCATCTGGAAAAACAGAAGATCTAAAATATCAAGGGAATTAATGAAAAGAAATGCTAGGGAAGGCGACCCAGCCATACCAGATTTTGAATTGTATTATAAAGCAGCAGGCATCAAAATTTCTTGCTACTGACTGAGGAATAGAGGATAGGATTATTGGAATAGATCAGGTACTCAAAACAAAGTAATCAATAACTATAATAATATACCATTTGATAATCTCAAAGACCCCAGCATCTGGGATAAGCACTCACTATTTGACAAAAAATGCTGGGAAAATTGGAAAATGGTATGTCAGAAACTGGGCATAAACCAGTATCTTATACCATACACCAAAATAAAGTCTAAATGGGTTTACAATCCAGATGTAAAGGATGATATTGTAAGACATCTGGAAGAGAAAGGAATAGTTTACCTGTCAGATTTAAGGAGAGGAGAAGAATTTATGACCAAATAAGAGTTAGAGAGCATTACCAAATGAAAAATGAATAATTTTGATTACACCAAATTGAAAATGATTTGTACAAAAAAATCCAATGTAACAGAGATTATTAGGGAAGCAGAAAATTGGGACAGACTTTTTACAATCAGAGTCTGTGACAAAGGTCTCATTTCTAAAATATAGAGAATTGCATCAAATATACAAGAATACAAGTCATTCCCCAATAAATGGTCAAAAGATATGAACAGTTTTCAGAGGAAGACATTAAGATTATCTATAATCATATGAAAAAATGTTCAAAATCACTATTAATTAGAGAAATGTAAATCAAAATAAGTCTGTGGTAACACATGTCACCAGTCAGGTTGGCTAACATGATAAAACAGGAAAATGATAAATGCTGGAGAGGATGTGGAAAAATTGGAACACTAATTCATTTTTGGTGAAGTTGCAAGCTGATCCAACCATTCTGGGGAACAATTTGGAACTATGCCCAAAGGGCTATAAAAAATTTTCAACCCTTTGACCCAGCAATACTACTTTAAGTGCTGTATCCCAAAGAAATCATAGATGTGTGAAAAGGACATGTACATACAAAAATAGCAAAGCAACTCTTTTTGTGGCAGCAAAGAATTGGAAATTAAGGAAATGTCAATTCCCCTAATCAATTGGGGAATGGCTAAACAAGTTATGGTACAGGAATGTAATTGGATACTATTGTGCCAAAACAAATGAGAAGCACACACAGCTGGAGGGACTTATATAAACTGAAGCTGAGTGAGGGGAGAAGAACCAGGAGAACATTGTACAGACACATCATGTCTGTGGTGACTAACTTTAATAGATTGGCTCCTCTCAGCCATTCAAGGTTATGAGACAACTCCAAAGGACTCATGAGAGAAAAAAAACTATCTTCTTCCAGAGCATGACTTACACAGTATGAATGCAGATTGAACCAAGGTACTTTCTCACTCTTCTTTTTGCTTTGTTTTGTTCCTTCTTTCTCATTGGTTATAATTGATTATAATATAATTGGTTATAATCCTTCTTTACAATTTGACTAATGTTGTTATGTGAAAGGATTTGTACAACCTATATCGAATTGCATGCCACCATAGTGGGGGAGGGGGAAGAAAGGGAGAGGAAGAAAATTTGGCACTCACAAATGAGTAGAACTGAATGTTGTAAAGTAAAAGTAAATAAATTAATTAAATTTTTAAAAAATACAAATAAATTAAAAAATACAAATAAAATTAAACATTGCCTCTGCAACTTATAGAATAGTTGTTTGGACCTTCTTAGAGCACTAAAAGCTTAAATGACCTTCTCAGTGACAAATAATCACGATGTTTCAGAGGTAAGACATCAACCTTCACAATCTTCCCTCTGTTGAATATTTACAAGTTATTCTGTATACTTCTTTTTGGTACATAATTATTTTCATGTAGTCTACATCATCACACTGTGAGCTCTTTGAAAACAAGACTGTCATTTGCTTTTCTTTGTATCCAGGAAAAAGCACAATGATTGGGGGTAGAGGCAAGAAGGAGGAGTAAAAGCAGGAACCTGCTTGAGCTTGCACCTCAACCACCTCCAATACCTGTAAAATATGACTCTAAAAAGAAAAGAAGAGAAAATAAAAGATCTCAACAAGTTCTCACATGGGAAAGATAATTTGTCCTCCTTTCACCCCAACATTTCAGGGAACATGCACATAAGTTAAGAAGGAAAGAGAAAGAAAAGGAGGAGAAGGAGGAGGAGGAGGAAGAAGAAGAAGAAGAAAAAGAAGAAGAAGAAGATGAAGAAGAAGAAGAAGAAGAAGAAGAAGAAGAAGAAGAAAAAGAAGAAGAAGAAGAAATA
Source organism: Pseudochirops corinnae (assembly GCA_028646515.1). NCBI lineage: Eukaryota > Metazoa > Chordata > Mammalia > Diprotodontia > Pseudocheiridae > Pseudochirops > Pseudochirops corinnae. Next base: position 62,839,837 of record CM053591.1, read on the forward strand.
TTCTTATAACACCTAGCATATACCAGGTTCTTTGTTAAGTGCTTGACAAATAGATGCTGTTGTTAGCTTTACTGATGAAGAAACTGAAATTGGCTATGTTACTTGTCTGGTGGTTTTATGACTAGTAAGTCTAAATTTGAAGTCAGGTTTTCCAGAATCAAAGTAAAGTACTATATCTACTTTGGCACCCAGCTTCACCAAAGGAATAATAAACTAGATATGATAAAATAGATAGGCAGGTAATTTGTACATCATATTCTAGAATTACCTTACTGATTGACTTATGGACATCTGTGGTGCATGGAACTCAGGACTGCAAGTGTAACAACTTCTGCTTCCAGTACTACTGTATAGTCTGTGACTCTATTTGACAGTGACTGAAACTGTTACAGCCTAGAACTAATAGCAAAACTCAAGCCTTGATGGAACAGAGATGGAGTTTGAAGACAAAATAAGAAGATAAAGACATGTAAATTTCCAGCTTTTAGAAGTACAGTGGGATAATGTTGAAAAGGGGAAAATGACTTACAATACTCTACCACCCTCTCCCCAGCCTGGCTTTCTTTGTCTATTTTCCAAGACACAAAGGCAATTTTTCTATCCCTCCCTTTCACCATCCTTCTGTTACTCCTTTCCAGAGAATATGTCGTTCAGGAATTTGTTCCGGGGGAGGAGCCAAGATGGAGGCGTAGCAGCAGCAACATATCACAGCTCTCACATAGCCACCCCAAAATACCCATAAAATAGGACTCTAAACCAATCCTAGAACTCCAAAA
>CM053591.1:62841112-62895935 GCA_028646515.1 Pseudochirops corinnae
TGGGTTGCTAAGTTTCCTCACAATAGAAATCAATGTAATTATCAAATAGAGAGGCAAGAGTGAATGAATGTAGGATATTAGTGTCCAAACAGTGAAAACATTTTCTTTCACTGCAATGGAGTATTAACTCCATTGTCTAACGCTTCCTTTGTATAAAATTTTGCAAGACTCTACTTACTTGATCAATTCATTGACCTATGTGGCCAGTTTCTAATGAGTTACAAGTCAGTCACCCTTTACTTTGCTCACTGCTTTATTGTTGTACTTTCATTTGATTTAACTCTAATCCAAATTGTAAGCCATTGACATAGCCTCTAATGACTCTAATAGAACATTACAACTGCATCGACAAGTGTGGGTTCTGAAGCTAAGAGGTCCACAAACTTTTGAAAATTATATTTTGCAATTATTTAATATAATTGTCTTCCTTGTAATCCCATATGTTTGATTTTTGCATTTAAAAACCTTTTGAGGAGTCATATTTCATGAAACTGCCAGAGTTCATTGTCACACACACACACACACACACACACACACACACAGCTTCTGAAGAAAGCCAAAACAATTTGATTCAGTTCATTTGAAGAATGGCAAGGGTGAGGGATAGTGGGGTCAGGGGAATGGAAGCCATCAGACTACTTTGTTTCTGTGGCCCTGCTTTGTGATGAATAGCCATCTCAGAATCCACCAGAAACTGTTTTAGAAAATACATTCCTGGGAGGGCAGTTATGAAGACTTCTGTTATTATTTGGTGAGTTCTGGGAGAGATATACAGGAATTAGATGAAGGAGGGAGCTGAGACTTAGGCATAGAATGTTGGGAGGATTTTTCTTCTTGAGTCCACAGAGACTTTTTGCAGAATCAAGCAATAGAAATCAAATGTGTGCTTCTCTGTCATCCCCTTAAAAAATAATGAAACAAAGCTGCCACAGTGGCAATCTTTTATGGTTAATAATGCAGGTGAGGCTAAACAAGAAAGAGAGACATAAAGACAGAAAGGAAAATAGGTGATAGATAGACAGACAGACAGACAAACCAAAACTTTAGCAGGGGGACAGTAAATAGTATAGTTAATGCAAGCTTGTGTTCCAGTTCTGCCTCAGACACATACTAGCAGCCATTTAATAACAAATGAGATCTGTTGATGGAGTGAGTTTCCAGATGGTAAAGAATTCACATTCACTTCAAGCCAAATAATAAAACTTGTTATACCTACCTTGAAGGGTATTATATTGAAGATTTATTATTATAAAGTAATTGTCCACAACCAGATGAATCAAAATGTATTTTCAATGCCATATAGTTTTCAAGACTTGAAGTGATTTGGGAATTTCTTAGATTATAACTTGTTTTTGTTTTTGTTTTTTGTACAAAGGACTTTTATATAAAGGGCTGCTGATACAGATGCCAATGACTATTAGCATAGGATCTGTCCAATTAAATATGCCATCCATGCCTGCCAAGAAAATCTATATTAATCTTCCAATATTTCATCATTGACCTTATAAAAGCACTATTTTGCCCTAATACTTCCTAGGACTAATCAAAAACTCTGATGAAAACCACTATGAAGGACAGTCTTGAAAGGGAAAAATAATTGATATGTGAAAGAGGTAGCGTTTGGGTGTGGAAATGAATCTCAACAGTCTTAGTTTAGTTTATGGCAATAAAGGAAATGTAGGGGTAGGGAGGAGCAACCTTAGATTTAATTGAATGTGCAAGAAGGAAACACCAAGCTGTACTGCTTGATTCCAGCTAACCAGATGTGCTAATTTATCAGTTGGGTACTTGCTGTATCACAAACTCCCTAGTTGACTCAGGTTGGTCATGTATGGATCAGAACTAAGGGGCTTCAGATTGGAAATGATGAACAATTCCCTTTTCTGGACATCAGGTAGGGAGAATCAATGACTAAATGGCTTTTTAAGTGGAGCACCTTATCCTTATCTCTTCCAGCTGAAGATAACATCATGACTGTCCTGACTTCTCCATTGAAGGGCGAGAGAAGGGACATAGCCCTTTGCCCACTGTCCTATGGAGCACAGCAGACACCTGCCTTGTGGTAGCTGGAGCTGCCAATCAGTGATCCTGTTATAAAATTGTCCAGCTGTAGAGGCAGTCCAGTGATTTCAAGGAGTTTAGAAACCTAGATCCCTTGGCTAGAGTTAGTGGAAGCTTTAAAAAGATAAGCCTAATCCTTGTCCTACTTTGCCAGATATCTAGTTTTTTTTCTTCAGATTTTTAATTTAATTATCATTCTAAATTTGACAAGTATCAACAGATAGGAACAATTATCTATACAAATGAAAACAAATAGAAGATTGTATGTAAAATTGTAAATCTCTATTATGTGCAGTTTTTTTAATATTAAAAAAAAATCAAAAGCTAATTCCAAAGCTCTTTCTTTGCCTTCCTCTGAACTCGTGTTCACTTTTGTATATATATTTTTCAAAATGTTTCATTGCTCATATGTTCTTTCTTTTCTGCATTTTTTGGAACCACTCTCTTCCTGACCTACCTATCTTCTAAGAAAAAAATTTTACTACTTTCATGATTTTTTTTTCTTTTTATCAACTAAGCATAGTCAAGCAAAACAAAGAAACAAACAAATAAAAAACCCTCTATCCAATGGCACTAGCTAAAGACATCTCATTCTGTTCCATTAATCCAATACTTCTCTGCCAAGATGTGGAAAATATGCATCATTACTAGTCTTCAAGAGCCATAGCTAGTCATTATATCTATTAGCTTTGTTAAATCTTTCAAGTGTTCTTTAAAAATATAATTGTATAAATTGTTCTCCTTGATTTTCTCACTTGACTCATACATCACCTTCAGTATCATCTCATTCATACAAGGCATTCCAGATTTCTCTCAAGCCATCCCTTTCATCATTTCTTATACCTCAACAATACACGATCACATTTCTGTATCATAATTTATTGAGCTATTCCCCTGTTGATGAGTACTAAGTTATTATCCAGTTGTTTGCTACAAAAAAAGTGTTGACATAAACATTTTAATATATCTCCCTCATCTCCTTCCTTTGTCTCTTTGGGATATATGCCTAGTAATGAGACAAAGGTTATTCATGCTTTAGTGACTTTAGAGATGTAGTTCAAAATTATTTTGAAGAATGGCTAGGCCACATCACAAATTCACCAAAGTACACTAGTGTCTGTCCTCCCACATATACTCCTACGATTGAAATTGTCCTTCTTTTGTCATCTGTGTCAGTCGGGTATATGTGAGGTAAAATCTCAATTTTGTGTGTGTGTGTGTGTGTGTGTGTGTGTTTTAATGTGCATTTCTCCTAGTGACTTGGAGCATGTTCTTATATTGCTGTCAATGACTTGCAGTTTTCTTTTGAAAATTTGCCTCTTCATATATTTGCACTATTTTTTTTTCCCTCATGGGGAATTTTTCTTCATTGAATCAGTTCTCTGCACATTTAGAATATTAGATCATTATCAGGGAAATTTTCTACAAAGATTTTTTTCCCCTGCTAAGAGCGTCCCTCCTAATTTTAATTGCAATGATTTTATTTGAATAAAATATTTCAGTTTTATGTCACAATAATTATACATTTTATTTCCTGTGATTTCCTTGCTTCGTCAAGAACTCTTTCCCTATCCAGTTATGAAACCTATAGCATTATTTTTCCTATTGCATTCCTGGTAATATCAAATAAGACTTCTAATTTGTTGCTTTAATCTCTTTAATAATACTTTATTAAATATTTTGTATCTATAATCATTAATGCTACTGGTTTATATGATTTTTATTTCTCTACTTTGTCTCTCTTTGACTTAGATATCAAGATTTTGATTTATGTAATACTGGAACTAACTGTTCTTTCAATGTTTAAGAGAATTAACTTATAAATCCATCTGGTCCTGTCTCCTTCACACCTTCTGGCAGCTGATTTATAGCTTATTCAATTTAAAGACAAAGTATCAGAATACTGTTAAATCAAATACTAGGTGAGACACTTAGCCTGGGCAAATCACTATTCTTCTCCCAACCTCAATTTCTCCATCTATAAAATGAGGGCATTTGATTCAATGGTCTTGGAGTCAGGAAGACCTGATTTCAAACCCAGTCTCAGACATTTTGTAGTTTAAACCAGGGCAAGTCACTTAACCCTGATTGCTTCAATTTTCTCTTCTCTAAAATGACCTGGGGAAGAAAATGGCAAAGTACTCCAATATTTTTGCCAAGAAAGCTATAAATGGGGTCACAAAGATGCAACTAATCAACAAAACAACAACATATCTTCACTTAATTTTATGGTGTTTTTTTTTCCCTCTCTGACAACCACTAAGACAAGACAGAATGATTCCCAGTCCCCAAGTTTGTCCTAACTCCCTCTTTATCTCTTAAAGACATCAGGAAATGGAACATACACTTTTCTCTTCTTCTATTGTTGTTCAGAGTTGTTCCAGTCTTTGGAACTCAATGTGGAGTTTTCTTGACAAAGATACTTTATTGGTTTTGCTATTTCCTTCTTGAGTTCTTTTTATAGATGAGGAAACTGTGTCAAAAAAAAAAGGGCTAAGTGTCTTGCCCAGGGTCTCACAACTAATATAATACATTTCTGAGGGTAGATTTGAACTCACAACGATGAGGTTTTTTGACTCTAGGCCCTGAGCTTTACCCATTGTACCACCTAATGGCCTTTCTTCTGCTTCTGTTTGAATAGTGAACATTGCATCCTTGTTTAGCATCTTCCAGATGTTCAAAGTATTTCTAGGTTTCTTCTGATTCTTATGTTTGCATTTTGGTAATTTTGGCAATATTTGATTACTTTTGGTTTATCTTGTTAAAATTTATTTTTGTCTCCTGGAATTATTGAGTTATGATTTTTTATCATGATTTTTAGGAATTCTGTTATTTTGACCTTCTATCAAAACTATTATACTTTCAATCTGTTCCTTGAGAGCTCTTATCTCATTTGTAATTGCAATTTTGAAAACTTGATTCATTTTTTCCATCCATTCTTGAAATCCTTGTGACCAAGCCATTTTATTTTCCCTGAGGCTTTTCATCTGCTTTTATGGAGCTACTCTCCCCCCTGGGTCTCTTCTCTTGACTGATAGCATTTCTTTTTTGTGTTTGCTATCCTCTATTTACTCATATCTCCATCCTCATCCTCAAAAGCCAGGGCAAGGCTCTTCCCTCCATCCTTTCACAATATCAGATGGAGTAGTCGATAACTTTCCCTTCTTGTCCTCAATTCTTTTTTTAGTCTCAAGTCATGATGTGCCTAAGTTCAGAGCAGGTTTTAGGTCCCTCAATTTTTAACTCAGAGAGTTCTGGTCTATAGGATCCCCTGGATTGTTCCAGTTTAGGGTAGTACGGCCTCCAACATCTCCTGACTCATTCTTGGACAGAGCTCTTTAATTTCAGGCTTCCAGAAAGGATCTCTTTCAAAACACTGTGAACTTCTCCTTTAACTTGCAAAGAATAAAAACGTTCTTGTCTAGAGCACCACAGGTTTCAAGTGTCGTTGAACTTTCTCTGGCAATAGTACAGATAGACTTCTAGACTATTTACCTGTGCTTATGCTGGATTCTGTTAAAGAGTCTCTTTTAGTTCTGTCCTGGCATGAATAAAAGTGCTAACTGTTGTTTCTCTTGCAATTTCTTGATAATTATTCAATCTGTTGCTATTTTTAATTTTTTTTTTCTGGAGTATGTGTGAGAAAGTGAAATTCATCTCTGACCTCTCAGTTTAGAGTATCCAGAAGTAAACCACCTTGAAGGAATTTTTTGGATAGTGCAGGGCTAATGTAAAATGCAAAAATTTGTTTTTGCAATACTGTCAAATGATTTTTTTTCATGGTTTTAAGGTTAAACATCTCAGGAAAGTATGAGACAAGGTATAAGTATATGTTGCTGTCAACGTGCACAGAGGAAATGTGCTTGTATTTCTTTTATTTCTAGGAAGAGAATAGCTGCCCCATACATGATTCAGATTGTATTTTAAATACCTTTATACATTTTCCTTTTGGAAGACCCTAGGCATGAACTACACCTAAGTTTTAATTATCTCCCTGCACTCCCAGGATTTAGGGAAGTGCATCATTGGCCAAAGAATGAAATACAAGAACCATAGCTTGGGTTTTGTTTGTTGTTGTAGTTGTTGTTGTTGTTGTTTTTTGTCTTGTTTTGTTTTCACTAGGGATCATACTACCTCAGGACAAAACCTGGTCTAGTCCCTACTTATGTGAGTCCAGGGCAGAGATATCTTCTTAGTATGGATCTTTCACTCTATAGAGGGAATGAGTGTAATGGCCCAGATCTTGAAACCAACAGGGATTTATCATTCTGAAAATGTACTTTATTCTTCGTAAGGTTATCTGATGGTAGGTATTTCAGAGTAATTTATATTTCTTTCAATTTGCAAAAAAATCCATAAATAAGAGATGAAACTAAGATTTTTTCCTCCTCTCTCATTAGGAAGAGTGACTTAAATTGTATTCCCCATAGAAGTTAGGATACCTCTTCCTGTCTGAACTAAAATATCAATATTTTCATCCCATGTGAAAAAGACCAACAAAGCAAAAAGGAAGCAGAAAAAGACAAAGAAATCTGGGACTGAGGGAAGTCTCTGAGCAACTGTGCCTACCAATATTTATTATGTTTATACAAACAAAAGAATCCTCCAAAGTATGCTTTAAAAATGATATATTACTTAGATAACAATCCTACTTTTCCTGAACTATATAAATATTTTTTCTATTTTTCCTTTGTAGGGTTTTTCCCTTCTTTACAGTAGTATGTTAAGCTAAAGAATCATCTACTTTCAGGCAAGATTAAAATATAAACAACCTAGGAAAAATGAGTAGGAGCAATGGTAAAGCCCTAAATTGTGTGATGGGCAGCTGGTCAAAGCTCTGAATGAGTTCTTACCACCAAGAACATTCATCTGAATTTAGAATATAGTCACTGTAATGTTATTTCTTTAATTCTTCCTTGGTGGAATATTTTCCAATCTTGCCCACTACTTTCCTCATAGTGTTCCTGGCCTAGGGTCATCTTTGGGACAAGAGATAGTGAAGGTCTCAAGGGGGACCAAATTATACTGTATTCCCTCATTACTTAACTTTTTTCCCCACCAAGCAATATTAAAGAATGAACATTAAAGGCAGCCTTGAAGTTGGAAAGAATGGGCTGCTAGCCCCATTGGCTTTGCCTTATTAATTGGGGGAGGGGAGGAATAAAAGCATAGAAGTGTTAGTGGAATTTAACTAAATGAAATATAGAACTTTTGTGTTTGATTTTTTAAAATATATTTAATATTTGCCAGCTAACTCCCTTAGTCTTCAGTCAGTCTCTACTCCCAAATATAATAGCCCTTGGATTCCTAAAATAAAGACTTGCCTCCATCTAGGGACTTACTGTTCACTAGGCTATATATTTAGTTATTTTCCAAAAACCACTCTTTTACCCTGACATCAGAAAAGGGCTTTGGGGAGCTTTATTTTGTTTTCTTTTCTTAAAAAAAGTATACAAAGGCTTTGAATTGAAAAGTCATTAGTTTTCTGGCCAAACCTATCCTTTATAATTCCACCTAGGCTGGTCCCATTTGTCCTTTCAAGTTCCAATTTTGTTCTCTCCAAATCAGGAGGTCGATAGAGCTTGCTTAAACTGGCTTAAGAGAGTGGATTTTTAAAATTTCAATGCTAACCTATATACCCAGAAATCAGCAAATGTTATCAATGAGGTTTTGATTTATCGTTTTGTTGGTTGTCCAAATTTAAGAACTTGATGGAAAATTTTACTAATGCAGATTAATCTTTAAAGTGCATATATATGTGTTTGTGTAAGTGTGAGTGTGTGTGTGTGTGTGTGTCTAGCTAGTTAGCTGGCACAATGTATAGAGTATAAGTCCTGAAACCAGAAAGACTTTTCTTCCTGAGTTTATCTGGCCTGAGACACTTACTAGTAACGTGACCCTAAGCAAGTCACTTAACCCTATTTATCAGTTTCCTTATCTATATAGTGAGGTGGAGAAGGGAATGATAAACTTCTTCAATATCTTTGCCAGGAAAACACCAAATGGAATCATTTAAAGTCAGAAAAAACTGAAATCATTGAACAGCACCAACAACATATGTATGTGCATGTATTTTCTAGAGAGTCAGTTAATAAACATCTACCTACATGCTACTGACCCAAAGTCACTTTACTATTGTACCAATAGGTTTTGAGAACTAAGAATGGAGTAATGGCATAACAATATCATGCTGATCATGGTGGATGAGAAATACCAGAAAATGAGCCAAATACTAGAATGTTTAAAAATATTTAATTCTTGTGTTATCCTTCTCTGCACTTCTACTTGGCTCTGCAGTTCTTGTAATTCCATTCACATGTTTTCACACTCATGCATCTGCATATTGAAGGTTAAAAGGAGATTGTTTATGAGACATACATGAAATAACATTCAAAATACCCATCTGTCAGCAATGCATTCCAGCCAAACTGAAGTACTAGCTATTTTATGAACTTCAGATTCTATTTTCAGTTTCAGAATATTCCTCAGCACCATCAAAAGCAAAGCCATGCCTGGAATGCCTTAATAGGATCATAGATTTGGATCTGGAAAAGATCTTAGAGGCCACTGTGTCTCATATTACAAATGAAGAAACTAAGACACAAAGAAATTAAGTGACTTGCATAGAGTCATGGATCTTGGCAGTGTCTAAGCAAGAGTCAAATTCAGGTCTTCCTGATTCCAACTTCAACAATCTATCTGTCATATCATTTAAATATTACATACCTCTCACTTTCTTTCAGAATCTTGATTTCTCAATGAGACAACATAGCTTTCATCTCTTTTTCAATCATCATCATCATCATCATCGTGATCTTCATCATAGTAACAATTCAAAAAACAATAATTATAAAGGTGGACTCAAGACTGTCCATCACCATTGTAATCTTGATTTTCTTGCTCAGTCATTCCACTCATGTCTTACCCTTCATGACCCCATTTGGAGTTTTCTGGATAAAGATAATGGAGGAGTTGGCATTTCCTTCTCCAGCTCAATTTACCGATGAGAAAGCTGAGGCAAAAATGATTAACTGACTTGTCTAGAGTCACACAAATGTCTTAGGCCAGATTTGAAGTGAGGGAGATGACTCTTCCTGACTTCAGACCCAGCACTCTATCCACTATGCCACCTAAGCTGCCTTTGTAATCCTCCTGTATTCACTAAATGAAAACATGTCTTTGTTAACTACAAGCTTTAGGCCAGCAGTTTTCAACCTGTGGGTCATGCCTCCTTTGGGTGTCAAATGACCTTTTTGAAGGGGTTGCCTAAGACCATCAGAAAACACATATTTCTGATGGTTTTAGGAACTGAGACACCACTCCTCTATCTATCTCCTGGCCAGTCCGCCCACATCCAGATACGCCCACATAGGAGTATTAAAGGGTCCCCTGCATTTAAGAAGGTTGAGAATCACTGCTTTAGGCTAAGTACTAAAAGACCTTAGAACTAGAATAAATGTCCAAAAAGGTTTTTCAGATGTTCAAATAAGATGAAAAACATTATCATCTATAGGGATTATATATGAATTGTGAATTGTGTGGAGAAGTTATGGAATTCTAGAAAATAGAGCAAATGTCTCCACATTTTTGGTTGATTTTAGACAAATTTCTTCAGGAAGCAAAAGGGTGGGGATTTAGGGTTGGGGGAAAGGAGAAGTAGACTATGCTTCATTCAGTCTTGACAAGGTCTTCTTCCCCTCTCTCTCTTTGGTCCAAGATGGATCTTGCAAGCTTCTATGTCTCAGGAAATACCTGAATTTCTCAACTTCTAGTTAGTATCCAAAATACTGTTATTAGAGTTTTAATTAGTGTGTAAATACTGCTATCACTAGATCAGGTGGTGGCAGTGTCTACATCAAGAATCAAGAAGATGTAGACAGATTCATGCTTAAGGGGAGCTTCTTGAGGCCCCCACCAATTTAGACAAAAGTACTTCCAATGAGTTATTCCTCTGTCAGTTTTCCAGAATATACTCTCTCAAATTGAAGTCATTTTCCCTTGAACTCTCTATGTTCTCTATGTATGAGTGTTTTCTAGATATTTGAGGGTTTTATATCAGCAACTCTTATTGTACCGTCTTAGAACAGACTGCCTTTTAAAAGCTACTGAAGGTGAGTTACATAAATATTTTTTTCAACTAATAATCTTGATGGGAAGCATGACAATTAGGGGTGGGAAGGGCAAAAGTTGATGGAATTAAAGACTAACTCTTGATCTTTCAAGAGTCCTATTAGAACCCCAAGAGGGAGATATAATCAATCTTTGGGGACCTGACTTGTAGTCAGGATTAGAAGTTGAAAGTTTATCTAGGCTGCTGCTGCTGCTGCTGCTATACATTATATATATATATATATACAATATATATATATATGTACAACATCCTCAAATTTCAATCTACTATCCATGACAATATTAGCAATGGAGAAGTTAGGATAATGGCAAAGTAGTGGAGTGCTAGTCAAGGTGATATAAAACAGAAATTATATATATTAATGAAACAAATAAAATAAAGAATAATGCTGATATATCCAATAAAACACATTTTATTATATATTAATATGTATGCTACATAAAATATATCACATTTCTAAGTCTGACTGGATAATTTATGACAGTCAATAATAGTGAGGGGAGAGAACAGTATTGCAAGTTTGAGAGCTATAGTAGAGTACTAAGGAAAAAAAAAAAGAAAACAGAACACCTTAAGCACCTAGAGTCAAATTTTGTTCTGGGGATTCACTCTACCAATTTGACTGGACTTGGAAAAAAATGCTCCAGAGCTGTGTTACAGAAAAAGAAAAGAAAAGAAGAAAGAATGAGAAAAAAAATCAGATAACAGATATACAAAATTGGATTGTACAATTTAACTGAAAGTGGATTAGTTCTGGATGGAGCCTATAGAATGATTAATATTTAGATTTGGAACCAAAAGGCCTTCTTTAGTCTATATTCATACAAACTAAACCAATAACACGTGAACAAATAATTGCTGAATGGATATTCAGCAGATTTGTTTGTGGAAATGGAAGGGTTTATCACGGCAATTGAGGTCCAGTTCCTTGCCAACAAAAACTAGAAAACATTTATCTTTAAGGACCCTGAACTTAGTAATCAATATTTTTTATGCAAGGAAATTGTAGAGACAGTGCAACATATCACTTAAGGCTGTAAAAATTTATCACCTACCAAATTCCTAGCAAGACATGACCTAGTGGCTAGTATTATGCATCAGAAATTCATTATCTTTCACAGACTGACATCGGACAATTCTCTTCTCTGGAAATACAAATGGGAAATTCTGGAGAATTCAACCAATAAATTACAATTTTGTCAGATTGTTATCACAGCTTGAACCATTGCCAACAACCACTTGACATAACATCGGTTCATAATAAAAGATACCTTTAAAACATTTCAATAGATGGTACTAACCTAAATTCTTGTAATATTAATGTTACATGGAAGGAAAACCTTTCAAAATAGAGAGACCTAGCAAAAGAGATCAATATCATGTAGGAAAATGGTGTCTGTTTCAATCAGTCAGTCCTGGTCCCAAGGAACTGATGCATTAAACCCTTTCCCTCACCCTTGCTACAAAGGGATGCTAACCAGATGTGAATCCAAGCATATCACTAGATTGGGTTTAGTTCTGAGGAAGCCTGTCCTCTAGACAAGGATCAAACTCATCACATTGTCTCTGGTTCTTTAGACTCCCTTTCAAAGTTTCAAGGAAAATCACTTAAAGCTTAAGTTTCTCTGACATCTAGGGTTTCTCCTAAAGAAGGAAGTACAAAGTTACTCAGTTTTCCATGTCAATAGGACAATTATTTATTTCCTCTACACAAAAGAAATGCTAAAAACAAGACTCTCAAGTGTCAATTGACAGAAAAAAACTTAAAGTGGCAGTGATATATAATAATATTACTATTATTATCATACTCTCTTGAGAGATTGATACTTAGAATATTCAGACATGATACAGTTTGGACTACTGAATAGACATTCTACATTTCACCTCTCCTCTGTAATGCACTAACAACTAACTAACATGTCTTCAAACTTGGTCTAGTAGTCATTCTCTCTGATGCAGAAACTTGCTTCCAGTCAGCCCTGCCTGGAAAAAAACAAAAACAAAAACAAAAACTGAATCTCCCATCTTTTCAAACTCATAAAACTCTCTCCAAGGCTAGATGTGTCCAACTCAGGATTCCTATTTTGTTCAAGGTAAAAGCAGTCAGCCATCACCAATGACCAAGCTCAGTTCGCTTAGCTGAGCCCCACTGTGTTAGTCATTATATGCTGACAGCTATAACAGTGAGACGGGGAAAATATCTTGCTCCTTGCCTATCCACACAAGGGAAGGCTATTGAGTAATAGCACTTGGTAACCAGTCAAGTTGAAATAAAAGAAAGAAAATGGAATCACTCCCTTTTAAGATCCACTAAGTGGGACACAGGTTTAATGTCCTGTCCTATCCGTTGTATATGCTCCCAAACCTATCATAATCAGACCTATGATTTAGGAAATCATTTTAATAGATGAATGGAAGATGGACTGGAGAGGGGAGAGATTTGAATCAGGAAGACCCACCAGCAGGCTATTGTAATAATCTAAGTACGAGGTGATGAGAACCTGCATTAGAGTTGTGTCCACATAAAAGAAAGAAGGGGAAATACGTGAAAAATGCTGAGAAGTTGAAACCAACAGACAAAGGATTGCATATAAGGGATAAGAAAAAGTGAGAAGTCAAGGATGAATCCTAGGTTTTGAGCCTGAGAGACTGGGAAGATGCTGTTGCTCTAAACAGTAATAAGGAAGATAAGGCATGGGAAGGCTTATGGAGGAAAGATAAAAGAGTTCTGTTCTGGACATATTGAGTTTAAGATATCTACTAGACATTCAGTTGAAGATATCTGAAAGGCAGTTAGAGTTGCAAGATTCGAGGTCAACAGAGAGTTTGGGGTAGGATAGGCAGTTTGAGAACTGTTTACTACCTATGTACTTAAACTCTGTATGCCCAAACCAAATGCTGGCGTAAACTTTTGAAGGCATTTATAAAAGGCTGCTCTAATGATACATTTGTTGCACAGAAATACAGTTGTCATTCTCTTGATGGAAGGGAACTAAGAGGGTGATAAATGGAAATACTAACTAATATTCTGGCCTAGAACATAGCCTTTATTCCTATGATATGTGGTCACTTTTCCACTCTATTGTTGTCACTGGATGCTGACTTTACCGTCTATTATTAAATTAAGTCCAGCAAATGCCAGCATTCACTTGGCTCCCTGTTAATGTCAGCAGTGATTTGGCAGCATGATCCAATGCTGTATGCAAGCCAGCATCATTGGGGTTTGCTCTGAAAAAGGAACAATTCCATCTATGCTGACAAATTTCAGGGGAAAAAAGGAAAAAAAAAAGCAGATGGGTATTAAAAGCATGTTAATATTGACAATCACTATTGGCATATGTCAGCAGCCAAAATGACTGGTAAGGGCATCTGTGATCTAGAAAAAGCTAGAGAGCTACTTTCCAAAGTCCTCAATAACAGCTCTGCTGGAAAAGTACAACTCAGCACAGATGGAATGCTGATGGAATGGAATATTTCCCTTGTCACCGTATGTCCAGGACATGATGAAACTAGGAGTCTTTTGTAGGGTGAAAGAAAGCAGCCAGACTCAGCACAGACTACAAAGCAGTATGGGGGAAAATGAAAGTGTCAGGGAAACACAAGAGACCAACAATGCAGAAAAAATAAATGATGATCCTCGTTCTGCTTTCAACATTTTTTGTTTCCAAACAGCATCCATCTATTTTATATCAAATTTCGAATATTCCATTGTTATACAGCACAATTACTTTCCCTTTTTGCCAAATTCATAAACAGATTAGAATCACTTTCTTCTTTATCTTCTTTCACTATTGCTAAGTCCATAATTTTCTTGTAAAGAGCTGGCATCTACTGTATTGTCTGAATTAGGTGGAGAGCAGGAGAAAAGATTGCTCTTTCTAGAGGTTTGGTCCTTGACACTCCCTCCTATCAATCCTGTATGTTTCTGAGGGAGTAAGAGCTTAATGGCTCTGTTCTGACCTTTTTGCTTTTGCCTTGCATCTCTAAAGAAATCAAAAGTCTAGGAGATTTGTTTTTCTTCATTCTCTGTTCACCAGCTTGGAAGAACTTTGGACTCTATCACTCTTGCTTGTTTTCCTGAACCTGTTCTGGCATAGAGCTGTGCCATCCATCATAGACTTAAGTTAGCAGTTTTCTGTCTCTGTCTTTGTCTCTAAGAATGGTTCATGTGGATGCAAACCAGAAATGTATAAACAGGTCTTATTGTTATTGTTCCATCGTTTTAGTCATGTCCAACTCTTCATGACCTCATTTGGGGTTTTCTTGGTGAGCATACCACAGTGGTTTGTCATTGCCTTCTCCATGTCATTTTACAGATGAAGAAACTGAAGTAAACGGGGTTAAATGATTTTCTCAGGGCCACAAAACTATTAGGTATCTGAGGCCAAGCTGAAAAAGATGAGTCTTCCTGACTCTAGGCTCAATGCTCTATCTACTGTGCAATCTGGTTGCTCCATTTAATAAGTCTAGGAGAGGCAATATTCTTTACAGAAATATACATGTCCTATTTCTAAAATTTGTTATTATATAACTCATTATTGTTAGATTTTTCCCATTATGGATTCCCCTGATCACTCTGACGGTCTCTAACATATAGTCTCCCAGTCCCCATCAAATACTTCTCTATAGAGCAGGGGTTCTTAAAGTGTATATATACAAGCAAGCAAGTAAACAAGAGTGCATGCACACACACATCTTGTTAAATTATGTTTGAACATAATTAGTTTTCTTTTTAATTTGATATGTGTATTTGTTTTATGTATTTTAAAAAAATTATTCAAAGAAGGGGTCAATATGTTTCACCAAACTACCAAAGGAATGTATGAAATATATAAAAAAGTTTCTGTAACAAAAAAAAATGTACTTAATTTCTGCATACAACTTTATTGATGCACTAAAACCAAGACCAAAAGATGTCAAGGTTTCTGACACCTCAAAAGACTTAGTAACACAGTAGTCTTATCAACACATAGAAGTTGGGAGGACTCTCCCTACGTCCTAGGGTGAGTAACAACACATTGCATTTTCTGTAGATGTAGAGAACTCTGAGCATGAAACATCTTCCACTGATACAAATAACAACTACTCTGTACTTTATAGTCTTAGACAACTGACAGACTCACTGAATAGTTGTGACTTGCCCTGTTTTGATTACACAATTAATATGCATCAGATTCAGGGAATTAGGTTTTGTTATATGCAAGATCAGCTCTCTATCTATTCTGCCACCTTCCCTTTATATTACTATACGCACATTTATTCTATATCAAACCTGTTAAAATTCAATTCTCAGCTAAAGAGCTTTTGATTGAACTTTAATAGTGTTTGATTTTTATTTTTTAATTTCCAATACCAGCTGTGAGAAGGCAAGGTTACTACTCCATCCATGTAGATTAAGCTACTTCTTTCTTCTTTTTTTAAAAATGTGTTAATTTATTTTTAGTTTTCAACATTCATTTCCACAAGATTTTGTGTTCCCTATTTTCTTTCTATCTCTCCCATACTCCCTATTCCAAGATGGCAAGCATACTGATTACTTCTTCCCTAAGTCTGCCTTCTCATATATCCCCCTTCTATTTTTCTCCTTAACCTCTTTCCCCTTATATTTTAGAGAGCAAGATAGATGTCTATACCCATTGCCTGTATCTCTTATTTCCTGGCTGAATGTAAAAACAATTTTTTAACATTTGTTTTTGAAGCTTTGATTTTCAGATTCTCTCCCTTCTTTCCTCCTCTTCCATACCCACTGGGAAGACAAGCAACTCAATATAGGTTATATACATGTATTTATGCAAAACATTTCCATAATAGCCATGTTATGTATGACTAACTAACTCCATCCTATCCCACCCCCCATTTATTCTATTTTCTCCTTTGACCCTGTCCCTTTTCAAAAGTGTTTCCTTCTGACTACCCCTTCCCCCAAGCTGCCCTCTCTTCTATCATTCTCCCCTTTATGTCTTTCCCCCATACTTTCCTGTAGGGTAAGATACCTACTTAAGTATGTATGTTATTCCCTCCTTAAGCCAAATCCAATGAAAGTAAGGTTAACTTATTCCCTTTCACCTCCCTGCTCTTTTCCTACATTGTAATAACTTTCTCTTGCCTCTTTTATGTGAATTAATTTATCCTTTTCTATCTCTTCCTTTCTCCTTCTCCAAATTTGTTCCTCTCTCACCTTTTAATTTTATTTTTTAGATATCCCTTCCTATTCAACTCATTTTGTGCCCCTTGTCTACGTATAAATGTATACCCATATACACATACATGCATATACCTATATATATATACATACACCCACTTATACATACATATATTTATATATACATATATACTCCTTTCAACTATCCTCATACTGAGAAAAGTCTCATGAGTTACAAATATCATCTTTCCATTCAGGAATGTAAACAGTTCAACTTTAATAAGTTCCTTATGATTTCTCTTTCCTGTTTACCTTTTCATGCTTCTCTTGCTTCTTGTATTTGAAAGTCAAATTTTCTGTTCAGCCCTGGCCTTTTCATCAAGAATGCTTGAAAGTCCTTTATTTCATTGAATGGCACTATTATATTGAAGTATTATACTCAGTTTTGCTGGTTATTTGATTCTTGGTTTTAATTCTAGCTCCTTTGATCTCTGGAATATTATATTCCAAGACCTTTGATTTCTTCATGTAGAAGTGACTAGATCTTGTGTTATCCTGAGTGCTTGCAGTATTTCCTCTTTGGCCTGGGAACTCTGGAATTTGGCTACAATATCCCTAAGAGTTTTCTTTTTGGGATCTTTTTAAGAGGTCATCAGTGAATTCTTTCAATTTATATTTTACCTTCTTGTCTAGAATATCAGGACAATATTTTTTGATAATTATTTGAAAGATAGTGTCTAGTTTCTTTTTTGGATCATGGCTTTCAGGTAGTCCAAAAACTTTTAAATTATTTCTCCTGGATCTATTTTCCAGGTCAGTGATTTTCCAATGAGATATTTCACATTGCCTTCTATATTTTTTTTTCATTCTTTTGGTTCTGTTTTATAATATCTTGATTTCTCACAAAGCCATTAGCTTCTATTTTCTCCAATCTAATTCTGAAGAAATTATTTTCTTCAGTGAGCTTTTGCAATTCTTTTTCCATCTATCCAAATCTGCTTTTTAAGGTATTCTTCTCCTCATTGGCTTTTTGGACCTCTTTTGCCATTTGAGTTAGTCTATTTATAAGGTGTTATTTTCTTCAGTATTGTGGGGGGTTTCCTTTACCAAGCAGTTGTCTCATTTTTCATGATTTTCTTGCAACACTCTCACATTTCTTCCCAATTTTTCCTCTATTTCTCTTACTTGATTTTGAAAATCCTTCTTGAGATCTTCCATAGTCTGGAATGAATAAATATTTTTCTTAGAGGCTTTTCATACAGAAGTTTTGACTTTGTTGTCTTCTTCTGGTTCTATGTTTTCATCCTCTTTGTCACCAAAAATAAAAAGATCATATAGTCTGATTTCTCTTCTTCTGTTTGCTCATCTTGCCAGTCAAATATTTGACTTTTGAGTTCTTTGCAAAGTTAGAATTCTGCTTCCAGAATGGAGAATGCTATGTCCAAATTTCTGGGATTTTGCACAGTTGTTGTCAGAGCTTCTTCTAGGCACCTGCCTCAGAACTGTGAGGAGGACTGCCTCTCCACAGCCTCAACAAGCTGTGCTACACCAGCAATCCTCACCCCTGGGCAGCCACCTGTGGCTATGACCCAGATCCAAGCAGGGCAAAGCAAGAGAATCCTGCCTCAGCACCAGCAAAGAAATTCCTGCAATTGTCCTCAAGTTAGTCACTTGGGCCCTGACCATCTATGGGCATGGAACTCTGGAAGCATCATCTGAGGCAGCACCTCCAGCTGCTGCCACATCCACTGCCCCAGGGGCAGGGACTGGACTGTACTCTTCTCCCACCCAGTTCCAACAGTTTTTCCCCCACTGACCTTTTACTTTCTTTTTGGAATTTATGGATTGAGAAGTCTGGAAACTGCCACAGCCACTGGTGATTTGATCCCCTTTAGTTCTTTTTTTCTATTTTCTTAAAAACCAAGGAACCTCTCCCTACAACTAGATAAGCCCAGGCAACTAAGTCTGAAACTACATAGATTTTGATACTGCTTCCAGGTAGCCTCAAGCAGTATCTAAGAGGTTTCCTATTCACCCAAGAGCACAAAAAACTCACCTATGTGGATTCAGATCACATTAGAATTTTGGGCTATAGGGTTGATTTCTGACTGATTCTGACCAGAAACTTGGTAGATTATGTTGAATATTGGAACAAAATGAAACAATTGCCGTTCATATAGTGAGCAAAAAAAAAAAAAAACTGTTCCACTATAGTCCTAGAAGGATATTCAATAAGGATAGACTTTGAAAACTCCTCTAGTTGATGTATCTAAATAAAACTCTTTTCTGAGTTGCCCATTGTTTTCCATAAGCCAACCACTGGAAAGAGCCCTTGGAGGTGCTAATGGTTTCTTTATAGTCAGATGATCAAAGGTGATGTCAATAGCCTGATAGTCTTCTGAGCTTCAAAATGTCCCAAGTGTGGTTGCGATACCCTTTAAGAAAAAAAAAAAATCCTAGGTTGTCTTCCCTGCTGACAAGAGGGGTAAGCCTATGAGGGCAAAGGGGAGCTCATTTTTACTTGAGTTGAGTGCTATGGTGTTTTCCTTGTGAAGAACTCCTTATGGCTAAGTTAAGTTTTTATTAACTGTTGGAATAGATTAATTGTTTTTCTTTCAAATATTATCCATAGACTACTAGATGAGTAAACTTATTAAGACTTAGGCTGCAATACCAACTCTATTGTTTTCAAGGCATGTGACTTTGCACAAGGCATTTAGTTTCTTCACATCTCATGTTTTTCGTGGATAAGATAGGGAGAAGTGACACTTTTTGTTGTTCAGTCAGTTCAGTCATGCTGATACTTTGTTACCCCATTTGGGGTTTTCTTGGCAGAGATACTGGAGTAGTTTGCCATTTCCTTTTTCAGTTCACTTTAAAGATGAGGAATTGAAGCAAACAGGGTTGAGTGAGTTGTCCAGGGTCACACAGCTCATAAGAGTCTAAGGAAAGATTTCAACAAAAAAGATTAGTCTTCCTGACTTCAGGCCTGGAATTGTATCTACTGTACCACGCAACTATCCTTACATACTAGCACTTTCCTATCTCATAGAGTTCTTATTAGGAAAATTGCTTTTATACTTTAAAATGCTGTATAAATTTGAGCTATTGAACTGGTAAATCTCAAAGTTTATACCAGATGAATGGCCAATAATGCCCACAGATCCACCACATTCCTTTCACATGATAATTTGGGTGTCATGGTATCACTAAATCTCAGAAGTGTAACACACCATAGAGACTGAGTGACTGATTAATTGACCAAATGACTGACTTACTGATTGATTCTGACTAACTTTCACTTAGGCCAATATATACCCCAACAAGATTCCCTTCTACAACATCCTTGAGAAAAGGTCAGAAACCCTTTATTCAAAGATGATTTCAAACAGGGGAAGATTGATGTCTCTTTCACTCATTTCCCAACATGTAGCAGTAAATGATCTTTAAATTATGGCTGTGTAGTATTATAACTGAATCATTAAAAAGTGAAAGGAAAGCCCAATAGCTATCTTTTATATGCAAGCAGGGTTCATTAAAAGGCATTGCATAGCTGCCCCATGAAGAATGGAGAATTCTAGCTAACACTGAATATGATATTTATCCCAGGTCAATGATAAGTCTGCAGATTTACATACCAACAATGAACTCCCAATTTATTATAGGGTAGACCATACTGTGGTTTGAGGCTGGATCCTTCCTGTTTGGGAAATCTTTATTTCTGACTGTCAAGTCATGCTTTTTTATCTAGCACTGAAACTTTTTTTATTTGCTTGTTTTCAGGTGTTGGGGAAGAAGTGCTGATTGAACATGATACAAGTGACAAAGGTCATGCACAGTTTTTCTTTTTTTTTTTATTGCATTTAGCTTTATTGCGCTTTGCAGATACTGTGTTTTTTACAAATGGAAGGTTTGTGGTCATGCACAGTTTTTCTTAACTTGATTTTTTTTTCACCTGGGACTTGCTTGACATATTCAGCAACCTTTGGAGAGGACTTTTATCTAGGAAGAGCGGCAGGTGTTCATAACAATTTATAATATATCTTAGGAAAACTATCGTCATCTTAAAGAGGGTAGGCAAGGAGAGGACAAAAGGATTGTGAACTATTTGGGGAGCAGTGATTACCTTTGCCTTTCTTTGTATCGCCAGTATTTAGCACAATGCCTGACACAGAGTTCATGCTTAATTAATGCCTATCCACTAACTGGCAGAGTTTTACAGTAAAGCTTTTCATAAGACTTACCAAGGGAAGAAATATATTGAAACTTTGACTGTCAAGTGAAGAGATTATAAGAGGCTATGATATATTTCAGAGATAACTTTTAACTTAGCATGAAAAAGAAAGTATTGCAATATTTAATGGAAGTAGTTCCTTCCATCTACACTACACTGCTCTTTGGGGGCAGGAACTATGTTTTTGCCTTTCTTTGTATCCCTAGTACTCAGCACAGTGCCTGGTATATGGTAAATTGTTAATGAACGTTTGTTAACTGACTGACTTTTCCTTAGAGAGAATCTCCTAAGAGAGGAGTCACCATGGGAGTTTCAATAAGTGATAAGCAATTAATGAATCTAGTTACACCTCAGAATTTTAATCATCACTTATTCTTACTACTAGAACTTCATATATCAGTGTCATTATGTGGTGGGCTGCTATAGTCATATATGCCACTAGCTAAAAGTAAGATCACCCATAATGCTCATTAAAGAAAAAAAAACGTTCAAGTCTTTCTTCTCTAATTCTTCCCAAACTGCCTCCTCTCTCCAATGCCAACAACAGGTCTTTATTTACTATACTCTCAAAGGTTTGTGCCACCTATGACAGCAATCTATACTCACTGCCTTTACTTGTTTACAACCATCTCTCTCTCTCTGACTTCCAGTAATATTACTTACAGACCTATCTACCGAAATCTTTCTCTAACGTCACTGACCACCTCACAGTCATTTCCAATAACTTTTTAAAAATTATATTCTCCTTGACCATTCTGTGGTCGTTAACACTTTTGGGCATCCTTTTCCTCCAGATGTTTTCTCTTCCTTTCTTCTATGATTTCCATTTTTTTTCATTGTTTACCTCCAACTATATGATTGCTTCTTCTAACTCTCCATGGTTCATTCAGCTTCTTTCTCTTTCTCTATATCTCCTCCCTTGATGATCTCATCTGGTCCTTTGGCTTCAATTACCGCTATTATGAATAAATCTTCTCAAACTATATTTCCATACTCAATTTCTCACCTGAGGTGCAATAGTGAGTGACTGAAAGGATAGTGGGTTTATCAACAGAAATGATGAAATTTAGAGGAAGGGCAAGAGGAAAAAGAAAGTGAGTACAGTTTTCATCGTGTGGCCCATATTATTCATGTTGTCCATGCTTAAGTGTCCAATAAGCTATTAGAAATGTGAAACTGATATTCAGGGAGAGCTTAGGATTTGTTTCTAGATTATCTGTGGGTTATAGTTTGTGTTTTATCTGCCCCCACTCACATTGTCATCATCCTAGTTTAGTAGTGCCTCATATTCTCTTCCCTAGAGTAGGACCAGAAATAGTCATAGGATTTAGAGCTAAAAAAAAACCTTGAGATTTAGATAGTCCTTTGAGCAATCTTTTTAAAACCATCTTCTAATTAGAAACCCAGATTTTGCCATAGAGACCTATGGGATCCATTTACTTCCAACTCTGAGATCCTATAATTCTGTTGTGATGAGAGGGTAACATATATATGTTGTTGTTGAGTCCTTTCAGTTGTTTTTGACTCTTCATGACTTAATTTTGGGTTTTCTTATCAAAATACTGGAGTAGTTTGTCATTTCCTCCTTCAACTCATCTTACAAATGAGGAAACTGAGGTCAACAGGATTAAGTGAATTGTCCAAGATCTTATAGTTAATGTCTGAGACCAGATTTGAACTCAGGAAGATATGTTTTCCTGACTTCAAGTCCAGCACTCTATCTACCGTGCCACCTAACTGGAAATATGTAAATGCAATCAATTTACTAAGAGGACATAAATCACATGGAAGACATTAGGAAGTTATTTCTTGGAGACTACTAAAGCTCAAGCAAACTTAGTAATTATATGTTGACCTAACACATGACAGGGAACAACATTTTCCTATTGAGTGCAGAGCTTGAACTATGGACATTTTAAATATAACATGACTCAGCACTAGACACAGATTTTGTGGCATCCAATTCTCAGGAAGAGCCTGACTCCATTCACATGTTGGGATAAAGGGGGAGGGCTTTAAGGCCCTGCTCTCTTCCTCTCTATTCTGAAGCCTTATGACCCTGAGAGGTGTGCCTACATCTTTGGCCTTTTTGTTCCTATTTTCTGTTCTAGGTGTACGGAGTATGACCTCTGGTTTGGACTAAAAGTGTGATCCCCAGGGATTGGGAATAAAAGAATCCAGGTCAGATATTGAAGCCACCTCAACATCAATGGCCTTAAGAACAATAATCCTAGACTGCAGCCAAGAAGAAATGCTATCCTAGGTTTGGATGTGAATTTGGTGGAACTAATACTATTTATGATCTGGGTTAAATTGCAAATCTAATCTCCACTCCCAACCTCTACAGTGTAGATGGGATGGAGCGATGGGGAAAACATTTGAATGTTTGTTCTTGCTATATATAAGAGGTAATTATTCCTTTGAAAAAATTAATCAGATATTAAGCAGTTAAATAGAAAGAGAGTGCTAGTCACTGGACACATAAAATGGTGTGGGGGGTGAGGATGTTCACAGACAACACAGACAAATGAAGGCTCAAGTCAATGGTAGGGAAGGAAAATTCCTCAACATTTCATGGTTACTGAGGGAGTTAAGACCAGGTCCTGAGAGTATGGGGTCAAAATCATTTACGGTACAGAGGAATTTGCAAATTCTTCTTTCACATACCTGCCTACGCAACCCTCTTAATGTGTAGGACTAACTCCTGCCCCAAATGCTTAACTATGTCTTAATTGCCTATAGAATAAGTTACAAAAACCTGAGACTAGCATTTAAGGCTCTCCAGTATTTGATTCTAATTTACTATTTTTAGGCTTATTTCAAACTACTTCTCTTTATGTACTATGTATAACAAAAAAACAAAACTAGATTAATAATTATTACTGGATCTTACCCTGCCTCTTCTTCCTCTCTGCATTTGCTCAGGCCATCATTAATACCTAACATGCACTAACTCCTATTTAAATAAATACATTTTACATGTTGAATTATCCCCCCTCCCTTCAGGGCACATATTTGGTGCTATCTCATTCAACGTAGTCTTTTTTAATGGTTTCCAGATGAAAATTGTATCTTCTCTCTCTAAAATATTCATGCAATATTTTTTTTCTTTTTTTCTTTTCTTATACCACATTCTCCTGTGTTTGGATGTCTGAGGGGGTGGTACTTGCTCCCCCTAGATTATAGTTTCCTGAGTGCAGAGGCTAGGTTATTTTTCATCTTCATGAATTATCAATACATAACATAATTCATTGTACTTTGTAGGCAATTAATATTTATTTATTGAACTATGTTGAATGAACAAGATAATATGTAAAAATTACATATATCAGAAATTACTTGTGCCCTTCTGTATTAATTAGATGACTTATGCAAAAATTATTTCAGGCATCTATTCACATAAATAGACTGTTCATTCATTACATAATAATTTAGTTGATGAAAATAAAGAATGATATTCTTGAAGGCAAACAATGCATACTCTGTATATTCATACCAGATGCTAAATCTTTCAGGATGAGATACATTTATTGTATTAATATTTTATGTTCCTCCTGGGTTGCATATACTTTATATCTATATACATTTTCTGTAAATACAGTTATGTGTATTTATTGTACTTTTTACAAAGACATAAAAATGACAGAATGACAATGTTAGAGGGGGAAAGAACTTTAGAGGGCATCTAATTAAGTAGAGTCATCCTATGGCTAAGGAAACATGCCCACAGAGGTGAAATAATTTATTCAACATCATTTAACTGTTAAGCATTTACAGAGTTAGAACTAAATTCCAAATATCTTGACATCAAACATAGCTTTCTTTACATTTTTATCTTTCCAATATGGGAACTCCATAGACTTCATATTTGTTAAAGTTTGGTTTATAAGAATAAAAACATAAGTAGTATAGCAATGATATGTGTAGTCCCTCTGGTGATGATGCATTAAGTGTATATTCTTAAACTTTGATGGATCTAATTAAATAGGTACTGCACCCTACAATAGTCATCATATTACCTTTCACTTTGTACACATTTTGTCTATGCCTTCCTGTTAATTAGATTTCATTTAAAGTATTTTGTTCAATTCTGAGCAAAATGACATGAGAAGGGCATTGATAAACTCAAGAGCATCCAGAGAAGGTCAACCAGCATAGCGAAGGTTCTTGAGTTCATTACTAAAAAATTGGGCATGTTTGTCTTGTAAAAAAAGAAATGGACACATGAAATTTGTTTCCAAGTGTTTGGAGGGGTCTCCAATGGGGAAAAGAGATTATATTTATTTGGTTTGCCCCCAGGAAAGGAGGTTAGCCAAGTTAAGAGCACTGAGTGGAAATTGAAAGGAAGAAAATTTAGGCTTGATCGAGGTAACAACGTTTCTGAATATAAGACCTGTCCAAAAGTGAAATGTTTAGTGGCAAGATATGCTAAGTTCTCCATCTTTGGAGACCTTTGAATAGAGGCTGGAAACTTACTTGTCATGTGTAATATAGTAGGGATTCCATTGGCATACATGTTGTGCTCGATGAGCACTGTGGTGCTTTCCAACTCTCAAATCCTATTATTCTGGCATTATTCCACATGTAGTTCATACACCATGCTATAGTTGCTATGGTCTTTCCTCAGAATTTCCTGAAGTTTCACAAAAAGAGATTTTTACCTCATTCTTATTAAATGAACAGTTCATCTCCTTTTTTTAGCCATGCAACTTTCTGATGACATCTTTCACATCATTTTTTTTTTGCAAAACAATTCTCCTCATGCTCACTCTAGGCCTTTTATTGCATGGGGAAAGTGGTGCCTTCTAGCTCTAGGTATATTAATATCTTCTACAACTGCTGGCCTATTTCCTACTCATGACCTTCATGAAAGGGCCTATGTTGCATGTATAGGTTATTTTCATGAAAGTTGTATAGATGTGGGAAAAGCAGTCATATGGATTTGTAGTTATTGATATATTTCAGTCATTTGGGAGGCAATAAAAAGAAGGCTCATTTTTTCAGAGTATTTTCCTGGCATCTTCTCTTTCAGATACCTTTAGAGTCCGTCTCTTAATAAATTCGGCATCATGTGATTTGCAGCATGAGCTTACTATAAGTACACTGACTCTTATGTCATTGTTTTTCCCATTCTTCCTTTTCTTAATGCTAATTTTGCTTCCCCATAGAGCAATCTGAGGATTATGATGTTAGAGTTATGTCTCAAAGTCTTTATAGGTCTTTTCCATCCTTCAACTTTGCTTATTGGTTGAAGAAGTTTCTAGACAGTTTTGTTCTTTAGTATGGTGATTTATTTATATATTAAATATTCTTAGGAAATATTAAGAGTTTTATGTCAAATTCTATCCTTTCATCCATTTACCATTTTTCATCTTCACTATCTCATTAAAAACAGGTCTAGTTAGAAATATTTTATTTTCAGTTATATGTCATATCTTTTATTTTTTATTGCTACTTCTAGTTTGTTATAGTTTTTGCTAATTACTTTACCATCTTGGAAATCTAACCTTAGGAAAAATACTTATTGGGAAAAGAAGTACATATGTACAACTACCAATTTCCTGTCAAAATGTAATCTGTTTCTCTTATATTTTTCTTCCTTTCTTTCTTTTATTACATTATTTCATTCTCATCATGTTCAGTGATTCCCAATTTGTTTTTCAAGGGAAAAAAACACTCAAACTACACGAGTTTTCAAGTTATGTTTATTTAAAAGCCTTTGGCCTCTCACTTCTTATTCCTGATACAGAATTCTCCTCAAAATATGTTTAGCACCTATCCTTGTGACCACTTTTACATTAAATTAATTGAGTTTTAAAGCATTTCCTTAGAGGATTAATACCCTGCACACACAAAGTATAATTCCTTGAAATAATTATATTTGTTCAATAATTATCTCACTGATAATAAAAAAAGATAGAAAACCAAGAGGTACACGTTCATTGAAGATATAACATCAAGAAGACATCTCGTCCAATTTGCTCATTGGACAGATGAGGAAAAAAAATAAGGCCAGAGGGAATAAGTGACTTGTCCAAGGTCACTCACATAATAATCTGAGTAAGACTAATGAAGTGTCAAAGGCAGAATGTGAACCTAGCTCCTCTCACTCTACAGCCATTTTTCTTTCTGATGAAACATATCCTTGGTAAAATTAATATAGAAGACGGACACCTTTACAAATGGTGTGATCCTACACGTTACTGTTTGCTCTAAATATGATGTTGATTGCATCTGCACTACTGAATTCTCTAGGATCTTGTCAATCATACTGTATCACAGACTTACACAATTAGAGCTAGAAAGAAACTTAAAGTTCATCTAATCCACCTTCCTCATTTTATACAAGGGGAATGTAGCAGCAGCACCCTAGCATTCCCAGGATGGCTGCTAGCACAGGTTCTTAGATCTGCTTTTCTAAAGGAAAGCAACTCAAAATGCATTAACAATCTTATTTTAATCAATCAAATATATGTGATTTACCTAGTTCAGGGGAAAAAGATAGCACCCTGAAGTTCAGAGAATATGAACAGAAGTTACAAGCAGAAGTTACAGACAAAGAAACAGATCAGCAGATGGGCTTCCAGCCATCTGACCATTACATGCATACCTAGTTAGTTACCAGAGAGGGAAGCACCAACATCTGATTTTTCAAAGCTGGGGGACTCAACAGCTGCCCAGAGTCTCTTCTGGCCAATTCATACAACTCTTTCCAAAGTGAGCTCCAAAGCAAAAACTCACATAAAGATATATATAGCTGTTTCCTGGATCAGAGAATGTCACAACCCTCCTGACCCACTGTCCAATCACAAAGTAATAAGGTGTGGGTATTCCTGAAAAAACAAGCTTCCTGCCACAGGCTCTATTTGATCACATTCAGCCTATTAGGGGGCAGAGTATATTTTCAAATCAGGAAAGGTTCTCAGAGTAACTTAAACCCATCAAAGGGCCTAGGGGCAGGGAAGATCTTCAGATTCCCATAGCAGGGAAACAGAGAGAGAAAGAGAGAGAGAGAGAAAGAGAGAGAGAGAAAGAGAGAGAGAGAAAGAGAGAGAGAGAGAAAGAGAGAGAGAGATGCTAAGTTACTTGTTCAATAGCAAAATGGTATTAAATGACAAAAATCAGGATTTGAACCCAAGTCTTCTTGAAAAGGTGACACAATCTGCTCTTAAAGAAGGGTGTATAATACATCAATAGACAGAATGAGGGATAGAAGGAACAAGGTAAAAAAGGAAGAAGGAAAATATGGATTATGTTTAGCAGAGAAGAAGTAGTAGTATCATTTGGCTAGGAAGCAGATGAATAGTGGCAATGAGAGCAGGGGGAGATTAGTTTAGAAAAGTAGAATGCTGAAATATTTGTAAGGTAGAATTTTCCTTCTCTCCCCCTTCCATTTTTTTTTCTCCACTAAAAGAAGAAAAATGGGTAGGGGTAGAACTGTTTCTGAATATATGACTTATAAATTCAGGGAGATGATGAAGAATCCCCAAACTGACTGCTTAACTGAAAGTCTATAATTCATTGGTAGTAGAAAGTCTAACTACCTGTTTATCTGCTTCTCTCTTCATTTATAGCAAGGAAACATAAGAATCTTAGAGAATCAATAAAACCACTACTTGAAATAATAAACAACATTAGCAAAGTAGCAGGATATAAAATAAAATCATGTGAATCATCTGCATTTCTATATTGCTAACAAAACCCAACAGCAAGAGATAGAGAAATTCCATTTATAGTTACTGTAGACATTATAAAGTACTTGGGAGTCTACCTGGCACAACAAACCCAGGAACTATATGAACATAATTACAAAACACTTTTCACACAAAGCCAGATCTAAATAATTGGAAAAACTTCAGTTACTCGTGGATAGACTGAGCTAATATAATGAAAATGACAATTCTACCTAAATTAGTTTACTTCTTCAGTGCCATACCAAACAAACTACCAAAAAATTATTCTATACAGCTAGAAAAAATAACAAAATTCATCTTGAAAAAAACAAAAGGTCCAGAATATCAAGGGAATTAATTAAAAGGAATGCAAGGGAAGGAAGTCTCGCCATACCAG
The DNA here is from genome assembly GCA_028646515.1 of Pseudochirops corinnae. NCBI lineage: Eukaryota > Metazoa > Chordata > Mammalia > Diprotodontia > Pseudocheiridae > Pseudochirops > Pseudochirops corinnae. The sequence goes on from CM053591.1 coordinate 62,869,751, forward strand.
ATCTTAAATTGTATTATAAAAGCAGCAATCATCAAAACTACTCTGCACTGGCTAAGCAAAAGCATGGTGGATCAGTGGAATGGGTTAGGTAAACAAGACACCTAATGACTACAGCAATCTACTGTTTGATAATACCAAAGACTCTAGTTTCTGGGATAACTCACTATTTGACAAAAACTGCAGGGAAAACTGGAAAAGAGTATGTCATAAACTAGGCATAGACCATCTGAACACTGTATACCAAAATAAAGTCCAAGTGGGTACACCATTTAGATATAAAGGCTCATATTATAAGCAAATTAGGAGAGAAAGGAATACTTTATCTGTCAGATTTATAAAGAAGGGAGGAATTTATGACCAAACAAGAAATAGAGAACATTATGAAATTCAAAATGGTTGATTTTGATTACATTAAATTGAAAAGTCTTTGCACAAACAAAGACAATGTAATCAAGGTTAGTAGGGAAACAGAAAACTGGGAAAGAATTTTTACAACCAGTGTTTCTGATAAATGCCTGACTTCTAAAATACATAGAGAACTGAATCAAATTTATGGAAATACAAGTCATTTCCCAATTGATAAACAGTCAAAGGATATGAACAGGCAGTTTTCAGAGGAAAAAAATAAAAGTTGCATATAATCATATGAAAAAGTGCTCTAAATCACTGTTAATTAAAAAAATAGAAATCAAAACAACTCTGAGGTACACATCACACTATCATATTCAATAACATGACAAAACAGGACAATTATAAATGCTGGAGAAGATATGGGAAAGTGCATTGTTGGTGGAGTTGTAAACTGATCAAACCATTCTGGAGAGCAATTTGGAACTATGCCCAAAGAACTACAAAAAATAATGTGCAGAACCTTTGACTCAGCAATACCACTTCTAGGGCTATATCTCCAAGAGATCATAAAAATGGGAAAATGATTCTCATGTACACAAATATTTATAGCAGTTCTTTTTTTGTGATGGCCAAGAATTGGAAATTGAGGAATGGCTAAACAATTTGTAGTACATGAATGTAATGGAATACTATTGAGCTATAAGAAATGATGAGCCAGCAGACTACAGAAAACCTTGGAAAGACTTATATGAACTGCTGTGAGTGAAATGAGCAGAACCACTAGAACATTGTACACAGTAACAGCAACAGTGTGTGATGACGACTTTGATAGACTTAGCTCTTCTCAGCAATGCAATGACCTAAAAATTCCAAAAGTCTCATAATCGAAAATGCCATCCACATCCAGAGAAAGACGTCTGGAGTCTGAATGCAAATCAAAGCATACTATTTGCTCTATTTTTTGTTTTGTTTTTTTCTTTCTTATGGTTCCTCCTATTCTGTCTAATTATTTTATACAACATGACTAATGTGAAAATATGCTTAATAAGACTGTATATGTAGATCCTACATCATATTGCTCACTGTCTTGGCAGGGGAAGGGAAGAATAGGAAGAAAATGAATAACTTATGGAAGAGAATGTTGAAAACTAAAATTAAATTAATTAATTTATTTTTTAAAAATTTTAAAAAGAAACGAGGGGCTATATCTAGAATCCAGTGTGTTAAGGGGAAATTATACTTTGTCTTAGCTGTGTAGCAAAGCTACCCTTTGTCCAGGTGGCTGTAATCACATGACAATGCCTGTCTCTCTTATATTTATATTTTTCTGATCTTCAGAAAAGAGTGTTCCATGGTGGGCATGCCTGGAATTGAGGATGACTTTATTAGTTCACAAGGTATAATGTTCTTGGGAGACCCGTAAGCACACTAGCTTCTGTGCCCTTAGAATGGCTTTATCTAATGTCAAAGAAGGTTTCTGCATGGAAGATGATAGCCATTGACAAGGATATTGGCCCAAGCCTGGTCAACAGAGAAGTCCCAAAGTAATTATTAAAAAACTTATTAGGAAATTTCCCAAACTGTCCTTTAATCTTCTAAATATTAAATTTCAGTCTCTCAAATTATTATAGCTCAGGTTACATTTTGCTGAAGCCTGTTAGTTATGTTTATGTATGTGGTGATTCTTTATTATAGCATACATTTTTATATACAGGAAAAAAATAATGTGCCCCATATACAATTCATAGGGTATAATGAACATATTTGCTATTTTCCCCTTTGGCGGCCAAGCCTAGACTTTCAAGCCATAATTTTAATATCTACTAGGCACCAGGATAGAGGTTTTCAGGAGAGCCAACAAGTGTGAGAGAAAGGAGTCTTTACTCACAGAGGCAGAATCCTTAGCAGGGAATCTATTCCACAAATTACAATGCCTAGTTACAGAGCAGATTGTGTGGCAAGTGACTCAGTCCCTTTGGGTTCAACTGAGCAATACTTCAAATTTAGATCAGATCAGGATTATAAGCTTATTTTGTCAAATGTGGAAGATATTAATATTTCAGAGGATTTATAATCACAAACTCTTATTCAAATCCTGGTTCCATCTTTTGCTATCTCTATGACCTTGGACAAATGATTTAACCTCTCTGGGCATCAATTCCTCACCTAGAATATGAGCAAGTTGGAAAAGAAAGTAATTATGATCCCTTATAGCTTTAAATATGAGATTCTATATCAAAAACACTTATTAGCTGTGTGACCCTAGGCAAGTCAATTGATGCTTTTTTACTTCAGTTTCCTCATCTGTAAAATGAGTTCAAGAAGGAAATGGCAAGACCACTCCAGTATATTTGACACAAAAATACAAAAAGAAGAACGGGACAGAACTGAATAACAGCAACCAAATGTGACAGCTTCCTCTCATTCTCTGGTCCTGAGTATTTCCCCAGCTGGAGAAAACAGGATAATATTAATAGGCAATAAAGGAGTTTGTTTACTGACCTTTATAAACATTTATCACCTAGCTTAGCCTCCAGACCTACTCTCTAATTGCTGCCTATCTGAAGTTACAGGGCAGGTTTAGAGATATCTCTTTTAGCAGACAATAATTTAAACGTCTATTCCACAAAGCCTTATCATGGAAAAGGGTGGTATTTCAGTGTAACTAATAATTTAGCTCCCCTAAAATTAATCCTGGTTTGATACCAGAGATTCAAGATTGCTCTAAAATCAAGAACCTAAAGGATTAAAAAGAGTTGTTTGCATTTCAGCCCAAGCCAATACATGAAGTAAGAAAAATTGGGTCTCCAGATTAATGTCCTCTGGGCCCAGAACTGTGAGGAAAAAAGGTTATAGCTCCTGAAGCCACTCTGAGGCCTGAGCCATACAGAGCTGCTCTGTTTTGTGACCAGTGATGAAAGAGATGGAATCCCACTGGAGAAATGTTCCCTGTCAGAGCAGCAGGAAAAATGGGAGAAGTGAGGAAAGGAAGCTTAACCATGCTGATTAGCCAACATCTAGGATATGATCTGTGTGGGCCTTGGGGGCAATTTATGGTTCCCAATAGTTCTGGGAGCCAGGGTTTTATTGTTTTGTAATTTAACCTTCTTAATCCCTGTTAAAAATCTAGGGAAGGCTTCCATAGTAATAAACTTTTTCTCTTTCTGCCTCACATCCACATTCCTTTTGCTGTCATTCCTATATGCGAGACATGCTTTCAGGCCTACCTTCTGTGTACATCCCTTTTATGCAGTCTAGTTAAGACCGGTTCTTTTTCATTTTCCTTTTACACAGCTGTCAAATTGTTCCCCTGGATATGTTGATCATTTGATTACTCAATATTGCGTGCACACACACACATATGCATACTCATGTGTCCAACCACAGCCCCAACCCCTACACACTCACACATACACTCACACACACACACACTCACACACACATACACACATGCTCACACACACACACACACACACATACACACACATACACAAACACTGAGACAAAGACAGAGACAGGTAAAGAAAGAGACAACCAGTCAGAGACAGAAATTTGTCACAAGTGATCATTTTCACTGTAATTTATGAGCCCTAGTAGTGAAGAGGAAGGTGGCATGAAGGGAATAAGCATTCACATAACACCTATCATGGGCTAACATTATCTCCCCCCAAGTAGGTGCTGTTATGTCCCCATTTTATGTTGGAGGAAAATAAAACAGCCAGAGCTTAACTGATTTTCAGGGTTACACAGTTACTAAGTGGCTGAGGTCAAATTTGAATTCAGTTCTTCCTGACTCAGGGCCCAGTGCTCTAACCACTGCACTACCAGCTGGCTCGAGGGCCAGGATTAGAAAATTTTTGTATCATTGTTTTTTGAAGGCAGGGCCCTGGAATAACCCTAGCAGATTGTGGTTTGACATCCCCTGCAGGGCTGTATGCCTAAACAATGAAAGGAAGGGAAGATGGATCACATCATATCCCTCTCTGCATCTGTAGTCAGTCAAGGACTTATCCCAACAGTAATTACCAGAAAGCTTCCAACAAGCCCTCATCCTGCTCCCTCTGGAGGCAGCTGAGGTTGACACTACCCAAAGTCCCTCCCACCTATTCGCTTTTCAGTTTGAGTAAAGACTGCAACACTCAGCTGCAAAGTCTATTCTCCAGAGCAACAGCCAGTGAGTAAGATCCAACATAAGGGTTTGCATACACACCCTTATTTTTTTTATTTTAATTTTTCGTTGGAAAGGAGTAGCGTAAGATGAGAAGGAAAGGATGGATTGTGACAACATTATCTTTTCTTTGGTTTCTAAGAAAATGGTAGTTTTTCTTCTTGATTTTTCTATTGTCCCATTTCTCTCATTACTTTCCATCACTTCTGGCATTGGTATATCAAACATTCATTTATCTTCAATCTCTTTATATACTCTGATTATTTTCTGCTTATTACAAACATACTCAGTATTCCTCATCAACAATCCCTTGTCATCTTCACTTCATCATACTCTAGTTTTGAGCTCTTACTTTATATTTATCTTATCAGATTAAGATTCTAAAGAGTTATGTACTCACACTGCCTATACTTCCTCACTATCTACTCATATCTTTGGCTCTATGTTCCACCATTGTTTACTAGATTTGCTCTCTTCATGGTTAACAGGAATGAGTTAACTTTTATATCCAATGGCCAATTTTCAATTTTACCTAACATTGCTGCTGTATCTTTTGGCAGTTTGGCCCATCGTTATATAATTTCTTCTCCCTTAACTTTTATGACCTTTTCCCTTTCTAGGTTGCCTTTAACCTCTATAGTTTCTGCTTCTCAGTCCTATGTTAGTTCAAAACCCATATTCTAAGTGCTATGTCCTGGTTATGTACCGGTCATTCTTCTCTTTACCTCTAAATTCTTTCCCTTGGTGATCACAACAGTTCTCTTGGGTTCACTTATCTTCTCTACACAGAAAACTACTAAATCTATATATAGAAAGCTACACCGTGCCTTGCACTATGCCACCTACCTCCTAGACATTTCACCCTCAACATGTTTATGTCAATTTCAACATGTCTAAAATAAAAGTCATCAGATTTTCTGTTAAACTCTGCGGACACTGGAAATTTTCCCATTTCTTTTGAAGATAATACAATCCTTCCAATCACCAAGGATCAGTCACCCTTGACCATACTTCATCCTCCGTTCAACCACTAAAGTAATTCACTTAAAGGCCAGTTCTTATCACGTCACCCTCATACTCAATAAATTTCATTGGCTTCCTATTGTTTTCAGGGACAATTTGTTCCAATGGCCATGAAGGTGACTGAAGCAGTCACTGTGCAGTGCTTGGAACTTGGTTAGACATCCATTATTCCAAGGACATTCACTGAATATTGGGCCATTGCCTATTGTCTTGACTTTGATCTTGTCACTTGATTTTGATGACTGGGAGAGTGAAACTGATGTCTTTGCACAACTGTGCTTCGCTTAAATTCAATTCACATGCAAGTCATCACTCTGTGATGTCATAGGTCCTCTTTGAGAACAAAGGACCAATAACATTAAAAGAAAAAAAATGCTCTATCTGACATTCCAAGCTCTTTATAAGCTAGCCCTTGCCTAGATTTCCAGATTTCTTACACCTTACTCCCTAACACATAGTCTTTGATCCAGTGACACTGGCTTCTTGGCTATTCCAGGAACAAGACACTCAACTCTCTGTTCTGGGAATTTTCTTTAACTGTTCCCACATGCCTGGAATGTTCTCCCTCCTTTTCTCTGATTACTGACCTCATTGGCTTTAAGTTTCACCTAAAATTCTATGGAAGCCTTCTTTAACCCCTCTTAATTCCAGTGCTTTCCTTCTTCCCTAATTATCCTCTATACAACTTGCTTTGTATATGTTTGTTCATATGCTGTGTTCCACATAAGACTGTAAGCTCTTTGATGGGAGGGATTGTCTTTTGCATATGATTTATTTGTTTATTCTGTCAAATTCAATGAGTTTTCAAATCTTGTTTACTCTGTCTCTATAGCATCTAAATTTATTTCTCTTTTTCATTCTCCTTTTACTACCACCATATTTATTCAAACCATCATTATCCATTACCTGGTCTACAGTAATAGCTTCCTTAACAGTATGATTCAAACCTTCTATATCAGCCATTTTCCTAATGTAATTTGATTTGAAAATCAAAACTAACACAACGATTTCAAACATATTTAAGTAAATGATGATGCCATGGGAACAATAAGGCAAACTAAGGTGGGGGTCAGATTTTGGAAAGTAGTACAATTTTTGACATGCTGAGTTTGAGGGTTTGTGTTGGATATCCAGTAGAAGATGATTTGTGAGAATTTTGAGATAAACTCTGAACTTAAGAGAAAGATCAGGGCTAAAAATATAAATAAAATTCAATTTACTTTTTATTGAAGATTAAAGTTAGTTTATAACGAGTGACTCTTGACTGTTTTTGTATCATGGATCCCTTTAGCAGCCTGGTGAAGGCTATGGATCCCTTGCCAGAAAGCTTTTAAATTCATGAAATAAAAACACCTAATTACAAAGGAAACAACATTATATTAAAATACGGTGATCAAAATATTTTAAGGGTTTAAGGACCCCAGTCTAAGTACCCTGTTTGAAAACTTATTTTGATTTAGCCCTATTTTTACTAACACAGCCCATATAAAATCTCAAGAGAAGGATACGTGCTTATTCCAGAGAGCTCAAATTAGCAGAAGAGCTGGAAATCTGTGTGTTTTAAACAAAAGGAATGGAATAGTAGAGAGCAAGAATAAAATTTAAAGGTGTCAGTGATGTCTCAGGGAGCAGGCAGAATGAGCTCAGGTCTCAAAGGTAGAAGAAAGAGGGACATGAGAAAGAAATGAACAGGGCATATTCTCTGTCAGCATTTTGATTTATGCAATGGGGACTGGATTTTACTACCAACCTCCCAAAAGTATTAGCAGGACAAATGAGAATGTCTGTGTGCTGTGCCCTTTAAACCTCTTAGAAGAAAGATTTGACTTTACTACATTCTTTATTCCAAATGACAGGTCATTCTCCATTAAATTTAGCTGAATTACTGTTCCTTTTGCGATGACTACCTGAATCTCTGAACCACGCCCATAGAAGCTGTTTCCATTCAAAAATAAGACACCACAAGTGCCAGGAATTCATTCTCTGTGAATAGTGTCTGCTTCTTGGGTAACATGATAAAGTAACTGTACATACTAGAGAATAGGAGCTATTGCTGATTAAGAAACTGGTCTATTATAACATTCTCTGGTATCTCAATGTCTCCTGACATATAACAGTTTCTTTGTATAGTACAATACACCATTTATTCCCAGGTGACAGACTGATGGATCGATTCTAAAAGACCATCACAATCCCTTTAGCATCACCACTACTGCTTTTCTGCCTGATTATGTCTGAAGACTTCTCTACTCCAGTCCTCTTAAGCCTTCCCTTTCTTGTCACTACTACCAACCCAGATATACATGTCCAGAGCTGAAGACGCAGCTCTACAAATAATCCCAGAATGCCTTGCTCTATACTTTGTCTATAACATATTCTGATTAGGATGTTTCACAAGGTTATTTGATGAACTGACTAGTAAAGGTATTGTATTGTTTTTCAATTGAGTACTTTAAATGCTCTGAGAGAAACATACACAGAGATTAACTCAGGCACTTGATCATGCCTTCCAAGTTTTGGATTCCCTGGATATAAACATCTGCTTGGCGATATTTTGGTTTCTAGTTCAAAGCCCAGAGAAATGCTGATATAGTAAAAAAATAATAATAATAATAATAGTATCACATTTAGTATGAAGAAAATCTGGGTTAAAATTTTCTATCACTATCTGCCATGTGATTCTGGTTAATTCACTTGAGCTCTCTAACCCTCAGCTTCCTCATCTATAAAATGGGGATAATAATGACAGTAGCAGAGAAACAATCTAATGCAGAAAATTTTATTAAGTGCCTATGCACAGGGGATTTTGCTAAACACCGAGGATAAAATTAATAGTAAAAAAAGATTGTGCTTGCACTCAAGGAGTTTATAATCTAGTGGGAGGAGACCACACTTAAAGGGACGCAAGAAAAAGGAGGGGAGGGGTATGTGAGGAGATCAGGGTGGAACACCTTGGTGGGACATCTTGGGACACCACAGTAGGGACATTCTGGGATGCCAGGGTCTGGCATTTTGTTCCCTGGAGTTTGAACCGAGAAGAGCAGCAGATTCAAAGTGGGGTGAGTTGAGAGTCTAATTTCTGCTTTCTGTAAAGAAAGACATTGGGAAGAGTTTGGTACTCTACCCTCCAGCCCTCCATTCAGAAGGGAGAGGTTGCTGAGGGAGGTGGTGTCAGTCAAGATTTGAGTGAGCAAGATTTTGAAGAGATGGGAGGGGAATCTTTGTTTCATGGAATTGAAACTAAGCAGAATAACAGATGCAAAGTAGAGTGAGTGCTAAATGAAATAATATTATAAAAAGTTTTCATAAACCCTAAAACACTAGATAAAGTCAGTCATCATTAATTGAACCAACATTTATTACATAACAGGCACCACCTTCCTGACTTAGAAGTGGTAACAAATTATGTTTACAGCTGCTTTGCCATTCTTCCTCTGGAAGCAACAAGCAGCCCTGAATTCTGCTTGGAAGACAGAGAGAGGGAGGCATTCTGTGTTTGTTTTCTGGGACACTAAGCATGCTTGAAAATTAATATTTAAAAAAAATTCTCTGTGTACATTCCTAGAAACTGAGTTTATCTTCCAGACCTACAGGATGAATTATAATGTTTGCTTGGTCAAAAGGTTAAAAGCACTGAATATTTCTGGTTGAGAAAAGCCTCTTTGGAAAGCAATGGAAAAGAAGGCCTGCCAACCACAGTCTGCCTCAGCATAGCTCTTGGGTGACACAGACAGCAAGAAAATTTGGTCTTTAACTGTTCCAAAACTCAAGAAAACTTTTTTACATTTCAATTACTTTCTAGGTAAAACAAGATACACAAATTAGGTTCACTTTTGGGGAGTGTTTGATCTTTTCTGAGTTTCCCTTACACAGCTAGAAGATAACAAAGGCAAGAGGCCAATGGCCAGGCAGATGAAATTGGTGGTCTTCATTGCTAATGGAGAAAGACGAGAAATGTTTGCAAATAATCAAAGAGTAGGAAAGCAGGAAGAGAATTTAGAGGTTAGCTAATTTAAGGATCTTATTTCAGTGATGAGAATACAAGAGATTTTATATAACTTCTATATGACCTCACAGATCACTAATGATTCTAGTCTAAGCTTCCTATTTTTTGGTTACACAACACTAATACCATGCTACCAAACATGAATGCCCTTCTTTGAATAAACCTTATGTCAGCCACCTTTAAGCTCCAGATTGTCAATAAATGTGATTTTGAAGCTGAATGAAAGAGGATAGAAGAGAGAGTAGGGAAATGATTGTATATATCATAATTAAAACAAGATTTGAAACCAAGAAAGAGTGAAAATAATAAATAAAACCCTAAATCTATCAAGTATTTTATCTCACTGTATTCTGCAGCCACCTTAATGGCATGATTTAGAGGAGTAGAAAGGTCCACCTATCCCAGCATATCTCTTCCAGCAACATACTATGAGACATGTAATTCCCAACTTTCGGATCATTCCTAATAAATTTCAAATATCCATCCTGGAGGAATAACACACCAATGCATTGAAAATAATTCATACTTTACATACCACAAAAAAGCAAGGGGGTTCCATAATAGAAGAAAATATAAACAGAATAGGATTTGAGACCATGAGAAGACATGGTTCAGAAAATAAGAAATTGGACACATGGCATCCTGAGATCTTTATATTGTGAAAAACATACTGTTTATTTCTTCTCCTCTTCCTCTCTCCTTTTTCCTTTCATTCCTTCCTCTGGAATCAAATCGCAAAGCTGCTACGTAGTATCTGTGTGATTTGGGGAAAGTAATTTCTCTTCCCTTTCCTATTCTCCTTCCCTTTCCCTTCCCTTCTCTAGCACTAGAAGTGTAATACAGTTCTGTTTAAGTAAGGACAGGGAATACATGCAGGGATAACTCCCAGATCAAGATTTTCCATATGAAACCAAATTTTGAAGCTTCAGAAATGGAACCAGGACTGGTTCAGTCCACCAAAAATTGCTTTTGCCCACAAATCACATAAGGAAGGATCTTATGATGAGCTCATTCACATGCTATAATTCTTAGTTTCAGTGTGTATATGTATATGTATATATATATATGCACATATATACACATGAATACATGTGTGGGCATATATGCATATTCACATGTATTTATGCATACACATGCATGTCTATTTTAATATCTTTTCCTTAATCGATTTTCTTTTGAAAACTCTCTTCAAGTTTGGCCATATGAAGGCAAAAAGGGGAAATTATAGGGATTGTCCTGAATGAGTTCAATTAAGAACCAAAATCACTTATTAAGTGAAAAAAAAGGTCTAAGAAGAAAAAAAATATTTTTTGCTGTTATAAAATCCTTTGTAATTTTAAATGAATTGGATTTAGATTCAAGCAAATGAAAGATTGTGTAACAGTGGGTGTCACTCAGAGATTTTACAATATACCATGCTTTGCTTTATTATTATTAAAAAAAAATAGACATTTCCAAAAGGAGAAATTTCTTAGTTCTGAGAAGCAATGGGATATGTCAAAAAGAGTGGCATTGTCAAACCTGAAACTTTTAAGGTCAATAGTAAATAGAGGGTGCCAACCATTCTCCCTTTGAAATACCTGTGGGTATGAACCCCACAACTCCCAAGTGTACACACACACACACACACACACACACACACACACACACACACACACACACACTACTTTCTCCTCAAGGTGACTCAATATTTGTTCTAAAGCTGATGTGAGAACAGCCACATCCTGAAACTAGTTTCCTACGGCATGCTTGTTCTTTCAATTTACTTTTTCATTTTACTTTTGGCCTCTTCCATCTCTTTATCACCTTTCTTGTCTCCTTTCTTCATCCCTTGTGAAAACATGTCAATGCAGACAGAAAAGGGGGAGGATAGAAAGCAACCCTGACCTTCCCTTGCACAGTCTAATGCCTCATCTTGCCTGAGAACCAATGATTATATTTCAAGTACAAGATTTTACTAAAGTTATTATTGTGAATTTAGTAGATACCATGTTTCTATGCATGAAGTCAAATTTATGCAGGAAGCCTGGGTTATATAGTCTCTTCTACATCATTCTCTTATCCCAAGATGTGTCATTTGTTTTCTTTGGACATCAATTTCCTTACTTGTAAAATATCAGCCTGAAATCAGAGGGCTACTTCAGAGGTTCCTTACAAATTTAAAAAGGTCTGTTTTGTTTTTTCACTCATTAGATTAAAATATTTAATCTCTTGCCTTTTTTGAGGTTTAGGGTAGCCTCCAAAGGAACAGAAGGATTTTTGTTTTGTTTCTGTGTTGTCATTATAGAGTATACTATAGCTCTGTCTAAATTAGAATGATTATGGCAATCAGCCTTGTCCATGTCAATAAAATATATTTAGACCTAGCCATAACTGATAGCAAGGTTATTCCAGAGCATAATCAATCATTTTCCCAGTAACTTGTGGAGTGACCTGTACTTGGACTTTTCTGATGGGACAGAGTGTAATAGTAACCAGCCAACTACCTAATGATATCCTAGTGGCTTAACAAAATGAGATTTTGTCAGAACTGTTTTGTAGATGTTGCTGCAACCTTTGACAGGGTGTCTTATGCAAAAATGGTATTTGGGATTAAGTCATAAATTATCATTTCATCTGTAAATGTTCCAAATGGGGATAGGATTGACCAAAACAGAAGGGAAAAGAGCACGATTTTTCTGTATGATCTTCCAAATACTTTAAAATTTTGCAAATACTGTTTCGAAACAACATAGTTTATTCCTGAGCTGAAGCAAGATGGCTTGTTCCTTTGTGCAGGCACAGGTTGTTCAGTAACACAGACTGTAGTTAATGCAGAAGTCCTATGGATGCTCAGAACTTTAGGGAAGATAGTCCTGTTAATGAGGGCAGAGGGCATTATACCTCTGCTCCTCGTATCCTCCATAGGGAAGAAGATGTTTTTCTCATTTTCAGTTCAAAAGATTGAACTACAACTTATACCTAGAATATTAATGATAAGTGTTTTACTGTATTAGAATTTAGATATTATAGTGGGACCTTTCCTTCTCCTTATGGAACTAAGTGAAATTATACAAAACAGAAGGGTATACATAGAATGGGTTTCCCAAAATTTTATCTCATATCATATTTTTGAAAAAAAAAAAGTTTTAAAAGTGATTCTTAGAATACAAAGCAGATGTTTATTATTCAGAGAATTAATTGAAAAGAAAGGCAGAGAGAGATGGAAAATGGGAAAAAGAACCAAAAATCTTAAAAGCACCCTTGTTTAAATTTAAAATTCAACTTGTTATTTTGTGACACCATCACATCTTAAAAAAAACAAACCCTCTTGAAAGTACCATTTGCATATAGGTCTTTGAATGAAAAATTACGATTAAGAAGTTGAGTTTGTCTTCTCTTCTCTTCATTAAGTTATCACATTATTGTAGGATTTTAGGCTGAAACAGGACATAGAGCTCCTAGCATGATAAGGCTATGACATTATAGATTTAAAGTTTGAAGAGTCTTCAGAGATCATCTTGTTCTCTAGTCCAAACATATATTATATATCTACTAATTGTATATATTATATATCTATATATTGTATATATCTATAATAGTGTAGTTGTGTATGTATATATATATAGTATATATATATATGTATATATATATATATATGTATATATATATATACATATATATATATATATATATATAGAGAGAGAGAGAGAGAGAGAGAGAGAGAGAGAGAGAGAGTGAGAGATATCTACAGATATATCTATATAGAGATATAGATCTATGGAGGGGGGGTGGGAGAGAGCACCGCTAATATAAGAATATGTTTGGCTCACATGTAACTTGAATATATGATCTGAGATCTGTCCCACTTTCCTCTAAGAAAGATTTATATTTGCATCTTTGTTGGAATGAGGAAAAAGACTGAAGATGACTGGCTGCTCTTTTCCTTGCCTATCTTCAAGGGGGATATTGGGGTAGAATTATATCTGTCCACAATACCTCAAAAATGATAGTCTAGGAGTATAATACATTCTGAACAAAAAACAGCTTACCTGATTACTCCTGAAAGTATGGTGATATGTAGCTTATATTCTCTAGTTTATCTCCTTCCAAAGGCTAGATACACATTATCACACATAGCTAGTAAACCTCTTTATCAAAATATATGGTATATAAAAATCCATAAATTATATAGATTAAAATATTCAAAAATATATTTTAATTTTATATTTAATTTTTAAATATTTTTAAATATTTAATTTAATTTTATATTCAAAAATATAAAAGTATCAATGACCTCTTCATCTGGAAGATGAGATATTACCTCAAATCAAGGAAACTGTCTTACTGAAAGGTAAGCGATCTCTTTGCAGTTTCTAGGGCTACAAGTGCTGGAATTCAATAATCTAGTTTTCCCTAATAACTAGCACTGGGGTTCTTCTTGACTATTCACAAGAGTGTGCTTTTTTCCCTCTAGACTTACTTTCTAAGAATCTTTGCTGGAAATATGTCCTCCAATAGTTTTCCTCCTACACCCATGAAGTATCATACCATCATTCCTTTAGCTAATCAGGAGGTAAAACTTCCTCTGTGTATGCGGCACACAACACAAGGCTGTCCCTTAGGGAAAACCACCCAACCTGGGAGGATGAAAGTGTTATGCATAGATGAGAAAATTGATAGACAGGAAAATTTAAATGTGTTGTCCAAGACAAAGTAACATGGATAGTAATTTGTAGAGCCAGAACTTATACCTAGACCTTGTCACATTGTTTCTCATATTCTTTCCACTAAACATTACTGTCACCTTTGTGTTTATGTGGCATACTGTATTGAGGCACCAATTCAAGTCCACCTTTTGCATTTTTAACAGACTTGTGATGTCATTACTGAAGGAAGAGTGACACAGCCTGAATGCTTCAGGCACAGAGCGTGGATTCAGTTCTTCCTGACTCTGAGAACAGCATTCTTAGCAATACATTACTCTGATTTGAATAAGTTATTTTGACATTTATAATCTTATACAAAGGAAAGCTTAATATTTGATGAATTGAACTTAAGTTCTTTCTCATTAGGCAATTTTGTCTTTGCTACAGTTTCATTTAATAAGCTTGATCATGCATGCTCTTATCCTTACATAATGTGGGTTGTACAAAGCTCACACAGTTATCCTGTCTTGTTGGTCTACCACAAGTGTGATTCAATAGTTGGGGACTTTGGACATTTATTCATTCATTAATTCAGTAAATATTTATTAAGTGCCTAGAAGTGTGTTAAGTGATGGCGATACAAAGAGGCAAATGATAATCCCTGCCCTCTTGGTGTTTATAATCTAATGATGAAAATCCTGTCTGCTTCTTGCCAAGTTGCTGTGCGGGAATAAAAAGACTTGGTATTTTTGGTATGATGTCTTTCCAGGGTCTCTTGTGCTAGCATTGAGTCCTCTGTGACAGAATCAGATAGGTGGGAGACTGCAACACTGAAAAGAAGAAACAGCTTTTGAATGGGTGTCTTACTTAGGTGCTCCCATGTGACAAGTAGAATATTATGACCCTGATTCCTGTGAGGGTATTAGAGGGATGGTCTGTACTCTATTCCCAAATCTGTCTCTGTTCTCACAAAGAACTTGTATTTGACTAGAGAAGATGGTCCTGAGGCCCCTGGCCATCATTCCTATTTTTTGTTGCTTTGCTGAGTTATTGAACACCAACATCAAGGTTAAAATTTTAGTCATTTGGCTGGACATGGCCAGCTTCACATGAATTCAAGATGAAAGGATATCTTGAATACAATGAGTGGACCTCACTGACAGCAGGGATTAACCAGTCACTTAACAAATATATGACAGGTATTGTACCATAACCTAGGAATACAAAGAAAGGCAAAAACAGTACCTGCCCAACTCCCATACATCACTGTCACATCACTGATTTTGTACTCATGGCCTTGGAGTCTAAATGACTTGCACTGTGCTTGGGGCACATTATTACCACATAAAACTTGAGTTTTAAAGGCAAACGATGAAAATATTCCACAAATGCACATGGAATAGGGTGTAGGTGTAATCTATAGAGAGTAGGATGAACAATACCAGTGAAGCTCATAGTAGGATACTAGCCACTCTAAAAACTGACATGCATCACCTTTCTCTCTCTCTCTCTCTCTCTCTCTCTCTCTCTCTCTCTCTCTCTCTCTCTCTCTCTCTCTCTCTCTCCTGCACATAGCTGTGAATGTGCACTGTTTCCAAAATGAAAGTGAAAATGAGGTTACTAATAAAATCAATGGGAATTCTTGAAGTCATGAAAGTTAAATGCAATTGACTATATCAGCATCCTTGCATATTCTCAAAGTGGTTCTAGGTTAAGTTATGGAACCCTGTTTTAACATATTTGGCTTACAAGTATTCTGTGTTTATCATGCCTTCTATGTGTAGAAATAAATACCTTTCTCATACCTGCATGTTACACACTGAGCAGAGAATCCAAGACGTACCCTAAACTTGGGTAACAATATACATATATAATGAATTGAAGTTTTGAGGAAAAATAAGAATAACTTCCCTCTTATTAGTGGCCAACATCTCATGTCAGGACTAAAGCAAATCATGGCCTCAGTCCCCCATTCCTGGAGAAGGGGAAGTAGACACAATGCCTCAGCTCCTCAGATCACACAAAGATTCATAATGTTAGACTTGGGTAATTTTATTTTGGTCCTAAAGTGAAAAGTGAAATGTTTCACTCCACCAAAGGATTTTAAGCACAGCAAATGAGAATTTTTTCTAAGAGTCTTGAAAAAGGTTTTTTTTTTTTTTTTTTTTTTCCCCACAGCTGAGAAGATGACAGGATGAGTGAGATATGCCACAGGTGAATAAAGGAATTCCAGAAATAGTATCTTGAGTTCCTTGACCAAAAATGTGTTATTCAGCTCCAGCAGACAGTGCACTGTCTAGAAAGCATGAACATTATTTAACTTCCCTCTTTCCTATGGAAAGCTCAAAGAAAAGCCATCTGTAGATGATGGATATCTGAACTATGTCACAAAGGTATAATAGGAAGATAATGTAATGACTTCAGCATCCTAGAAACAACCTCTAAGGGCAGGTACATAGTCTGAAAATCCAAAGAGAGAATAAAATCATAAATATTTCTTGATTCTCAATTCTATCCTTTCTAAGAGTAACCTCCCATAGCCAATGAAAACCCTCCATTTCTTTCAGGTAATAGTATACTATGTCAAAGAGTAAGATCTTATTACTTTGGCATTGATTTGTCTTGGTGGTGGTGAAAGGATGAATTATGTATGACTCTGGAGAGCTGATAAAAAAAATCCCTGTGCTTCAGTTTTCACTTTATTGATCCCTTCAAATTCTGTTCACAGCAGTCTCTTTATTGAAGGGAGCTCCTAGCAATCCTTTCTGGCTGCCTGGGGTGGCTCCACCTTCTCATTTCTTCCAAGGTAGAATCTGTCATTAGCTGCCTCTTGTAGTGTTGTTAGAGGGCATGGTATCTTAGGACTTGGATTCTCATAAGAGAGCATGATTAGAAATCAGTCATCAGAGCAACTTTGCATATAACAAACAGGGGTTACAATTTGAGAGGAACGAAAAGGACTTGCTTTTGCCTTTCCATCTGAGGAAAGAAATTTAGTTTAATATTAGACATTGGATATAGAAGCCATGAAAGATAAACTAAAAACAAAAAAACAAAAACAAAAAAAATCATATTCCAATCAGAAAAGCTAGGTTCAAATCTCTACTCATTTCTTCTTTTTTCAGTGTAAATTGGGATAAATCAATTACATTTTCTGGGCCTATTTTTCCTCATCTGAAAAGGTTTAAGGCAAGAAATGAGTGGGTTTTATTTATTTTTTTATTTTTTTGAACAATGAGGTAACAGTAGATAGCATATGGGATCTTGAGTTAGGAAGACCTGAGTACAATCCTGCCTTAGAAATTTATTTGCTATGTGACTCTGGACCAATAATTTAAACTGTCTGCCTCAGTTTCCTAAACTAGGAAATGAAGGTGATAATATCAATTGCCTCCTAGTTCTGGTGTGAGGGTCAATTAATATTTATAAAATGTTTAGCAATGTTCCTGGCCCATAGTAGGCACTTTAAAAATGCTTCATTATTCCCCTTCTTTCTTTCTTTTCTTTTCTTTCCTTCTTTCTTCCTTTCTTTCTTTCTTTTCTTTCTTTATTCTTTTCTTTCTTTCTTTCTTTTCTCTGTTTCTTTCTTTTGTTTTCTTTCTTTCTTTCTTTCTTTTCTTTCTTTCTTTATTCTTTTCTTCCATCCTTCCTTCCTTCCTTCCTTCCTTCAGATCACTTTGACAGTCCGGTGAAGCCTATGGACCTTTTCTCAATTAAATTCAATAAGCTTGTATTAAGCACCTACCATGTGCTTTGCTAAGCTCTGGGCATAAAATATGAAAAGGAAAAAAAAAAAGAAAGACAGTCCCTGCCCTCAAGAAGTTTACGATTTGATGGAGGAAGACAAAACATAAAAGGAAGTTGGAAAGAGGTAGGGGGATCCAAAGGGCTACCCAGTGTGAGGACATGTTCAAACCAAGCAGAATTGCTTATTTAAAGTGGAGAAGTAACTCCTTCTTAGATTCACTTGTTTAAAAGCCTAAAATAAAATACATCAGATTACAAAGAAATCAATTTTACTAAAACGATAGTAATCAATATAAAAAACATCCACATGCACACACACAACACAAATGAACAGACCAATGTAAAAACTCTTGGACTAGAATTCTTATGGTCCTGCCTTATGGTCTTATTGTCTCTATGATCCTGCCCACCTCTAAAAATAAAATCACTCTCTTTTTGTAAAGGTGTTAAATAAGGCTTAAATCAATTAAATGACATCTCAATTAACCAGTGACAAGCTAAGTGGCACAAGGGATAAGGTGCTGGGCCCCAAATCAGGAAGACCTAAGTTAAAATTCAGCTTCGGACAATTGCTAGTTATACTTTCCTAGGCGAGTCACTCATTGTCTGTCTGTCCCAATTTCCTCATCAATGAAATGGTGATAATGATCACTCTTATCTCCCAAGGTTAAAATTTAAGGCAATATACAAATACTAAATTCTAGCTAACACAAAGAACTACAAAAGTAGGCATGTTATCACTCTGGTATTAGACATAGTGTCCTTTCTACTAGAAGCAGTGGGACATTGTAGGTAGAATCTTGGACTTGGAATGGGGAGAAAAAAAAAAACAGGGATCGAATCCTGCTTCAGGACCCTAGAGAAGTCTAATCATTCCTATATCTCAGCCTCATAGCTTTACCTTTAAAATAAATAGGTGTTACAGGAAGAGCTATCACAAAGCTTCCTTTTGCCCACCTCTGACATTTTCTAGCTTTGTGAACCTGGCTGAATCATTATGCTCCTGAGACTCTCTAGAATTTATGCATTCAGTCATAAAAAAAGTGTATGTACTTTTATATATTATGTTAATTTTATAATAATTATTAATTTAAACAGTATGTTCTTAATATAGACAAATTTATATTATTCATACTTTTAAACATGTATTTATTTTTTATGGCATGAGAAAAGACAAAGAAACGGAGTGAGTGATGGAAACAGCATGGAATTGGGAGGTGGGACACAAATCCTATTTTTCCATTACTCTTACCTTGAGCAAATTAACTTTATTTCTTTTAATGTCAGTTGCCTTATCTGTCAAATGGTGAGTTGGACTAGCGAAAATCTGAGGTCCTTCTCAGCCCTGGCATCCTATTTCATTAATGTATTTAGCATCCTATTGATCTATACAAACTCCTTTCTAAGGACTTTTCTAGCTACTTGAGGACTCACTGATCTCTCCCTTCTCTGAACTCTTACAATTCTTAAGGTCTTCCTCACATAATTCGGAAATGATTATATAAAATTCTCTATTATGTTAATGTGTCTGGTTTCCATAACTAGATTGTAAAATGATTAAGGGTAGATAAAATGTCTTATACATGGAAAGAATAATAGATACATTTGACAGGGAGTTTGGTACATAGTGCTTTGCTTTTTTTCTCTGTTTTCATTAGTTAAATTAGTCAATCCCTGGTCTATGAAACAAACAAACAAAAAAAAAACCAACTTTACTTCTAGCAACTGCCACCATGCCAAACCATCTCCCAAATTTCCCAATACAAAGGTTTGTATACACACAGATTCATTTTTCCCCTTCTCTTGAGTATCCTTTCTGGACTTGCACTGACCACATCTGGCCCAGTTTCAAAACTTGGCAGGAGGTACTGATTTCCTTTAGCAATTCAGCACAGAGGCATCCTGCCTTTCATATTATCTGAGAGTATATACAGAAGCCTTTTGCTAAGAAGGAACAAAGCTTCAGAAAGAAAACAACCAAAGGTTTCCATTATTTTAACCAAAGACAGAAGATTATTATACTTTTGGTAGGCTACTGTTTCATTGACTCTGAAGGAACAAAGAGAGATAAACAGTTTATGAAATCCTGATAACATATTTGGAGAGCCTTCTTCAGAAAACAGTAGTGGTGCTACTTCTATTCACAATCACACCAAAGTTTCTTCCCAACCAAACTGTTTTTTTTCACCTGTACTCCAGGACCCAGTCTCCCTATTCCTTACCCCTTACATAAAGGGAAAAAATCAAGAGCATCATATTTTCTCATTAGAATTTCTCAGACTATAATGGTTCATTTCATGGTCACTTCTGCAAAGATACCCATTAGGAGATAGGATATGGCTCTTTAATAAGGCCTTTATCCCTTCAAAGAGCTACACAGTGAGAACTGAATGTTCCAGAAGGAGATGCAGCTTAGAATCCATTGTTGCTAAGATGGTCACTTGAGCCCTGTAGTCTCAAATGAAGTACTTCTAAGTCCTCGAGGTGGCCTTTGAAACATTCAGTTTTCAAGGCTGTCATACTAAGGCTCAATAACCCTATCTCATAACCACTATGGACATTCCAAAAAATTAGAAAATAAATCTGTACCTGCCAAGTCATAGTGGAAAGGGTTTCTTTATTGTTCTATTAAGGAGTCATGCTTAAAAGCCATGGAAAAGGTCACAGGCCGATAGCTTTGGTTCTTTCTATCTAGCTCTGCATTTCAAAAAAAAACCCACCACACTACTAAATATTTCAGTTTTCAAAAAAAGTACATGCATCCTAAGAGAGGCAGTGTGATGTAGTGAAAAGAGAACTCGCCTTAGAGTCAAAAAGAGTTGTACTAAAGGCCTGCCTTTGACTTAGAATGCCTATGTGCCCATGAGTAAGTCATTTAACATTTCAGTTGTCCAATCATATCTCTAAGACTGTAACACACATAGAAGTTGCTGGAATATATCAGTAAAAGAATTTCTCAAAACAGGGACAACCTCAATGGATGAAATTACGGTTGTAGACTTTTCCCTCCTCACTCTTCTACTACCACCACCACCAACAACAACAACAACAAAATTCCGAAACAGAAAATTCCCCTAATAGACAATGAACCCACTTTTCAAAGTAGAATAAGAGAATAGATTAATTAAAAAGTATATTTTTGTGCTTTCAAAAAGTAATATATTTTAACTAAATAGTATGGGAAGAGTATAGGTAACATTCACTGTTGGCTCATTTCCTACAGGCATAATTGTTGTCACTGTGTCTTTACCATGACAAGTTTATATACGATTTCAACAACTGCTTAAGAAACAGTGTGAGACCAAAACTTCTTTGTCTGTGTGCTGTATCTGATGGGCTGGAGTGACACTATTTAGGAAGGAAGCTGGGAGTGGGGAATTGGAATTTAAGCTTAGATCTTTACCCAGCTCTATTTTCAATAAATGGAAGTCATCTCTAAGGAATTTCAATAACTGAATAAACAAAAATATACAAAAAATGGAGTAAAAAACTAGCATTTTTTTTAAAGTTCAAATTATTTCAGGATTTTTTCTTTTCCCAATCAAAGACCATTCTGATACAGAGATTCCAATGATTTAAATAGTGAACAGATTCATTTTCTTCTTTCATTTAGATATATTAGTGTAACTACTATGTTAAAAAGTTTGAGGACCTCGTTCAATTTGAAGAACCATGGAATTCACCAGTCAGTCTAATGACTTATCCAACCATTCATCTTTTGCTCTCTTGTGGTTTGAAAGCTATGTAAATATATCTATTTGTGTCCACTTCTGGTTCACATCTAGTAACAAAAACAAAATCAATGACAACAACAACCACAAAAAGCAGAGACAGCATTCCTTGGCATGCTGTTGTCTAGGACTACAAGGAAGCTGGTAAATCTAAGCACTGGATTGTTCTCAAAATATGGAGGAACAGGGAGAGTCTTTATTCATATGTGAGGCCCAAAATACTCTTTTATTTGAAATACCTAGAAAAAGAATGCTACAATATGTTTGTGTGTGTGCATACACACTGTACTTGAATCATCTAGGTAATTTTTTAAAATCTATTTTCCATTTTTCTTTCCATGTATAGATACAGCTCCTGAATCCCAGTAGCCTCTTTGGTACAGTGGCAAGGGTGTATTCAAGGAATAATGGGGGAATCTTATATTGAAAACTCATGAGCTTTGTCTCTATTTTACTGCAAATTACCTGGTCACACTGATGATTTAATACCAAAAATACCAGGAGAAATGATTTTTGCTGTTCCCTCCCCGCGCTCATCTCTGGCCCAACATTTGGCACTAGGATTAGACAGAGCTGGGAAGTTCGGTGAGGTTGTCATTGGAAAAATAGAAATGAGATTGAACCAGACCTGAATGAAGGCTAAGAGAAAAGAAAGAAAAGGGAAGTTCTACAATCCATAAAATGATAACACGATTTGGCAAATGGAAAGAGATTAAAAATCAAAGATTATGATCCAAATACATCTGAGTTTAGAGGATGAATTGACCAAGTCAATTATAGTCATAAATTAAAACGTGCCAAGGTAGGGGTGGGAGGACTTAGAGAGTTAGGTGAGTAAGTCTGCAAAGAAAGAAAAAGAGTTGTCCCTTCATTTTTGTAACAGCAGAATTTCCAGGTGGAGAGGCCCTACTCGCAATATGATTTGCTGAAAGTGGTGGTGAGAGTAATAGGGAAATAAATCCAGGACGGAGTGATACAGTCTATGACAACTTCAGCTTAAAAAGTGGATGACTCCCTCTTATAGGCCTAAAGCATTAGAACACTGAGACATGTATTCTCTGTGTGATAATCTTTGGTGGACTTTTTCTCTTTTGTCTCATATTGTAATCCAAAGTGAGAAAGAGGCATAGCCTTTTTCCAGTAAATTGAAAATATACCCTTGGTTTTCTATGCAATGTGAGGAAGTAGGCCACATGGCCCACACTAGAAAATTTGCTATTGAACAAAATGGCCTAAGAAGAAACACATTTCAGAAGCAATTAGAACTGGTTAAATATTCTTTAAAAATCAAAACTTC
Organism: Pseudochirops corinnae; assembly: GCA_028646515.1. Lineage (NCBI taxonomy): Eukaryota > Metazoa > Chordata > Mammalia > Diprotodontia > Pseudocheiridae > Pseudochirops > Pseudochirops corinnae. Next base: position 62,892,702 of record CM053591.1, read on the forward strand.
AAAAAAAAAAGTTTCCTCATTTGGGAATAAACTTTAAATCTCCATCTCCTATCTATGTCTTCATGATGTTCATTTGCTCATTTATGGCTGGGAACTCTGCCATCTTTCTGGTGAAATAGGATAAGTTTATGACTAAGTTTGACTTTTTCAGTATCAAAAAAAAAAAAACCTTCCTCCTACTTGCTAGAAAAGCTTGACCCTGTCTTCTTTCTCCAAGGTTATTGTATTTCATGAGTATATCAATGTCAAGCCATTTGAATCTTGTCCATATGCCAAGGTTTTAATCACTATTTAATCATTTGAGGGCTCCATTAAGAAATTCTTTATTTCTCTCTTGGTTTTGCCAGAGAAGTAACTGGATTTCTTTGACCTGTCCCTTGCACTCTGTTATTTGAATGGATTTGTCTTTTCCTCATCTGCTGGGAGATATAAAAGACTGAAATAAAAGGTTTGCTCCTTCATCATTCAGAGGATCATAAATTTACAACTAGGGGTGGGGGCAGATCTTAGAGGACATCTAGTTCAAAGTTCTCATTTTAGAGATGAAGAAACTGGGGATCAGAGGGTAGAGAGACTTGGCCCAGATCATACAGTGGCAGTCAGGATTCAAACCTAGGTTCTCTGACTTCAAAGCCCGCGGTGAAGGTTAGATCTTCTGATTCCAAAGTAAATGGTCTTTGCACTACTTGAAGTTATTGTAACAACATTTCTAATCACATTCTTATTTCAATGTTGAAATTATTCCAATTACATTTCAATTTTCATCCCTAACTCTCCTACCACTACCTACTACTTCATAAGAATGGACATCTGACAGCCTTAACAGAATTCACTTCTTCTCACTGGAAAACTAATTTACCAGAGAGGTAAGTCAGTGAGGATTCTAAGACATATGGTAATGAATAATCTATTTATAAACTGAATAATTGTAAGATCCATGAATGGAAGCTGGGAGTATGTAGGTGGCACAGTGGATAGAGTGCCAAGATTGGAATCAGGAAGTCTCATCTTCCCAAGTTCAAAGCTGACCTCAGACACGTGGGCAAGTCATTCAACCCTGTTGATCTTAATTTCCTCATCTGTAAAATGAACTGAAGAAGGAAATGGTAAACTACTCCAGTATCTTTGTCAAGAAAATGCCAAATTAAGTCTTGAAGAGTTGGATACTACTAAAAAAAAAAGGCTAGACAACAACAATGAATGGAAGCATTTACTCTTTTTTTCCCCTTCTATATCCCTCTAATGTATAGCTCAGTGCAAGAGAGGAAATTGATTGGAGGAAAGTAAACAAGAGAGAGACAAAGACAGAGAGAGATTGAATTAGAGAGATGGAGAAGTATGGAGAATAGATGTGTTTATGTATATATGTATATGTGTGTATATATGTACATGTGTTTGTATATATTTATGTGTGTGTATATATATGTATATATACATACACACACATACAGAGTGATCCCTTCCACACTGCAACTTTCTCCATCATGGTTTCCACATATCATGGGTCGATTTAAGAAATTAAATGGGAATTTTGGGGGAGTTTTGCAAATGATGTGCAAAAGCCAACAGAAAACAGAGGAAAAGTTTAGAAACTCAGAAATGCATAAAATGTATGTAGAATATTAGCTCAAATTTTACAATAAGGTGTTGTAAATACCCTATAAAAGGAGAAAGAAAAAAAATCAGATTTCTTTTCTGGTAAGAAGGGAGGGCCAAAAAATTCTATGCAGATTTTTCAGATCTGTGAGGCACTGTGTCCCAAACCCCTGCAATGTGGAAGGAATAATTGTATTCTCTTGTTTTCATATGATTACATATGATATTTAAAACTTATTTGAAAATATTTCTCTTCTCTGGATGTCAGTTTCCTTACCTGTAAAATGAAGGGGAGGACCAGATAAAATGAGCTATACAACAAGCAAGGCACCAGCTGCACAAGATAATAATAGTACAGCATAAAGAAAAATGTATTGAGTGAAAGAAGGTTAGTTTATATCTTGATTCTGTCAGTCATTGTATGACCTTGGGCAAGTGCCTTCACCTCTGCTGGTATTATCTATAAAATGAAATAATTGGTGCTGCTTCCCTTCCAGGTCCCTGGCAATTTCCTCTGTAGATGGTGTAGTTCCTGCCTCCTCAGCAAATTTGACACATGGAAAAGAAAGTTCTAAACAACAAAATTCTTGGCACTATGTAATGGTAATGTAAATGGGAAGATCTTTCCCATCCATTAATAGGCTTATGTTACCTACTTGAGTCACATGGAAACCAAAGTCAAATGACCCTGTGATGAGAGGAGCTTGCTGAATAGGTGGAACAGGAAGGATGGAGGAGAAACCAGAGGAAGTTGGTCAGAGCAGTCAGAGTTGAGGGAGAGAGAAGAAGCAGACAGTAATTTATGAGAGTTCATTTGTGGGAAGGCCCTTATAGGGGGAAGGCTTGGGAATGCAGTGCCCTCTGCATTGTTATTGTGCATAGATTTTGTTATTGCTATAATGGGTTTGGTTTTCTGGTGTTGGGATTCAGCGTTCTGGTGTTTGAAAACAATGTTTTGGTTTTGTCTTCCTTGCGGAGAGTCTTTTACATTTTGCTATCCAGAATTAAAATGGCTGTTTACAGCCAATGTAGACATTGTGAATATTGCATTAGTGCTACACCCTGTCAAATGGTTCAGCATCAGAAATAGATACAATTTTATCAGTGAAAATGTCATTAAACATATATTACCATCTGCTTTGTCACTTCATCCTGATGACCTTGAGACCTTTCCACTTGTTTTGCAACTGAAATCTCCTATGTTAGTTGTGTCCCTTGAAAGTAAGGAGTATCTCTGCTTTTCTATATGTATTTCCAGTACTTACTATATTGCTTGATTTTTAGTAACAATGAATAACAACAACAGCAACAGAAGTAGTTAGCATTTACAGATCAACTTAAGGTTTGTAAAGTTCTTGAAAAATATCTTCTCTTGCCATTATCTAAGGCAGCTGGTGTTATTATCCTGATTTCACAGATAAGGAAATTAAAAAAGACATGTTAACTGACTCAGATTCATAGTAGGTATCTATGACTGGATTTAAACTAAGGTCTTCCTGACTCTAAGCCTAGAAATCAATCCATTTTTCTACCTACCTCTTCCTTCCTTCCTTTCCTTCCTTCCTTCCTTTCCTTCCTTTCTTCCTTTCCTTCCTTCCTTTCCTTCCTTCCTTCCTTCCTTCCTTCCTTCCTTCCTTC
>CM053591.1:62902127-62924109 GCA_028646515.1 Pseudochirops corinnae
AAAACTAAGCATATATATGTGTGTACATATGTATGTTTATATGTACATATGTATTACTTATACATCCATATCCATCTACATCTATTTCTCTAACTGTATCTACCTATATGCGATATATATATATATATATATATATATATATCAAGAACATATACATCAATATATCTATATCTATCTATATCTACATATCTATATTTATATGACTAGGGGGCACAGTAGATAGTGCTTGGCCTGATGTCAGGAAGTTCTAATCTGACCTCAGACATTTACTAGTTCTGTGACCCTGGGTAAGTCACTCTGCCCTGTTTGTCTAAGTTTCTCATGTGTAAAATGAGCTGGAAAAGGAAATGGAAAATCATTCTACTATCTTTCCAAGAAAGCCCCAAATAAGAGTTATATACAACTGAAATGACTGAACAATATACATATATAATTCACTGATATTATTCCACAAACTTTATTTGATTCTCTATTCACCAAAAAGGACCAATCTATACATTCTAAGATACACATTTACTCTGTTATTTGGTTATATACTGTATTTTGCTCAGGACAAGTTCTGGGAACGTTTAAAACTCTTTGTGGCTCTCAGAGAATGAGCAACCTTATATTCTCCACCTGTATACTAGTGACCATTTCATTATTCTAATAGTCATGGCTAGAGCGGATTTATACAATCAAAACATTACTGATCCCCTGCCTTTTGAAAAGCCCATCTCCTTCCCGAATTTTCTACATTTCACTGAACTCTGGCCTGGCAATCTTAACATGATGACACTGGCCCCCTTCAGGAACATGCTTGGTTTCCATTTACTTAATTTTTGCACAGGCTGTATGTTCTTAGCTCATGCAAGATCTAGGCTACACATCAACACTATATAGGGATGCTCTTACACAAAGTGTTCAACAAATGTGCAGTTCATCATTCTCCCCCTCTGTGGTACTTTGTGTGCAAATAGCAAAGGAAGTAAGAAATTTGCAGGACAATTTGTTACTTATATTTGATTCGTAGCATTCAGTTTGTCCAGTAACTACAGAAACAGCTCAGTCACTTTGATTCTAGGTCTTGGTTCCCCATTGTAGCATATGGCACAGACTTAGGAGGTTCTCTTGGTGAATGTGGGAATTTGGATAGCCAGTATTTTCTCATTTAGATTTTTGGCCATAGCTAGCTTACTTCTACTGAAGCAGAGGAAATAAATTAAACAAACGAAAACACAACAACAAACCAAGCCCTGAAAAGAAGATTTTGCTTATTTTATCCAATATCTAGTCACGTTTCTGACTTTACATTCAAGGTTCTGGTGACTGGGAAGGAAATCCTACTCTCTTTGTCTCATTTTAGGTTTTTGATTTTATTAGTGGGAGTTCCCTGAGACAGGGCTAGGGTGGTCAGATGGGGAATAGATAGTTAACCCCTGTTTGCCTATGAAGAAAAATATTATAACTTTTTATTTTTTAGATTTTTTTTCTCACTAGAGAATGACATGAGATTTCAAGTAGAAAAGAACATTGTTTTAGAAGCAATTGAGTCATACATTATATTCCAAGAGGAAAGAGAAAGAAATCCTTTACATTTGACCTAGATCTGAAATTCTTTTATTTTAAGGAGGTAAGCTATTGTACTGAATATGTACATTTGATACACACTTTTGACTCATAAACCTTGTGTCCTTTCAATATATTCATGCTGAAAATATACTAATAAATTGAAGAAAATGCTACCAGTAATACTTATTTATAATATATACATATGTATATAAGTATTATATATTATGTGTATATGCTTATAAATATTACATATTTAATATATTATTTGTTGCAATTATAAATTAGATCCATTTTGATAAAAACTTTTGATATTTTCTATTGCCTTAAAATTTTTATGGAATATATTCATTTGTCTGAAGAGAAATAGTCTGGACAATTCTGTAAGAATGAGAAAGGAACACCTAAATACTATGCCAAAAGACCTATATCCATTAACCATTTTGACTCAACTCAAGAAATGTTTATCAAACTCTTACTGTGTTGAAAGTGCTAGGCTATATGATAACAATATAATGACAAAGATGAGATAGTCTCTCTTCTCATATTCTATTGCTGGTGGTGTTAATAATGGTAGTGAAGTGCCAAGTATTCATATAAATAAATACAATAAAATTTATCGAGGGAAAGAAAACCAACAATTGAAAAGAACAGAAAAAAAACATCTTCATGTAGAGAGGTTACTGAAACTTGTGAAAACCTCAGGATTTTAAAGGCCAACATGAGGATGACCACTTACTGGTGTGGCAGGTCATTGAGTAGAATACCAGGAGAGATATAATAAATATTAGAGAAAGCAAACTTTAGTTAAAATGGTTTAGCAGTCAACATGTATATTTTTCGAAACTGCAGGGTCTGACAATTTCATTTATACTTGACCTCCCCCATCTCATGTTATTCCCATTTCTTCTTTTTCACCATTCATTATAACACTTCTCCTGAATCTTGAGTAGCAATTAGCATTCCTGGTATACTCCTCAAAATACTAGACAAACTTGTTTGTTCTATGACATCCCCCAAGGACAGCACTCTTTGATATTTCAATGTGATGCTATTAAATCTGGAATCCTAATTCATGATCATACTTAATAAATCTTAATATATTCATAGGACAACAACCACATCCTCTCCCAACTTTCCTGTTTTTCCAGTAGCATGAGCATTTTAATAGCAACCTTCTAGAAATTCCCCCAAAGGAGAGTTTCTAAATCCTTCCATATCAAAATAAGTACAAGTGGAAAGCTGTTTAATTGTCATTAGGCTCTTTAAGGGACTCTCAAGTTATAATGTATAGAACTATACACTTGTTATGCTTGTGGGATCACATAAACCTTGAATATTGCCTCCTGTATGTTGGAATTTCATATAGGGTTAATCTATATTGAAGCTAAGAAAGGTTAGATTTCTGTAGATCACATATGATATTTTTAGGGTGTGGATCATGAGGATATTTCCTCTAAGCCTATGATTCAAGGTAGTTGAACTATTCACCATGGACTTGTGCACCCTATTGGGAGAACTAGAAGGCTAGATTTATGCAGTGGCAAAGTTGGCATTTCAAAATTTCTAACTCACTAACAAAAATGCCCCTAAGGTATTTGTCTCAAAAAAAAAAAAATGAAGGTGTAACCGGAGTTGGTTTTTTTTCCCCATTTACACACCTGAAGTAATGGATAGATCATTGGATTTGTAGTCAAGAAAACTGGGTCCAGACACTTACCAGCTGACCTTCGGTAAGTTACTTAACCTCTATTCTCATTTTCCTTGCCTATGAAATGAAAGTGTTGAATTCAATAATCTCTAGAGATGCTTCCAGCTTCCCATTGATCCTATGATTTTAAGTCTTTGGGTGGTCAAAGAATTTGAGAGCTGGAAGAGACTGCAATTCAGTGCCCATATAATCCAATCAATATACAAAAGGAATCAGTTTTCCAACATAACACACAAGTTGCCATTTAGTCACTGTTTGAGGACCTCCAAGGACAGGGAACAGATCTTCTTTACAGCTAGGCCATTGCACTTTGGGATGACTCTAATTGCTAGGAAGATTTTTCAGGATATAGAGTCAAAAGTTGTTTCTCTGAAAACCATACCCTTTGTTCATGGGGCATAAATTATGCCCTTTGAGACCAAGAAGGCTAAAGCTAATCCCTCCTTAATATGACAGCACCACAAATGCTTGAAGTGAACTATCATGTCTCCTCCGATATGCTGTTATTGTGGAAGCTCACATTTTCTTTCTTATTACTCCGCCAAGCTTGACGTTATTCTTTGTCTTTACCAAATTCATTTGAACTAGATTTTGCTTCTATAAACATGATGGAATGAGAGGTAAAAGGATCTGCTGCTGCTGCTGCTGTGTGTATGTGTGTGCGTGTACATGTCTGTGTGTTAGAGAGAGAACTAAAAAAGTCAAAGACAGAGAGACAAAGAGACAGAGAGTATAGAGACAGAGATATAAATAGAAGGAAACAGACAGAGGGATAAAAGGTTGTTTGCACTGAAATAGCTACAAAATGCCTAGAACGTAGTTTGTCAATATGCTCTATAGTTTGATCTATAAAGTACTTACTTGCACTGACTTGACCCCTTTTTCCATTCCCTTTCCTTTATTTCAAATTATTTTTCTTGATAATTAAATGAGAGAATAAGGTATAGTGGATAAACTATACCTATACTATATAAGGTATAGTGGATAAACTACTCCTACTTCAGAGCCTGACAAACTGTGTGTCTCTAGGAAAATAATTTAATTTCTCTTGGCCTCAGTTTCCTTGCCTTTTAAATGGGGATAAAAATAGCATCTATCTATATTATCTATGAGACAATATATACAAAGTGCCATGCAAATCTTAAAGTGTTATATAGCAAAGTTCATATGAGTAAAGCACAGACATTTTTATTTGAATTTCGCAAATAAACTTTGTCATCCAAAATCCATATAGAGGAATTTTTTATTCAAATATGTATCTCAAATGTAGAAAAAATAATGATAAAAAGGGGCATAGAGAATAGTATTTTCTGTCATTGATAAGTTTTTACATGTCTTCCTGAAGAATTACTTTTTGTGGTTGGTCTATGACAAGTGGGAGTTTTTATTTTTTTGTTTTGTTTTATTTTAAGAGTCCACATGAACAATTCAGGGAGGACATTCTACTTCTTTACATGATAATCTGATGTAAAGACAACAATCTTCATTCATTTACCCTCTGAATATGTACATATGTAACAAGACAAAGATAAATAACAATCACTTAGGTGAATTCATTTGTTCCTAGCCCTAGAAAACAAAATAGCATCACTTTGACAATTATCTCATTGCTAGGAATAGTATAAACTTCATGGGGTTCTAAAATTAGTGTCCAATTCAGCAGCCTCACCCTAAAACAGAGTAAGTATAATTGAGGAATAAATATTATTAAAGAGAAAACAAGTAAAACCAGAACAAAACATACATAATATTAATTTTATGTGCTTTTCAAAGTCAACATGTACCTGAGGGTCTCTTTACATGTGCTTTAGTGACTCCCATTTTTATTTGAGTTTGACAGTACTGGTATATACAGTAAAATTGGAAATTCCAGGCTGGAGTAGAAAGAGGCCTAACACCTATATGGAGACTTTCATCCAGTCTATTTTGGATTTTGAGTATTATCCTTTATCTCTGCTCCCTGGATATAGCTCCCATATCTAAATGTACTGAGTAAAGCTGCTGCTGTTACTAACTTGATATACCAAAGGAAATATTAATATTGGCGGGAAGTTTTGTTTGACAGAAAATAAGTTACTTTTGAGGCTATCCTTTTACCAAAGACAATGTAAGCAAGCCATTATTTCTTATGATTGAGTGGAGGCTTTCCCTGAAAGACCAGTAACACTTTATTCATATGTTCAGTTACCTATGTGGGGGATGGGATAAAAATAAAGCATAAAACTTACATTGTCCTTTCTTATATGTTTGATTTATATTACAGAGACAGACCCAGAGCCTCATTATAATAATGAAAGCACTAGTATTCTTTCTCTAAAAGCTGGAACATGTAAGAAGATGGATTTAGAAAGTTTCATAGATACTCCCTGTGTGCTTCTATAGATATTGATGTATGACTTTAAGATAACAGTAAAGGCCTCTGGTTGAATGTGAGATCAGGGCTTCTGTGCTCCAGTGGTGAAGACAAATTAATAGGATATCAGTTGACTCTTTGCCCCTTATATATTCATCATGTCTATCCTCATTTAATTTTCCTGGCAACATTAATTTCCCCATTACAGCATTACTTAGAAACAGATCTTGAATAACTCAAGATGATCAAGTGTTTCCACTGTATTACTTATCTGAGAAAACATCATTTCCATTTATCAACTACAGATTTGCTTTGAAACAAAGCCCATTCATATGGAGAAAATATGTGATACAAATTATTAGAGAAATATACTAACAACAATCTCCAAGCATGAACTCATACGTAGCTAGGACCATTAGGGAATGGATTCTAGATTGTTGGCATTGGCATATTTTTGGGCCCTCAAAAAATTCTTTCCAATTTTGAAAAGCATGTAATTAAAATTATTTATTCTAGTGCTTCCATTAGCTTTACATCCATCAGATTTATTTCTTTAAATATTACTTCCATAATAACGTAGTAGAATACAAACTACTTGAGGGAAACATCTATTTCTTTCTTGTGAGTGTCATTAGGTCCATTGGGATTTAATTTGTTATGTATTTATTTTCAACATTCTTTTCTTCAAGTTTAGAGTTCTGAATTTTCTCTCTCTTTCCAAATCCTCCCCTGCTCAGTGAAAAGGCAAGCAATATATTATCAGTTGTAGATGTGAAGTAATGCAAAAAAATCATATTAGCCATCTTACCAAAAAAAAAAAAAAAAAGAAAGAAACAGGAGAGTTTAAAAAGTATGTTTTAATGAAATGATGCTTCATTCTGCATTCAGAGTCATAAATATTTTTTCTGGAACTGGATAACATTTTCCATTATGGGTCCTTGGAAATTGTGTTAGATGGTTGTCTTGATCAGAGTAACCAAGTCTTTCACAGTTCATCACATGCCTACAATAATGCCATTACTTTGTATAATGTTCTGATTCCGCTTGTTTCATTTTGCATGAGTTCATATAAGTCTTCTCACTTTTTTTCCCTGAAACAATGCTGCTTATCATTTCTTTATAGCACAATAGTATTCTATCAGAATTATATACCATGACTTGTTTGGTTATTCCCCAATTAATGAGTATCTCCTTGATTTCTAATTCTTTGCCAAAACAAAACAGAAACCTGTGATAAATAATTTTATACAAATAGGTCATTTTCTCTTTTCTTTCATCTCTTTGGGATACTAGCCTAGTAGTGGTATTGTGGAGTGAAAGGCTCACTGTTTCATAGATCTTTGGGTATGATTTCACATTGTTATTCAAAATGGTTGGATTAGTTCACAACTCCACCAACAATGCATTAGTATACCAATCTTTACATATTCCCTTTTCATTTTCCTTTACATTCCCCCTTTTCATTCCCCTTTATATGCCCTCCCTTTTTACATATTAGCCCATATGATAGGTTCAAGCTGGTACCTCAGAGTTATTTTAATTTGTATTTCTATAATCAATATTGATTTAGAACATTTTTTTAAATGTGACTATTGATAGCTATGATTTCTTCTGAAAACTGTTCATATACTTTAATTATTTATTAATTTGGAAAAGATTATTTTTTATAAATTTGTCTTGGTTCCATACATATTTGGAAAATGAGACCTTTATCAAAACATTCATTATAACTGTTTCACTTGTTCACTGCTTTCTAATAAATGTTTTTTGAATTGCATTAAAAAGTTTGAATTTTATCTTGGTTTCTATTAATATGGCTGGATTGAATTGAAGTTACTGAATTATTGGCTTGGATTTTTATACTAGACTATCAATGCAGTAATAACCAAATTGTACAATTATAACTAAAATAAATCTCCACATTGGACTTTATGGTATCAGTCAATTAACTTTTATGAACATTTATTTTGTTGCAGGTGCTATGACACAAAGAGAGGTTAAAATTGTCCTTGCTCTAAAGGATCTTACATTCTAATGAGGCCACATTAATCTTACATATAAGATACCCACAGAATACCGGAAAGATAACTTTGGAAGGGGAAGTTCTTGCTGATGGAATGACTAGGACAGGCCTCCTGCACAAAGTATTATTTTAGCATGAAAGTTGATATTTAATTAAATCATTGTCTTATTTCTGCGGTAGAATCAGACCATGCACACAATAGGTGATTAATCACCTTGCTATTTTTTTTTTAAACAATGTAAATCCCCACTGTTCTCTTAATTACTCACTTTTGAAACTCTTGGCTCACCTTTGATGCCTCCCTTTTCTTCACCTCTCATTAATCAGTCAATTGTCAAGTCTTGTCAATTTTATTGCTATAAAATCCCTCACATCTGTGTCTTACATTTTGTAGCATCTATTCTAATTTATTTTCTCAGAGGGTGGCAACTAATCTAAAAAGGTTCAGGAGTAATCCTGTGGGTTTGCACTCTTAATAACATAAATGATATGCTCCCTTCAGTGTCCTTAAACTAAAAATTAGGGAACAGATACAATTAGTGTTTTGAAAAGGTGTTTATGAAACCGATATTCATTTAATAATATTAGATACAAAATAATCCTCCCAGCACCACACACAAACACACACAGACATACACACACACACACACACACACACTCCAATACACCTGAAAATTATTTCTGTCCTAACACACACACACACACACACACACACACACACAAATTTCAAGTGAAGTATGGCCACCAACATAGAGTTCAATGGTAGAAATATATACATTTAGGAAATACACAAGGCTATTAATATTAATGTTGTGTAGCTACAGGGTCAGAAAGTTATTGGTTTCTTCTTGGAGTCCTTTCTAAGCTCTCCTCTGAACTGGATGTAATAACTTAATAGATGTGTTGTTCAGCTTTGCAATAACAATTTAAGAGAGCGAAGTTTTGAAGGAATGATGAGGTGAAAGCCTGACTGTTAACAAGAGAATGAGAGGAAAGGACATAGAGGCCCTGATTGCAGATGGTGTTCTCTAGGAGTTTAGTCATTAAAAAAGAGATATGGAGAAAATTTAAGTAAAGTGAATGATTTGGAAGGATGGAGGTGATAGGTATGTTTGGAAGCAGTAGGAACTTCTTATAGCCAGTAGACTGAAATACATTGAAGATAAGTGAGAGTGAAGATGTTAAAGGGTTAATCTACTAAAAAAACAGGATGGAAGAGCCTTACTTGTGTATATAGAGGGATAATACTTGTCAAGGAGAAGAGATACCTTTTTAAGTAAGACATAGATGAAAGAAGACATAGTGGGAGAAGACATCTGAGTAATGTGATACAAGGAAGAGAGAAGAGGAAGTTCTTGAAAAAAAAAACCTCATTTTTTTCTCAATGAAATATGAGGCAAATTTCTCACATTAGAGGATAAGAGTAGGGAAAGCCATGGGGATTTGAGGAGGGATCAAAATGTTTGAAAAAACCACTGATTTCCAAAGGACTTGAGATAAACATGTCATCTACTTTCTAAAAGAGAGATGATAGATTCAAGACAAATTGATTAGAGTTCTTAAATATTTCACTTTTTTGTCTTTATATTTGTTATTGTGTAAATGGCTCTCCTGGTTATACTCATTTCATTTTTCATCACTTCAAATAAGTCTTCCCAGGTTTTTCTGAAAATACGCCTTTTTGTTATTTCTTATGACAATATAATGTTATATTACATTCACATGCCATAGAGTACTCTATCACATTCATTTATCATAATTAATTTGCTCGTATCTCATCAAGGAACACCTCCTTAGTTTGTTTTTCATCATTACAAAGCAAGTTGCAATGAACTTTTTTTACATCAGTTCTTTTTCTTCTCTCTTAAATTTTTTAGGAATATAGGCCTCATAGTGAATATGATTATGTGTAGAATGTAACTTTTCAGGTATAGTTCTAGATTGTTTCCGAAAATAGCTGAACCAGTTGACCGATCAGCGAATAATGCATTTAATGTGCTTATTCTTGCAGCCTCACCAGTATTTGTCATTTTCTTTTTTTGTCAACTTTTCCAATCCTCTGAACATGAAATGAAATCTCACAATTGTCTGAATTTGCATTTTCTAATTATCAATGATTTTGAATATTTCATTTAGTTGCTGATAGTTTAGATTGCTTTTTGGAAAACTATCTAGTTATATTCTTTGATTGTTTACCAACTGAATAGCAGTAGTAAGTGGTCTCTCTTGATTCCCCTAGTTGTTAGTGTCCTACTATCTATCCATCTATCTATTTATTATCTACCTACCTAATTATCTATCCATCTATCTATTTATTATCTAACTACCTATCTATCTATCTATCTGTCTGTCTCTGTCTGTCTATCTGTTATCTATATCTTTAGTTCTTTCTATATCTTCTGTTTATTTATCTGTAAATATGTTAAATCCTCAAATGGAATGTAAGCTCCTTCATGGCCAGGGTTGATTGCCTACTTTGTACATTTATATCCCCAGTACCTATCACAAATTCTGGCATATAGTATAGTAGGTATATAATAAAAAGCTTATTTATCCATTGGATCTTCAAAGAAGCCAAAATGAATCCATTTTTCCTGCTAATCTATTTATCAACTACATATTGACTTTGAAACAAAGTATATCCATAAGGATCAAAGTCCTACTCTCAAGCAAACTCCTATTTAGATTATTTCAATAGTTCTCTTAACAATATTTCCACCTTCAACATCTTTATCATTCTCCCCTACTTATTCCAAATTATTTTATTCTAATGCATGGTTCTGATCATGTAAATCTTCAATGACTTACAAATAAATTCCAAATTTCTTAGCCTGTCCTTTACACCCTATGAAATATTATCTCTACCTAGTTTTCTAGATTATTTGAAGCTAATCTCCTTCCTATGCTCTAGCCAAGTTGCATCCCTCACCACATTTCCTTAAAAAATGCTCTTCCCTTTGCCCCATTCTGATTTTTTTCCTACCCTAAATTTTATCTCAACAACTTCCCCTTTAAATCTCTAGCTTCTTAAATTTTACCCTTCCATCATTACTGAGCTTAACTTTTCTTTCACCATTAAATACTTCCTGAATTATCTAGATAGCAAGTGATCTTTCCTTTCCTATATTTTCACAATATTTTTTCTATAACTTCTTTTATAAATTTATCTTATTCTATTTTTAATTTAGGTGCTTTCTGTAAATGTACTAACTTCTCTCCTTCCAGGTTATAAATTCCTTTTGCGAAGGAACACTGGCTTGATTTTTTTTTCATCTGCCTCAGTTCATAGCTCTGTTTTGCATATAGGATGCACATAAAAAAGAGATTGCATAGTATTTTTTTCAATGGAGAAGGCTATGTCAGGTAAATGAAATCTCAATTGCTAACAACTGGTTCAAGCTATTCATTTAAGCTGAGAAGCCTGTACAATGTTCATGGTTTAACCAGGTAAACATAGTAAAGATGAAAATACTCCAAATTAATTTATAGATTTGGCACAATGTCAATATTAGAAAATTAAAAAAAAAACATTCCATGATTTTTATCTCAACCTTTCTTTATTCCTGTTTAATCACCTAATTCCTTCAACCTTTTCCTTGCTGCAGCCAATCTAAATGTTTGCCATGCCATCTGTGTGAGATATTTGACTATGATCTATAATGTAAATATGTGATTTGGTTACATAGGATAATTACCAAAAAATTCAGAGGAACTAAACTTAAGTAAAAGATGGGAGGACAGACATCCAGGGAATTACATAATACATAGTATAAAATGTCTTCTGGCAGTGTTTAGTTTAGTGTGGTTGTTTCTAAGAAAATGTATACTACATATGAATGCTTCTACCTGAGACATATATTTTTTATTGTCATGACCATTATAACTTGTAAGGATGATGGTGAGAAAAACCTCTGGGCAAAGAGGTGGTGGATAGTGGCTTCAAAATGAGCATGTTTTTGGACATGGTCCATTTGTTGTTTTGTTTTTGCTTGACTGTACTTATTTTTTATAGATGATGTTTTAGTTAGAGGGAGTGGGAATCTTGGGATATAGTAGTAATGTGGAAGAAGAAAATACAATCAATTTAATTAAAATGAAATATGATGTAAAAAAGTAGACTGTAGAGAGAAGGCTAAATGACTTTCAGGGAAAATATTGAATTACACATACTGGGCTCAAAAATAGCATAGGAAAAGCTGGAGATCATGGGGGAGATAAGGAAGCATTTATTACAAAAGTTTCTTGCTCTGTAGAATAAACAATGAATTGAACACATAAGCTGGTGTTGGTAAGGTGCTGAGTACTCATAGCCTGATGAATTCATATTGACAGAATTCAGTTGAAATTCTTTTAATGTCCTTCTTACTTTCAAACAGGCCAGACTTTATCCAGTTTCCTACTGCTAAAATAAAGCACCAGTTTGACTTTGACTTATAACAATCTGTCTGTTCTTTTAAGGTGAGATGGAATTTATCATATTAATTCACAATTCATAAAAAGTATATCTTGGTCTATAAGGATGTACCTAAAGACCTAATTTGTAAGCTAATTTATAAGCATTTATTCATAATATATTTATAGACAATGATATTTTAAGAAACTATTGAGAACTGGGTTATACATTCTTATAAAATACTTCTCTGAGTTCACATGAATAAATAAAAATGTTACCTCTATAAATATCAACTAGGAAAATAATTAAGAGAAGATAACTCTTGCCTGTCCACCTTGTCAAGTTCAAAGCCTACAACTTCATGCAGGTTTCATTCTGTGGCTGTTCTAACCAAAAGAGCTTTAAAACAGCAGATCAAAAACAGTGAACATATTTGGCAGATGTCATTTAGCATTTGCAGTTACTAAATTCTGCATGGATACACATGTTTGGCATCCTCACCTGTAAACTGAGAGGTGTGAAGTAGTGCATTTCTGAAGTCTATTTCAGTTCTAAATCCTTTGATTGTTATGGGTGCCATCACTCTTCAAAAGAAGTACAGAGAAAAGTAAATCAGCTTGATATGAAAGAAGTTCACACAACAAGGGAAGTATATTTAAGAACAGCAGGTGTGAGCTAGCTTCTTGATAAGAAACTGTGCTTCAGTAACTCTTAGATGAAGTTGAAGATAAATGAGAAATGGTAGATATTGGGAAGAGCAAGCAAAACTAAAGCAGCTGGGTAATGCACAGAGATAATTTAATCTTCCAAGGGGTTACATTTTTTAAAAGGCTCTTCAGTAATGTAAGAACAAACTAAATAAGCAGAGCAAATAGGGCAAAGTAAAAGGATTAGAATATAAAGAGCAAAAAAAAAGACACCAATCCCATTAGATAGAAAGAATGCAACAAATTTCTTAGATCACAATCTTCCTTTTCTATTGGCTATGTCTAATGTTGATGGTTGGTCCTTAGAATAACTTAATGCCTCTTTTTTGGTGTCACCAAGAGAAAGCTTCCATCCCATAGATATCTTCTTTCTTATAACTATTTATTAAGCAAACAGTAAATGACATTCACATTTATATGTTTCAACTTGTACTACCTTTTGAAAGCCCCAAACTGCTCTTTTTCATATGAATTGTGATAATGAACATTGTACATAATGCATACATGCTTTTTGTCCTAACTGCTGCCATGTATTGGGCTGGAAGAGTCCATTAGCTCTCTGAACTCATTTATGTTTAGGAAAAAAAAAAGAAAGAGAAACAAAGAAGGAAAGAAAAAAGGAAAGAAAGAAAGAAAGAAAGAAAGAAAGAAAGAAAGAAAGAAAGAAAGAAAGAAAGAAAGAAAAAGAAAGAAAGAAAGAAAAAGAAAAAGGAAGGAACAAAGAAAAAGTGTTGGCTGGGAACTTAAGATAAAAATATCTAAGCTTAGGCTAGTTAGGCAGGGACATGTAGCTTGTTATGTGCTTCTGCTTCACTTACTCATATTCATCTACCTTTGCTACATTCTAGAAGGCAGCACAAGGCAAAAGAAAAAAAGGAAGACTTGAAGAAGAGACAGAGATCAAGTTGTTCACTCAGTTTTAGACCACAGAGGAGAAGGCATTTTTAACAAGAGTCTGCCCCCCTGAATATCAGTTAGCCAATCACTGGGAATAATATTTGCCCCATCCAGATAGTAAGTACTGGTGGTCATACCAAATTTCATGGGAAGGTTTTTCTCAGATGCTACCATTTCCTATAATCTCATTAAAGAGGTTTGGGGACTCATTAAATTGATCAGACACTAGCTTGATTAATCCCCTTACATTAGTAACAAACTATGAAGGAGATACACACACACACACACACACACACACACACACACACTCACGCACGCACACACACTTTTGTATGAAAAGCATAATCTTGCAATCAAATAACAAATGTTATACCAGTCAATCTAGTGTGTTTAATTATTTACATAGGAATTAAGGAAGTGATGTACAGTAATTAAATAAAGACATCAAACAATTTATTCAAATGACAGCAGTTAGTATTACTTTTAGAAAACAAAACAAAATTTTACAGGTATTTGTTTTTATCTTAGCTTATTTTACAATGTGTGCAATCACATTATTCCTCATCATATACACTTATGAACATATACAGTTTTGTCTAGAGTATACTTTACCTTCAAATGTGTAAAAATTAATAGCAATAATGCATACATTTTATTATGCATGGCCATAGGTATTTACAGATAAGTGACATTAGTAAGCTGAACTGGGAACTATATAAAGAAATTGCTATAACCTGTCATACCTGTCAAAATTGAGCTAAAATAATCTCTGTATAAACAAACCTACAATTACAAAAAGGCATGACAATAGGTTTAATAGTAAAGACTACCTTTGTGTCAGAATTTTTGTGGATAAATCCACTAATAATATAGTTTATAGTGACTAAACATACATCTTGCATGCTTTTTATACTTGTTAACATTATTTACCAAAGAATAGAGTAAGGAATACATATAATGGGACTTGATTTGAAAGAAAGAACAAAAGTGTCACAAAATAAATGAAAATGCAACAAGAATAATATGAGCTGGCATTAAAATGGTGCTTTAAGGTTTGCAAAGTGACTTACTCAAAGTCATGCAACTGGCAAGTGTCTGAGACAAGATGAACTGAGGTCTTTCTGAAACCAAGATCAGAAGTGTAGCTATGCTGACACCTCACTGCCTCTTAATAATAAATTCAATTTGACCCAGAAACATAGATACAATGTCAGGTATTAGAGATGTAAACCATTACCTTTAGCAAATAAGATGATGTTGGTGACTTGAAAGCAGCATTTTTGGAGAAAAAAAAAACAGATTTCTAGAGATTGACAAGGGAAAGGGGTCAAGACATGGAGGCAATAAGTATAGATTGCTCTTTCTAGCAATTTAACAGTTAAAGGGGAAAAGGAGTGGTATAGAATCTGCCTTAGAGAGAATGCAAGGACAAAGACATTTTTAGCATATGGGAAACCTGAACATGTTTGTAGGAAGTAGTCTACAATAGGGAGGAAAAGGTTTAAGACTAGAGAACAAGAAAGACAAGTCAGTGGAGCAAAGTTCATGGAAAATGAAGGAAATGTGATGAAAGTGGGAGAAAGATTCTTGAAAAGGAGGTATACAAAGAAAGTAGTGAGGATATGTGAGGTATGGGAATATTTTGAGGAATGAAAAAGAGAAAATCATAGATTTAAAGTCAGAAGGATTATTTTTTCTAACCCCCTTATTTTACATGTGATAAAATGAGGTCAAGTGACTTGTCAATGTTTAAAGAAGCAGAAAGTGAAGGATTTAGAATTCCAGAGTGTGTTCTCTGACTTCAAATACAATACTCTTTCTGATGCACCAAAATGTCTTTTAATAAGGAGCTAATGCTATAAGACTTCAATCTTCCCTACGTAATAGGAGGAGAAAGGACTACTTTCTGAGAGCAGAAAGAATTGGGGTGAATAGGAGAATTTTACTTGACAGAAAAAATAAATAATCGTAAACAGTCACTGTTGAAATCATGATAGGCATTCAGACTAAAATAGATGGATTGAGACTAAATAACATATTTTTACTACTTCCTCCAAAGCCATTGTGGAATTGGAATAGCAAGGTAAGTGTTGCCCATCACTATGGACTATCTAGGTAGGAATAACTGAAAGACAAAGATGCAAGGGAGTCTAAGGTTAAGAATATCCTTTTTAAATAGGGTCAAAATTATGAAAGGAATTAATACTAGAATAAGATTGAAGCTTTGTGAAAATGGAACCAGGAATGACAGTGGTAGAGGATAGGGACCTCAAGATGAGTCCACAAAGAATATTGAGGAGAAAGCAATTAGTTAAGGGAAATTCAGAATGAAGAACCTTGGAAGTGAACCAGTTTTGTATGATAAGGAGGTCTAAGTTGTGTCCCCTACCTTATGGTACATGAAATTGAATAGTAATAGAAGTCCTGGAAGGTGAGAAGGCAGGAAAATGGAGGTAAGATTACTGCTGTGGAAATAAAAGTTACAAAAGAAGAATTGAGACTCAAGAGTAATACTAAACTATATGTTAAGTTCCATGAGAAAATTTGCAAAGTGCCCTGGAAGTCCATAGAAGATGGCAACAAGGATATGATCAAATAAAATAAGATATGTTAAGTACTTCAGTAATTTTAAATTGCTATAAATGCTCATAGTTTTCATTATTGTTATAATTATTGTAATTAATTGCCATAACAAAATAATCACAGGGATTTCATTATTGACACTGTTACAATTATTTTAATTTGTACAATAAAAAATTTGAAGAGACTCCCACTTATGAAGCACATGGCCACTGTTGCTCCATGGATGTGGAAAAAGATATCCCAATCATTTTTTTTTCTTACCAAGATCAAAAGACTCTGTGTAATAACACTGTCAAGTTCTCATTTAATAGTTTCCATTTATGCATAGAAAGTTTTGAATTGTCTACTTATGCTGAAGTTTCTGGAAACTGATTTAATCTCCTAATTAGGCCTGTTATGAAATCATTTCATAGGTTTTTAGATTTTTGTTTTGTTTTGGTTTCATTTGTAGTTAGGTTTTGGAGCATTCCGATATGTTAGCTTGTTTGCAGATGCAAATGCCTCGCTTGTAGATAGTGGCAATCCTGCTTCCAGGGGATTCATGAAAGCATATAAGGGAAGTGCCATTGAAAAACCATACGACATTTATAGACATCCTGTAACTGTTTCCATCATGTTAGCTATATGGTGGGGAAGAGACTATTTCAATAGGCTACATAATCATAACTGAAGACATCTTCACAAAGTTTTGAGTAAGTTTCAAAAAGTTCACTTCATTCAGTGATATCTTCACTCCCAGTGTCTGAGAGACCATTCCTTGAGACTCTTTCACCATGAGAAATAGTCCTTAGTCTTAGTCCTTGGCTTCTATGCTTGTTCTTTTCATTTTCAGGTGAAGGAGTTTGAGGCCTCTGAACTTGTTAGTTTGAAAGGTCAAGAGGTTGCTCCAGGGAACTGGCATTCCAGAATACGGGTTTCAGCATTTATGCAGCATTTATACACTGAGCAGCAGACAGAGCAAGTCTAGATTTCAGAGAAGATCAAAGTACATTATGAAATGTTATATTATATGTTTTACGTAATATCTCCATATCATGAGAAATTTAAGAATATATTTTCTATCATTTTTTATCTTTTCTGTTTTATATGGAGTGCAGTTCTTCACTTCAATAGAATTCATGAAGCAAAAAGACTGAAGAAGGCATTAAATTAATGAATTTTCATAATTTGTTATGGGGTTACATATTTGTGTATGTATGTACATATGTGTGCATTCTACTATATGTGTGTATACATATATATGTATATGTGGTATGTGTACATGTATGTAATAGGTCATTTCATGATACACAAAACTTCTGATAACCTTACATAAGAGCAAATGAGTGTTGACTTTTTTATACAAAATCAATTTTGCTTTTAGTAACTGGCATATTTGATAAAGGTAATAGGTTCTAACAAAAGAGAGGCAAAAAGAAAGGGAATGAAGTGCAAGTTCTCATTGAAAGTATGTTTCAACCCTCATATTCATATAATGCATCTTTTCTTTTCCAAGAAATAATATAAAAGGTATTACAGGAAATGAATGATTTGACAAGTGGGGTGATCATGTAGTAAGAGTGAGGAATAGTGAGGAGATGGCTGTCTCATTTCCTGAACTAGAAGCAACAGCAAGCAATTGATTATGCTTTAAGCTTTGCAAAGTATTTGGTAAATATTATTTTTATCCTCAAAACAACCCTAAGAGATAAGTTCTATTATTGTATCTATTTTACAGTTAAGGAAACTGAATACAAGTACTCATGGAATATTAAAGATTTATGGCAGTTTTTTTTAAATTGGGGCGAGGTCCATGATTTTTTTTTAATATTATGGTAACATTTCAATATGATGAAGCCATTTGTAACACTATGTAACATTATTTTGAGTAGTCCATGGGGTTTACCACTCTTTCAGAAGGGAGCAATATGTCAAAAAAATGTTTGGTGAGAATTTCTGTACTGCTGAGTTCATTAATCTTTGGAATATTGAAGGACAGGCCCATCTGTACACTGCAGATAGTATCATGTATGCCCTTACTCTGTGTTGATGTAAAACGTATACTACTTGTAATTGAAGATCCATTTCAATTGAGTATTTAGGCACAGAAGCTCTGTATACACACAAGTGGATAGTTTAACTAAAGTGACTGATATCCACACCAGCTGTCACTCTGGAGCCTGTTAACAGAGTTTGGCCTTGTATAAGGAGGGTACAGTTTTAAATGGACAAGTTGTGGTGAAACCATAAGAAAACAAATTTTCTTTTAGTTATCTCTGACACACACTCACTGCTGTTTCCTGTTTGTTTCTTCTGGCAACTAATTTGATCTATTCTGCCTCATCTCCAATGTATATTAACCCTAGACCCCACCCCCATCCTTCCATATACCAGACTGACCTCCCTGGCTGAAATTTCAGATTGGAACCTGACCAACCACTGTTCATACTGGCTCTGGGCCATTGACATAGCCATCTGAGGTCACCCTGATTCAAGACAACTGGCTACTAACTGATTATGAAAAGAATAGCAAAGTTTAGGGACCAGCTGTTTAAGTAATTGAACTGCCACAGTAAATTATTTAATTTAGTCAAAATGAAGAAAATGCTGATGCTTGTAGATAAAGACTTATTCATAGGTTATAGTGTATAGAGCTGAATTTTAGAGCAGGAAAAAAAAGTCAAGCTACTGAATACCAGAGGCAATACTTGAACAAAGGTCTTTCCTGACTCCAAATCTCTAGAATCATTTCACCACATTGTGCATGTCTTTTTCTGAGAGGCCTTGCCTCATCTATCTGAAAAAAGAGAATCAGTATCTTCCTCTTATGGTTATCAGAATCAGATGAGATAATATTTATTAAGTACTTTCTAAATCTTAAAGTCCCATGTTAATTCAATGAAATCTAGTTCAACTCCATAATTTTTAAAGATAAGGAAATTAGTAACTCCACAAAGAAGGTTAAGTTCATATTTTTGTGTGTGTGAACATATAACCATTAAAAATATTTATACTTTGTTTTTTAATATTTTCTCCAAATTTATTCAATATAATATGAAAAAAGTATCTTAACTTCATCTGCAGTTGACATTTTCGTCTCAAAAATTTATTCAAAGCAATATTCAAATCAAAAAATTCAATTCAAATTGATACACTTATAGCAAACAAAATGTTGATCTATGGCTTGGGCATATTAAACTAAATAATCAGGTTGATCAAAAAATATTTCAGAATATAACTGTGCAAAGATAAATCATGGCTAAGGAATGCTAACCTGCTGATGTCATACAGATTCACAGACCATGACTATGTTGTCACAAATAGCATAGACTTCATGGTTTATTTCACAAGATATCAAAGAATGTTACAATTTCAGTAATAAAATGTTCTTTTCCCATGTGTGGCAAACAAGTGCACAGAAGTTAGGAGATTTGGCAAGGTCAGGCAGCCAATTATTAGTAAATTAGACAGTAGTAACCAAGACAGTTCTTTTTCCACTTGAGTGAGGATTCTGAAACTCTGCATATACTCTGGCAAAGCTTAAAGATCCCTTCTCAGAAAGTTTTTATGCATAAAATAAAATTCATATGATTAGAAAGGAGACCAATTACATGAAATGCAGCTACTAAGATATTTTGTTATAAGTTCATAGATTTATGGGGATAGAGCCAATTTGGCAGCATAGAGGAAGCACTTTGTTATCCTGTCCCAGCATTCCTCTCCAAAAAACTTTAAAATAATGCCCCTAATTGAATTCTGGAGTAGTAGAGGAAGCAAAAGGTCAGAATGAGACAATTGTCTAGAACAAGACAACAGAGTAGGTTGGAAAAAGACATAGGTAATACTGGGAGGAGACAGGGCTAGACACCACATGGATAAATACTAATAGTAAGACTAGGTGGTGGTGACAGAAGCAGCAGAAGCTTCAGGAACTCAGAAGTCAGAAATGATTAGAAGATCTGGTAACTGATTAAAAAGAGATTACAGCATACCCCTATGTAAACTTGGGCCAGTCTGGTCAAGAGGAAGTAGAAATTCTGAATGGTAATATTGCTACTGGTCTCAAAGGAGGAGAGGTACAGATGAGTTGTATCCATCACAATCCAAAATTATCAGAGAACTTTACTGGGTAAGGATCAGAGTTCAGATGAAAGAAGCAGTGACCACATATCTACCCAATCTCATTAGCAGGAAGCACTGAAAACATTAAAATTCTCACTATCAGCTCTGAAAACAGTTGTGTAAAAAAGCATGATGCTTGAGAAAATATCCTTCTCCCCCACCCCAAGAAAAAAGCTTAATATCAACATAAAGTTCCAAATCAAAGAAGGAGAGTTGAAAAAATAAGCAAGCAACAAAACAGGAACCTGACCACAAAGAGCTTCTCTGGTAACAAGAAAGATGAAGGCACAAACTCAGAAGATAATGAAGTCAAAACAGCTACTAGAAAAAGCTTTGAAAGAAAGAAAAAGAATTGAAAACAAACCCAACAAGAATTCCTAGAAGAGTTAAAAAGTTATTTCAAAATCAAATAAGAGTAGTTATGTAAAGGAGAAAATTAAAATTTAATGAAATGTAGGATTTTCAAGCATTCTTGATAAAAAGACCAGAGAAATAGAAAAAAATTTTCACTTTAAAATATAAAACTCAAGAGAAACATAAAAAGGGAAAATATGAAAGTGAAATTATCAGGGATAAAATGAGGTTAAATTGTTTGACTTTCTATTTGGGACGATAAAATGTATCTCCTAAGAATGTTACCACTATTAGGACAATTAGAAGATTTTTACATAGAAAGAGAGCAAGAGTCTGTCAATTACAATAAAATTACAAACACAAACACACACACACACACACACACACACACACACACATAGGGGATAAAGAAGGATTCTATATGAGAAGAAAGGGAGAATAAAAATGGGAATTTGTCTCATGTAAAAGGCAAAAAGAAACAGAAGGAAGAGGTGTTATAGTTGATAGGAAAATGGACAATGCTTTTTTTTTTCAATCAGCGTGATATATTTATTTATTTTTTTAAACATAGATAATGTTTTGTTTATTCACTTTTAGTTTACAAGATTCAGTTCCCCAATTCCTTGAATTTCAAATTTTCTCCCTTCCCTCTGCCCCACCCCCCATGGCGACATGCAATCAAGTATAGGATCTACAAATACTTTCACATCGGACATTAGTGTGGTTGTATAGAAGGGTTGTAACCAATGGAGTGAACAATAGGAAAGTAGAAAGAAGACCAAATGTGGAAAAGAATGATAGCATGTAGATTGCTTCAGTCTCCATTTAAACTCTGATCTTTCTAGATCTTTCTCTGAATATAGATATCTCCTTCCATCCTGACACTTGTAGAGTTGTCTTATAACTTTGCATTGCTGAGAAGAGTGCAGTTTATCAAAGTTGGTTGTCACACATATGATGTGTCCGTGATTGCATACAATTTTTTCCTGGTTCTGCTATTCTCACTTAGCATCAGTTTGTATAAGACTGTCCAAGTAAATATGAAGTCCCTCTCGTCCTCATTTCTTATAGCACAACAGTATTCCATTACATTCATATACCACAACTTCTTTAGCCATTCCCCAATTGATGGGCATCCCCTTAATTTCCAGTTGTTTTGCCACCACAAAGAGAGCTGCAATAAATATTTTTGTACATATGGGTCTTCCTCCCACTTCTATGATCTCTTTGGGATACAACCTCAGAAGTGGTATTACTGGGTCAAAGGGTATGCAATTATTTGTAGCCCTTTGGGTATAGTTCCATATTGCTC
>CM053591.1:62924609-62947718 GCA_028646515.1 Pseudochirops corinnae
TAGTGTTGTGAATATTATATTGTGATTTATTGTGAATGTTTGCCTTATTTGTAATGAAATAATTGGAGTGTGCACTATGCTGTGTAATCAGAACCTTAAAAGCTATTCACAGTAGCATTCTTTTGGGAAGCTGCTTGTGCATGATGTTAAAGGGGATAAGAATGGGGATGATAGAAAGGAGGACAGATTAGGGGGTATTGTAATTAGAAGAATTCACTTTTGAAAAGGGACAGGATCAAAGTAGAAAATAGAATAAGTTGGGTGTGGCATAGGAAGGAGGGAAATATAGTTAGTCTTTCACAATATAACTACTATTGAAATGTTTTGCATAGCTATACATATATAGCCTATATCAAATTGCTTGTCCTCCCAGTGCTGTTGGGTGAGAAGGGAAGAAGGAAAAGAATCTGGAATTCAAAATTTTAAAAACAGATATTTAAAAAAAATGTTTCTTTGCATGCAACCAGAAAATAAGATATACAAGCAATGGGGTATAGAAATCCATCTTGCAGGGGCAGAGACATAATGGTAGAGTGAAAGCAGGAATTTACTGGAACTCCTCCATGAATTCCATCAGTAACATCTAAAAAGTGAATCTGAATAGATTTAAACGTGACAGAATCCATTGGGAGACA
Organism: Pseudochirops corinnae; assembly: GCA_028646515.1. Lineage (NCBI taxonomy): Eukaryota > Metazoa > Chordata > Mammalia > Diprotodontia > Pseudocheiridae > Pseudochirops > Pseudochirops corinnae. The sequence goes on from CM053591.1 coordinate 62,925,245, forward strand.
GAGAGTGGCAGCTTTCTGGTCCAGGAAAGTTCACATGCAAGGGGAGAGCAGAGCGTAGTGTACCTGGGGGCTGCACCAGCAGAAACCATAGACCAGACAGCAGTGGAGCCAGAGTGAGCCCTGGCAAGTGAATTCACCTACTCCTGGGACAACTTGTAGCCCTCTCACCACAGGATGGAGTATCTTCCAGAGCTGGGTAAGAGAAAGTGCAAGTCTCACAGCAGCAAAAGTTTCTCCTGGAGTTAACAAATTAAAAGCCACCTACCTGACCTTCCAGGCGCCAAGATGGCAGAGTAAATCCTAATTCCTTAATCCTACTCCCTGACCCTGAAAACCTAGAGATTATTGCCCTGGTGTAAAATCTTGAAATAGTGGAACCAATATCAGACCTGGTAGTCCTAGAAGAAGGGTGAAGCTGAAACTGTACTTTGCCTGAAATGGAGAGTAGGAAGCATCCCAAGAAACCTCATCTCAGCTGACCATCAGAAGATTCTAATACCCAGGGCGGGGTGGAGCCAGCAAGCACTAACACCAGAAGTGCAGGTGTGCCTTAAAACAAGGGAAATCTGAAGACACCAGCTTAGCACAGTATAGATACCAGATACCAGGTGCTGAGCCTGCCTGAGCTCTATCTCAGAGGCACAGAGGCAGAGACCTGAAGTGCCCAGACCACCTCTACCTCATACCTTACTCTGTTAGACTCAGGGTAACCCAGGAGAAGAACTAAGAGTACTGGCGTTGGCCTCTGTCTAGACACTCAGAGGATACAGCACATAAAGTCAACAACAAGGCCCTTAGCTGCTAGCTTGAGAAGTGTGTGTCAGAGCCCTCTGTAGCCCAGAAACAGAAATCTACTTTAAAAGTCAGGAAATAGGCAATCACAATTTGCAAGAAGGAAACTGGGAAAACAGAAACAAAAACAATTCAATCATATTATAGTGAGCAAGAACAACCAAATTCAGAGGACAAAAATTGACTCCATAGTCATACCTGAGACCACAGAAGGGAATCTGAACTGCTCTCAAGTCCAAAAAGCATTCTTAGAAGAGCTCAAGAAGAATTTGAAAAGCCAAATTAGAGGTAGAAAACAAATTAACCAATTCTTTTAAAATTAGTCGCCAAAATGGAAAAAAAAAATCTCACTGAAGAAAACAAATCTTTAAAAAGACAAATTTGCAAATTGGGAAGGTAGGTTGAAAATTTAACTGGAGAAAATAAATTTCTAAAAATGAAATTTGAACTTATAGAAAAGGAGCTTCAAATATTATCTGAGGAAAATAATTCACTAAAAATTAAAATCAGTCAAATTGAAGGTAATGACTCTATGAGGCATCAAGACTCAGTCAAACAAAATATAATGACTGAAAAATTAGAAGAAAATGTAATATATCTCATTGGAAAAAACAACTGATCTGTAGAACAGATCCCGGAGAGATAATGTAAGATTTATTGGTCTACCAGAAAGCCACAATAAAAAAACAGCCTGGACAACATCCTTCAAGAAATTATCCAAGAAAACTCTTATTCCCAAGGTCCCAGAACCAGGGGGTAAAATAGTTATTGAAAGAATACACCAAACACTTCCTGAAAGACATCCCAAATTGAAAATTCCAAGAAATTTTATTTAAAAATTCCAGAATTATCAGGTCAAGGAGAAAATATTTCAAGTAGCCAGGAAGAAACAATTCAAATATCACAGAACCACAGCCAGATCCCACAGGACCTGGGAGTTTCTATATTAAAAGATGAGAGGGATTGCGATATGATATTTCATGAGTCAAAAGAGCTTGGACTGTAACCATAGATCAACTATCCAACAAAACTAAGCACAAACTTTCAGGCAAGGAGATTGTCATTCAATGAAATAAGTGACTCCCAGACCTTCTTGATGAAAAAACCAGAGCTCAGTGGAAAATTTGATCTTCAAATACAAGACTCAAGAGAGACATAAAAATGTAAATGGAGAAAACACAAACACACACACACACACATACACACACGCACAAACACACACATATACACACACATTCACATAAGTTGTGATTAAATAAGAGCACACTGTTTACATTCCTATATGGGAAGTTGATACCTGTCTTTATTGAAAATTATATAATTATTGCTACATTTAAAATGGATATATATATATAGATAGAAAGTGTGGGTATGCATTAACTAATCAGGTGATTAAAAAAACTTATTAAGGGGTGCAAAGGGATTGTAATGGGAGAAAAGGAAAGTAAGAGGCGGAAAAAGGTAAATTATATCACATGAAGAGGCATAAAAATACACTATAGTAGAAGTAAAGAAGGGAGGGAAATGAACATTATGTGACATTACTCTCATTGTTTTTGGTTCAAGGAGGGAATAACATAATCATTTAAATATAGGATTGTGGCATGAAGAGACACAAAAATGCATTATAGTAGAGCAAAGAGGGGAGGGAGAGAGGAGCATTGTATGAAATTTACTCACACTCTTTTGGGTTCAAGGAGAGAATAACATAATTTGTTAAGTATAAAAATCTATTGTGCCCTTCAAGCAGTAAGAGCGGAATACAGGGGAAAATGAGGGAGAGCTTAATAGGTAAACAGAGAGGATGGATAGTGAGGGAATACTGAGGGAGATGGTGGTCAAAAGGAAAACTTTTTTTTTTTTTTTTTGCTTTTTGGAGGGTACTTGGGGTGACTTGCCCTAGGTCACATGGCTAATTTTTGTGTTAAGTGTCTGAAGCCGGATTTGAACTCAGTTCCTCCTGACTTCAGGGCCAGTGCTCTATTCACTGCACCACCTAGCCACCCCCCAAAAAAGGAAAACTCTTAAGGGGGAGATGGAAGAAGGGAGAAATAGAACCATAAAAAGAGGAGAGAATAGAATATAGGGAAAAACACAGAGCAATCATAACTGTGAATGTGAATGGGATGAACTCTCCCATAAAGTGGAGGAAGAAAGTAGAATGGATTAAAAACCATAATCCTACAATATGCTGTCTACAAGAAATCCATTTTGCCTAACAAGAACATTGGGGTGTTTGGTGGGGGAAGATATAAAAGAGAAAAGTATTCAGTAGGCTTGCTATCTAGGGGTGGTGGTAGGGGAAAGACGGGGACAAAATCTGTAACTCAAAATCTTGTGAAAATGATTGTTGAAAGCTAAAAATAAATTTAAAATTATTTTTAAAAAAGAGAATGATGAAGGCAAAAAAAGAGAAAATCATCTCAATAATTTACAACACTGAAAAAAGTAATCTAACTTTTTTATAGTAGTGTTTTATTCTTTTTTCCTAATTACACGTCAAGAAAACTTTTAGCATTTATTTTTATGAGATTTTGAGTTCCAAATTCCACCCCCCCACACACACCATTCCATCCCTTCTGATATTAGTAGGCTATTTGTTATGTTAATATTTGTATATATTTTAATATTTTATTGTTCTAAATAGTATTTTATTTTCCCCACAATTACCAGTCAAGAACATTTTTAAGCATTCATTTTTATAAGATTTTGAAAATCAATTTTTTTTACCTCTTTTCCTCCCCTACCTTCTTCTGAGAAAGGTTGTCAGTTTGACATAATTTATATATATATGTCACCATGTAAAGCATATCTCCATATTCCTCATAGTCATAGAAGAAACACATCAAAAGTAAAAAAAAAACAAAAAACAAAAAACAAAATACAAAAAAAGTAATAAAGCAAGTGAAAAATGTTTTTTTGATCTGCATTCAGAGTCCATCAGTTCTTTATCTACATATGGATAGCATTTTCCTTCATGCATCCTTTGCACTTCTCTTGGATCATTGTGTTGCTGAGAAGAGCTGAGTCATAGTCACATGATGTTGTTGATACAGTGTACAATGTTTTGTGCTCATTTCACTTTAAATCAATTCTTAAAAATATTTTCAGGTTTTCCTTTACTATAGGTATGTCTCACTGCTTCAAATGTGTTTCTTGTAATCAACACATTGTAGATATCATTTTTTTGATCCCCTTTGCTATCTGCTTCTATTTTGGGGGAGAGTTCATTCCATTCACATTTACCCTTATGATTAGTACATGTATAATTTCCTCCATCTTGTTCTTATTCCTCTTTATCTGCTCTCTCCTTTCACCCTTTCCCATATCACCAGTGTTTTGCTTCTGTCTACCACCTTCCCTGATCTGCCCTTCCTTCTGTCATTCTCCCCCCAACCTCTGCCCCTGCCTTTATGTAATATCCTCTCCTCCTTCTTCCCTGTCAGGTAAGGTAGATTTCTATATTAATCTGATTGTGTATACTATTTCCTCTTTGACCTAATTCTCATGGGAGTATGATTCAAGGAATGCCCATCTCTTGCCATCCCATTTTTCTCTCCCGTGTAATACGTTTTTCTCACCTCTTTATGTGAAATAATTTATCCCCTTCTACCACTGCCTTTCTTCTGTACCCATTTTACTCCTCTTTTTCATCCCTTATTTTTTCTTTTAATGTAATTCCCTCAAAGATAACTTATACCCATGCCTTCAGTCTATGTATATTCTTTCTATCTGCACTCTTGGGGATACAATATTTAAGAGTTACAAGTGTCATCTCGCCATATAGGGATGTAAAACATTCAGCTCCATTGAACCCTTTCTGATTTCTTTTCTTTCCTTTTTTTCCTACTTATGCTTCTCTTAGATCTTTATATTAGAGCTCAAAATTTTAGTTTAGTGTTGATTTTCTCCTTATGAAGGCCTGAAATCCTTCTATTTTTGTTGAATGATAATTTTTTTTTCTCTTGATGTATTATACTTATTTTTCTGGATAAGTTACTCTTGATTGTAATTCAATCCCCTTTGCCCTCTGGAATATCATGTACCATTACCTGTGATCCTTAAATATTGCAACTGCTAAATCCTGTGTGATCCTGACTGTGTTTCCCCAACATTTGATTTTGTTTTATTCTGGCCATTTGAAGTATTTTTTCCCGTTCACCTGATAGTTCTGGAATTTGGCTATCATGTGCCTTGGGTTTTTATTTTTGGATCTCTTTCCTGAGATTATTGGTAAATTCTTTTGGTGCCTTTTTTGTTCTCTGGTTCTAGGACATCAAGGCAATTTTTCTTCATACTTTCTTGAAAGATGCTATCCATGTCCTTTTGATTATGGCTTTCAGGTAGTCTGTTGATTCTGAGATTTCCAAGGTCAGTTCTTTTGCCTATGAGCTATTTTACATTTTCTTTCTTTTTTTAAATTTGTTTTATTGATTATTGATGTCTCATAGAGTCATTAGCTTCCACTTGACCAATTTGAACTTTTAAGGTGTTGTGTTCCTCAATTAGTTTTTAAGTTTTCTTTTTCATTTGGTAAGTCCAACTTTTTAAAATAATTGTTTTCTTTTTCCATGATGCTAACTCTCCCCCCCCCAATTCTCTTCCATCATTCTCATTTTTCTCCATTTTTCTTTTACCTCTTTTTTTTATGTTTTTAAGCTCTTTTTTGAGCTCTTCTGTGAGTTCTTTCTGAGTTTGAAGGCACTTTACATTTTTCTTTGTGGATTTTGCCTATACATGTTTTGATATTATTTCCTTCTTCTGAGTTTGTTTCTTGATCTTCCTGTCAGCATAATGATGTTCTATGGTCAGATTCCTTGTCATTGTTGTTGTTGTTTTGATCATCTTTTGTGATCTTTTCCCTTTCTTTTAAATTTTAACTCTGTTACTTGGGTGTAAGGAGCACTCTCTCAAGCTATTTGTGCCATGGTTTGCAGGTACTGACATTTGCCTGGTGCTACACTGAGGGGGTGGGGTAGGAGTGCCTGGTGCTACTGGAGGCCATATGGATCTTGGTTCTGAGTTGGATCCTAGTGGTAATGTCTGTCATGTGTTGAAGCTGGTGGAATGCTTCCACATTTCCCCTAGGCTACACTGAGTCAAGTTGTGTCCGGCCATCAAGGACTTCCTGGGTACCTTGGACTATTCTGAAGGACATGGAGTCTGACCAAAGGAGTTTCTTCTTTGCTGGGGCTATGCTGATGCACATGGAGGTCTGGCAGCTAAACAATGCCTGTTTGCCCCAGGATACTCTGAAGCATGTGGTGATTCTTGCAGCTGGAGTCCACCCATTCCCCTGATTACACTGAGGCATGTGGGGGGTCCTGGTATGGTTTGACTGTTCCATTCAACTGGGGCTCAGGATCTAATGCTGGTTTGCAAGGTGGGGATTGATGCTGGCTTGCTTGGTTGTTTCATGACCTTGACCTTCAGTTCCCGCTTTACATTAGTGGGACAGATCTTTCTTAACAATCTTCCAGGTTTCTTGGATTAAAACACTATTTTACCACATCATTTTACTGGTTCTGCTTCTCCAAGATATATTTGAGGGCACTATTTTTTGGTTGTTTGGAGATGAATAAGGGAAAGTAATAGTGATTTATTGTTTACTATCTTTTCTCCCTGGAAATCTGGTCATTCAGCTTTTGATTGAGGACCTCCTCTGATGGGAAGCTTTTTGTCGATCAATGCCATTCATTCCACATCTGTTTTCCTTTAACTGTTTGATTTTTTTTCTTACGTCAAGCTATTAACAATTCCTTAGGAAATTTTACCTAGTGTTCCTATTTCTTTTCACTGAGACCAAGCAGAAGATGTCTAATATATCTTTGTTATGACAACCTATTAAATTCTAAAAGATAATTGTCATCCTTTCTACTAAAAAATCATCTTCTCTCTGGAGGCTAAATACCCTCAATTCCATCATGTATTCCTCATATAACACAGATGCCTGTCTTTCATTTTCCTGGATGATCTCTAGCTCCTTTGTCATTCCTAAAATGTGAAAAAATTATTCTACATTATTCCACCTATGGTCTGACCAAGGAAAATTACAACATGATCATTAACTCCCACTTTATGGATAGAACACATCTCTGAATGCAAATGAAAATAGTCAGGTAAATAATAGAGAATAAAGTTTCAGAAATAATAGAGAAAAGAGTCAGAGAAAAATGGGAAAATAATAGGCCTAGGGTGAGACATTACCTTATCTCAAATTTTATTCTAAAGCCATCAATATGAGTACTATATATTGCTTGTTGATAATGCTATCTAACATTTATATTGTGCATACTTTGTGCTGGGCATTATGTATGGATGGGGAACCTGTGACTTCAAGGCCAAATGGGGCCTTTTAGGTCCTTGAATGTGGTCTTTAAACTGAGTCCAAGTTTTATAGAATAAATCTTTTTGTTAAGGGCATATGTTCTGTACTCACCTCCTTGTTTCAGTACTTAGTGCCTTGTTTCAGCTCTTCAAGTGTCTTTGAGCCTCACTTGTGATTATATCAAGTCTTTGTTAGAAACAGAACCTGTGAATCCCACAGTGGGAGGAACTTGCTATATAAAAGGGTGAACACAACTTGGGTCCAAGCAGAAGTGGGAAGAAGGATGGCTGATGTGCTAAGACTTTGTCTGCCTATGTTGATGTTACTTTGTCAGATTTGTTTGCCAATAGAGAATGCTGTTGTTTTTACAGAAACCCTGTGACCTTACTGCTGGTTCAGAATCCCTGAAAGAGGACTTTCATGATGTCTGACTTAAGATGTCCTAAAAGAGTGATTTACTGATGTTTTCAGAGGTCCCAGGACTTTGCTGATGATTTGTGCTAATTTCTCATACAGAGACCCTGTCTGCTCATCTGTGTTGATTTCACAGGCAGAAATTGAATTGATGATAGTGATGGAAATGTATGTGAACATTGATGTAACTCTGCTAAGCTTGATGTGTGGAGCTGAACCAGGAGCAGAACCAGGAGCAGAACCAGGAGCTGAACCAGGAGCTGGGCCAGGGGCTGGACTGGCAGCTGGAGGAGGATATGGGAGCCACCTACCTGTGAATCCAGGTGATGGTGAGTGAATTCAGATTAGAACTCAGAGCATGGAAGAGGAACCCAGGATTTTGGGAGTCAGCCTCCAGTAAAGATGAAAAGACCTTTCCTTTGATACTTAGTACTGAAAAGATCATGATTTATTGTGACCTGGGGATGGGAGACCTTTGTGCTTTGTATTTTGCACTCCTTAAGGATGATTGCTCCTTAAGGATGATCAAATTAAGCTGATTGGCAGCCAGTCCCCAGTCAAGATAAAAGAATACTTTAATGGGATGCTTTATATTGATTGATTCAGATTAGCAACTTACTAAATAATATCTTTTGTTTAAAAATATGTGCTAAGTTTAGTAGTAAGTTGTTATGTTATAAGATTGTGAATGTTGAACTTTGATTTCTGTGAATGTTTAAGTTATTGCTGAATAAATAGAGAGTTCACTGTACTATGTGATCAGAACCTTAAAGCTATTCACAGCAGCAGTTCTCAGAGAGCTGCTCATTCTTGACTTTAAACACTCTCATTTTTCTTCCTAATTTTTCCTCTGCTTCCCTTACTTTATTTTCAAAATCCTTCTTGAGTTCCTCCATGGCCACAACTAATTCCTATGTTTCTTGGAGGCTTTTGATGCAGGAGTTTTGCCTTTGTTTTCCTCTTCTGGTTCTATGTTTAGATCTTCTTTTTCACCAAAGAAAAATTTTACAGTCTGATTTCTCTTCCTCTGCTTGCTCATTTTTCCAGACAATTACTTGACTTTTGAGCTCTCTGTAGAAAGAACTCTTTGTAGGAAGCTCTTTGTAGAAGTAGAACTCTGCTTCCCTAGCGAAGAGTGCTGTGTTCCAAATTTCTGGGGTTTTGTGCAGCTTTTGTTAGAGCTACTTCTAGGTACCTGCCTCAGAACTGTGAGGAGCATTATCTCTCCACAGCCACCACAAACTCTGTCATACCATCTCTCCTCCTCTCCCCAGGACCACCACTCAGGGCTATGACACAGATCCAGGCAGGGTAAAGCAAGAGAATCCTGCCTCAACACCTTCAAAGAGATTTCTGAAATTACCCTCTGAACAACCTCTGGGTCACCACACCATCTGTGGAACTGGAGTTCTGGAATCAGTGACCCAGCTACTGCAGCCACCATAGCCTCTATCTCCCTGGGCCCAGTGCCTGCTCTTCTTTCACTCAGGTCTAACAGAATTTCCCCACTGACTTTTACCTTCTTTTTGTTGTTAATAGGTTGAGAAGTCTGGAAACCACTACAGCTGCCAGTAATTCAGTCCTTTGATGTCTACTGTGACTGGTCTGTGCCACCAGTCTGTGCTGCCATGTCTCAGGAGGGACTGTGCCCCACTCCCAGCCTGGTGCGATAAGCCCTTCCTTTCAGCTTGCCAGGCTGATTTTGGCTGGAGATATATTTCACTCTGCTATTTTGTGGGTTCTATGGCTCTAAAATTTGTTTAGAATCATTTTTCACAGGTTTTAGAGATGTTTGGAGCATGAGCTCAAGCAAGTTCCTGCTTTTACTCTGCCATCTTGACTCTGCCTCTGGATCTTTTCTTAACTTAATAAGTAGCAACTATCTAAAATCAGGAAGAAGCATCATCTGTAATAGCAGTAAACTCGAAGCCTTCCCAATAAGACCAAGGATGAAGTAAGAATGTTCATTGTTATTCTTATTATTCATTTTTTATTAGAAATGCAAGCTGTAGCAATAAGAAAATAAACTGAAGGAATTAGAATAGGCAATTGAAAAAACAAAACTATGACTCTTTGCAGATGACATCATGGTATACTGAAAGAACTGTAGTGAAATAAATTATTAGTAATAAACAATGTTTGGGGAGATCCAGAATTTCCCTTTTTACATACTTCTCATTTCAAAGTTCAATCTTTTAAAGGACATTACTGATAAGAGAATGGAATTATCTCTCCTCAATCTTGTTCAGACCTCACCTAACCTTCTACTCAGATTTGGGTTGTAATAAATTATTTGAATAGATTGCCCACAGCTAGGCAAATTAGAATTAGGTAACATATACTCAAACTTCATTAGAATAGGTCTTGTCTTTCATTGCAATATTCATTCTCTCATTAATTGTTAACCAAAGTTAATTGCTACCCCATGAACAACCCTCTGTCAAGAGCATAAACCATGAGAATGCCTCCATTATTGTTTTTGGCATTCTAGAGTGCCAGCGAGTGGCCTGTGACCCACCTAATATTTAAAGTATCACAAGAAATTCAGTATGTGTAGTGGATTTTCTAGAACACATTTTTGAAAATGACAAAAGTAATTTGTATAAGATGAGAGACAGAAAGTGGATAGAGCTCTGCAACAGTGAAAATAGTAACCATGCTGATGACATCCTAGAACTTCTAATACATTGAAGTAAATCTTGAGTGGGGCACATATGGTTACACAGCAGATATAGTGTTGTCTTGGAGTCATGAAGACTCTTCTTCCTGAGTTAAAATCTGGCCTCAGAACTACATGATCATGTAAAGTAATTTAACTTTTTAAAATCTCAGTTTCCTCATTTGTAAAATGAGGTAGAGAAGGAAATGGCAAATCATGGTAGTATCTTTGTCAAGAAAATCCCAAAAGAATTCACAAAGAGTTACACATGACTGAAAAACTACTGAACAAAAATCTTAACTAGAAATTATACTTTTTCATAGAATAAAATGAAAAAGAAAGAATTTAAGATCTTCCTTTATTTGTAGCATCAGCTAAGTATTTTACATTTATTTTGTTACCACAATACAAGATACTGAATAAAATTTACATTTAAAACACTCATCAGGATTCATGAACACAAATTGATTCATTCATCCTTTGGGTGCTTTATATAGCATCAAGTGCTAGATCAATGCAAAGATATTTTTTAAAAAATATTCTCTAAGATAGGGTTATAAAATTGTGCACACCATCTTATTCAGCAATACCATTAGTACCTCTGTATTCCTCACATAAAAAGTGTGAAAAAGATAAATTTGTGTGAGGGTATTTACAGCACCTAGTTTGTGGTGCCAAAGAATTAGAAACTAAAAAGATGCCTATCAATTAGGGACTGGCTAAACAAATTGTTGTATAGAATTGTAATAGAATACTATGGTGCCATAAGAAATGATGAGCAGGATGATTAAAATAACCTGGGAAAATTTACATAAACTGATACAAAGTAAAATTATCAGATACAGTAAACTATTGAAAATAAACCAAAACAATATTGTAGGAATGAAAAATTGTGAATGGTTCAGGTATTCTTAGCTATATAGTAATCCAAGACAACCCCAAAGGACTCATAATGAAAATGTGATCTACCTTCAGAGAAAGAATAAATAAGAGCTTGAAGACAGATGAAAGCATACTATTTTTCCTCTTTGTTTCTTTGTTGTTGTTGTTGTTCTTGTTGTTTTCTATCTCTCAGGTTTCTTCCACAAGATGAATAATAAGAAAATATGTTTTACATGATTTCACAAGTATAATTTACATCAGATTGCTTATCCTCTCAGGGAAGTGGTAAAAGATGGACAGAGGGTGAAAGTTTGCAACTCAAAATTTGAAAAAATACAAATGAGTGTTAAAAATTATTTCTAATTATTACTAGTGGCAAATAAAATATTATCAACTTTTTCAAAGATCCCTACCGTAAGGGATACATAGTATAAAAGGGAAAACACAACATGTTCTCAAACATACTATACTACAAATAATGCATAAAATAATTACACTGTATAACCTAATATGATAAGAGCATAAAAGGGGTAAAATTTCAATAAGGGATTTAGTGATTTTAGTAAAAACTTGAAAGTTGATGTGTTCTTTCTCTTTTTTAAAATATTTTTTTTGTTTATTTTTAGTTTATAACATTCATTTCCACAAGATTTTGTGTTACTAATTTTCCCCCCGTCTGTCCCCTATCCACCACCCCAAAATAGCGATCCCATTGAATACCTCCTCCCCCAATCTGCTCTCTCCTATATCTTCCCCCATCATCCCCTCCAACTTTCCAGTAGGGCAAGATGGATCTCCATATCCCAGTGCCTGTATATCTTATTTCCCAGTTGCATAATAATAATAATAATAATAACAACAACAATAATGAAGATGGTGATAATGATGATAATGATTTTTAAACATTTGATTTAAAAATTTGAATTCCAGATTCTTTCCCTTCCTCCCTCAACATACATCCTTAATGGGAAGATAAGCAATTCAGTATAGGTTGTACATGTGTAGTTATACAAAACATTTCCATAGTGGATATATTGTGAAAGACTGACTATATTTCTCTCCATCTTATCTCTCTCCTGACTTGTTTTATTTTCTACTTTGACCCTGCTCCTTTTCAAAGTGTGTGCTTCTAAATAGCCTTCTCTGCAATCTGCCCTCCCTTCTGTCATCACCCCTCTTATCCTGTTCCCCCTACTATCCTGTAGGGTAAGATACCCAATTTAGTGTGTATGTTATTCCCTCCTTAAGCTGAATTCTATGAGAGTAAGGTTGACCCATTCCATTTTGCTTTCCTGTTCTTCCCCTCCATTGTAAGAGTTTTCCCTTGCTTGTTTTATATGAGATAATTTAACCTATTCTGTATCTCCCTATCTCCTTTCATTATATTCTCTCAAATCTTAATTTTATTTTTTTAAATGTCGTCTCTTCCTATTCAATTGATCCTGTTCCCTCAGTCTATGTATACCTGTACACAAACATACACACACTGATATATGTATTCATATGCACATATACCCTCCTATATAGACATATGTGTATTCATACATTTACATACATGCATATACATGTGTGTATGTATGTACATATACACACATTTATATTCCCTTCAACTATCCTCATACTGAGAAAAGTTTCATAAATTACAATTATTATTTTTCCATATAGGCATGTAAATAGTTCAACTTTAATAAGTTCCTTATGCTTTCTTTTCCCTGTTTACCTTCTCATGCTTCTCTTGCTTCATCTATTTGAATGCCAAACTTTTTTTTCAACTCTGGTTTTTTCCTCAAGGATGCTTGAAAGTCCCTCTATTTCATTGAATGACCACATTTTCACCTGAAATATCATACTCAGTTTTGCTGGGTGGGTGTTTCTTGGTTTTAGTCCTAGCTCTTTAGACCTCCAAAATATCATATCCAAAGTCTTTCAATCCCTTAATGTGGAAGCTGCTAGATCTTGTGTTATCCTGATTGTGTTTACACAATACTCAAATTGTTTCTTCTTGTCTATTTGTAGTATTTTCTCCTTGATTTGGGAATTTTGGAACATGGCTGTAATATTCCTAGGAGTTTTCTTCTTGGGATCTTTTTCAAGAGATGATTGGTGAATTCTTTCAATTTCTATTTTGCTGTCTGGTTCTAAAATATCGGGGCAATTTTTCTTGAAAATTTCTTGAAGAATGATTTCTAGGTTCTTTTTAATTTTTGATCATGGGTTTCAGGCAGTCTAATAATTTTTAAGTTTTCTCTCCTGCATCTATTTTCAAGGTCAGTGGTTTTTCCAGAGATATGCTTCACATTGCCTTCTGTTTGTTCATTTGTTTGGATCTGTTTAACAGTATCTTGATTTCTCATAAAGTCATTAGCTTCCATTTTTACCAATCTAATTTTGAAGGAATTATTCCCTTCAGTGAGCTTTTGAGATTCTTTTTCCATTTGGCAAATTTGGCTTTTTAAAGCATTCTTCTCTTAATTGGCTTGTTGGGCCTCTTTTGCTGTTTGGGTTAGTCTATTATTTAAGGTGTCATTTTTTTCAGTCAGGTTTTTGGATGTATTTTCATGATTTTCTTGCATCATTCTCATTTCTCTTCCCAATTTTTCCTCCACTTATTTTATTTGATTTTCAAAATCTTCCTTGAGCTCTTCCATGGCCTGTAACTGATTCATATTTTTCTTGGAAGTTTTTGGTGTATGCATTTTGACTTTGTTTTCCTCCTCCTATTCCCTGCTTTGATCTTTTTTGTCCCAGAAAAAGGAATCTAAGGTTTGATTTCTGTGTTTGCTTTGCTTCCTTTGTTTGCTTGCATTCCCATTCAATTACTTGATTTTTTGAGCTCTTTGTCATGGTAGAACTATCCTTCCAGAAGGGATAGTTTCATTCCAAATTGCTTGCATTTTCACAGCTGCCAGAGCTATTAGTTGGGAGCCCTCTTCCCAGCCCTCACAAGCCCTGGCTCACTGATCACACACCTCAGGATCTCCACCCAAGACAGTGATCCAGATCCAAGCAGTTCAAAACAAGAGTGATTACCCTCTTAATCGTTTCTTGGTCTCCCTTTGATCTGCAGGCCGGGAGCTCTGAAGCAGCCATGGGGAGGTGGCTACATGGCTGTAGCAACTCTGCTGATTTGTGCCTTCTCACACTGGAGGCAGTAGCCAGACTGTGCTCTTGTTTCTCCTGTTCCCAAAAGTTGCACACTAACTTCTCACTTTGTTCCTGGCTCTTATGGGTTGATAATTCTGGAAACTACCACAGCTGCTGGTTGATGCACTCTCCTGAAGTCCTCTCTAGCTGCTGCTGGTTGGATCTGACCTGAGGCTTAAATCACAGTCTCACATGTCACTGGGCCTGACTGGCAGCATTCTGAGATGGACCCTTTCTGTAGGTCTGCCAAGCTGTCTTCAGAAGGAGATTTGTTTCTCTCCATCACTTTGTGAGTTCTGTAGCTCAAAAATTTGTTTAGAGTCATATTTTATAGGTATTTGACATTGTTATGAGTGGAGCTCATGGAGTTTTCCTACTTCTATACCACCATCTTGGCTTGGCCCCCCTGATGTTTTATTCAAAGAAATATTAAATTTACTTTAACCATTCATTTTTTTTTTGAAACCAATAAACTTCCTTCTTATTTATTCTTTTCTTGTCCCTTTCTCCTTTTTCAAGTTCTAAATCAATTAAATATTGCTTTTTCTTATATTTTTCTAGCCCTGTTATAAATGAAAGCATAAATTTAAATATCTTTTCTTCTCTTTTAAAAATATTTTATATATTTTATTTTCCCCCATCTCTTGTAAAGACAATTTTTAACATTCATTCAAAATAATTCTTGAGTTCAAAATTTTCTCCTTTTCCAAAATGGTTAGCTAATTGCTATATAGGTTATGTATGTAGAATTATGTAAAACATTTTCACATTAGTCATATTGTGAAAGAAGAAACCGAATAAAAGAAAAAAATGAAAAAAAACATAGAAAGTGAAAAAATAATATTCTTCAATCTGCCTTCAAACTCCATCAGTTCTTTGGACATGGATAGCATTTTTTATCATAAGATCTTCAAATTTTAGACCTTTTTCTTTTTTTTAAATTTGATTTGTTTATTTACTTTTGGTTTACAAGATTCAATTCCTTAATCCCTTGAGTTTCAAATTTTCTCCTCTCCCTCCCTCCTACCAATGGCGACATGTAATCAAGTGTTAGATCTGCAAATATTTTCAGATTGGACATTAGTCTGGTTGTATAGAAGGATTGTAACCAATGGAGTAAAAAATGGGCAAAAAGAAAGAAAACCAAACATGAAAAAAAAATGATAGCATGTAGATTGCTTCAGTCTCCATTTAAACTCTGTTCTTTCTAGATCTTTCTCTGAATGTAGATATGTCCTTCCATCCTGAGACTTGTAGAGTTGTCTTATAACTATGCATTGCTGAGAAGAGTCCAGTTTATCAAAGTTGTTAACCATTCATTTAAAAAATATAGGTTCCAAATTATCTCCCTCCCTACAATTCATCTCCCATTACATTGAGAAAGCAAGCAATATCATGTCAATTATAAATACAAACACATGTAAAAGTTATTTCCACATTAGCCATGTTGGAAAGGAAATGCAGAGTCCCCCAACAAAATACAAGAATAATAAAGAATTTTTTAAAGTATATTTCCATGTACGTTAAGACTCCATCAGTTCTTTCTCTGGAGGTAGATAGTATTTTTCATTATGTATTCTTATTAATTTTCTTGGAACAGTCTTTTTCTGAAAATAGCTACTTTAAGGGTTGATCACCAAACAGTATTGTTGTTACTGTGTATAGTGTTCTTCTGGTTTTGTTAATGTTACTTTGCACCAATATGTGCAAGTTTTCCTACATATTTTCTGAAACCAGACTGTTCATTATTTCTTATAGCATAAAATTATTTGATTGTAATTGTATATCACAACTTATTCATCTTTTTCCCAAACAGTTCATCCCTTCTATTTAGAATGTTTCTAACAAAAAAGAGCTGATTTAAATATTATTATCATTAATTTTTTTTACAAATTCAATCTTTCCCTTTTTCTTTGATCTCTTTGGGATATAGACCTATAGTGCTGAGTCAAAGGGTATGCACAGTCTCAGAGTTCTTTGGGCATAGGCACAAGTACTTTTTCTGGAACAATTATTGCAGTTCACAACTTCACTAAGAGTACATTGGTGTTCTTGTTTTTGACATCCCATACAGAATGTATCATTTTCTTTTTCTGTCATATTAATGAATCTGATATGTGCAAGATGGCACCTCAAATTTATTTTAATTTGCTTTTCTCTAAGTCACATATATTACTAGTGATGTAGTGGATAGAGTGCTGGTCATGGAGTCAGGAAGATTCAACTTCTTGAGTTCAAATCTCCTCTTACACACTTACTGCCTGTATTACCCTGGGCATATCACTTAACCCTGTTTATCTCTATAAATTGAGGTTATGAAGGAAATGTCTAAGTACTCCAGCATTTTTACCAGGAAAACACCAAGTGGGGTCACAAAGAGTTAGGCATAACTAAATTTACTGAACAACAACAACCAATAAATAAGTCACTAGTGATTTAAAGCATTTTTCACATGACTATAGATAGTTTTAATTTATTCTGATAGTTGTTCATATCTTTTAGCCATTTATTAATTGGTAAATCATTTATATTCTCTATTGTGAAATGTAGTTTTTCTACAGAACATATAAAGTATGAGGTAAAGAAGGAAAAATACAAGAAAAATACAGAATAATTCTTTGTTCTCTATATATTTGAGAAATGAGGTCCTTATCAGAGAAACTTATTGTAAAATTCACCCCCTTCCCACTTTCTTGCTTTCCTTCTAAACTTGACTGCTTTGGTTTTGTTTAGGAAAAACTTTTAAATATAAAATAGTCAAAATTATCCATTTTACATTGCATTATGGTTTCTGTCTCTTGTTTGGTCATAAGTTCATGTCATTCATGAATCTGAAAGGTAAAGTATCCCATGCTCCCCTCATTTTGTTATATAATCCTTTGCATTTAAATCTTGTACCCATTTTGACCTTATCTTGGTATATGATATAAGACATTTGTCCATACTTGGTCTCTGCCAAATACCTTTCCAGATTTCTCAGTGATTTTTATCAAATAATGAGTTCATCCTACAAAAGTTTGGGTCATTGGGTTTGTCAAACACCATCTGTGGACGGAGAGCTCCCAAAGCTGCTGCTGCTGCTGGCAGTGCAACTGTCTCCAAAGTCTGCTGCTGGTGCCCCAGAAAGATTGACAGTGAGTTGTCCTGATCACTATCCTGGAGAGGTAGACTTTTCTTGTCAGCCTCCTCAGTTGTCTTGTGTTGAAAAAAAAAATGTATCCCTCAACCTTTGTTGCTTCTGCCACTTCATAATTTTATTTGAAGAATTTTTAGGGTTATCTGGAGGGATATTTAGGAGACCTTGGCTGAATGCTTCTCTATTCTGCCATCTTGGCTCTGCCCTGGATACATATTTTCATTGCATTTTGATTAAAGAAAAAGTTGCTCACTTCTAATCTTCTTTGATATTTGGTATTTTGATAAGCCCTCAGCCTCTTCATTGTCTAAGGTAATCATTTATTAATTGCCTACTATGTGGCAAGATCTGCCCTACAGATCACTAACCATCTTTACCATATTATTCTCATCTTTTTCCTTTTATACATCCTACTATATATGCTCCATAGAGACTTTACCTGTCATGATGCTAACCTTCCTTAGGATGCTTTACACCAATACTTAAATTGTCCAGGTTGTTAGCCTTCTCACTAATAAAGCAGCTATTTCTCCCTTGAGTAATGCATGTTTTTAGTAATATTTTTTTCTTATTACATCTAACAAAAAATTATCATGGGCAACTTGCCGTAGATCAGTTACGCTTTTAATATGACCTTCCTAAAGATACTTTAGACCACCTATAACTTTGAATCTTCTGAAATAATTTCAGTTTTGTCTCTAATTCCCAATAATTTGAAAAATTTTATATATTTTTTAAATTAGAAAAATCCCATCATTTCAAAGTATTAATAGTCAGCACCTGATGAACAATAAGAGCCCTCAATGAAAACTACTTTTGGAAGGCTGTCTGTACAATGTTTACATTCTATTGATGCATATCACTGGGAATCATTTTCTCTCCATTATCTTTACCTTCCTCTGTCATCCTTAAACTGTTTTTAAGTGCTCTCAGTATGAACCATTTTTTTACATTTTCTTATTCCTCACTTTCCTTTTCCATTGGTAGCTTTCTTATTGGCTTCTAACCATCTGCACCTCAGAGTCATGCTTGAAATGCAACCATGAAAAATATGCTTGCCTGGAGCATTGCTTAAGGCTAGATTGTGTATCTGGACTGGAAATGACTGCTAAATCCAGTAAGCACCTATCATTTGTGGCTTTCTCCCATGTTTTCAGAGAAAAAACATCACAGTATTCTTCAATTTCCCACTACCACAGATGCATGCATAAGCACAGACATTTTTTCTGTAGAAAGTGTCCAGATGTCTCAAACTAATTTGCATCAGTGACTGTTCCCAGCCACCTATTCCATATGTATAGCTGACTAGAGTAAAATAATTCTTGCAACAAATCCATGTTTGAGCTTAATTTCCTCACTTATATACCACCCCACTTCTTTTGCAGAAGCTCCCTACAACAAACATGGTACATGAGTATCTGTATATTGAAACTCAGGGAATCAAACACCATGAGATGTCAATTTCTGATGATATTGCATGAGATTCCTACTGAGTCAAAGTAAAGTGAGGAGGTGAAGGGTAGGAATATTGCACTAGATGATCTCTGCATTGCCCTCTTACTCTAGAATTCTGTAATTCTAAAATTCTAAGTGGTCATCCTCAACCCCAAACCCCCCGTCTCAGAGATAGTAGTATGAGTTTACTCATCCCCATTTTATACACAAGAAAATGTAGCTTGAAGAATTGAAGAAATGTCTGAAAAATCACAGGGTTATTGAGTGATAGTTAGGATTTGGAGCCAGATCCTGTCCAAAGCCATGGTTCTTATTTCTACCGACCACAGTGTTTCATTCTGGAAGGAGCCAGATTTTTTTCTTTCCAATTTGAGATTAATTTTAATGGGTGATAATAATGAAAGAAAGATTTGGAGAGGTCCAAATGAAACATCATGTTTCTTTGCCTCACATAGTGCAGGGAACCTGAAAAATAGCAATGGAAGAATGGTCCATGAAGGTAAATATTGCTTTCCATGTTTTCCATAGATTGATATTGAGTCCTTAGACAGGTTAAACTCTTGTAATGTGTTCTCAATACAGTTTAACAAACATTCATTTCAGATTTACTCTCTGAGTATGCTGATATAAACTAAATAATTCTTTAAAGTAAAATTATGTATTTACTAAGATTGAGGATTCCTCAAATCTGTTGTCTGTTTCCAAATATCCTCAAAGTACAGTATCAATTCCAAAAGTTTTTATTACAGGCCTATCATTGGAGAAATTTTTTGATACCATAGAAAGAGTGCTATATCTTTAATCTGAAGACATGATTGGATCCTAGCTCTACTACTAGTTCTTTATGCAGCATCATTTTACCTCTCTCTGGTACTCATTTTCCTCATATGTAAAATTATGATTCCTAAGCCCCCTTCCAGTTATAAATCTATTACTATAAATGCCCACAAAAAAATCCATATTCCAAGAATCAAGAAAAGTGGAGAAAGTACAAAGGAAGTAAAATTAAAAGTACCTCTCAAGGAATTTAGAATCTAGTTACTTATACTTGATTAATACATCACACACAATTAGAGAAGAAGATCAAATATAAAATCAAGGCTAATGCGTATGGTAGGAAATAAGGGAAGAGTTTTTTTAGAATATAAAATACACAAAGAGAATGACATTTGCCTATTATTTAGAAGCAATAGAGATACATTGAGGATTGTTTAGGTAGAAGATGTGACAAGAACAGGTACCTATGCCTCAAGATGATTATTTCATCATTATTATGCTGTAGATAAGCAAGAGACTGGGAATTTCAGAGACCATGACTAAGAGGAACTTGAAAACTCTTTCCCTAGGTCCTCGTTATCTTTATTAGTGAAACCTAACTATACTAAAAGTCCCACACTCAATCCTGTTCATTTAACTTGTCATTTTTAGAACTGCCAAATGCCCACATAACTCCCATAGTACCCCCAATACTTCTTCCAATTTTTGTTGTAGGAACTGTAAAGAATAATACTAGCATTGTTTTGGGGAAAGGTGATTCAATCATTATTCTTGTGACCAAAATACCTTTCTCTCCCTCTCACCACTGTATGTGTTATCTCCACAAATGGAAAGTCAACTCCTTAAAGGGAGAGTCTCACTTTATTTATGTACCTGCATCCCTTTATATCTGTAGCACTGATTCCATAGACAGGTACATAATAAGTGTTCAATGACTGCATTTCATTATTTTATACCTTCATTAATTTGAGGGCTTAATTATTTTCTCTTATTGCTTTAAAAGAAAGAAATACAGGGAGGTGGAGCAAAGATGGCAGAGTATAAGCACAAACTTGGAGTGAGCTCCTGCTCCAATCACTTCCCACACATGTAAAATAATGACTCTAAAAAATTGTTAGAGCTACAGGACCAACAAAGTGACAGGGAGAAATCAAACTCCCACTGAAAGCAGCCTGACAGTGTAAAAAATACACTGAGCTGGGAGCCATAGAGCTGTAGACTTCAGGAGAGTGAATCACCAGCAGGTATGGCAGTTTCCAGATTTCTCAACCCATAAAGGCCAAAATAAAAGGTCAGTGTGGAACTCTATTGGAACAGGGGGGAGACAGAAGAATGTTGTCTGGCCCCTGCTCCCAGGATGAGAAGAAGCAGAGACACTGCGGCTTTGCAGTCTCCTCCAAGTGGCTACCTCAGGAGCTCCTGGAATGCAGATATAGGGGGGCACAGGGACCATTCAGTGGATAATCACTTTTCTTTAATCTGCTTGGATCTGGATTTCAGTCTTGGGTGGTGGTCCTGGGGTGTGTGACCAGTGAGCCAGCTCTTGTGGGGGCTATGGATGAGTGCCATCTTAATAGCTCCAGCAGCTACAAAAACCCCAGTGATTTGGGACAAAGCTCTCCCCATTCTGGAAGCAGAGTTCTACTGTGGCAAAGAGCTCAAATGTCAAGTAATTGACTGGCAATATGAGTAAGCCAAAAAAGCACAAACAGACCATAGAATCCTTTTTTTTTGTGAACAAAAGGATCCAAGGCATGGAACAGGAAGAAGACAGTGAAGTCAGAACTCATGCATCAAAAGCCTACAAGAGAAATATGAACTGGCCATAGGCCATGGGGGAGCTTAATAAGGATTTTGAAAAACAAATAAGAAAAGTGGAGAGAAAATTGGGAAGATAAATGAGAATGATGTAAAAAAAATCATGAAAGGAGAGTCAACAGATAGCTATAGGAGACCAAAAAATACACAGAAGGAAATAACATCTTAAAAAATAGGGTAACTCAAGTGGCAAAACAGGCCCAAAAAGCAAGTGAGGAGAAGAATGCCTTAAAAAGCCAAATTTGCCAGAAGGAAAAGGAATTTCAAAAACTCACTGAAGAGAATAATTCCTTCAAAGTTAGATTGGAGGAATTGGAAGCTAATGATTTTAGGAGAAATCAAGATACTATAAAAAAGATCCAAACCAATGAAAAAATAAAAGGCAATATCAAATATCTCATTGGAAAAAGCACTGACCTGGAAAATAGGTCATGGAGAGATAGTTTAAAAATTATTGGAATTACTGAAAGCTATGAAAAAAAAAGAGTCTAGATAACATCTTGCAAGAAAATATCAAGCAAAATTGCCCTGATATCCTAGAACCACAGGGAAAAATAGAAATTGAAAGAATTCACTGATAGCCTCTTGAGAAAGATCCCCAAAAGAAAATTCCAAGGAATATTATAGCCAAATTCCAGATTTCTCAGATAAAAGAGAAAATACTGTAAGCAGTCAGAAAGAAACAGTTTGAGTATTACGAAAACACAATCAGGATAACACATGACCAAGCAGCTTCCACGTTAATGGACTGAAGGACTTGGGATCTGATATTCCAGAGATCAAAAGAGCTAGGATTAAAACCAAGAATCAACTACCCAGAAAAATTAAGTATAATGCTACAGGGGAAAATATAGTCATTCAATGAAATAGAGGATTTTCAAACACTATTGATGAAAAAATCCTGAGCTGAACTGAAAATTTGAGTTTCAAATACAAGAACCAAGAGAAGCATGAGAAGGTAAACAGGAAAGAAAAATCATAAGGAACTTATTAAAGTTGAATTATTTACATTCCTCCACGGAAAAAGGATAGGACTTTTGTCAGAATGAGGATAGTTGAAGGAAGTATA
>CM053591.1:62948218-62973864 GCA_028646515.1 Pseudochirops corinnae
AGTTTCGTAAAAATTTATTTTAACACTTTTTTACTCATCAATAATTTTTAAAACATAAGATTGCTATTGAAAGAACTTTAGTCAATATGATAAAAAAAATAAAGAAGAAAAACAAATTCTGAGTATCAAAAATGAAAAGGGTGAATCTACCTTCAATGAAGAGGAAACTAAAACAATAATTAGGAATTAGTTTGCCCAATTGTATTCACATAAATTAGACAATCTAAATGAAATGGATGAATATTTTTTAAAAAATGTTTCCTAGATTAACTGAAAAAGCAAATTACTTAAATAACCTCATCTCAGAAAAAGAAATTAAACAAGCCATCAATAAACTCCATAGGAAAAAAAAAATCTCCAGGGCCAGATGGATTTACTAGGAAATACTATCAAACATTCAAAGAACCATTGATTCCAATGCTTTACAAACTATCTGGGAAAATTGGTGAACCAGGAGTACTACCAAATTCTTTTATAACACAAATATGGTACTCATACCTAAATTTGGAAGAGACAAAAATGGAGAAATAAAGTTATAGACCAATTTCCCTCATAAATATAGATGCAAAAATTTTAAATAAAATATTAGCAAAAAAGACTACAGCAATTTATCACAAGGATAATACACATTGATGATGTAGGATTTATTCCAAGAATGAAACGTTGTTTCAATATTAGGAAAATTATCAGTATAATTGATCATATCAATAACAAAGCTAGCAGAGGATATGATTCTCTCAATGGATATACAAAACACTAGGGAAGGTGGCCTCAGCATACCATATTTTAATCTGTATTATAAATCAGCAGTCATCAAAACTACTTAGTACTGGCTGAGGACTTTTGACAAAATACAACACCCATTACTATTAAAAACACTAGAAAGTATAGGAATAAAAGAGTCTTCCTTAAAATAATAAGTAGCATCTGTCTAAAAACCATCAGTGAGTATTTTATGTAATGAGTATAAGCTAGAAGCATTTCCAATAAGATCAGGTGTGACACAAGGATGTCCACTATCACCCCTCTTTTTCAATCTGGTAGTAGAAATGTTAGCAGTACCAATAAGAGAAGAAAAAGAAATTGAAAGAATCAAATTAGGCAAAGAAGAGACTAAGTTATCACTCTTTGCAGATGATATGATGATATACTTAGAGAATCCTAGAGAATCAATAAAGAAACTACTTGAGACAATAAATAAATTTGGCAAATTTGCAGGATATAAAGTAAACCCACATAAATCCTTGGCATTCCTATACATTTGTAATGAAATCCAACAGTAAGGGATAGAAATAGAAATACCATTTAAAGTTACCATAGACACTATAAAATATTTGAGAATCTACCTGCCAAAATAAACCCAAGACCTATACAACACAACTACAAAACACTTTTCACACAAATAAAGTCAGATCTAACTAATTGGAAAAAAGAAACCATCAGTTGCTCATTCCTGGGTCAAATTAATATGATAAAAATGACAATTTTACCTAAACCAAATTATATATTTATTGCCATACCCATCAATCTACCAAAAAATGCTTTATAGAGCTAGAAAAATAGTAACAAAGTTAATTTGGAAGCACAAATGGTCCAGAATATCAAGGGAATTAATGAAAAGAAATCCTGGAGAAGGTGGCCTCACCATACCAGATTTAATCTGTATTATAAAGTTGTAGTCATCAAAACTACTTAGTATTGGCTGAGGAATAGAGTAGTGGATTGATGGAAGAGATCTGGTACATGACACTCAGCAGTCAATGACTATAGTAATCTACTGTTTGGTCAACCCACAGACCCCTGTTTTAGGGAAAAAAACTCACTATTTGACAAAAAGTGGCTGGGAAAACTGGAATACATAGTATCACAGAAACTGGGCACAGATCAAAATCTAACACTGTATACCAAAATCATGTCTAAATGGGTGCACAGTCTAGGTATAAAGGCTGATATTGTAAGCAATATGGGAAAGCAAGGAATAGTGTACGTGTCAGATTTATGAAGAAGGGAAGATTGTATGACCAAACAAGAGTTAGAAAGCATTATAAAATGCAAAATGGATAGTTTTGATTACATTAAATTGAAGTTTCTATACGAACAAAGCCAATGTCACCAAGATTGAAAGGGAAGTGGAAAATTGGGAAATACTTTTTTACAACTAGTGTCTCTGATAAAGGTCTCACTTCTAAAATATACAGAGAATTGATTCAAATCTATCAGAACACAAGTCACTCCCCGATTGATAAATAGTCAAAGACTATGAAAAGGCTGTTTTCAGAGGTAGAAAATAAAGATATCTATAAGCATATGAAAAATGCTCTAAATCACTATTGATTAGAGAAATGCAAATCAAACCAATTTTGAGGTACCACATCTCACCAGTCAGATTGGCTAACATGACAAAATAGGAAAATGACAAATGGTGGAGAGGATGAAACCAGAAGTTAGCAAGCTAACTCCTCTCTTTCTTTTTCTTGTTTGGTTTTGTTTCCTCTTTCCCATTGTTCATTCCATGTGTTACAATCCTTTACAATCTCACTAATATCTAATGTGAAAGCATTTGCAGATCTTATACTTTATTGCATGCCACTTTGGAGTGGCGGGGATAGAAGGGAGGTGGAATTTGAAACTCAAGAAACTATGGCACTGAATCTTGTAAACTAAAAGTAAACAAATAAATTAATTTTAAAAAGACATTAAAAATTACACTGCTGCTATGACACTCTTTATATCCCTTACATTTCCTTTGAGATGGCAAGGTATATCTCAAGGATCATCATTTTGGATTTGAATTCAGATAGAGATACTTTTGAATCCAGCTTCCATGCTTAGTAGGTGTTAGGTGG
The DNA here is from genome assembly GCA_028646515.1 of Pseudochirops corinnae. NCBI lineage: Eukaryota > Metazoa > Chordata > Mammalia > Diprotodontia > Pseudocheiridae > Pseudochirops > Pseudochirops corinnae. The sequence goes on from CM053591.1 coordinate 62,951,065, forward strand.
TTGTTAAGTCAACCAATATCTCCCAATCTGTCTTCTGAGCTTCAAAGTAAGTATTATTATACTAACAGTTCCAGCAGCAATACTCTACTGTTCTCATAACCTGTGATTTCAATAATGTGAGTTCTCTCTTCATGAAGATATATCTGATCTTTATAGGACTTTATAGAATGATTTTGAAAATTATTGTGCATGAAAAATCTTTCCTTCAGCAGAAAATCTAGTGATTGAGATCTGAAATGGCTAGAGTAGCTGTTTGACAAATTATATATTGTCTATCTCTCATCCTATGATTGACAATATTCTATCTAGGTTGGACTTGTTCTTACTGATGCTCTGCAAGTGGCATAGCCTTAAACTGAATTAAACAATTTAATAAACATTTATCTATTATGTATGTCCAAAGCATTATGACAGACACTGTGGGATATGATAACAAAAATCAAACACTCCTGGAATTTTTTTTTATGAAGAAGAGCATAATCAATAAACAACTAATAAACAATTGATTAAATATGGCTTCACTATATTGAAGTTATTTAAATTTCATATATGTCAGTTATTGCTTTTGTCCCTCCCTACAATTCATGGGTAAATACATTTCAAGGAATCTGGGTTTTGTTGTTTTTATTTTTGTTATTTTTTAATGTCTTATTTAGTATTTTATTTTTACCTCATTTACATGTGAAAACAATTTTCAACATTAGTTTTTAAAACTTTGATTTTCAAATTTTTTTCCTTCCACCTTCTCTAATTGCTCTCATTGAGAATGTAAAGCAATTTTATATAGGTTATACATGACTAGTCATGCAAAACATATGCATAATAGTAATGTTGTAAAAGAAAACAAAGAAACAAACAAAAAAACTTCAAGAAAAATAAAGTTAAAAATGTGTGTTTTGATCTGTGTTCAGACACCACCAGGTTATTTTTTTCGTCTGGGAATGTATAGCATTTTTCATCATATGTCCTTTAGAATTATCTTGGATCATTGTATTGCTGAGAATAGATAATTTGTTTACAGTTTATTATCTTAAAATATTGCTGTTACTTCATACATGAAATAACATATACATTTCTCTATTCATCACTCCATGAAAGTCTTTCCAGGTTTTTCTGACAACATCCTGCTCATCATTTCTTATTGTACAATAGTATTCCATTATAATCACATACCACAACTTGTTGTGCCATTTCCTAATTTATGAGCATCTACACAATTTCCAATTCTTTGCCCCCCCCAAAAAGATGTTACCAGTATTTGTACATATAGAACTTTTTCCTGTTTTATTAATGTCTTTTGTGATACAGACCTGGTAGTGGTATTATTAGATAATAGCATTTTATAGTATGGTTTCATAGCCCTTTAGGCATAATTCCACATTGCTCTGAAGAATGGTTGAATCAGTTCAAAACTCCACCAACAGTGCATTAAGGTCTCATTTCCCCCCCAAATCCCCTCCAACATTAGTCATTTCCCTTATCTGTCCTATTTACCAATTTAATAGGTAAGAGGTAATACTTCAACATTGTTTTAAATTGCATTTCTCCAATCAGTTATGAGTCAATATTTTTTAACATGGCTATAGATAGCTTTGATTACTTCATCTGAAAACTGATCATATCTTTTAATCAGTTATCAGTTGTGGAATGGCTATTGATTTTATAAATTTAACTCAGTTCTGTATATGTTAAAGAAGAGAGGCCTGTATCAGAGAAACTTGATGCATATTTTTTTCACTGTCACTATTCCTAACTGTATTTCCCTTCATTGTGTTTCCCTGTTTATTCTATTCTCTCTCTTCTCAGCCTGACCATCTTCAAAAGTGTTTTGCTTTTGACTACACTGTCCCTCAACCTACCTTTCCTTCTATTTCCCCCTCTGTTCTCTTAGCCACTTCCCCTCCTACTTTCCTATAGGGTAAGATAGATTTCCACACCCAGTTTAGTGTTTATGTTATTCTCTCTTTGAGGCAGTTATGATGAGAATAAGGTTTACTCACTCCCCTCCATCTTTCCCCTATTCCCTTCCATTGTAAAAGCTTTTTCTTCCCTTTTTTATGTGAGATAATTCAATCCATTGCACCTCTATGTTTCCCTTTCCCCTACTGCAATCCTCTTTCTCACCCCTTGATTTTATTTTTAAAATTATCATCCCATCATACTCAACTAACACCTGTGATGTTTGTCTATAGATATACTACTTCTAACTAACCTAATAATGAGAAAGATCTTATGAATTACAAATATAATCTTCCTACAGAGGAATACTGAATATTGTGTTGAAAAGTCAAATTTTCTATTCAATTCAGAATTTTTCATCAAGAATGCTTTTAAGTCCTCTATTTCATTGAATATCCATTTCCCCCCTGAATGGATTTTATTCAGTTTTGCTGGGTAGGTGATTCTTCACTGTAATCAGAACTCTTTTGCTGCTGGAATATCATATTTAAGCTGTCTTGTCCCTTAATGTAGAAGTTGCTAAATCTTGTATTACTCTAATTGTGGCTCCACAATACTTGAATTTCTTTTTTCTTGCTGACTGCTTCAAATATTTTCTCATTGACCTGGGAACTTTGGAATTTGGCTATAATATTCTTTGTGATCTCATTCAGGAGGTCATTGGTGGAGTCTTTAAATTTCTATTGTTCTTTCTGGTTCTAGAATATCATGGCAGTTTTCCTTGATACCTTTTTAATTTTTTTTTTAATTTTTTACCTTTTAGTAGGTCGATTGGGGTTAAGTGACTTGCCCAAAGTCACATGGCTAGGAAGTGTGTCAAGCGTCTGAGGGTGGATTTGAACTCAGGTCCTCCTGATTACAGGGTCAGTGCTCTATTCACTGTGCCACCTAGCTGCCCCTGATAATTTCTTGAAAGATGATGTCTAGACTCCTTTTTTTCCTGATCATGACTTTCACATAGTCCAACAATTTTTAACATTGTCTTCTGTTTTTTCATCGTCTTGGTTTTCTTTTATTATTTCTGTATTTCTCATAAAATCATTAGTTTTCATTTGCTCCATTCTAATTTTGAAGAAATTATTTTATTCATTGAACTTTTGGACCTCCTTTTCCATTTGTTCAATTATATGTTTTTTAAGGCATTCTTCTCCACAATGGCATTTTGAACCTCTCTTATATTTTGGCTTAGCTTGTTTATCCAAGGTGGTATGATCTATGGAGGGCCATTTATTACTCTCCTGGTATGTGCTCTGGTCTGTGAACAACCACAAGCACTCTTTTGTGTCCTGGAACTGTGAGGAGGCTCCACTCTCCACTTTGGCTGCAAGCTCTGCTCTGTTAGTACTCCTTCTCACACTGGGACTGCCATCTCAGATAGCAACCCAGATCCAAGTACGGACAAAGCAAGATTTCTGGATCAGTGTTAGCACAAAAAACAAAACAAAAGAAAACAACCTTGTAAAATCTTTCTGACCCATTGTTTGACCCCCTTAGCATCTCTATACTGAAAGCTCTGGAAAGAGGCCATTGCTGCTATTGCTGGTATAAATTCAGTCACTCCCAACATCTGTTCCCAGTTTGCTGGGGCTAGGGCTGTTCTATCACAGCCAATACTGAACTGTTCTCCACTCTCACCCAGGTAAAACAGACTTTTCCTGCTGATTTTCTAAGTTGTCTTTGCCATCTGTGGTTTTAGAAGTCTGGAAACTGTCACTGTTGCCAGTGACTTAGTTACCCTGAGGTTTGCTCTATATTTGCTGGGACCCAGTGTGAGAGGCTACAGCCTGCATTGAACTGTATTCCTCTCTCACACTGGTGCCACAGACCTTTCCTGCCATCCTTCCAAGATGTCTTGGTCTGGATATTTGTTTCATTTCATCTTTTTGTGGGTTCTGCTGCTTTAGAATTTGTTTAGAGTCATTTTTTAAAGATTTTGGAAGGGTTTGGGGTAGAGCTCAAGCAAGTCTCTGCCTTTCCTCTGCTATCTTGGATCCATCCCCAGTAACTGTTTTTGTAACACACACACACACACACACACACACAATTATGGCAAATTTAATAAAATAACAAATAATTTAAATGCAACAATATTTTAAGCTGAAATATTTATAAAGACTAAAATATACTGAGTACTCTACTTAGTAATACAGTAGGAGAAATACCAATCTCCTAAACTAACTAGTTATTTTTGCTTTCCTAGGAAAGAATCTACTTGTTCTTGGTTTCTAGCCCTTTACTACTAATCCATTTTTCTTAGTTTTCTTGGCAATGAACACTATTTAATTCTAGATAAAGAACTCATAATACATAACACTAAAATGATTAAGATAGAAATGCAGGTTTTGTAATATATTAGCCCAATTTCTCTTTGTTAATAGATTTTAAGAATTTTTCTAATAGTCCAGTAAACATCATCCCTCCATATTTTGAAGAAATAAATTCCATTGCCCTAAAGTAATTTTCACCTTGTACTGAGGAATTTAGCAAATTTATTGTGATGATCTTTGTTGGGAGAATCTAAGGGAATCCAATATCTTTTTAAAGGGAATTCTCATGTGAAGAAGATTAAAGAAGAAATAATATTTATCATCCTTAAATTTGTCTTCATTCTGAATTCTGAGGTCAGCCTTTTTAGGAAGAATAATTTAAAAAAAAGCTATGTAATTAGTTGTGCCTAATTCCAACATTAGTGTATCATTGAAGTGAAGAATTTTCCAGAGGTCCCTGAAAGAGACAGCTGTGCAAAAATCAAAATCAAAAACAAAACACCTAACAAACAAAAAAGATAATAAAATCTCCTTTAAAAAGATTCCCATTTGAACAGCATCACAAAAAAAGGTTATAGAAGATCTTTAATGATTTTTGGACACCTGATTCTAGCTTAAAATCATTTTTGTTTCAAATCTTAACAAAATGCATATGATGCTGTTATTGTATTGTATTATATTGTATTCTTGGTTTCCAACCCGCAGGGAACAATTACTGCAAAATTAAAAGGTTATGATCAGACTGATCAACAGGATTAAAGAAATAGAATGTATTTTTTTACCTTTCTACTTTCTTCCAGGTGTTTTCTGTTGGTGTTTTTTTGTGATGATCAAATGAAAAAATATTTAGAAATAGTAGCACTGTTCCTCATACATAATAGGCACTATATAAATGTTTGTTGCCTTCACTTTTCTCCTTTTTCAGTTCCAAGAAGTGAAGAAACTTAATGTTTTGTTATGAATAGAATTTACTGTGGTGGAATGATGACAGGTGTTACTGAGGGAAAGAAGGCAGCCTACATGATTCCTAAAACTCTTCAATACTTATCAGAGTTTCTAATCTCATTTCCAAGATTTAGGGCTCAACTGGGCTAGATATAGATTGAATCTACTTATTTTAGCTCCCCTATGAATTAAAGTTTTATTGATGCCTCACTTTTTAAAACATTTTTTTTTCTTTTTTGAGGCAAAGGGGATTACAACTTTCTCAGCGTCACAAAGCTAATAAACGTTTGAGGACATATTTGAAGTCAGGTCCGCCTGACTCCAGGGCTATATGAAAATCATTTTCATATAAATTCCCCCTTATCTCCCCTCTCCCCCCAAAAATGCTGGAACCTTTCTTGTAACAACAACAAATGGTTTAACAAAATTGGTCAAACAAATAATAGTGGGTATGGCATTCCATATTTACAATTTACCTGTCTACTAAGAGGAAGAATGTCTGTTTCAACATCTGTTTTGCAGGATTAAGACTGGTCATTTATACCAATGGCAGAAAGATAGATGATTAGGTGGATAGATTAAAGATCATATTATGTGCCGGACATTGGGCTAAGTGCTGGGGACAGTCCCTACCCTCAAGGGATTTACATTCTAAGAGAAGATTAGAACATACTCAAGGACTCTTGATGAGGGAGGAAAATGTTCCTGGTGAGTAGAAGGAAAAAAGTAGAGAGAGTCTAGGATTGAACCAATCTCCCAATGAAATAATACTCTAGGCCAAGGACTCAAAAATCACATAAGGGAGAAAGAGGATGGCAGTATCTTCAGAGTGAGAAAATTTCTGGAGAGTAGGTTAATATAATTATATAATTTGACTAACTTTTAGTGTCTTTTAATTTATATTTTAGTTATTATATATATATATATTGTTCTCCTGCTTGATTTTGTTTAATCTCTCCATATTTATATATCTATTCTAGCTCCTTCATTTTTGGACACTGAGTCCCAGGGAAGGCAAGTTGATTGCTGAATGTCACTTAGGTAGTGAATGGTACAGTTTGGATATGAATCCAGATTTTCTAACTTAAAATCTAATATCATTTTAACTCTACTATGTTAGAAACTTTAAAGTGATTAAAAACAACAACACATAAACCCTTCAATTAGAAAGAAGATACCACTAGGATATCACCAAATGTATCCAGTTCTGTTAGTATTTTCTTAGCACCTGAAAATAACCAGCCTTGTTATACATGCTGTCAGAGATCCAGAGAAGTGTATGATACTCTGTCTAGATTTTAGCTGCTTTATTTAAGTTAAGCCTCAGTCTAAGAAAAGTACAAATCAAAAATTTTTGTAATGGTCATTCCAATATCACAGACAAAAATTGGGCATAAATTTTAGAATCCCTATTTTGAGGGGTATACACATTCAAGTTTGGTTGAGTAATGATGTTACCACCTTGAATATTGTAGAGATTTAGATATTTAAAATCTTTTTACCTCAAGAAATAAAATAGATTCAAATTCAAGACCATGTTCAATAGAGAAAGATTGAGTATTTTGTGTGACATGTATGACAATGCCTGTTGAAGAATGACAGTGACACATTTTGTAAGATGTCATTAGGAAAGGCACACATAGAACTGTGTGAAGACAACTACCTCTGACACATTACAAGTAATATCACGTTGGAATAACAATAAAATGCCCTGTAGATACAATAAGAAAGAAAAGAAAATGGAAAATTATAGCTTTCACCCTTAACTGCTTCCAAATGTAACCACAAGCCTTCTCTGAACGAATTCTTTAGAAACCAATAAAATGGTTGTTCATGAGGTTATAATTTTCTTCTTGTTTTGTTTCCTACCTTAATTTAACATTTAAGAAATAAGCTAAAGGAAATTTCAGAGAAGGCTTGTCTTTCCATGACTTCTACAGTTATAATAGAATGAAAATCTATCTCCAACCCCTCACAACCCCTCACCTCCCTCTCTTCCTGTCTGGACATTATTAGGTTTGAATTTCTAATATCTTCATTAAAACAAAGTGTGGCATTTTCCATCACTTGGTGTGACTGGATTTGCACGGCCAGCAGCATGTCTCATGCTTTCTCCCTCCTCCACCCTATAAGTCTGTAATTCAAATAACCAACTGAAAATTAAAGCCTTGGGTTATGACTGAGTTTATAAACTAGTTAAGTTTTCCCAAAGTTTGGATTATAGAACATCAAGAATTACATATGATTCAATCAAATAAACAATAAACTCTTAAAATATTCATATGTTTTAATTAATATGATCCCAATATCTAGATAATTAAGAGAATTCCTCACAACACAGAAGTCACACCTTGAGGAATTGTCAGTTGTTATTCATTTGCTTAATTTAACTCTGGTTTTACTTAATCTTCTATACGGAAGAAGCTTTAGCTTTTTGATACACTTCAAATGTCAGAAAACTTTTATATAACCTTTCCTTTGTTTCAGGACTTAAGAGTGGTTTGGTACCAAAAGTCTTTAAATGTTTATATCTAATCAGAAAAGTATTCATTGACTTATTATTACAAACCTCACATTATTCTCCTCTTCTGTTTATCCTTCTTTACCATTTTTCCTTAGAAAAAGAAAACATGAGTCTTTCATGTTATTGATTAAGCCTTGAGGCTTAGGTATTTCAGCCAGCAAAGCAAAGTTTTCTCATTCATATATATATACATGCATACACATAGGCATATATGTACATGCAAATATATATGTGCATGTATAAATGGATGCCCCTAACTCACAATCAAAAAATGATAGGTAAATAATTCTGGATTCATATACAGATACTAGTTCATATTCTGAGTGCTTCAAAATGATCTTTTACACTGGCATTTGACTCCACCCAGATAGTTTTTCTGGGAATACCAGAATCTAGCAATAAAATAACAAAGGAAACATAACAAAACAAAGCTAAACAAACAAAATATTTTTATAGGCGTGTTTACTTCCTCCCTAAAAGCTATTGAGAACGCTAAGGAATGTTCCTGAAACAACATTGCTGTGATGCATATGAGGGGGGAAATGTTAGAAGTATTTCTCCTTGCTCAAAACAGCCTAAGTATGTTCTCTGTCATTTGCAAACTTCTCAAAAATGCACAATAGCATTTAGTCACAGTGGATTGAGTGCATGACTTTACTAGTTTGAGGACCAGTTGCATTGGCTTTCCTTTATACCATACAAGGAAATTTTATCTGAATCTCTCATCTCTGATTGGACATCTGGATCCAGACGTATCATAGAAATTTTAAAAACAAAATGTACGAGAACCCATTATTTGTCCAAGACTCTTCCACTCTCTGCTCTCTGCTCAGCACTTGGCTCCATTCCTCACGGTCCTTTAGCTTCCAGTCTTGGCTCTGATATTTTTCAATGCCACTACTGCTATAATTTCCAAAAGTTCCTCCCCTCCCCCAGTTCCTGACTTGCTTCAGGTACTCCTAGCATGTAGCCTGGCAACAGTTATTCCTGCCAACTATGATTTTTTCTATCCTACTTATTCTCCTTAGGATTTACTGCAGTCTATGGAATGCTGAACTTGGAACAAGGGAGAGTTGTGTTTGAATCTTGCCTCACTCATTAGCTGTTTAATGATAGCAATTACTTAACCTCTATGACTCTGTTTTTTTCATCTCTAAATGTGAATAATAGTAACTGAGCTGCCTATCTCTGAGAGATTTTTGCAGTTTCCTTTCAAGTTCAATATGTTATTTACATATCAATTATTAGTATTTTTCCTACCTATTGCCCCTTACTGTTTTTCTGCACATGTTGAAGTACCAAATTCATGCATATAAGGAAATATTTTTTTTTGATCAACATATATACATTTATCTCCTTCTCCCTTCATCCTCATGAGATTGGGAGACAGGGAAAGAGAAAAATTCAACTGCCTCTTGCACCAGTCCATGGGTGATACTCGTATGATGAGGACCATATAACTTTTCAAAGTCTGCTTCAATGTTGGTCTCAGAGAAAATGATTTATTACATGAAAACATTTTGAAAATTTTAAAGCACTATATAAGTGCTAGCTACTTTTATAATTTCTTTTTTATCTTCCTTGTGAGAACACTCACTGAATATGTAAATTAGTTTCATAAAAGTTTGGTAGGGATGGGAATAGACATCACTAATTTTCTTCAAAACACAGCTCAGGTGCCAGCATTTTTTTAATCCTTATTTCCCTTAGCTGATAGTATCTTCCATCTCATGAAATCGCTTTGTATTAATTCTCCTATACATTATATTTACTTTTCTGCGTACATGATGTATCCTTCCAATAGAAAAATAAGCTCTTGGAGGTAAGGGCTATGCTTGTGTGTGTGTGTGTGTGTGTGTGTGTGTATGTGTGTGTACAAATCTGGATAGTTCCTTGAATATATTATTATTGAGGTGGGTGTGCTTGTTCTGAACTTAAGCACTAAAAAGGTAATATTTTCATACAGAAGCCACAAGACAAGAAAAGATTTTATGTAAAACTATAAAAATCAATTGTATACCACTTCCTTTAAAAAGGCATATACCAAACTCTGTTATTTTTAGAACTAACCCACTTGTATGTGCTTCCTTTTGATATTCTGTTCACTACTGCGCATTAAAAAAAAATCTTACAATGATTCTTTTTTGGGAATTATAGCAATTGCTTAATTGATATTTCTATGCAGATTATTTTCAGATATATTTATCCAGGCCAATATCTTCCCTGAACTCGTTTCATGTCTCTTATCTATGGGATATCTGGAACTATATGTTTAATAGACATCTTAAAATCAAAATGTCCAAAATTGAACTTACTATCTTTACCCAAAATTACCCACTTCTTATGAATTCCCTGTTACTTTCAAGGACACCATCATCCTCTCAGTAACTCAAGCTCACAACCTAGGAGTCATGATTAACATATCTTTGCAATCTCTTGCCAAGTCATGTTTTTTTTTTTCTCCTTAATGTTTCTTGTATATGCTTGCTTCTCTCTGTTGGCATGGCCACCACCATGGCCACCACCATGGTCCAGGCCGTTATCAGATCATGACTGGACCATGCCAAGCCCACTATTGTTTTCTCTGCCACAAGTCTATTTCTACTCTCATCATGCTCTGCTCATATATCAACTTGATATTACAGAAATACAGCTCTGACAATGACAACCATCCTTCCAATTCATCAAAATCCAATGGCTTCAAATTACTTCTAAGAAAATTCTTGGTTTGGTGCTTAAACGCATCTACAACTGAGTCCTTTCCCACCTTTCTAATTTTCTCGTATTTTACTACCCTATGAACTTACTCAAGATCCAATAATCCTAATCTCTTTGCTGTTTCTCATAAATTCTCCCAACTCCATGTGTTTTCACTAATTGTCCCCCAAGCTTGGAATTTTCTCCCCTCTCATCTCCTCCTTTTCTTGGCTTCCTTCAATATTCATTTTTAATTTCAACTTTTGCAAGAAACTTTTCCTGCAAAGAGTTGTTGTGAGGATCAAGTAGGGTATATGCAAAGGATAGAATTAAATAAAGAATAGATTGTAGTAGTAGTAGTAGTAATAGTCGTAGTAGTAGTAGTAGTAGTAGTAGTAGTAGTAGTAGTAGTAGTAGTAGTAGTAGTAGTAATAGTAGTAGTAGTAATAGTAGTAGTAGTAGTAGTAGTAGTAGTAGTAGTCGTATTCCTACTGCTTAGCACAGTGCCTTTTACATGTTAGGACAAGCACACAGAAGTGTGCAACTTGTTCTTCCTTTTCATTAGAAATAGTACTTCAACTCATTTTTGAAGGAGGACACTTTATTAAAGAGAGGTTGTGTCTATACAAGATTCCTGAGATTTACGAGATATTACTGGGCCATACCTGAGTCAATTATTTCTGTCACAATTATTACCAATCATTCATTAGATGACTGATCATTAAAATGACAACAAAGTACCCACATTATACTTTAGTGCAGTGGTTCTCAACCTTCCTAATGCTGTGACCCTTTAATCCAGTTCCTCATGTTGTGGTGACCCCCAACCATAAAATTATTTTCGTTGCTACTTCATAACTGTAATTTTGCCACTGTTATGGATTGTAATGTAAATATGTGATATGCAGGATGAATTTAAATTGAACATAATCCACAACTTGAGAACAGCTGCTTTAGTAAATTATTTCAGTTATTTTAATGCCTGTGTCAGACTTTCCCATAATCCAATTATTGATCCTCATCTTTGACTGCAGTTGGGCCATATTGTAGAGTAATGGCTTAAGGAGTTATTTTTTTTTTAATAGGACGGCTTCTATTTCTGGTTCTGAGAATATTGGATTGGTTTCAACACACACTGCTACTGTACTTGACCTGGTATAGTAGAAAGAGTGCTTCATTAGAAGCCTACACATGGCATCAGGCTTTGCCCTAACTAGTTGTATGACCTAGAAGTACTTTCATATATTTCCATTTTTCATCACACGGATATAGTCCTCTGTATTTCTTCTCCATGACCCAGAGAGCTCTTAATCCTGGAAGTTGCCTTTATTCCTACAAATTGCACTGGGAAATTACTAACACTGCAGTCATTCTCTCCGGATGGCTTTTGTATGAACCTCCATTTAAGGAGATCATCGAGGCCAACTATCTCTTCATTTTCTATCAGATTGACTGTACTCTGAACTTTTCTGATAAATTCCCCCAAACCTTTCTGGGTGCATTTCTCTCTCCTGCTCCATTTCCATCTTCACTTATGTGATGTCTTCTCCTATTAGAATGTAAGTTCTATGAGGTCATGGACTGTATTTAATTTTGCTTGCTTTATATTCTGAATACTTACCAGAGTTACTGGCATAAGCTAAATAATTAATAGATGATTTCTGAGTAACTGCTTTTGACTTCCAAATGAATAGGGTAGAGTAAGTGATGTCAAAGTTAAGGTTTAAAAAAAAAAACATGTTATGGTGCTAAAGCAGAGGCAGTATTGGAAAGAGTACTAAAATTAGGAAACCTGAGATTAGGTTCTGTCTCTGCTTTGTATTTCATGACTCCATAAAAATCACTAAGAGGCATCATTTTATCATTTCAAAACATTTAAGAGGAAGGATTGTACCTGAAATCTCAGTGATACAGGAAGTACCAAGATGAGGAAATTAACAATGCAAATCAGTAACTTCTCAGTTAAAGAGAATTGACTAGAGTAGTGAGAGGAGAAGTAATTAGCTCAGAGTCAAGTAGCCAGTTGCATCAAGGCAAGTTTGGACTCATGTCTTCATGACTCAAAAGTCAAGTCTTTATCCACTAGACTAGGATACCTCTGATTTGTAAAAAGGGAAGAAAAATACCTACATTATCTGCTTCACAGAGAGTTAGTATAGTATACCATAGTGGATGGAGGGCAGAAGATCTTGGGGGTAAGATTTTTTTTTCTAGGGTATGTAGGTTGAATACCATTTTCTAATATCTTTTTTTTCCATACAGGATAGGTTCAATTGTTCTCATTCCACCCCTCAAAAATTCACTGAAATTTTCCTTGATACTTAATTTGCTTTATGTTCTAACACTAGTTGGTGCTGTAGTTTACTGATGCCTTAATACACCAAAACAAGGGTTCCAGAACCATCTGCCTCTCTGACTACTTTCTGACTGGTACACCAAGATGACCAAACAGAGAATTATTTCAAGTGCCATTGTTGATGTATCTTTGCTGAACATATTTTTTTCTTGCTATGACCCAGTTGCTATTGTCGTCATTTCCTGTTAGATGAGGGCCTCATTTGATTCCAATGTGAAACCTGAAGTACCAGTGAGGAAAGTTTGCACTATTAGATCTGTATTCAAATCCTTTCAATGATAGATATTATCTCTTTGATCATGGATCAGATATTTAGCCTCCAGGGGAAGCTTCTAAGACTAGAGTTTGTTTCAGAATTTTAATGCATGCAGCACTTAAGACAAAGGAAATTATCAGTCTAGATAAATAAAATTCAAAGGGTTGTTGGGAGGGAATGATTTTTCCAGCCATAAGACTTTGCATAAATGTGAATGATGATGATAATCATAAGGTCATGGGATTATAGATTTAGAGCTGGTAGGGAATTTGGAGTAATTTATTCTAATTTTCTTATTTCACAGATGAGGAAATTGAGGATCAAAGTTTATTAAATAAAGCAGAGAGTAAATTGCAAAGCTGGAATTAGAACCCAGGTCCTTTATGCTGTGTTGCTTTCCTGTTGATCCTATGACATCCAAAAGAAGAAAAGGTCTGTCTGAATGAGCACTAATGCTTGTAATAGTACTCAGTTTAGCAGATACTTAGCACTTAGTACCTTGGGGCTAAGTGTAGAAGGTGCAAACTCTGTCCCACTGTTGAGAAGGCATGAACTCCCCTGTTGATGTGGAAGAAGGGTATTGGCTGAGCCCCTGTTGATGTGGAAGAAGGGAATTGGCTGAGACAGGAGGCCACTGTGTAAGTGAGAATTCCAGAGACAGAGAGACAGACTTGGAATTTTGCTCTGGGTGAAGGAAGAAATTGTGGAGACTGAAGCTGGCTGAGAGAGAGAGACAGAGAGAGGGAGAGAGAGAAACTTTCTCTCCCAGCATCTGAGGGACAGAATTGGAATGTTGCTCTGGGTGAAGGAAGAATAGTGGAGACTGAAGCTGGCTGAGAGAGAGAGAGACAGAGAGAAATTTCTCTCCCAGTATCTGGAAGCTAAGAACTGACTGAGAACTGAGATGGGGTTTTCCTGAGAACAGAATCTGGTGAAGGCTGCCTGGAGTGCTGAGAGGGCTTGCCTGGAAGGCTGAGAGGGCTGGCCTGGAAGGTTGAGAGGGCTTGCCTGGAAGGCTGCCTGGAAGGTAATGTAATGCCATGCACCAGCAGATTCCCAAAAGAATGCTACTGTGAATAGCTTTTAGGGCTAGGATTACACAATATAGTGAACACTCTGTTTATTCCATTACAAATCAAGACAAACCTTCACAATATATCACAATATAATATTCACAAAATTACATCTTATCACAGAAAATGGCCACACAGTTTTCACTACAGAGGCCACAATATTTAGAACAAAGCATTCAATCAATTCATAATACAGTAATCAATACTTCCACTCATGGGGCAGCTCAATACTTAATCATTCAATCAATTCACAATAGAATAATCAAACTTCCACCCATGGGGCAACCATTAACTTAATCAGTCACTAATCTAGATTCACAATTACTAAATATCTTAATCACAAATACAGTCATTAGAAAACCATACAAACCCTCCACCCCTGGGTATCCAGAAAACCTCAGTTTCATCCAAGGGGAGGCTTTTACTTCATCTTGACTCTGGGTGGTCTCTCTGATTCCCTGGATCCCCATCCATGGTCCCAGCTCCTACTTGAATCCACCAAACGCTCACCTGGATTCAGAAGCAGCCAGCTCCCAACTCCTTGTTTAGTCTTCCAAGCAGTTCTTGTTACACACTGAAGTTCACAGGGTCCAGCACATTTCAAACTCTTCACCACTTCTCTTGCCTGGAGCTCAAGGATCAACCAGGCCACGAACAAACAAAGTCTTATCCTGGCCATGCTTCTTCAGTCCTCCAGCATTTCAGCTGGCCCTAGGATCCAGAAGGAATATCGACCTTCCAGGCAAGCCCTCTCAGCCTTCCAGGCAGCCTTCACCAGATTCTGGTCTCAGGAAAACTCCATCTCAGTTCTCAGTCAGTTCTCAGCTTCCAGATGCTGGGAAAGAAACTCTCTCTCTCTCTCTCTCTCTCTCTCTCTCTCTCTCTCTCTCTCTCTCCGCCGGCTCCAGTCTCCACTATTCTTCCTTCACCAGGAGTGGCATTCCAATTGTCTCTCAGATGCTGGGAGAGATACTTTCTCTCTCTCCCTCTCTCTGTCTCTCTCTCTCTCAGCCAGCTTCAGTCTCCACAATTCTTCCTTCACCCAGAGCAAAATTCCAATTCTGTCTCTCTGTCTCTGGAATTCTTGCTTACATAGACACAGTGGCCTCCTGTCTCAGCCAATTCCCTTCTTCCACATCAACAGGGGCTCAGCCAATACCCTTCTTCCACATCAACAGGGGAGTTCATGCCTTCTCAACAGTGGGACAGAGATTGCACTTTCTACACTTAGCCCCAAGGTACTAAGTGCTAAGTATCTGCTAAACTGATTACTATTACAATGCTACAACTGAAGAATGCATATTCAATTCAGGGTATGTTTTTGTTGTTTTGTTTTGCTTTGTTTTGTTTTGTTTTTTGCATGGGAGTGGATATCACTGTGCATTTTATGGTCAATTGTACTAAAAATATGTCATACTAACATAGCCAGGTTATTTTGGAGCTGCCCCTGGATGATGATTCTCCTGGCTGTTTAGAAGACATTTCCACTCCTATGATCATTTATTCTTACTGTTTTAAATGTTGCATTGGAGGTCAGATTGAAAAAAAAAAACACAGCAACAACAAAATATTTCATACTAAAAAACATCATTGTGAAAACGAATGACTTTGAAATATTTAAGAACTTTGAATAACACAATTATCAACTATAATTCCACAGTAGTGATCATGAGAAATGTTACCTCCTAACAGAGACACGATGAACTTTTAAGTATTCTGAAAAAGACATGCATTTTTGGATGTGGTCAATATGGGTGTTTATTTTCCTAACATACATAGTTTTAAAATGATTTTGTTTTCCTTATTCTTTTTTTCCAATAAATGTGTTTGTATCAGGGGCAAAAGAAAAGAAGAAAAAATGTTTCTTTATTAAAAAAATAATTAAAATTTAATTGAAAATAAAGATTCTGCAACCCCCCCCAAAAAAATCACAAGAAACCTGCATCTACTAAACTCTATTATTAACTTAATGCATAGAAATATTTTCCTGAGGTAGATAAGAGCACTGTTTTAATGATCATGTTATGTGTTCCCAGTTAGGTGACTACCATGTCTTTCAGTTTTCTAATAAGAAATGTGAATTTTGGAAATTGTACATATTCCAGGGGCGGAGCCAAGATGGCAGCGTAGGAGCAGCAAGAAATCGCAGCTCCAACACAGTCACATCAAATACCCAAAAAATATGACTCTAAACAAATTCTAGGGCTCTAAAATGCACACAGATATATTTCCTGCTGAAGGCAGCTCAGCTCAAAGCAATCATTTCAACTCTGAGAGCAGAAACCAGCCCAGCCTGAAACAGCGGCTTTTGCCCCAGGGGTGGCTAGAGGAGCTGAGCCCTGCCACAGCTGGAGCTTCAGGAGAGCAGATCTGCACAGCTGTGGCAGGATCCAGAATTATTCAGCCATAAGGATAAAGGACTCAGGTTAGTGGAACTTGGCTAAAAACCGGGGAAGAAAAGTGGGTCTGGCCAAGCCACCTCCAGGGCAAAGAAGGGGGAAGCAGAGGTTCTGCACCAGCCTCCACATTGCCGCTTCAGAGCTCCAAGCCTGCAGACAGCAGGGGGGCCAAGCAATCGTTTAAAGGCCAAGTTGAGTGGCCTGGATCCAGATTGTGGTCTTGAGTGGTGGTCCTGAGGTTTTTTTTTTCGGTGAGCTGGAGCTGAGGAGGGACCCAGCAGCCTCCTAAAAGCCCTGGCAGCTGGGAAAACCCCAGAGATTTGGGACAGAGCTATTCCCTCTGGAAGCAGAGTTCCACAGAACTAAAAAAAAAACAAAACAAAAAACACTGAATGGTGACCATGAATAAGCATAGGAAGCAAAGTAAGAACAGCAACCAAACCCTAGATTCCTTCTTCGGGGAAAAGAAGGAAATTGTACATATTCCTGCCAATTTATGGAACACACCAAGGTGAGAGGAAAAGATTGCAAACTATAGTCAATTCTGTGGAGCATATTGTACTATCATACATTATATTAAATGACACTAGGATTACCTAGCACCAAGTGTGCAGGTAAGCAGTATAACATCTGTATTACCCACTGCAGGCAGCATTGCCAAGGCTTTCCACATGGCATACAACAAGGCACAATATATGCTTGCTGTTTTAAGGAATTGTAAGTGAAACTAACAGTGTTGAAGAGGGAATTACATGCAATGACCATGTGCTGATGAAAAATTAGGTATACACTATCAGGAAGAACTTCTAGAAGGAAGAGACTCTGTAGTGGAAGGACTAGTTGTTACAATTAATTAACCACCTGTGTGATCTATTAATCAACAAATAGTTTCATTCTTTCAAAACACTGCATATTTGAATTTTGTGGAGACCACACTAGGAAAATTATTTTCTGTTGCACATGAATGCAAGTTGATTTTGAAGAGTTTCTGAAGGAGAGTGGGAGAATAGTTTTCTTGTTCTCTTGAAACACAGGTGAGTGCATTTGTCACTTCTCTCTGTATATGAAGGAGAACATCAGGCAGAATAATAATTAAGTTCTTCTGCTCCTATTCTTGGCCCCTCTCCTGAGCCTGCAAACAAGTCTGCCAATCAGTGTCAGTGTTGCCAGAAATTTTTGTGACATGAATTCCTGGAATGAGAGTGGTGATTATATTCATATAGGTGGTTGTGAAACTGTCAGATAAATAAGATTCTGGGGTCATCACAGAGACCTGCACCCTGTCGGGCATCAAATTTAGTGACCTGTAGAGGACAGATTCTATATCCTATTACCACTTGCCTGTATTGCTGATGGTGTTATAAAACTAAATATACTTCAATAAAAGGAATAAAAATGGAAGGAATCATTCCAATAACTGTTGAAAACCTTGACTAGCTCAGATGCAATATTGTACTCTAGCTTGAATGCTGGCTGGTTTTCTGTTTCAATTACTCATGAATAGAGACAGTTGATAATCACAGTATGGACACTTCATTGTTACAATTGATTCTGATTATATGTTGTATTGTGAGTTGGAAATGGCCAAAAGGAAGCCATAAAAAAATGAAGGGAGAGGAACTTTTTCTATTAAGAAAAGAAAATATATATCTTTCTCTCTGATTAGTTCTAAATGTATCACTTTTTCTTATATGTTTCAGAGACAAACTACCTAAGTTTTGTGGTCTTGTCAGAGAAGGAAGTAGTAGAGAAGGGCAGAGCTTGGGAAGTCATTGTAGAACTCCACTGCACAGAAGCCAAATTCTATTCTTTCCATGGTGATGTGTTTATTTCTTTTGATAGGCTTTTAAATTTTTTTAAAAATAAATTGAACATTTACTATGTCTAATAAGTGGGAGGGATGGTGCTAGGAACTATAAATAATAAGAAAGAAACAGTAAGAAGAAGAATGGATAAGGCTCAGAGAAGAAAAAAAATGAATAAAAAATCAATGCAATTATGATTGCAAAGGAAAGATATATGAAGGGGGAAATCTTTGTAGCAAAAAAAACAGCAACCTCTATTAAAGGTTTGATAACCAAAATATATAGGAAATTAAATAAACTGTAAAAGAAAAAAAAGGTCATTCTTCAATAGACATATTTTGTTCTTGGTGATGGTGGTGATTATTGGCTGTATTGTTTTTGTTCAGTTGTCTTTGATATTTCATGACACCATGGACCATAGTAGGGTGGGCTCTTCTATCCTCCATTATCTCTCAATATCTATTGAAGGTCATGTCCATTGTTTCCGTGACATTATCTATTCACCTCATCCTTTATCATATCCTTTCCTTTTGCCTTCAATCTCAACAAATATCAGTATCGTTTTTCAATGAATTCTGTCATTTCATGATGTGTCAAAAGTATTTAAGGTTCAGCTTTAATATTTGTCCTTCCAATGAATGAGTAGCCTGAATGGATTTTTTTGTATATTGAATTATTTGATATCTCTGCTTCCCAAAGGTCTCTTAGAAAGTCTTATTCAACACTACAATCTGAAATTATCAAGTCTGTGGCACTAAGTTTTCCTTATAGTTCAACTATTACAACTACTGAAAAAACATAGCTTTGACCATAGAAACCTTTGTTAACAAGAGGATGTCTCTCCTTTTTAGTCTTGATTTACCATAACATTCCTTTCAAGAAACAAATGTCTTTTAATTTCATGAGTGTTATCACCTGCAGTGATCTTTGAGCCTCAAAATATGAAATCTGGCACAGCTACTATTTCTCCTCCATCTATTTGACAGGAAGTGATTGGACAAGTTGCTATGGTATAAATATTTTCTATGCTAATATTGAAGTCAGTTTTTTTTTTATTCTCCTCTTTAACACTAATCAAGAATGTTCTTAATTCCTCTTCAGCTTCTGCCATCAGGGTGGTACCATCTGCATATCTGAGATTGTTTCTCCCAGTAACTTTGATACGAGCTTTTTATTCATCTAGCCAGGTATTTTGCATGATGGACTCTGCATATAAGTTAAATAAGTAAGGTGAAAATATATAGCCTTGTCATACTCCTTTCCAAATCTTAAACCAATCAGTCATTCCAGTTTGATTCTGTTGCTTCTTGACTCAAAAACAGGTTCCTCAAGAGATAAGTAATATTATTTAGTATTTCCCACACTTTGATGACCTTCCAAATTTTGTTGTGATTCACAGAGGTTCCCAAACTTATTTGTCCTACTGCACCCTTAAAAATTTTTTTTCTCTGTGCCTCCTTGGAGGTAGGTTAGGTAAACTCTTATATTTATTTAACATTCCCCCTCAATTCTACCCCAAGGCTACTACACCCTCACTGGATCTCTTCAACCCACTTCGCCCAAGGGAACAGTATGATCCCCTTTGAGAACCTATGGATTGTATTCAATAAAGCATAACGAGTTTTATTTTTTTTCCCTTGGGACCCCCTTATTTTCTCCATAATCCAGCAAATATTATCAACTTGGTGTCTAGTTCCTCTGCATCTTTCAAAATAAGCTTAGTCTTCCAGAAATTTTTGATTCACATATTTCTGAAGCCTACCTTGCAGAATCTTAAGGTTAACCTTCTAGTCGATGAAATGGATACAACAATTGAGCAATTTGAACATTCCTTGGCATTGCAACTCTTTTAAAATAAATAAATAAATAAATTTATTTTCTTGTTTACATCATTCATTTCCACAAGATTTTGAGTTACAAAATTTCTCCCCATCTTTCCCCTACCCAACACCTCTAAACAGCCATCCCACTGTATAACCCCTCCCCCAATCTGCTCTGTCCTCTGTCCTCCCCCTTGCCCCTCGAACTTTCCGATGGGGCAGGATGGATCTCCCCACCACAGTGCCTGCATATCTTATATCTTAATGTCCACTTGGATATAGTTAATAATAATGATAATAATTATATATATATTTCACATTTGATCATAGAAACCCACACTCCAGATTATTTTCCTTCCTCCCTCATCACCCACTCCCACTGGAAGGACAAGCAATTAAATACAGGTTGTACATGTGTAATAAAGCAGAACATCTCCACAATGGACATATTGTGAGAGACTGATTGTATGTCCCTCTTTCCTATGCCCCCCATTCTATTCTTTACCATGTCCCTGTCCCTGTCCCTTTACAGAAGTGCATACTTCCAACAACCCTCCCCCCCACCCTGTTCTGCCCTCCATCATCCCACCTCTCATCCCCATCCTCCCCTATTCTCCTGTGTGGCAGGATATCCAGTTTATAGTTTATGCCATTCCTTCCCTAATTCAAATTCCATGAGAGTAAGGTTGATCCTTTCCCTTTTGCCTTCCTGTTCTTCCCCTCCACTGTAACAATTATCGCTTGCCTCTTCTATATGAGATGATTAACCCCATTCTGTCTCTCCCTATCTCCTCTCATTCTAATCCTCTCCCACCTCAGAATTCACCTTTTAGAGTATCAGCCCTTCCTATTCAATTGATCTTGTGCCCTCTATGTATTCATATATGCACATACTCAAATATGTGTTTATATGCATATATAAACCCTCCTATACTGACATATGTGTATATATATGTATATATACATTTGTATTCCCTTCACCTATCCTCATACTGAGAAAAGTTTCATAAGTTACAATTATCCTTTTTTTCATGTTGGCATGTAAATAGTTCAACTTTGATAAGTTCCTTATGATTTGTCTTCCATGTTTACCCTTTTGTGCTTCTGACATTTGAGTGTCAAATTTTCTTACCAGTTCTGGTTTTTTCAGCAAGAATGTTTCAAAGTCCTTCACCTCATGGAATGACCATATTTTCCCCTGTAATGTTATACTTAATTTTGCTAGGTAGGTGATTCTAGGTTTAAATTCTAGCTCCCTTGATCTCTGGATTATCATATTCTAGCCCCTTTGATCCCTTAATGTAGAAGCTGCTAGATTCTTGGTTATTCTAATTGTGTTTCCAAAGTATTTAAATTGTTTATTCTTGCCAGCTTGTAATATTTGCTCCTTGATCTGGGGACTCTGGAACCTAGCAATAACATTCCTAGGAGTTTTCTTTTGCGGATCTTTTTCAAGAGGTGATCAGTGAATTCTTTCAAGTTCTATTTTGCTCTCCAGTTGTAAAATATCAGGGCAATTTTCCTTGAGAATTTCTTGAAGGATGCTTTCTAAATTCTTTTTTCATCATGGCTTTCAGGTAGCCCAATAATTTTTAAATTGTCTCTCCTGGATCTGTTTTCCAGGTCGGTGGTTTTTTCAAGGAGATATTTCACATTGCCTTCTATTTTTTCATTTGTTGGGATCTATTTAATAATATCTTGATTTCTCATAAAGTCATTTGATTTCATTTGCTTCACTCTAATTCTGAAGGAATTATTCTCTTCAGAAAGCTTTTGAGATTCTTTTTTCCATCCATCAAATTCCACTTTAAGGCATTCTTCTCCTCATTGACTTTTTGTGCCTCTTTTCCCATTTGAATTAATCTATTGTTTAAGGTGTTATTTTCTTCATTCAGGTTGTTGACTCTCTTTTCATGATTTTCTTGCATCTTTTTCATTTCACTTCCCAATTTTTCCTCCACTTCTCTTATTTGGTTTTCAAAATTCTTCGTAAACTGATCTCTAGCTTTTAGGCAGTATTCATGTTTCTTGGAAGCTTTTGGTGTGGGAGTTTTTACTATGCTGTCTTCCTTCTGTTCCATGCTTTGATCCTTTTTGTCCCCCAAGAAGGAATGTAGAGTTTGATTGCTGTTCTTACTTTGCTTCCTTTGCCTGCTCATGTTGCTTTTAAATAACTTGATTTTTATCTCTGTGAACTCTGCTTCCAGAGAGGCAAGCTCTGTCCCAAATTCCTGGGGTTTTCACAGCTGCCAGAGCTATTAGGGGCTTGCCATTTTTTTACAGCCCCCACCAGCTTTGGCTCACTATAAACACACCCCAGGACCACCACCCAAGACCACAACCTGGATACAGGACACTCAATGCAAGAACACTTAGCATCTGAATGATCACTTGGCCCCCCTGCAGTCTGCAGTCCAGGAGCTCTGAAGCAGCCATGTGGAGTGTAATAGTAATCAGTTTAGCAGGATGCTTAGCACTTACTACTAAATGCTAAGTGTGGAAGGTACAAACTCTGTCCCACTGTTGACAAGGCATGAACTCCCCTGTTGATGTGGAAGAAGGGGATTGGCTGGGCCCCTGTTGATGTGGAAGAAGGGGATTGGCTGAGGTGTGTACATAAACAAGAATTCCAGAGACAGACAGACAGAATTGGAATCTTGCTCCCCTTGAAGGAAGAATCCTGGAGACTGAAGCCAACT
>CM053591.1:62974364-63008086 GCA_028646515.1 Pseudochirops corinnae
GAGAGAGAGAGAGAGAGAGAGAGAGAGAGAGAGAGAGAGTTTCTCTCTCAGCATCTGGAAGCTGAGAACTGACTGGGGACTGAGATGGAGTTTTCCTGAGACCAGAATCTGGTGAAGGCTGCCTGGAAGACTGAGAGGGCTTGCCTGAAGAAGCATGACCAGTATAAGACTTTGTTTGCTCATGGCCTGGCTGATCCTTGAGTTCCAAACAAGAGAAGTGGTGAAGAGTTTGAGATGTGCTGGACCCTGTGAACTTCAGTGTGTGCCAGGGACTGCCCTGAGGACTGGAGAAGGACCTTGGAGCTGTCTTCTTCTGAATCCAGGTGACTGTTTGGTGGATTCAGGAGGGAGCTGGGACGTTGGAAGGGGATCCAGGGAATCAGAGAGACCACCCAGAGTCAAGATGAAGAAAAAACCTCCCCTTGGATGAAATTGAGGAGTGGAAGTTTGATTATTCTATTGTTTCTTGTTAATGATTGAGTTGCCCTGTGAGTGGAAGTTTGAGTATTCTGTTGTTTCTTGTTAATGATTGAGTTGCCCCATGAGTGGAAGCTTGATTCTATTGTTCCTTGTTCTGAATATTGTGGCCACTGTAGTGAAAACTGTGTGGCCATTTTCTGTGATAAGATGTAATGTTGTGAATATTATAATGTTTTGAATGTTTGTCTTGATTTGTAATGGAATAAACAGAGTGTTCACTATATTTTGTAATCCGAACTCTAAAAGCTGTTCACAGCAGCATTCTTTTGGGAATCTGCTGGTGCATGGCATTACATGGAGGTAGCTGCACGGCCACTGCTTCTGCTGCTTCCTTGCCCTGGATGCAATTTGTCCTGACTGCTTTTCTCCCCCAAATTATCTGAGTTCCACTGACCTTTCTCTTAGTCCTTGTTTCTTATGGCTTGATAATTCTGGAAACTGCCACAGCTGCCACTGATGCAGGTGTGCTCTAGGTGCAGCTTGTCTTGGCCACCCTGGGGCCAAGCCGTGGTTTCAAGCTGGGCTGGTTTCAGCTTCCAGCGTGCTGCGATGAGCCCTTCCTGCTGAGCTGCCTTCAGTGGGAGGTATATTTTTGTGAGTTTTGGAGCCCTAAAATTTATTTAGAGTCATATTTTATGGGTATTTGAGGTGACTATGTGGTACCTGTGGAAACTTGTTGTTTCTCTGCTGCTATCTTGGCTCCAGCCCAGCATTGCAACTCTTTAGGACTGAGGTGTAAACTGATATTTCCAATCCATTGATCACTATTGAGTTTTCCTAATTTTCTGGCCTATTAAGTGCAGCCTTTAACAGCATCACCTTTTTAGGATTTTAAACAGATCAGCTAAAATTCCATCACCTTCACTAGCCTCATCGTTAGCTTTACTTCCTAATGCCTAGTTTACTTCATTCTCCAGGATGTATGGTTCTAGATCAGTAACTACACGTTCATCCTTATTAGTGATATTAAAATCTTTCCAATATAGTTAATTTGCATATTTTTGCAGCTTTTCTTAATTTCTTCTGCTTCTGTTAAGTTCCCATCATTTACTTCCTTTATCATGCCTAATTTTGTGAAAAAAAGAATTCCCTTGAGATCTCTACTTTCCTTAAATAGAGCTTTGGTCTTTTTCATTATTTTGTTTTCTTCTGTTTCTTTCTGTTGTTCCTTTCAGGAAAATATTCTTATATCTCCTCCCTATTCTCTTTAATTCTGCATTTATCTAAGTCTATCTTTTCCTTTCTCCTTTACTTTTGCTTTCCTTCTCTCTTCAGCTCTTTATAAAGTCTCATCAGAAAGCCATTTTCCTTTCTTGTTCTTTTACTTTTGATGGTTTTTTTTCTTGTTTCTTTCTGCAAAATATTGTAAACCTTCCTCTGTATTCCTTCAAGTACCCTATCTATCATAGCCTATCTATCACATATAATACCTTCAGTCTCTTCTTCACTTCTGTTTCACATTCATAAAGTGTGTTATTTAAATCATAACTATGGGGTCTGATGATTTCCCTATCTTCAATTTAAGTCTGAATTTTACAATAAGATGTTCATTATTTAACTGACTGTATGGCACTTCTCCACCCTTGGCTACAAAGTGTAAAATCAGTATGATTTTCATATTTTCTAACAAGTGATGTCCATGTGTAAAGTTGCCTTTTGGGTTGTTGAAAAATAATGTTTGCTATCACCTATATGATATCTGGGCAAAGCTCTATTAGTTTCTGCTCTTCTTTATTTTGTATTCCAAGACCAAATTTGTTTGCTATTCTAATTATCTTTTTTTATTTTCTACTTTAGCATTCCAATCCCTTCTGAGGAATATGATGCTTTTTCAATTATTTCTAAAAGATGTAGTTCTTCATAGAACTGAGCAATTGTGGACTTTTCAGCATCAGTGATTAGAGTGTAGACATATTGTGTTTTTGAATAGTTTGCCTTAGATTTGTACCAATATTATTTATTGATTTCGAGATAATAGTTATCCTTTCCACATCATGACTTTCCCCATCATGACTTCCATATATCACAGGTCAGCATAAGAAATTAAATGGAAACTTTGAGGGAGTTTTGTGGAAACCGCAGATGACACACAAAAACCAACAAGTAACATAGAGCCTAAGACCAAATAACTTATCTAAATTTTACAATGAGGCACTACAAACACCCCATTAAAAAAGAATTTGGACTACTCTGACATGAAAAGAGGGCAACGATTTTTTTGTGTGTGTTGATTTTTCAGATCATATGGCTGCCGCACCCCTAACTCCTATAATGGAAGGATAACTGTATATGCCAGTATGGCTTTTCTCACTCTTTTTATTGACTAGAAAGACTATTCCTCTTTTTCTAAGGGATTCTTGTATACAGTGGTATATGTAGAGATGACCTGAATTAAGTTCATCCATTTCTATCCACTGACATTCAAGATATTGAGGTCTAATCTTATCATCTCATGTATGACCACATGCAGCTTACCTTGATTCACAGATCTTACATTCCAAGTTTCTATGCAATTTTGATTTTTATAGCATCAGGTTTTCCTTTTGTCACAAGACAGACTTTCATCTGAGCTTCCTTTCAACTTTGGCACAATTACTTTATTAGTAGTGGAGTTACTTGTCCTCCACTCTTCTCCAGTAGCATATTGGACACTTTTGTACCTGAGGGGATTTGGGTTAAATCTCATCTCTTTAATCATTTTAATATTGTCCATAGTGTTTTCTTGGCAAAGATACTGGAATAGTTTGCCATTTCCTTTCGCAGTGGGCCACCTTTTGACTCTCCATTATGGCCTGCCAGTATTGGGAAACTGTACGTAACAT
Source organism: Pseudochirops corinnae (assembly GCA_028646515.1). Taxonomy (NCBI): domain Eukaryota; kingdom Metazoa; phylum Chordata; class Mammalia; order Diprotodontia; family Pseudocheiridae; genus Pseudochirops; species Pseudochirops corinnae. Next base: position 62,977,667 of record CM053591.1, read on the forward strand.
TGCTCATAGTTTGATTGAACTACACAAGCTCCTCTATCATGATAAGGTAGTGATCCCAGAGGTAAAAACAAAGTCATAATATATGAACAGGCAGATCTGAAAACAATGAAAGTACGTTATCAACAGCATAGGAGAAAAATTGCCAGTCTCTAATAAAGAGAAGTGATAATTAACACAACTCTGAGGTTCTATTTTTAAATACTTAAGGCTGACAAGAATTGTTCATGTAAACTGTTGGAGAAAGTATTGTAGGAAATATTCACAAAGTTCACTGTTGCTTCATTTGTGAAGTACACGCACATACACATTTGTGTGTGCCCCTAAAATTTAGCATGACTTAACAAATTAACAAGTTATGATGTACGTATGCTACTATCACAGAAAATTATTGCACACTAAAGATAACAAGAGGATTCAGAAAATAAAATACTTGTGAGGATTTACATGAAGTGATAAAAAGTGAAGAGAGAACAAGGCAAATAATTTGTTTAATGGCTACAAAACAGTTAAAGAAAACATCTATGAAGGACAACGCACTATTATCAATGTGACATCCGATTTTAGCTATAGTCAATTAATTATTAGTAAAGGTTACCACGTCTCACATGGAGGTGATGGATCCAACATGCAGAAAGAAGCATTTTTTCCCCACAGTGCCAATGTTTCCATATATTCCTTTTCTGTTGCTATGCTTATATATTGTGAGAGAAGACTTTTTTTTTTTCCTCCTTAGAGCATTACTTCATTTTATTTCTTTTTTTTTAATTTTATTTTTAGTTTTCAACATTCACTTCCTAGAGATTTTGTGTTCCAAATTTCCTCCCAATCTCTCCCCTCTCCTCACCCTAAAACGACATGCATTCCGATTACCCTTTCCCCCAATCTGCCTTCCCTTCTATCATACTCCCCCTTCTCTTAAGCCCTTCCCTTCTATTTTCTGTAGGAAGATGAATGTCTATATCCCATTGCCTGTATATCTTATTTCCCAATTACATGTAAAAACAATCTTTCGCATTCATTTTAAAGACGTTGAGTCCCACAGTCTCTCTCTTCCTGCCTCCCCACCCTCCTGGAGAAGACAAGCATATATAATCATGCAAAAGATTTACATAAGAGTCATGTTGTAAAAGACTAACTACATTTCCCTCCATCCTTTCCTCCTCCCTCCATTTATTCTATTTTCTCCTTTGACCCTGTCCAAGCTCAAAAGTGTTTGCTTCTGATTAATCCTTCCCCAATTTGATGTGTTTTCTATCATCCCACCTTCTCTTGTTCCCTCACTGCCCATTTTCCTGTGGGGCAAGACAGATTTCTATACCCAATTGAGTGCATATTTTATTCCCTCCTTCAAGGATGACTTCTTTTTTTAAGAAGGAAGAGTTAGTGGAAGAAAAGAAAGTGGTGATAGTAATGTTGTTTCACTTGTGTCCAACTCTTAGCAACCCCATTTGGGATGGTTTGATATTTCCATCTCCAGCTCGTTTTAAATATAAGGCAAACAGAGCTAAGTGACTTGCCCAGGGTCACACAGCTATTACATTTCTGAGGAGGAATTTGAACTCATTTCTTATTGACTTTAGCCTGACTCTCTATCCATTGAACCAACTAGCTGCCAATAATAGTGAGAGCCCCCCTAAAAAAAAATTCCTGAAGAATTAAAAATCAAGAACATCAATGAATCTTTAAATGTAGCAAAAAAAAGAACAGATGAAAAAGAAAAGATAAACATTTAAAAAAGAGAACAGATGAAATATTAGAAGGGAGCACATACTAAGAGGGCATGACAGTTTTAGATCCGCTCTGTGAAATTTGAAATTTAAGAAAAAAGAATGACATGATATAGGTCAAGGTCAGGCTTAATTTCATATACATTTTTCTCTCTCCTCTTTGTTTATAGATATTTCCTTGTTTGTTTTGTCAAATCGTAAATTTAAATAATAGCTCATGCAATGTTGGCAAAATGTTATTTTCTTCACATAAATCTTATAAAGTAGTTAATGCAAATATTTTATCCCAATGCAACACATGATGCAATTTTGCCTGCATCACACAGTGATGAAGGTGGTACTCAGGTCTTGGTCTCCCAATTCCATGAATAGTGTATTTTCTTAATAAGTTACATTAGTCATCAATGAGTTCAATGCATTATGTCAATAAAATTTATGCCCTAGATACTGGAAAATATTACAGGTATTCATTTGAGAATGAGTAGAAATTACAGGTACAGGAGGAAAGATAGGAGGATCACAATACTTCAGAAATCCATAGCTTGACCAATAGCAAGCGTTGAACTTTTTATTGGTGAGGTATCATCCTACTGGACTTGAGCAGAAGTTGAAACAGCATTCCATGTCTCATCCTTCTGGTAGTATAAATATAATAGCAACTTATCTTGTTTAGACTTTTAAGGACTGTGGTAAACACCAAGTATCATTATCTCCATTTTACAGATAAAGAAATTAAGGATGAAAAATATCAAATCACTTGCCCTTAGACATATACACAATATATTTTATAGTTGAGTCTAGACAACACATCTCATGATTTCATGCCCTCACTTTCCACCATACTATGAAATATAACTGCATAATGTTTTCTTGTTTGTATTGTTTTCATCAGTTCATTTATTCAAATAATGTAAGCAGAAAGAATGCAAGTTTCAACTTCTGTATATTATGGGTTTGCTCTCCTTTAAGATAAAAGGTTTAATAGTTTAACAACAACAGCAAAAGATGATTTTGAGTTATTATTATTAGTAGAATTAATAATAATGATAATGATGATAATTTGCTAGCATTTTTATACTGATATGGTTCAATAAGTGTTTTGAAATATTATCTTATTTATCCTCATAAAACCCTGAGTGAAAAGTGCTATTATTATCCTCATTTTAGAGATGAATAAAATGAAGCAGACAGAAAGTTAAATGAGTTGTCAGGGTCACAAAATAATAGATGATTAAGTCTGGATTTGAACTCAAGTCTTAATGATTTTAAGTTCAACTCTGTATACATTGCATCAAGCTGATTAGATTAACAATTTAATTAGTAAAATTTAGTATATTTTACATTAAATAAATTACATTTGAAATTTGAAATGATTCAAGATCATAAAAATAATAAATATAACTAGCAATCCAATGACTGACAATACAGTTTATAGATGCCTATGATTCCTTAATTTATTACCTTGGCTTTGTAATGCCTTTTAAATTAAAGGACAAATAATTTTAATAATTCACAAATTATAGAGGAGGGGGTGGAGTCAAGATGGCAGTATAGAAACAGAAGAACTCCATGAGCTCTCCCCAATACCACCTCAAACACCTATGAAATATGACTCTAAACAAATTTTAGTGCTCCAGACTCCACAAAAATGAATGAATAACAAAGCTTCTTCCAAAGGCAGCCAGGCAGGTGGTTTCATCACAGCACACTGGAAGCAGAGCCCAGCCCCATGCAGTTTCAGCACCATGATGTCCAGGAGAAGCTGGGACTGTAGCATTCAGGAAAGCAGATCATCAGCAGCTGTGTTGATTTCCAGAATCACCAACCCAGAAGAGCCAAGGACAAAGGGAAAAGGTCAGTGGAACTTGGCTAAATTTGGGGGAGAGTGTCCAGCCAAACTGCCTCCAGAACTACAAGCACTCTGAAGTGGCAGCCCAGCAGCCACCTCCAAGTGGCTGCTTCAGAAGCTTCCACCTGCAGATTGCAAGGGGGCAAAGTGATCATTCAGAGGCTAACTGCTCCTTCCTTGAGCTGCCTGGATGGGATTGTGGTCTTAGGTGGTGGTCCTTAGGTGCACATTCATTGAGCCAAAACTGATGGGGGCTCCAAAAAATGGTGGCCTCCTAATAGCTCTGGCAGTGGTTTGGGACAGAGCTTTGCCCTCTGAAGGCAGAGTTTTACTACTGAATCCAAAAGGTAGGTAATTGACTGGCAACATGAGCAGGCAAAGGAACAAAGCAAGCACAGCAATTCAACTTTAGATGCCTTTTTTGGGGACAAAAAGGACAAAAGTGTGAAACAAGAGGAAGACAACACAGTCAGAACTCCACATCAAAAGCTTCCAAGAAAAATACAAAATGGATAAAGGCCATAGAGGAGCTTAAAAAGGATTTTAAAAACCAAATAAGAGAAGTGGAGGAAATATTGGGGAGAGAAATAAGAAAGATTCAAGAAAAAAATGATAAGAGAGTCGACAACCTGACTGAAGAAAATAACACCTTAAAAACAGACTAACTCAAATCGCAAAGGAGGCCGAAAAAGCCAATGAGGAGAAGAATGCCTGAAAAAGTTGAATTTGCCAGATCGAAAAAAAGAATCTCAAAAGCTCAGTGAAGAGAATAATTGCTTCAGAGTTAGAGTAGAGCAAATGGAAGCAAATGACTTTGTGAAAAATCAAGATAATATTAAAGAGATGCAAACAAATGAAAAAATAGAAGGCAATGTGAAATATCTCCTTGAAAAAAACCACTGACCCAGAAAATAGATCCAGGAGAAACAATTTAAAAATTATTGGACTACTTGAAAGCCATGACTAAAAAAAGAACCTAGAAATCACCCTTCAAGAAAATATCAAGGAAAATTACTCTGATATTTTAGAACCAGAGGGCAAAGTAGAACTTAAAAGAATTCACTGGTCACCTCTTGAAAAAGTTCTCAAAAAGAAAACTTCTAGGAATGTTATAGTCAGGTTCTGGAGTTCCCTGATCAAGGAGCAAATATTACAAGCTACCAAGAAGAAACAATTTGAATACTGTGGAAACACAATCAGGATAACCCAGGATCTAGCAGCTTCTACATTAAGGGACCAAAGGGCCTGGAATATGGTATTCTGGAGATCAAGGGAGCTAGGATTAAAACCAAGAATCACCTTCCCAGAAAAACTGAGTATAATAATTCAGGCAAAAAGATGGTCATTCAATGAGGTGGAGGACTTCCAAGCATTCTTGGAAATGGAAAAAAAAACACACACAATTTTACACAAATAATTTATGTATCTATATAACATTTATGACACAAGGATTCTATTTCATTTTGTCTTAATAAGTCATAATGTCAAGCCAAGTACCTTGCTGTAAGGTAAGTTAGCACTTTGTATATGTGTGAGGGGCAGGGAGGGACATAGGATTTTATTTTTCTTGCTTATTTATGAATTCATGCATTTGTTTATCTATCATTTCCTTTATTAATTTGTTTTTTTACTTGCGTATTTAAATTAGGACAGTTTTAAATGACAACTGATTTCATTAAATATATGTGAAATTTCCAGCAGTAGACTGCAATTTTACTTAGGGATTAGCAAGACTTTATCGATCCATCCATGCTTAGTAAAGTGAAAATCTCTCTGAATAATAAAATAACATTATTAAAGACTTTCTTATAACATTTCTACTATATAAAGTACCAAAAATTTGATGTAATTACTGAGAACTCTTCCTAAAAATTATTAGTACTAATATCGCACGTTAGTAATTATATCACTTGTAGTATAATAATAATAGCCTTCAAGGCCTCTCATAAAGTATTATTGTCCAACTACATTGGGTTCTTTGGATAATAATACTGCATCTTGGCCCATCTAATGCTTAGTAAAGTGCAAATTTCTTTGAATAATAAAAATATCATAAGAGACTTTCACGATTTCTAATATGACACTTAACATTTATGAAATTACTAATAAGTATTAATAATAACAATTCTTAATAATAGTTACAAATTACTCTTGGTATAATAATTGTTCTTGAGAACCCTCATAAAGTAATATGGCTCCACTTCATCTGGTTCTTCAGATAATACAGTCCTAGGAATGTATTTCAAAGTGAATGCAACATCGAGATTGCAGAGTACTCTAGGTGAAGACAATAATTGTTTATTATCTAGTATTGTATTTTTCCATCATTGCATTTTATGCTCTCTGACATGATGATGGTAATGATGAGATGTGCAAAGTTTGAAAAATCTACCTTCTAAATGTCAACCCAAGCCATTTGTTGCAAACCTGAAGTAGAGCCTTCCAAGCTTGCATTGATCCGATCAGCCACAGTTGAACATACTGTACGTTGATCCAAACATAGTGATGCCATTTTTGTCCTCTTTGATTAGGAAGGATGAAAACCAAACAATTATTATTTTAGCAGCATATTCTTTCTTTCATATTTTGATAGTGTTACAAGATATTCTGAAGTTAGGAAATGCTTGTGTCAAATTCTAGTGGACCATTAGAATTCAAAATTTCTCCTTTCTGGGTAATGATTTCCCAGATATATAAAACATGGTAATATGACTCAAGGAGGAAAGAACATTTATTTTCACACTTATTTTTATCTTAGTTCTATCTAGAACAGCAGTTCTCAACCTGTGGGTTGTGACCCTTTTGCGGGTCGAACGACCCTTTCACAGGGGTCGCCTAAGACCATTGAAAAACACATATTTCCGATGGTCTAAGGAATTGAGCCACTACTCTCTTCTATCCCTCTCCAAGTGGATCCTCCCACATGCAGATATGCCCATATATGAGTATCAAAGGGTAGTGGCATTAAGAAGGTTGAGAACCACTGATCTAGAATGATACTTTGGTCAGTAATTAAGGAATATTTATTAAGTGTTTATTATGTGCCAGATACTATGCTGAGGACACAAATTAAAAAAAAAAAGAAAAGAAAATTCCTGTCTTTAAGTTGTTTACAATTTGATGTTAAGGACAACACACAAAAGGAAGCTGAAAAGTGATGGTAGGGAAGGGCGAATATCTGAAATAGCAACATGATGGAGAATTCTAAAGAACTGAATTTGAGAACAATTTGAAGAGATGGATGGTCTGTAGCCCCTCCTAAAATAGCAGATTTGGGAAGGGTTCTCTGCCCCACACTGCCATCAGAGGTTCTTCATAAGGTGTTAGTACCACGGCTGATGTGATGTTGAAGGATGATAAGTTTCCTGGGGGAATGATGGAGAAGTTCAAAGGAGTGCTACTAGATGTGTTTGATCTGTTCTTTCCCTGTTAGATAGCAAAACAGCGGATATCAATTAATGAACTTTTCATAAATGTTATATAGATACATAAATTATTTGTGTAAAATTGTGTGTATCCATATTACTATGTATGTCTATATATTTACATATGTGTATGTGCATATATACATATATATATGCATATATATAAACAGCTTTCATCATCTGTAATATTAGAATTAGACTGGATAACATTTACGGTTCCTTTTAACTCTGGCCTTCTGTGCTACTATTAAGTAAGTATTTGATATTCAAGGGAGGAAAAAAAAGAAAAACAAATAAGGTAGAAAGGAAAATTCCTTATTAGTGGGAATAACAGGACAGTGGCTAGAGTACCAGGCCTGAAGGCAAAAAGATTCATCTTGAGCTCAATTTGTGTCTCATACACTTTGTGTGATCAATCCTATTTGCTTCATTTTCTTCATCTATAAAATGAGCTGGAGAAGGAAATGGGAAATCACTTAACTTTGCCAAGAAAACTCCAAAAGGAGTCAGGAAGAGAACAGGACATGACTGAAACAACTGAACAAAGTAAGAATAATAACTCCTGTGACCTGATCACAAGTATTTGAATTTGCATTATTGAAAGTTATAATAATGCAAAATATAATTTTGTTCAGCCCAATAAAATGCAGTATGAATTTGAATAATGAAACCATTTCTTGACATTTATTATTCATGTTAATTAGAAGTTCGTGACAATTTACATACAAGAGAGCACTATTAATTTATGATATATATCCTAATGGACGAGAACACACATAATTTTATCCTCTCTTACATTACTTGCTTTCTCAATACTGGAAGAAGTAAACACAAATGTTGGATCTGACCATATCACATTCCTATGAACTCCAGTTACTCTTTATCACTTCTGAGATAAAATATAAAATCCTGTTTGGAATCAAAGACTTTCATAACTTGGGCCTCTCTTCCCTTTTCATTCCTCTTATACCTTTCTATCTATCATAAATTGTTTTTTTTTAACATAGTGACATTAGCCTCCAAGTTGATTCTTGTATGAGACATTCTATCTCCTGACTCAAACCATTTTCACTAACTGTACTCAAACTCTTAAAATGTGAAGAGACATATGATCACAAAAATTCCTGCAGAAAAATGTAGAAATACAATCATAAGAAAACAAATTATATGATTTGCACTAGTCAATATCTGATCTCAACATTTTAGAGCTAATTGGGAGCATTTTTACTTAGGAAACAGTGTAGATTATATCTGTAAAAAAGACTTCTTTTGCACTGACCATCTCTGATATGTCATAGTTTTGGCCAATGGTATGAGCAAAAAGGCTCAGAGTATCATGTAGTAGGACAGCAGAAGGCTTTATGTATACAGATAGTCACCACACTTGCTTCCAGAAACTTACAGTATTTTTCATATAAAGGATGTCATGTTTTAACCAAATGAAAATAATGATTAGACAGTCCTGAAGTTTGGCTTGTTTCCAAGTAGAGTTTATGTCACTACACAAGTTATAATCTTCATTTCATAATCCCCTCTTTGCATTTTTACTATTTGTTAAGCAGAATGAGAAATCCTGAACAGGTTGTAATAAAAGTAAGCTTATCAAAGTCACAGTGGCATTCTAGAAAAAAGAACTGTGCTCTTAGCAGGGTGGTGCCAGTTTAGGGAAGATAATTTTTAAATTTTCTGCGTGAGAATTTAATTTCAGAAGTCAACGCTTGATTTTTGTTTTGTTGGTTTTCTAGACTTAGAAAAGTATTGAAGAAAATATGAACAAGGCCAATTAAACTTAAAAGTATATCAGGCACAGTTTTTCTTTCTTTTTCATTATTTCTTCCCTTCCTTCCTTCATTTCTTTCTTTTTTCTTTTCTCCTTTCCTTCCTTCCTTCCCTCATTTCTTCCTTCCTTCCTTCCTCTTTCTTTCTTTTTTCTTTTATGCTTTCTCTCTTTCTTTCTTTCTTTCTTCTTCATTCTTTTTTATTTCTTACCATTATTTTTCCTTCCTTCCATCACTGATTCCTTCTTTCTACTCTTTCACCCCCCCCTCCCTTCCTGAGAGTATATGGTTGCTAAATATTTACCAGAATACTACTGCCTCTGTGTAAGTTTAAGCACTGTCTCTGACATAGAGTAAGCATAAAAAGTACGTAATTAAAATGGATAAATGACAAATGCATTACCAATCTGCATTGATACAGGTAATTCTCCACTAGGATGAAATCACAAAACTGAATTAAAAAACAAAATATGAGCCTTGTTTACAAGAAGATTAGGATCTAGCTACATTGTTTTCATCTGAATAAATTCAATGCCCATCTCATTTGTAGTTTGTCTGCTATACTTAAGAAAATCTGAAATACTGGTATAATTAGGAGATTTAAGATACAAACCACTAATTATTACAATCTTCCTAAAAGACTCTCTATGCCATCTTGCCCTGCAAAAAAAAATAAAATCAAAATTAAAAACAAAATTTCCAAGAACCACGAAAACGACAGATAATTTCTAATGTTTCTTCCCTTGGAGAGAGAACTGATCTGAATCCCAAAGACCTGGTTTCAAGTACTGTTTTTGTCACATATGACATATATAACTTTTGACATGTTACTTATGCTCTCAATGATCTAGGTGATTGTCCCAGACAATATGTTGCAAAATTGCTGATCTGCATTGTTAGTGTTTCCTAAGGTGGAAATAACTTTTACCTGAGAAATCTCGGGCCTAGTCTTTGTTGCCGTCCCATATCCACTGCCCACCCTCACCTTTTTATTTCTTTCGCTCTTCTTTGCATTGTGTTTTGTGCTCTTGTCATTCATGCTACCAGGAAGGATGCTACTCTCTTTTCTCTAAGAAGTTTGGATAAAAATAAAGTATGAATGTGTCACTATGAAAGACAAGAGAGAAAGATGTGCTGAAAAATGTTCCATATGGAGTTGCAACCTGTTCTCAAACAATTCCACCATCGTTAACATTACTACCACTACCAATGGAACTGTTCCAATAAGGAAGGAGAAGTGTGTGTGTGTGTGTGTTGTTGTTGTTGTTGTTGTTGTTGTTGTTGTTGTTTGCTTTTTATTCTGGAAGAGGACCATGACGTTAGGAAGGTGATACCATAACTTTCAAATGAATTGGATTTTAGTGAGAGAGCATTGTGCAAAGTCACCAGCCTGACTGAATGAATGTAATAATGGCATTTTTATTTTACAGCTAGGCCATACTTTTACCTATCTCAAAATTAAGTTGTCTAAGAAAATCTATGCAAAATCCAATACTCGTGGCAGAGAAATGAGTTCATCATTTAAAGTTTTCAATAAAAAAAATTTCTCTCATTTTTGTGTATAGAGGGGAAATAAAATAAGTTTGTTTTCCTTTTCATTTTCACCTTAGCCTTGAATTCTCTACCTAGGAAAATAAAAGTTTAAAAAACTTAGAAGTAGTTTCTTTCCATTAAAAACAATGAAGTTGATTTCTTTTCATTATTCAAAAACACATATCCCTAACATTTTAGTAACAACATGTTTTCCTTTATTCAATACAACTTCTGGAATCTTTATGAAGTTTTGGAATCTTTATGAAATGACTCGATTGTAGTGGGCATTGTGAAAGCAATATATCACTATCTCTCTTACATTCAAATCATAATTCACCCCTACTGCCTTCCTCAAACAAATAGAAAAAGAAAGATTTTGTTTCAGAGGGTTTATAGACTGGTACTTTAGAGTCAGGTGCCTTTTCACCACCTTCCATCCCATTGATTACAGAATGCAGAGAATAGACACATCAGGACTCCTCCTGGGTCCTCTTTTAAAGAAGCTGACCCAGGGCAGACACTTCATAATTTCCTACTTGGCTGCTCACCTGGACTTCATCATTGTCTCTAGAAAGTCATCTTCCTGCCCATGGCAGACCCCTCAGAGCTAACCCTCAATATCACCCCCTACATATCTCCAGCACTTAGCCCAGTGCTTAGAACAGTGAAACTTAAATCAATGTTTACTGACTGTCTGAAGTAGTTTATAGTATCATTATTTTATGGTATTGTCATTACAAAACAGAAACAAAAATAAACTCTCTCTTCTGTTCTCTGTCTCTCTCTCACTCTCTCTGTTCCTCTTCTCTTCTCAGCCCCTTCAACCCTAGGAATTGTTTCTTTAGGAAAAAAAGTTAACTATGATTAATTAATTTTTAGCAACATTTATGTAGAAGTTTAAACATTTTTAAGGACAAAAAGGAGTATTGTATTTTCTTCACACTCTCCCAAGTTAGAAACAGATTTTGTTCACTTTAAGAAAAATAAAATTCTGATACTGATACTGAACTATAATTTCCCATTTTCTTCACATTTATATTCTTTCCAAGATGAAAGTTAGTCATCTGACAAGTATCTGAAAAAGTGTTAATGCTCAATAGTAGTTCATTATGATATTCTTTGCAGAATTATTTGCATTTTAAACAGGGACCCCCAGAGATAAAATTCTTCAACCCAGACAAATGAATCTCTAACAGTAGCACTTTAGACAGTAGGGTGTATTAAACAAAGATAATTTTGCTCAGAGGAGGCCTTTGGGTAGACACATAGAATAGGCAACCGCTTGCTTTTACTTCATATAAATATAATTCCATATGAGGAGACTTATACAGTCTGTAAAATGGTTCTTATATGTCATTTTTAGCAAGACTTGCTTTTAGCAGAACCATCACCAAAAGGATGAGTGAGATACTTATAAGCACATTCTGAGGTATGATAGCTGGGAAAATGTGATTTTATTTCAGCAAAATTTTAGGGGAAGATAGATGCCAGATGGCAAATCATTATTGGAATCCTTCCTCTGTCCCCAAGGCATTGCAAAAGAACATACTTTACCCATGTCAAGTATGCACAATTTCCTGAACATATCTCTACAACCTAATTTGAGAAATCAAAGTAAGACCAAGACATGATGATGCAGGAGCTCTTCCTACCCTGTCACCTCTGAACTCTGGAGTCAGGAATGTGGGAACTGTTACCCTAAATATACATATGGTGTGAGTCTTTACTAAATCTGTAAGCTCTACTCTTTTATTTTTCTAGCTGCCAAATTTTTTTGACTAGTTTCTCTTCCAACCCAAATCCTCCTCATTGGGTTTGGTAGCTCTTTGACTAGCAGGGAAGGCTCATTGACAAATTTGGCAAAGACAAAGCAAACACAGAACATTCTTGCTGGTAGTAATTATGAGGCATTTAAACTTAAGTGTTTTATGTTCTCTCAAAATTGGGTTTTCATGTTCAAAACTGTAAACAATGACAGCTAAATATGGAGTCTGGAAATACCTGGATTCAGCTTGCCTGGATAAATATATAGTAACATAATTCATAATTGATAACAACTTTGTGGTGCCTACTATGTGCCAGACACTAAGCTAAGTATTTTACAAACATTGTCTCATTTGGTCCTCACAGCAGCCCTGGGAGGGAGATACTATCATTAGCTTCATTTTATAGTTGAAAAAAATGAAACAGGTTGTGACTTACCCAAGGCCACATAGTTATTGAGTTTCTGAAGTCAGATGTGAACTCAGTTTTTCTGACTCCAGGCTTAGTGCTTCTATGCACTGTAGCATCTAGCTTCCATAGATAGGTAGGTAGGTAGGTAGGTAGGTAGGTAGGTGGGTAGGTAGGTAGGTAGGTAGACAGACAGATAGACAGACACATGTTCAAAACACTAAATAAAATTTTGCTATTTGCCAGGCACTGGGCTAAGCACATGATATAAAAACACAAGTAAGCAAGTCAGTCCCTGAGCTCAAAAAACTTACATTTTAATAAGTGAAAATAAATAAAAGGTACCGGGAAAAAAAGTATAGGAGTGATAGGATTGTGAAGAACAAGAAAAAAGCACACCTCTCACAGTTCAATGATATTTTAAGAGCAGAGTTAAAGGTTTAGCAAGGGGGAAATAAAGAAGATGGCCAAAGTAGAGATAGAAGAATTTGGAGTTGGTATTTTGGTTCTGAGGTGGAGCCTATGGATATTTGGTATTGTGAGTATTTAGTATGGCAACAATTATTAAGGCAATCTTTAAAGTTTATGGATCAATGATATGCCCAGATAGCTATGAGCAACAAGTTATTTTGTAATGATGTTCCAGTTATCTTGTGAATTCTGAAGGATATTAGGGAGTTTGTATTTGGAATATGGTGATTTGCCATCTGCTAGTTTGTAACGCATAGTAAGCTTTCATTGTGCCATTAGCAATACCTGATCATTTTCACTACATTTCTAGAAAGAGGGCAATGCTAGCATCTGTAAAGCTTCTACCAGTTTATTTTATCGTGTGTATCAAACTGCAAGCCCAAGTTCCTTAAAGATGAACTTTATGAAATTTCTAGCAGCAGGGACACAATCCTGAATCATAATTAATGATTAAAGGAATCTACAGTTTCTGATGTAATTTCTTTTTCTGGATTCCATTTTGCATGTATCTTTTTCATTGTCTTTAATCAGCAGTAAGATTTCTATTATGCCCATTGCTCAGATGTTACTGATGATTTCAATAGGTTTTTTTCCAAATGTTTCTGACATGGGAGTACTTCATGTACGTCTTAAGAATTTTTTCTTCTAAATTCCATCTTTGATCATTTACTCCTTACTGTGACCAGTAGCACAGCATCTGACTTGATGTTCAGTTTCTGCATTAAAAAAAAAATTGTCAAATACTAAGAAACAGTGAGCTGATTCATTATAACAGATATAAATTTTATTGAAATAGTCTTTTTTTTCAGTTGATATAGCCATTGAATTATTCCTATAATTTTTGAAAGGTTTTACAAAATTACATTCTAAATATGTCTATCTCTCTAGCAAATTGTTTTTGCTTTGTTACCATTATGTAGCACTTCCTACTTTGTATTAAGTATGATTTTCAATGCCTCCAAGTTCTTTAGCTTCCCCTGTTCAGAATTAATGAGCTTTTCATTTGTTAGTCTTATTTTGTTTTGCTTGGGTATAAACATAAAGCTGTTTCTTGTGGTTGTCCTACATTGATTTGAAATATATTGCAATGTTATTTGGAGCAAAGGACACAACTGACAAAAAGCAATATGAAGTCTTTGGTTAAAACTGATGGAATCTCTTTCTAATTTTGTCACGATAATAACATTGATACATTCAGTCCATTTCCATAACTTTTAGGCTTTGCTGTCTTGGGTCCTAAGAATCATTTACACCAAAGCTTTTTCCAGGAAATTGGAATAATTCTGTTTCTGTTTTTTTTTCTGCCATATATCATTTTCTTATCACACCATGACATTAAAAAATACCATTCTTCTCCCTCATATCTCATATGAAGCTAATCATCACAAGGGTTCTGAGCAAGTTCATCTGCCTCCCCTCCAACTCCTTTGCCAACCTAATTCTTAGATTCACATGAGCCATCAAAGAACACTTACAGTGTGCAGCCCTAATTAGAGGTATCATCAAAGTCCAAATGATTAATTTTCCTTGTTCTTGTCAGATATTCATGGCTATATATGGATCTCAGGTCACACTACCACATTGATGTACAGTATGCTGGCTGGCATTCTCTTTCCTCATTGTCACTTCATGACTCCAAAGCTAGAGGATGAGTTGTACTTAGAATGGCTTATTACCACCATATACAGTTTCTTGGAACCACAAGTGAGAGAATAGAGACTGTAGCATGTAAGTGACCACAACTGAGCAAAACCTTCTCACGAGATAGATTAAAATAGGTTGAGAGTAACTTAGAGGCCTTAAATCCGTTAGCAAGTTGGGGGAAGGAAGTATCTATCCTAAGAATATGAAGACTTTCTCCAGTGGAATGGCTAGATAAGAATAATTTGATGCAACAAACATGGAGGTGGTGAAGCAGTTTATATGGAACATTTAAAGTTTTGTCAGACATTTATCATTATATGAAGTCATGCATTGCATATAGGACCACTGTAAGTATTTGCGACTTTTATCTTGTCATTTGACTTTCACACCTCAGGAAGAGAGAATGAAACTGGTAACCTTGTGTTACTCTGATTCACTTAAATCAAATTCACCCATAAATCACAAGACGTCACCTTATGGTATCATTGGTCCTCTTTGAGAATGAAGTGTAAACAACAATGATCACATACCACCTATACTAGACAAATAGACCCTTATTGTTGTCATTGTTGTAGCCACAGTTGTTTTTATTGTTATAGTTGTCATTCTTTTCTTCTTTCTTCTTTCCTTTATGCGGTGAGATCATTCTTTCTTGGAAGGCAGATTTCTATTAGTTCTGCCATTTATAGTCCAACAGAGTTGCTTTGGGTACTAAGAATTAAAGTCATTTGATCAATCACACAGTTACCACGTGTTAGAGAGAAGACTTGATTTCACACCTTCTTAACTCAGAGGCAAGTCGCATTACATGTTGCCCCTCCTACATTTACTTTTACATCTACATTTAAAATAAAATGTGTGTGAGTGTGTGTGTGTATTAGAAATTAAATTCTTTGAGGGCAGGAATTATTTTATTTTATTTTTTTAATTTTTTTATTTTTTTCCACTTTTTTTATTTACTCATTTACTTTTAATTTACAAGATTCAGTTCCACAATCACTTGAGTTTCAGATTTTCTCCCCTCCCTTCCCCCCCCCCCCCATGGTGGCATGCAATCATGTATAGGATGGCAGGAATTATTTTATTCTTGTACCATCTTTGAATACCTTGGACCTTGGACTCTACCATGGGTAAAGTAGGTAAATATTAATTCTATAATATACAAATATGAGGGAAGAAAGCAAATGATTGCTTAAAAATATGTGTCTATACATGCAAACACACAATTCATTTTGTAACTTAGCATAATTATTAGCTTTAATCTTATAATAAATTACACACACATATATGGAAGTAATCAAAATCATAATGGCATTTAGTTATTATAAAACAGAGTATCTGTTTCATGCTGCACATTGCATAAGATTAACATATGTTACATAAAGATAACAGTTGACATACCAGAATTATGAGATTCACTCTATTTGGGTTTCTTCCTAGCAGCCTTATTTCTTATGTTTTTAGCATCTGCTACAACAAAAAAGTATCCCAGAACATTATATTTCTCAATCATGAGAATTGCAGTTTTGTTTCTTTCCTATTGCCTTTTTTAAACTAACATAAAATGGTTAAATCTAAATTTAATATTGATACAAAGATGCATAAAATTATTGAACTGGGAAATTGCCAATCAAAAGATATTTGTCTGCCTGACTATAAACCCCGAAAATGCAGGGCTTATAATGGAAAGTGCTGACACCTTTAATAGAGTAGAGCTCAGAGAGCAGCTGTGATTAAACTTTACGAAAGTGCAAATGGTGCAGGAAGCTCCCCAGAGGAGAGCATCTATTTCATCCAGCAAGATGATTCCTACATTAGCTCTTTCCACAATGGGCATGGGGACAATCATAATGAATTGTTGGCCCCTTTTTGCTAAAGGACTCCTAATCATTTGACATAAAAGTGGCACATTTCAGTAATTTGGACCTAATGTTCAAAGAATTAGTGGGGAAATATGATCTTCTTCGTGTAGCTTATTTGGAATATCTATTGTTTGGTGCAAATACTTTTGTCTAATAGGGCCATTTGTTATCTCCAGCGAGTTTGCCAACTGATGATAAGAACAGTTATGTGAAAATCACCCTGGCAAAATAAGAAATGGGAGCAATTACTCTTCCTAACTAGATCCTTTAAATGAAGATTCCTTTGCAAAGGAGAGTACAGTGTGCAATTCCACTTGAGGTCTTTTCTCCTAGGGCTTCTAAGCCCAGTTTTGCATCTATTATAGCTGACAATTTAAGTGTAAATTCAAGTATAATTTTTTTGTATATTTTATGTAAGGTGAAAATCACATAAGAAAGAATTTCTAAATATCATTTGTCTTTTTTAAGGAGTCAGAAAATAATACCCCAAAGGGAGAATTGTTGCTGCAAAACTTAGCATATTATCTCCTCAAGGGGATACTATCTCACCATTTATTAAATGTGCCTAGGCAGATTAAGTAAAGTGGAAGTTGAGGCAATAATCATTCAGTAAGAATTTACTGAAGACTCTGAGTGCCTATCATTATGCAAGGTATTGATTAATAAAAGGAGGTGGCAGACAAGATCTTTGACTTAAAGAAACCATCTCCCTTAGAAGATAACAGTTGAATTCATAAGGAATGAGAACAAGATAGCATATAATTCTGGAAGAATCTACTTAACTCTGTTAAAACATGGGCATGTGATGTTCTCAAAATTTTTAGAAGGGAACAGAACTGGGCACTTTAAAAAAAAAAGGAACTTCCTGGTTCAACCTCCTGGATGTTGCCACCTGAAAATGAATTTGGAATATCTAGGATAACTATAATGATAATAAATACATTCTCCCAAAGGGTAATTCAGAGCCTTAAGGATGGGGGGAGAGTACTTGTTAAGACTTAACCCTTTAAATAACAAGAAAGATGGCTTAGTTTAGAAGAGGCATAGCACTATTTCAGAGTGTTTTACATGCAGAAGTAACAATTGAGGATCCTCAGAATGAAATTTACAATGGTATTTTATTTTATTTTATTATTTTTTGGAGTTTATTTATTTATTTTTTTTTTTTGGCGTGCAGTTGGGGTCAAGTGACTTGCCCAAAGTCACATGGCTAGAAAGTATGTTAAGTGCCAGAGGCCACAACTGTATTTTAAATAGTACTTAATACTAGTAAATGTGTTTGAGATGGGAAGCCACTGGAAACTGGGCTAAGCAAGCCCAGGGATGGCTGAAAGATAAGCAAATTATAATCTAGAACAAAGATCAAACAGTTGCTGACAAGGCATTTGCTTTAACTGAACTATTTCACTATTTACAAGTAGAAATCCAACTTAACTAATTTACTAAATAACAAAATATGTTATTTAACTTACCAAGTAAATTGTATATTGGCTAACCTATTTAGAAATGTCACATAATGAAAACTCATATAAAATAATACTTCTGATTCTTTTCTCCATATGGAGAGGCTTGGGAGATGGCTTCTCAAAAAATTTTAATGATTTTGGAGGATGCATAGATGTTTGGTAATTGGTTCCAGTCTGCTGACCACCTGGGGAATGGCCACCTCTTTGCTAGGCTACATAGCTGAATTGTTGGTTACTAGTGAAAAAAAGATTAGCTGATTACATCCAAGTCCTCTCCCCTTCCATCATTGTCTCTCACTGGATGTTATCAGGAAAGGAGTCAAGCCAGTGTCAGAAATCAATTGAGAGATAAACTGAGAGAACTTGAGTCAGCAGCTTTTGAAGGTATTTCCAGTTTTGTATAGGCAATCTTTCAGAAAGTTTTATCTTAATTATGTAGTTAGCACACTGTAAACCATCAAAGACTTCACAAATTCTAAGTTCTTCC
This sequence comes from Pseudochirops corinnae, assembly GCA_028646515.1. Taxonomy (NCBI): domain Eukaryota; kingdom Metazoa; phylum Chordata; class Mammalia; order Diprotodontia; family Pseudocheiridae; genus Pseudochirops; species Pseudochirops corinnae. The sequence continues at coordinate 62,996,081 of CM053591.1, forward strand.
TGAAGCCCTTCCATTACATGCCTTCATGACACTTTCAGAAGCAAGCTCTTGAGAATTTAGCATTGGTGGGGGAGAAAGATCACATCTATGGATGTGCCAATACCCCAAGGTCAAGGGTCTTTTTAAAGTGCCTGATATGTGTTCACAATGTGTAAGATTTGGGGATAAAAAGCTAGGTTGAAGTCTCAAATGTGAGTTCACTGGTATATGGAACTCTCTTAGTGGCAGGAAAAAAATAACTGACAGTGAAGGTTTGTAAATATCTTATAACTTGTTGTTTGTCCTTTGTTCTTGAAGAAGACCATGTTATCAGGAAGGTGATGCAATGACTTGCAAGTGATACCTAGACTTAATCACTGAATGACCATTGCTTCAGTCTAACTGAGACCCGGGAAAGATCTTGCCTTAAAAAGACCAATGTCCCAAACTGCATTAGGGACCATCTCCAGTCATCCCTATCTTTATCTTGCTACTGGGCTCACATGTCTCCCGAGGAGAAACTGAAGATGGTGCCTTTGTACAGCCCTCCCTCACTTAAATCCCTATTGTCTTAGAGAATCACCTAGAGCACTGACGTGCTATCTATGGTGACACACCAGTGTGTTTCAGAGGCTGAATTTGAACCTATCTCCCTAACTTCGAGGTTGCCCTTCCATGCATTATACTATGTTCCTTCCAAGATGTAGCATATACAAGCAACATACTAAAGTTACACGAAAAATATAATATTTATGTAGAATATATAGAATCATTTGAAGGGGATTAGAAAAGACTTCAAAGGTGGTACTTGAACTGATCTTTGGAACAAATCATATTTTCTAATAGGTGAAGATAAGCAGGGATATTCTTTCTAGACTTGGTGGACTACCAGCCTAAAGACATTGAGATGAATGATATACTGACCTGTGTAGCACCAGGAACAGCAAAGAAAGCCAGTTTGATTAGATTGCAATCAGTGTGAAGGAAAGTAAAGTGTAACTAGTCTGGAATGGTAGAAGAATAAGATTTAGTGAAGTGTTTTAAAAGATAAACATGAATTTGTATTAGATTGTCCAAGGTATTGGAAGCCACTGGAGTTGAATGAGAAAGGAAATTGCATGGTTAATCTTGTGCTTTATTAAAACAAAGCAAAACACTCTGGTAGCAATGTAGATGATAGATTAGACAAAGCAGAGGTTTAAATCAAAGAAACCAAGGATGATACTATTATAAAAGTCCAGGTAAGAGATAATTAATAACAAAACTAGAGGAAAAATGGATAAAAGAATAGATACCATGGAGATAAAAATCTTAGGATTTAGTAACTGATTAGATATAGGGTATGAAAGCAAGAGACAAGTTGAGAATGGGACTTGAAGGTTATGAACCTAGATACCTAGAAGAATAAAGGGAAGTGTGAAAGATTTTTAGATTTTGGGGGGAAAATGATGTTTTATTTTGGACTTATTGATTTTGAGATGCCTATAGGACATTAGTTTGAAATGCCCAAAAGGGACTTTGTACTATGTAACTGAAATTCAGGAAAAGAGCCTTGACCAGGACATATAAATATGAGTTATCAGAACAGAAATAATCAGATGCATGGGAGGTGAAGAGGTCACCAAAAGAAAGCACACACACAAAAAAGGGACAGAATAATACATTTTATATTTCATAAAACAAATCATCGTTTTTATGAGTTATATCCAATGTGTGCATGTGTGTGTGTGTGTGTGTGTGTGTGTGTGTGTGTGTGTAAGCATCAAACTTGTTGGTTGTATGACCTTGGGCAAGTAACTTAGCATCATTGTCTCAGTTTCCTCAATTATAAAATGAGAACAATAAAAGGACCTACTTTGCAGGGTTGCCATGAAGATAAAATGAGAAAATATCAGTAAAGAGTTTACTGCAGTGCTTGGTACACAATAGGCTGTGTTTTTGAGCTAATTAACTTCCCTTCTTAAAGTAGACACTGATGTAATAAAATACTAGGTTAGGGTCATACTGCCTGATTGCATGTCTAAAACAATAATAGTGCTGAGTTTGGAATGCTATAAAACTGCCTTTTCTCTTTTCATATTATTTTTTATCTACTTATACATATTGTATGTCACCTCATCAGGGAATATATGCTTCTTGAAGTCAAGGATTATGTTTTTCTCATTTCTCTTCATCCTCAGGTTTTGTCTTGCCTTGAACTTAGCAAACATTTAATTACTATTAATTGACTTGAATGAAAAATAAAATAAGTTATCTATCTGGAGCAGGTCAAATGGTTGGTCCTTGCTTTAAAAAGCTTCCTTAAGGAGAGGTATTATCCTTTGGAAAAACAGAAAAGCCATTGTAATAATTCTAACTACTTTAAAGAATGTGATTCACTTTGAGAGAAAATAATAAATTCTGCTTCAGACAGGACATGTAGTGGGAATTTGAAAAATGAAATAAAAGATTTGAGCTAAAATCATTGAGGAAAGAGCTCTGTGCAGAAGGTGTCCAGAGTGTAAACAATGATATATGTAAGAATAAAGTATTATTTAGAAAAAAAAGATTAAATTATATTTTCAAACATAGAAATACTCAGAAAGTAAAGTTATTCAGTCATGTAATGGGAACTGGGTATGTGATTTGGGTAATATGAAAGCTACACTAGAACCAGTAATACGTTAAAATTATCAGAGAATAGATTGCATTAAGATAAATATTAATGGAATTTTTGAATTAGGGTAAGAGGAAGTTAAGATATTTTTAGATAAGTTTGGGATAAGGGAGGAAAGAACTTACCTCTGGGCAGCACCTGGAAAAAGAAATGTGAAAATGAACTGGAAAAATAGATTAAAATAATTACTTATGTAATTAAATAATTAAAATGTACAATACTCACATTTTAGAAAAAAAATTGGTGTGTAACAAAGCTAACTTTTGTTGCCATCACTTGTTATTTTGCATGATTTGTTACTGTCTTTGCAAGATATTGCCACATAGAATTTAATTCATTATCATGAAGTGATTCTTTGTTCATACTGATTATTAACCATACCTTTAATGAATTGTCCACATTGCCAAGTCTACTATAGATTGTAGACCAAAAGTTTTTAATTCATTTTAAATCACTCAAATTTCCTGTACCAGGGAACTGTAGAATCCATCTCGCCATCTCTTCAGTACGTTTCTTAACGTTTTCTACCTTGTGGTATATTGTTAGTCCATGTTGCAATACTCTATCCATTTGAGAATTGCTATAATTTTGAAAAACATTTGCTTTACAATGTGTCAAAATAAATCAGATTTTATCATTCTATCACTTCCTCAATGGGAACAAGACTTCTAAGTCTATTTAAGGCACACACACACACACACACACACACACACACACACACCATTTTCCAAAATATTGTGAGTGGATTTTCTATACTATATACCCACATTGCATAGGCTCCTCTGGATTGCACTTGACAGTTGTTTTATTATAACTATGAATCAAAAGTGAGTTATATCAGCAACAGTTATATTTTTCCAACTCTCAGCGTGTCAGTCTGGGAGAATTATTACATTGTTTTGATCAGCATTTTGGGGGTTATTGTTTAAATCTATTGTCAGAAATTATTTTTATTTTCTGCTATCTCCTTTCTGCTCTCCCAATGTCAAGAAGCCTATGCTATGCTACATTATAGTCAGATAGTCAATAAGTAATTACCAAGGGTCTACTATGTTGTGCTAAGTACTGAAGATAAAAAAAAAATAGAGCCAAACAATAGTCCTACCTTGAAGCACCTTACAACCTAAGAAGGTAGACAACAGGCAAACAATATCTCCAAAAAGTTATCTACCAGATAATTTATAGGGAGAAGGCACTAGAATTAAAAGGTTTTGGTAAAAACTTCCTAAAGAAGATGGGATTTTAATAAACATGCCAGGGGAAAAAGTAAAATTAAAATTAAACTCATTTTTTTACTCCCCCAAATGTGAATCCCCCAAATTTAGCTGCATCTGGAATAGAGCTCCATTTAAGGGGTCTTGTTAGACTGTGTTGGCATCCATGAAATAATAGAGGAAAAAAAAACAGAGGGAGGACATCATCATCTTGGGAAAATCATCTCTGAACCATTTAGAGATAGATGTGTAACAAAATTGTTCAGTTTGCGAAGTCACAGAAAAAATTTCTATCTGTACAAATGAAATATTGCCCTCAATATCATGCCCATGAATATCTCTGATCTATAAAAGTAGCTAAGTTTGTAATAATTTTTAAAATTGCCCTTATGGTTAAAGTTATCCAATTTCTCTACCTATGATGTCACAGGCTGTAGACAAAGTTACTATTTGGTAATGAATTTCAGGAGATGGTGGAACTCAAAAGAAGGAACTCATGTATGGTCTCCTGAATTCTCCTCCAAAGAACTTTAAAATAATACCTCAAAATGAATTCTGTAGAATCAGAATCTACAAAAGGACAGGGTAAAACAATTTTCCAGCACAAGACAATTTAGAAGGTCAGCAAGAAAAGTCTGCCACACAAAAGTGAGAGCGGAGTGCAGTCTGCTGTAGGCAATGCCTCAGCAAGCCAGAATCAGTCCATGTGTACCACTGAAAAAGGCAACAGCAGCTTTGAAAGTTGTCAGCACACAGATGATAGCAGCTTAGGACAAATAGTCAGAGGGATATAGGAGAAGTTTCTTTGCTGGCATTGGGAGCAGGACTCAGTTGCATGGCGTATTCCAGGATATAAGTCACAGCCTTGAGTCACAGTTAAGGTTGAGGAGGAATACTAACACACCAGTGCTTACAGCAACAGGGGAGCAGGGATTCTAGGATATAAAAAAATGGTTTTAGACATTCATAGAATCTATAACACAGACCAGGAGAGTTGCAAACACACCTCTCCTCAGAGGTGTTTTCCACCTTTGAAAAACTGAGAACTTACAAATCCCCTTAAATAATTCTGAAAACAGCTACACAAAAACCTGAAGCATAGATCAGTGCTCTCTTCACTCTAGGAGCAGAGCTCAAACTTAATACAAAGCTAAATGTCAAGAAATTGGATGGAAAATGAAGAAGCAAAAAAAAAAGGTCCCTGACCATAGAAAGTTATTAATGTGAGAGGGAAGTGCAAAGCACAAACTCAAAAGAAGACAGCAAAATCAAAATTCCTATATCCAAAGACTCAAAGGATGTGAATTGGTCTCAGACTGAAGAAAGAAATCCAGAAAGAGCTCAAAAAGTATTTTTGAAACAAAATAGGAGAGTTGGGGGCAAAATAGGAAAAAAAATGAGAGGGATGCAAGAAAATTGTGAAATGATTAATATCTAGGTAAAGGAGGGAGAAAAAAAATTGAAGAAGATAACACTTAAAAAAACAGAATAGCAAAATGGCAAAAGAGACAGAAAATTTCACTCAAGAGAAAAACTCTAAGAAGGAGAATTGGTCATGGAAAAAAAGATGTGCAAAATTTCATAGAAGAAAAGAAACCATAGGAGGCAGAGGCAAGATGGCAGAGTAAAAGGAGTAACTTGCATAAGCTCCTGCACAAACCACCTCCAATACCTATAAAATATTACTAAAAAAATTAGAGCTACAGAAACCACAACATGAGAAGGAGAAACAAATCTCCTCCTGAAGGCAGTCTGGGAGGCTGACAGGAAGGGTCTTTCACAACAGGCTGGGCACTGAGCACAGTCCAGTGTGAGTGGCTGAGAGTGGCCCCAACCAGTGGCAAAGATCAACCAGAGTAGACTTAAGGAGAGAGAATCACCAGCAGCTGTGGCAGTTTCCAGAATTCTCAGCTCATAGATGCCAAAGGGAAAGTAAAAGGTCAGTGGAGAACCCTGTTGATTCAGGGTAAGAGAAGAGCATGATCTGGCCCCTGCTCCTAGGGTGAGCAGTGACAGAGGTGTGGTGCCTGCAGCTACTGATGCATGGCTCACTCTAGAGCTTCTGGCCTACAGGTAGCAGGGGAACCAAGTAATTGTGGCTTTCAGGTAGTCTAATAATTTTCAAATTATCTCTCCTGGAACTATTTTCTAGGTCAGTGGTTTTTTCAATGAGATATTTTAAGGGTAATGACTCTTATTTGATCTGCTTGGATCTGGGTCACAGTCTTGGGTTGGTGGTCATGGGGTGAGGAACGCCAGTGTCCCAGAGCATGTGGTGGCTATATAGAGGGTGCCCTCCTCATAGCTCTGACAACTGGGAGAACCCAAGCAATTTGGTACACAGCTCAATCCACTCTGACAGCAGACTCTACTGTGTAAAAGAGTTCAGAAGTCAAGTAATTGGCTAGCAAGATGAGCAAACAAAGGAAGCTCAATCAGAACATAGAATCCTTTTTTGGGCAAAAAAAAGAGGATCAAAACATAGAACCTCCTGAATCAAAAGCTTCCAAGAAAAATATGAATTGGTTACAGGTCATGAAGGAGCTCAAGAAGGATTTTGAAAATCAATAAAGAGAAGTGGAAGAAAAATGAAGAAGATAAATGAGAATGATGCAAGAAAATCAGAAAAAGTGAATCAACAGCCTAACCAAAGCAAATAACTCCTTAAAAAATAGACTAACTCAAACGGAAAAAGATGCCCAAATAGCCAAGGAGGAGAAGAATGCCTTGAAAGACTGAATTGGCAAGATGGAAAAGGAATTTCAAAAAGCCACTGAAGAGAATAATTCCTTCAAAATTAAATTGGAGCAAATGGATGCTAATTACTTTATGACTTACCAAGATACTATAAAACAGATTCAAACAAATGAAAAAAAAAACACAATAGAAGGCAATGTGAAATATCTCATTTGAAAAACCACTGACCTAGAAAATAGATCCAGGGGAGATAATTTGAAAATTATTGGACTACCTGAAAGCCATGATCAAAAAATAAAGAACATAGTAATCATTCTTCAAGAAATTCTCGAGGAAAATTGCCCTGGTATTCAAGAACCAGAGGGTAAAATAGTAGTTGAAAGAATTCACCAATAGCCTCTTGAATAATATCCCCCCCAGACACACACACAAAAAAATACATATAGGAATATTATGGCTAAATTCCAGAGTTACCAGGTCAAGGAGAAATTATTATGAGCTGTCAGAAAGAAACAATTTGAGTATTGTGGAAACACAATCAGGATAACACAAGATCTAATAGCTTCTACATTGAGACATCAAGGGCTTGGAATATGATATTCCCAAGGTCAAAGGAGCTAGGATTAAAATGAAGAATCACCTACCCAGCAAAACTGATCATAATGCTTCAGGAGGAAATATGATAATTCAATGAAATAGAGGACTTTCAAATGTTCTTGATGAAAAAATCTTAGCAGAACAGAAAATTTGCCTTTCAAATAAAAGAAGCAAGAGAAGCATGAGAAGGTAAACAGGAAAAATAAATCACAAGGAACTTATTAAAGTTGAATTATTTCCATTCCTACATGGAAATACTATAATTGTGCCTCATAAGGCTTTTCTCAGTATGAGGATAGTTGAAGGGAATATATATGTATATATTTGTATACAAACATATATGTATATATAGGAGAGTGCATGTGTGTATAAATACATATATGAGGGTGTATATATGTGTGTACATTTATACATAGACAGAGGAAATAGGATCATTTGAATATGAAGGAATGATATAAAAATAAAATTAAGAGGTGAAAGAGGAATATATTGAAAGGGGGAGAAAGGGAGAGATAGAATAAGGTAAATTATCTCACATATCAGAGGCAAGAGAAAACTATTACAGTGGACGGGAAGAGCAGGAAGGTGAAAGGGAATGGGTCAACTTTATTCTCATTGAATTTAGCTTAAGGAGGGAACAACATACACACCCATTTTGGTATCTTGCCCTATAGGGAAATAGGGGAGATAAGGATAAAGGGGAGTGATAGAAGGGGGGCAGATTGGGTGAAAAGGTGGTTAGAAGAAAACACTTTTGAAAAGGGACAGGGTCAAAGGAGAAAATAGAATAAGTGGGGGACAGGATAGAATGGAGGGAAATATAGTTAGTCTTTCACAATATAAACTACATTTGAAACATTTTGAATAACTACACTTTTACAACCTATATTGAATTGCTCCTCTTCCCAGTGTGGGTGGATGAGGAGAAATGAAGGCAAAGAATCTGGATATCAAAGTTTCAAAAAGAAATGTTAAATAAATAAATAAACAGACAAAGAAACAAATACATAAATGAATGAATGAATGAATAAAAAATAAGTAAATAAACAAAAATTAAATAAATAAAAGATTGAAAAAAATAAAAGAACTCCTTAAAAGTAGAATTGGAAACATTGTAAGGAGTTACAGAAGACCAATGAAGAAAATAATTTCTCAAAAATTACAATCAGGCAAATGGAAACTGACAACTTCATGAGACATCAAGACATAATAAAAGAAAATCAAAAGAAGAAAAAAATACTGGCAAAACAAATCCAAGAAGTATATGAACACAATTACAAAACACTTTTCACACAAATAAAGTCAGATTAAATAACTGGAAAATAGCATCAGAAGCTCATGGGCAGGAAGAGCTAATAAAATTTAAAAACTGCAATTCTGCCTAAATTAATTGACTTATTCAGTGCCATATCATTTGAACTACCAAAAATTTTTTATGGAGCTTTAAAAAGAAAATAATTAAATTCTTCTGAAAGAACAAAAAGTCCACAATATCAAGGACATTAATGACAAGAAATGCTAGGGAGAATGGCCCCACCATACCAGATTTGAAACTGAAATATAAAGCAGCAATCATTAAAACTACTTTGTACTGTTTAAGAAAGGGAGTGGCTTATCAATATACCAGATTAGATACATAAGCCACAGTAGTCAATGACTATAGTATTCTACTGTCTGATAAGGTGAAAGACTCAAGCCTCTGGGATAAGAATTCATTATTTAAAGAAAACTTCTTGGAAAGCTAGAAAATAGTATGACAGAAACTAACTTTAGACCAGTATCTTTTTCAGCATACCAAAATAAAGTCCAAATGATTACATGATTTAGACAAAGGCTGATACTATAAGTAAACTGGGAGAGCATGGAATAGTTTACCTGTAAGATTTATGGAGAACAGAAGAATTTATGACCAAATAAGAGGTAGAGAACTTTATGAAGTACAAAATGGATAATTTTCATTCCATTAAATTGAAAAGTTTTTGTACAAACAAAGCCAATGCAAACAAGATTTGGAAGGAAGCAGAAACCTGGGAAATATTTTTTTACAACCAGTGTCTCTGATAAAGACCTCATTTTCAAAATATTTAGAGAACTGAGTCAAATTCATAAGAATACAAGACATTCTGCAATTGCTAAATGGTTAAAGGATATGAACAGGCAGTTTTAAGAGGAAGATATTAAAGATATGTATAGTAATATGAAAAAAAATGCTCTAAATCACTACTGGAGAAATGCAAATTGAAATAACCTTGAGATACTACTCCACACCTAAGAGATTGGTTAATAGGACAGAAAAGGAAAACGACAAATGTTGAAGTGAATATAGAAAAATTGAGATGCTATTGGTTTTATTATGAACTGATTCAAATATTTTGGAGAGTAATTTGGAACTATGTCCAAAGGGTTATATAATCATGCATATCCTTTGACCCAGAAGCACAACTACTAGGCCTGTATCCCAAAGTGATAAAAGACAAAAGGAAGACAAACTATATATACAAAAATATTTATAGCAGCTGTTTTTTTTTCTGCTTGGGCAAAGTATTGGAAATTGAGTGGGTGTTCATCAATTAAGGAACTGCTGAACAAGTGGTATATGATTATAATGGAACACTATTTTACTGTAAGGAATGAAAACTAGGATGCTTTAAGAAACCCCTGGAAAAAACTTACGTGAGTACAGATGAGAAATAAACAAAACTATGAGAATATTGTATTCTACAATACCAATACCATATGATAATCAACTTTGAATGGCTTAGCTATTTGCAGCAATAAAATGATCCAAGAAAATTCTGAAGGACTTATGCAGACAAATGCTATCCACCTCCAGAAAAAGAACTGATAATGCCTGAATGCAAATTGAAGCATATTTTTACTTCATTTTTTTTCCCTTTGGTCTGTGTTTTCCTTCACAGCATGGCTAATGTGGGGTTGTGTTTTGAATGACTGCATATGTCTAACATATCAAATTGTATGTATTCTCAAGATAGAGTAATAAGAGAGACGTATGAAAAGAATTTAGGAATCAAAATTCAAAAAAAAAGTTGAATGTTAAAAATTGTTTTTACATTTAATTGGTAAAAGATAAAACTATTTTAATAATTAGAGGAGAAATGAGGCTTTCCCTTTTAAAGTTAGATCATTGAAATATAAACTCTAAAGGAAAAGATAAGTTTATGTTAAGAAAATGAATTCACTTTTCAGGAAAAGAGTTGCTTTTTTCCACAACTGAACCCAAATATTTACTGAGAAGTTCAACAAAATATTGCAATCATTTCTCAACCTAATAAATATTCTGATGCTGACCTGAACTAAGATTCAAAGGCATTATCATTATTCTAATAATTTTAATCTTTCTGCATTTATTTTCCAATTTTTATATATGTGAAGCAGAACATAGGTCCCTTATCTTTATTTTGTTTTAGTAAATGAATCAGAATTAAACTGGTGATATAACAAAAGTTTCTGGGATATAGGATGATTTTATTTCTAGGTCTAGTATCATTTTGTCCAACAAAGAAAAATAGGTTTATTTTGCTTTATTACCAATAATTATTTGGGTGAATAAAACACTTCTTTTCATGTTGTTATAGCACCTTAGCTCCCATCTACATACATCAAGACTTTGCATGACTAATTAGGCGATATAATGCTAGAAATAATGCTGCTCTGTTAATAAGTTTAGGTGATTTTACACAGGGAGATGTATAGGTATACTGTATATTCACCAAAATTATTCACCATTGTGATAGAGATAACTATTTCAGACTTCATATCAGAATATTTCCATCTGGTTGATGAGTCTCTCAATACACTCTTCTTTGCATATGACATTGTGCTGACTACATCAATCTCAGGACTTTGCATAACCTTCTAGAAAATATAAGTAACCATTTAAAGGAATTTTACCTGTACATACACACAGAAAAGATCATATGAATGAAGAATATCTAATGCCCAGAATTTATCGTGCACTTGATTGACATCATATAGGAATTCTCCAATTGTCTGTTCTTGGAAAGTACAGATCAACAATGAATCCTGAGTGTACTAGATTGCAAAGATCTTTTGTTGATCTCCCAATTTCCGTGAAAGTCAAAGAACATTTTTATTCCAAAATTTTGCCTATGTTTCCATATGTTAATGAAATTTGTAATGCTAATGCCTCCAAATAATGAGAAAGTAGTATCACACAGAGGTCTATGAAGAAATGTATGGTGGTTATAAGTAGTCTGAAACACATAACTAATGTGGAAACTCAAGATTGGTAGGCTGTTATGCTTAATTTGTGAGGAGTACCAAAATGATATGACTATGTAAGAGTCAGATTACAGTGTGGCCCACTGTGACTTATCACACCAATAGAAGCTCAGAATGCTCTACCACAGGTTGGGCACAAATAATCCACATCAGCATTTGAGGTGGATTTTCTAAATTTGTGCATCTCAATTTTCTGTTGAGGTACTCCAATTATGTTTTGCTTATAGAGCACAGTAGCTTCTCTGATGAGGACATGTCATGCTTGGCAGTCCTGTGCTGGTGTTTTCCATGTCACACAATCAATCCTGAAGCTCTAAAGGGGAACTTTGAGAGTTTCTTGTATAACTTCTTCTGAACACCATGTGAACACTTGCTCTATGAGTTCTCCATAAAATAGTCCTTTTGGCATTTGTATGTTTGGCATTTGAACAAGCAAGCCCATTGGAGCAGCACTCTCTGCAGTAGAGTTTGAATGCTTGAAAGTATTGCTCAAGAAAGAACCTGGTTTCTGGTATCTTACCCTGCCAGATGATCTTCAGAATCTTCCTCAGACAATTCTAATGAAAGGAATTCAGTTCCCTGGCATGGTTCAGTTATGCT
>CM053591.1:63008586-63043490 GCA_028646515.1 Pseudochirops corinnae
GGAATTATTCTCTTCAGAGTGCTTTTGAGATTCTTTCCCCATCTGGCAAAGTCGAATTTTTAAGACATTCTTCTCCTCATTGGCTTTTTGGGCCTCTTTTGTCATTTGAGTTAAGCTATTTTTTAGGGTGTTAATTTCTTCAGTCTTATTGCTGACTCTCTTTTCATGATTTTCTTGCAACATTCTTATTTCTCTTCTCAATTTTTCTTCTACTTCTATTATTTGGTTTTCAAAATCCTTCTTCAGCTCATCTCTAGCTTTAAGACATTCTTCATGTTTATTGGATGCCCCTGGTGGGGGTGCTCTGGCTGTGCTCTCCTGAAACTCTCTGCCTTGGTCCTTCTTTTCTTCAAAGAAGGAATCTAGGGTTTGATTGCTGTTCTTCCCCTGCTTCTTATGCTTATTCTGTCTTATGGTTGGTCAGTGTGATTTTTTTTTCAAACCTCTATAGGGCTCTGCTTCCAGAAGGGAAAGCTCTGTCCCAAATCACTGGGTTCCTCCCAGTTGCCGTAGCTCTCAGGAAGGTGCTGGGTCCCTTTCCCACTTCTGGCTCGCTAGATAAAGAAAACCCACAAGACCCAAGCCCAAGACCACAATCCGGATCCAGTCTGCTCACCGCAAGAGCACTTGGCCTCTGAATTATCGCTTGGTCCCCCTGCCGTCTGCAGGCCAAGGGTGCAAAAGCTGAAATGTGGAGGCGGGTGAAAAATCTCTGCCTTTTGCTTTCCAGCTGTGGAGGTGGTTTGGCCAGACTGCTTTTCCCCCTGATTTCTCAAGTCCCACTGACCTAGTTGTGAACGCTGCTGCAGCTTCCGCTATTCTGCTCACCCGAGGCTCCTCGGCTGCTCCTGTCCAGCCGCCCCTGGAGCACAGCCAGGGCTTCAGGCCAGGCTGGTTTCAGTTCACAGTGCTGATATAGTTCCTCATAGCCGAGCTGACTTTAGTGGAAAGTATATTTGTGTGCGTTTTGGTGTTCTAGGATTAGTTTAGAGTCGTATTTTATGGGTATTTTGGGGTGGCTATGTGAGAGCTGTGATATGTTGCTGCTGCTACGCCACCATCTTGGCTCCACTCCCTCAGTGCCTCCTTTCTATGTCGCTTAAGCAATCAGTAAACCACTACCCTTGTACTGGGTTCCTGCCTAAATGAGATTTTAAGGAGGTTAGAGAATTCAGTAGATGGAATTGGGCAAGGAGAACATTCCAGGAAGGGCACACAGCCAGAGAAAATTCCCAGAGATGAGAGATATATCTGATTCTTGGAACAGCAAAGATGCCAGATTTAAAAGTAGGTAGTGGGGAGTGTGGTATAAGACTGGGAATGTAGGAAGGGGAAATGGTGTAAAGAGCTTTGAATGACAAACAGTGTAATTTTATATTTGATTCTGGAGAAAATAGGGAGTAACTGGATTTTATTAGGTGTTATATGGGGGATAGGGTGAAAAATAATCAGTCCTCTGCCTTAGAAAAATTACTTTGGTGGCTGGAGTATAGATTAGTGTGAAGAGAGCCTTGATGCAAGCAGATCCACCACAAGGTTATTGCAATCATCTAGGAGTGAGATGGTGGGATCCTTCACCATGGTGGTGGCAGTGTCAGGTGGAGAAGGTGGCATATGGAAGAGGTTTTGGAAAGGTGAAATCAACAGGCCTTGGCAACAGGATACGTTAAGTGAGAAATAATTAGGAATTTAAGATGACTGCTAGGTTATGAACCTGAGGGAGTGGGAGAATGGTATTGCTCTTTCTGCAATCATAGCAAAGGGGGAAAAAGAAGAAGATTTAAGGGGAGGAAGATAAAAAGTTCTGTTTTGGACCTGTTAAGCTTAGGATGTCTACTGGGCATTCAGTTTGAGATATATGAAATCTAATACGAGATTGGAGATCAACAGAGAAGTTGGAGCAAGATACATTGATTTTAGAATCAACAACATTGATCTGGTAATTAAATCCTTGGCAGCAGATGAGGTCACCAAGTGAGATAGTGTAGAGGGAGACAAGAAGACAGAATCCTGGGGGGCATCTATTATTAGAAGTCATACCGTAAATGAGGATCCAGAAAAGGGGACTGGTGAAGATTTTTCTGATAGGGAAGGGGAGAACCATGGATGAATTCGACTAACTGTATTTTAAAAATATCTTCCAGCTCTAGCATTCCATGCTTCTTTAAATTTTCAATGAAATAAGCAACAAATGAGTAGCTATCCTTTTTATTTTGTTTTAATCTGAAATTATTTTTATGTTTAAATGAATCTCTTAATTTTGATTAAAATTGCTTAAAAATTGTTTTTTAAAATGCATACACATATGAATATATAGAGATATAGATAATGAATAAGTTGAAACACCAGTTTATCTTTTCAAAGTTTTATATATGATTAAAAAAACATATCACATACCATATCATTTTCTAACATATCCCCTCCTTGCCAATGGAATCTTACCTCATGAGGAAGAACAACAACTAAGCAAAACCAAGGCAACCCAACAACTTCATCTTACAACAACCATAACTTTTCATATTCACAGTCTGTAACCCCTCTAACAAGATGAGGTAAAGATATTTCATCATCTCTCTGCTATAACCAACGTTATAATTGGTGGCTCATTACTTTTAAGCTGAAATCCTCTGCTTGTTGGTGTTCTTTTCATTTACATTACTGTAATCATAATATATAATGCTCTAGGGAGCGGGGTGTTGTGAGACCCATCCAAATCCAATAATAGATGCAAAGCACTTTGCAAAATTTAATGTGCTGTATAAATATCAGCTACTATTATTATTAGTCTACAACGACCAGATCTCCACTCTAGTGATGACCACTCCCTGCACCATCTACACTACTCCCACTGTTCTCAAGGAATGTTTAAAAAGAAATCCAGGGATGTGCTGGTAAATATTTAATAACTGGTCTCTCCAGGGAAAAATATCTCTCACACAAAATTTTAATAAAACTTTTTAACAAAAAAATTTAATCTGCATTATCAAGATTTTATTAACTATAAACAATCAACAAAACAATGTATCAAGCCCTAATTTGTAGTGAATGGCAACTTCTGAGATGTAAATGCTAACATTGAATATTTAACAATTGGCTCTCACAAGTCTGTTAATGCTGGTTCCTGTGATGTATGTATAGTTGTTTCTTTCATTAATTCATATTTACATATACTCCATTTTTAAAAACATCTGAAATACCAAAACTTTAAACATGGCTTTGTTGATTGGTATTTAACTACTGTATCTTTTGTCTAGATCTCTGACTTTCTCATTTTTTGTTTCTTTTTCTGAGTTGTTAAGGACCACAGGCAAGTGGGACTCAGACCCTGATGGCTGAATAAGCCCTCTCAGGTGTTTAGCCTGCTAATGGCTTGGATCAGTTCCCCATGCCCCAGGAAAAGTGTGCCAACATACAGGTGTGAGGATTAATTCCATGACATAAGCATGGCAATACACTCACCGCCTGGGGGCATAGAAGTACCCAGTGTCCACAGGGGAAGACAATTAAGGGAAAAGGATTATGGCTCTACGAAGCTGTATATGGAACAATAAACACAGGCTTTTTACTTT
Organism: Pseudochirops corinnae; assembly: GCA_028646515.1. NCBI lineage: Eukaryota > Metazoa > Chordata > Mammalia > Diprotodontia > Pseudocheiridae > Pseudochirops > Pseudochirops corinnae. The sequence goes on from CM053591.1 coordinate 63,012,156, forward strand.
CACCCTTAGAGAGTCCCATCTATTTTTATGCACCCACTAGTAACCTGTAGGTCAGTGACTCTCAGCCCTGCTTGGGGATAGCAGGGCTCCTCATAACTTGGCTCCCCACACTGAGTGACTGAATTATTACATCTCAAGGTAATAATTTGATTTTAGAATCAACAACATTGATCTGGTAATTAAATCCATGTTTTAGCCTCAAAGGCAACATCATGAATTGGAGAGGTCTGGAGGTTCTGAGGCCAATAAGTGGAAATGAATGGTAGCAAATAATGAATCTGTACCAGAGAAGGGAGCTACTGTCAAGATGAGAGGCCGAGTTCCCAGACCTGGTTTGCAAGATGTGGACTTTGAGGTAGATAAGGGAGGAAAGGTAAAATGTAAATCCTATTCAGTAGTCCTGCAAATGGATTTATGATTTAATATGACTTAAATATAAGCCTACTGAGTGATAATAAATAGTAATTATATCATATATAACTAAATAATATAATGTTACAATAGTACTTATTCCTTTTTAAAGTTATTTCTTCTATGTTTGCTGCAATTCTTTTTTGTCTCTTTAAGGATTTCTTTGATTGTTAGTAAATAAACTTTGTTGTTGCTTTTCAGTTGTTCAGTCATGTTCAAGTCTTCAAGATCTCATGCTGTCCATGGGTCATTCTTGATGGAAATATTTGAGTGGTTTGCCATTTTCTTCTCCAGTGCATTAAGCAAACAGAGGTTAGATCACTTTCCCAGGGTCACACAGTTAGCACTAAGTGTTTTAGGCCAGATTTAAACTCAAGTCTTCCCGGACTCAAGGCCCAGCTGAGCCATCTAGCTGCCTAATAAATACCTGTCCCATATCTGATTTACATGATTACATTTGATACATTTTCACTCCCATAACTTAGGGAGATATAGAGATGAGCCACACTGTAAATTTTATACAATATGTCCTTGGATTGCTGAAGCAAAAGGATTAGCAAGAAGAGGTTGAGAAGAAGAGAGAACCTTTCTCATTAGGGGGTAGGCTTCCCTATAACTGAACCCAGTTAGGTTATGTGTCTACGTCAAGGTCAAAGAACTCTCTCCCCCCAGTTAGGGAGAAAGTGTGGGTGAAATATGTCATTCCTTTGGGCCCAGCAATGGTTCCTGAATTTTAGTCAAAAACAGAAGACAGTATGGAGTTTAACTGGTTAACTGTCAGTTCAAGTTCTGGAAATAAAGTGAATTCACAATTGGATTATGTTCTGAGAAAGCAATGAAGTGTGATTGGAAATATGAGGGGAAAAAGATTTAGGTTGAGTGGTAAGGTAAAAGATATGGGATTATAGGAGGTTATGATCAGATAAAGGAATTTCAGGATTTGTCAATTTGGAAACGGGAAAATTATTGGTGATGCCAAAGTCAAGGGTAAGATCATTCCTTTGTGTAGGAGCTGAGGATTCATGAAGCATTTGGTTATTCATCTATTCATAGCCTTCACTTTCACAGACAATTTCTAGGCTTAAATAATCCAAATTGAAACCCATGTGTATGTTTTTCATCTAAAATGAAAGTAACCTTTAAGTATTGCTGGGTTGTAAAGCTTCAGAGTAGAGATGTTCCCTCTGATCATCCCCCTATAGCATTTGTCTCCTTAAAGAAATTCCCTCAGATAAATACAATTTATCAGCTAGGGAATGGTCCAGATGGAAACGAACAATTTTGGCTCCTTGGAACTTGTATTTCAGCAACAGATTTAGTGATCATTCTATGTGTATTTTGCAGTTTGCAGAACAGCTGTGAAGCATTACTAATAGATATTGACACACAAAAATTTACTATTTGAAAGCATTCTTGAATAGTTTAATGGTGGTGATAGTATTTTCCAAAAGCAGGTGTATTGGCTCGTCCTGGATGTTATGGAGCCTGGAGGGGATGGAAGGAAACTTTTCTTTTAATAGAAAAACAATATTATCTGGAATAATGTGTAAATATGACAAGCTGTCACAGCAGTTGTGGAAACAGATTTGGAAAAGGGATTACTTACCTTATTTGGAAATGAAAACTGTCCAATGGCAACAAGACTACAGTCAAGATACTTATCAAGAAAGCAATAAATTAAGAGGTAAAGAGATTATTTTTCTTTCAAATAATAGAATATATATTTAAATCTTGAATTTAATTAATAAAGATGATTACAATTATATATTAATAATTAAAATGAAAGTATTGCTTATTCTAATGGTCATAATGACTTTAATGGATAATAAATACAAATCATCTTGATTTGTTTATTGCTTTAAAGTTTGCAAAATCATTTATTAATCAACCAATCACTTAGTAGACAGCACTATGTTCTAGTTACTCTGCTAAGAACTAATATTCTAATAAGAAAGACAACACAAATGAGAAATCTAAGCTCTAACCTGAATGGAAAATAAATCAAAGTTCTTATAGTACAGAAGCAAAAACAATATTAATGTCTCTTTTTTGGTAGTTTACTCTCTTTACTATTTTTTTATATTACTATGACTTTGCAATAACCTTTTGCCTGAAAAAGCTTCTTTGTAACAAAGGAATGCTGTTAGGAAAGTCAAACCCCGCATACTGAATCATAACAGACAGTTTACGCCTCATTTCATATCCATAGTCCTGTACTTCTATATTTGGAAAAAAGAAAGTTTATTTCATCATTCATCGCTAGGAGTGAATGTTAGATAAGATATTCAATGAGATCCTCGACTTTTTTTTTTAAATTAAAAACACAGATGTTAGAGTAATATTTTCTCCTTGACCTGGGAACTCTGGAATTTGGCTATGATATTCTTTGGAGTTTTCTTTTGGTGATCTTGTTCAGGAGGAGATTGGTGAATTCTTTCAATTTCTATTTTGCCCCCTACTTCTAGAATACCAGGACCATTTTCCTTGAGAATTTCTTGAAGGATGATTTCTAGGTTCTTTTTTTGATCCTGGCTTTCAGGTAGTCCAATAATTTTAAAATTCTCTCCTGGATCTATTTTCCAGGTCAGTGATTTTTCCAGTGAGATATTTTACATTACCTTCTATTTTTTTTCATTTGTTTGGATCTGTTTTATACTATTTTAATTTCTCATAAAGTTATTTGCTTCCATTTGCTCCAATCTAATTTTGAAGAAATAATTCTCTTCAGTGAGTTTTTGAAATTCTTTTCCCTTTAGGCAATTCTGCTTTTTAAGGTGTGCTTCTCCTCATTGTCCTTTTGGATGTCTTTTGGCATTCGAGTTAGTCTACTTTTTAAGGTGTTATTTTTTTCCATACTTTTTGGTTCTCCTTTAGCAGGCTGTTGACTCACTTTTCATGATTTTCTTGCATCACTCTTATTTGTCGTCCCAATTTTCCCTTCACTTCTCTAACTTTATTTTCAAAATCATTCTTGAGCTCTTCCATGGCCTATAACAAGTTTTTATTTTTCTTGGAAGCTTTTGATGTAGGAGTTTTGCCTTTGTTGACTTCTGGTTCCACATTTTGACCTTTTTTTGTCCCGAAAAAAGGATCCTTTGGTCTTATTGTGCTTCCTCTGGTTGCTCTTCTTAGCTGCCAACGACTTGACTTTTGTGCTTTTTGCCTTGGTGGAACTTTGCTTCTAGAGGGGAGAGCTTTGTCCCAAATCACCAAGGTTTTCACAAATGTTTTCAGCGGTCTGAGGAGAGTGCCCTCTCTACAGACACCAGAAGCTCTGGCACATTGGCATTTTTCACTCCAGGAGCACCACCCAAGACAGTGAACCAGATCCAAGCAGGTCAAAGCAAGAACACTTACTCCCTGAATGGTTGCTTGGTTCCCCTGTAATCTGCAGGCCAGGAGCTCTGAAGACAGCCACACAGTAACAGCTGTAGCCACTGGGACTCTACTACCACTTGCATTGGGGGCAGGGTCAGGTGCTGGACCATGCTCTTCAGTCACCAAGTTCCAAGAGTTCTTCACTGACCTTTTACTTTGTCTTTGGAGTTTCTGGGTTGAGAAGTCATCTCCTGAAGTCAGCCTCAGCTAGTGTGGCCTGCTAGTTGAGGCCACCCTGAGCTCAGCATGTCTCACATGAGACTGTGCTTGACTCCCAGCTTGGTGTAATAGACACTTCCTGTCAGCCTCCCAGGCTGGTTTTACCAGAAGATTTGTTTCTCTCTGTCACTTTGTGGGTTCCGTAGCTCTAAAATTTGTTTAGAGTCATATTTTACAGGTATTGGAAGTGGTTCTGGCAGGAGTTCACGGAATTTCCTGCTTCTACTCTGCCATCTCTGCTCCACCCCCTGTTTAAATTAATTTATAGGTACTTGGTCCTTAATAACTAAGGGATATGTACTTCTGTGAAAGAGGCAGAGAGTGTGAACTCTGGGTCTCCTGTGTAAAAGAAACAGAAGGTGTGAACTCTGTCTCCTGTGTGAAAGAGACAGAGGGTGTGAACTCTATCTCCCATTGCTGACTTGGCAGGAGGGGGTTAGGTGAGAAAGAAGGCCAGTGTGTGTATATAAGAAGAGTTCTAGAGACAGAATCAATAATTTTCCTCCTGGTGGCTCCTGGTGGAGGGAGCAGAATTGTCCCTGCATCTGAGAGCTGGGCTACTATTGGACCAGAATCTGGTTAAGACGGAAGTTCCTGTCATCTGGAAGGCTGAGGTTTCTACTAGGTCCTATGGCTAGCCAAACTGTTAGAGGAGTGAAGAAGCATGACCAGGATAAAGTTTTGTTTGTTTGTGGCTTGGTTGGTGCTTGAGTTCCTGGCAACAGAAGTGGCTAAGGTTTTAAGATGTGTTGAATTCTGTGAACTTCCGTGTGTTGCAAGAACTGCCCAGAGGACTGGACAAGAACCTGGGAGCTGTCTGCTTCTGAATCCAGGAGACTGGTGGATTCAGGTGGGACCTGGGCCCATGGAAAGGGATCAAGGAAATCTGAAAGACCACCCTGAGGCAAGATGAAGAAAAGGCCTCCCCTTGGATGCATGATGAAATTGAAGTTTACTAGACATCAATGGGTGGAGGGTTTGTGTAATTTTTCTATTGGTTGTATTTAGTGACTGATTGCTAGATAAGTGACTGATTAAGTTAATTTATGATTATCTCATGAGTGGATGATTGATTATTGTATTATGAAATGACTGAATGATTAAGTAAGGAGGGCTTTCCCCCTTAGGGAAACCAGATGATTATTCTTTTGTTCTTTGTTATAAATATTGTGGCCACTGTAGTGAAAACTATGTGCCCATTCTAATGTTAAGCTGTTGTGAACACTATATTGTGATTTTCTGTGATAAGATGTAATGTTGTGAATATTATACTGTACCTTGATTAGTTGTGAATGTTTACCTTGATTTGCAATTGAATAAATGTAGTGTTCACTATACTCTGTAATCATAACCTTAAAAGGTGTTCACAGTAGCACTCTTTTGGGAAGCTGCTCATGTATGGCGTTACACCCCCATACATTTCTTCTAAGGTGCATTTAGACCTTTCATTTATAAATATTAACCTGAAAACAGATGAATTTTCTAGTGAGATTGGAGTATAATAGAAAAGCAGTATAGATAATTGGTAGTACTTTGATGTATAAAAATGTCCATGGTTAGATATAATCTATACTCTTTTTCTACCTGGTTAAAAATGAGGATCCATTAATTTTCATTTAGGCAAATATATAACATATGAGGAAACTCAGCAGAATTAGGCTGTCCACCAATGTATGTTATATTTTAACCAGGAGGACACAACTTACGGTGAAGAGCAGAAAAACGCATTTTGCACTTTCAGTTTCTACTTCTCTTGATCTTTCTGCAAATTAATTTTTCCCCTCATTACTCCATTTCTTTCATGAGTATGTACTCATTGGGACTAACAAGAGGTAGGATTGATTTACATCAGCATGCATAGAATATTTGAAGTGTACTTTGTTTTCATGTTTGCCTAGTTGTTGAATTGTTTCAACCCTCTTCAACTCTCTCTGACCCCATTTGTAATTTTCTTCACAATGATACTGGGGAAGTTTGCCACTTCTTTCTCTAGCTCATTTTAGAGATAAGGAAATGAGGTAAACAAAGTTCAGTGACTTTTCCAGTGTCATGCAGCTGGTTCACGTCTGAGTCCAGATTTGAAATCATGAAGAAGAGTTTTCCTGATTCCAAGCCCATTACTCTATACATTTCACTATCTAGTTGCCCTAAATTTTATACTTTTTTATACTTTCTTGGTGTAATTTTATCATGAAGGATTCTTTGTGATTCTATTTTAGGGGGCTTTTCTTGGGAAAGATATTAGAGAGATTTGCCATTTTCTTCTCTGGCTCATTTTACAGATGAGGAACTGAGGCAAACAGGGTAAAGTGCTTTGCCCAGAGTTACACAACTACTAGATGTCTAAAGCCAGAATTGAACTCAAGAAGATGAGACTTCCTGAGTTCAAGGCCAGCGTTCCATGTACTGTGCCACCTTGCTTCCATTTGCCTAGCACTGCATCATTAACACTATTATGGTGGTGGTTGTGGTGGTGGTGGTGATTTGACCAAATCTGTGATTTCCCTGGTAGGAAGACAAACAAATGAATAAAATCCCATTACCAGTTCAGGAAACCACCTTTTTTGCAAATTAGAGATTTAAAAGTTTCAAGGGAGAAATGAGAATATATGTAACTAGGCAAGTTATACAACCAATACATGTCATTGGTGGGAGAAGAGTACAGGTGTTTTCAACTCCAAAGCAAGCTTTTTCTCAGGTGTTCTTCAGTCTCAGCTAACTATTACTTTCATCAGAATTTTGTTTTATGCATGTAACAACTCCCTAGACTGACACTAATCACAATTTCTTGATGTCTAATGGTTGATTTAGGGAGTGTATGAAAACACTTTTAGCATAGTAAACAAACTTCAAGAAATAAATCTTTCTAAATTGAGCAGCCAAATAATCATGTGAGAAATATTATTTAGAGAAAATCTTTAGACTTTTAGAATTTTAGAAAAAATAGTGTGGATTTATGTGTGGAGGGTAAAAGGGAAAGACAATGTTAGTCAGTCAACCAACCAGACAATATTTACATTTTTAAGCACATACTATTCACTGGGCTCTAAGATAAACACTAGAGAGTATAAGGAAAGGCAAAAACAGATTCATCCTCAAGAAAAGCACTTTCTAATAGAGAAGACATATGTAAATAACTAGATGCATTTATATATTCATAAATATGTCTACATAGAAGAATTTTGAGTGTCAACATGATATTTAGTAGCAGGACTGTCTAAAATATACACATATGTATCTACATGCATATACATGGAAGCTCATCTTAGAGGGGAAGGAACTTGGAAAGGATATGGAGAGGAGATAAGAATAGGCCTAAAGAACCTGGGATATAAACTGAATCTTTAAAGGAAGTCATGGAAATGATGAAAGGGATGGGAAATAGCTAATGCAAAGGTATAGACATTGGAGATTGAATAGTGCTTTCAAGAAACAGCAAGCAGGATTCACAGGAACAACAGTGTAGATCAGTGGCAAGAAACTCAAATACATTAAACTGTACATTAGGATCCCTTCAAATTATATAGTGTCTTAGAAAATCACATGTCAATGTTATCCATATTCTATTGTATTTTTATTTATTTTACCACACATTTCTTAATTATATTTAATGTAGTTTGGACATTATTCAGAAGTGTTTAAGACTAAATTTGACCCCCAGACAATGTGTTTTACGTCTCTGGGGTAGAAGACATGGAATAGTGGAAGAGATTAAATTGTAAGAATACTAAAAGGTAAAGTTGCAAAAAGCTTTAAATATCAACCAGATAAGATTTTATTTGATTTTTTATGTAATAGGGATCCATTGGAGCTTATTGCCTAGTGGGATAACATTAAAGCACACATTAGGAAAATCACTTATGCAGGTTAAAGGAAAATGCTTCAGAGTGGAGAGATGCTTGAGGCAGAGAGACCAATTAGAAAGCTCAATCAATCAATTAACAATAATTTATAATTGACTGGCATTAAGCATCTACTTTCTGTCAGGCATTGTGCTAAGTACTAGAAATACAAAGAAAAGCAAAAAATAGTCCCTACTTTCAAGGAGTACATAGTCTAATATGGTTAACAGCACACAATCAACTATATACCAAAGCAATATATACAGAATAAGTTAGAAATATCTCAGAAAGATGGCACTAGCATTAAGGGAGATCAAAAAAGACTGTTTGTCTAGAGACTGAAAGCAGCAGCTCAAGAACCAAAGGAAGGAAATAACTGGAGAGTCCTGGTCAAAGGCAATGGCCAACGATGATTGTCAATGCATAATTTTCATCAACATTTACTTTTCTAATTGTACATACTAAACATAATTCAGAAATTTCCTGTGTATTGTATACAGAGAACAGATCAAACCACTGTTTACTATTAATTGGTTTAATGTTTGGCAAGTAAGAACAATTCTTATAACTTTTCTTCTTCTACAGCTCCCAAATAGACCTGAATGTATTAGAGGTTTGATTATGTAATTTTTTTCTGAACATAAAATTCTATCACTTTAGTGAGGTCCAAGTGTGGAATCCCTCCTTTAATGCAGATCTGCACTCTGTTGGAGGACATGATCTTAGAGAGCTGCCTGAGACACTGCTATATTCAATGGCTTGTCCTTGGTTACAGAGTTAGTGAAGGTCAGAATCAGGACTTGAGCTCACCCTGACTCCAAAGCCTGTTCTCTATGCAATGTGCCAATTTACAATTCCTGCTTGAATTACATGGTTCACAATGCATACGGATGACTTTTGAGCAGTCAAATGCCTCAGTGTAAGTCCGAGTGGAATTGTGAAGTTTTTCCAAGAATAATCCATTGATTATAACATGTCAAATTTTTGCCTTTGGTTTCTCTCCTGATTATAACTGAAACTTAGACTCTGAAGTTAAAATATCAGAGGAACTCAACAATGGAGACAGGAAGACCTATTTAAATCACACTTCATAAAAAGCCATTCTTCATAACTTAAGGCTGCACCTCTTTTGATAATTATATTCTTGTTGCCTCTGATGAACTCATTAAATAACTTTGTAAGCAGATGATATCATTTTACATATGTAAATTTAAGATTTACCCCTGAAGCACTTTTCAAAAATTACATCAGTGAAATTTTAAACTTCATTCCTCCTTTCCATTCTAATGGATAATATAACTTTCTCACATGTAACTTGAGTTATAGGGACAGAAAGCTTTAAAGATGAAGGCTGAAAGGAAAATAAAGAACTTTGAGTGATAACATAAAGGATGGTGATAGCACTGTGTGAAATATATAGTCTACATCTTTTTTTTGTTATTTTTATAAGTAAAACTCTCTGTGGTAAAAGAGCATGATTGAGTTGCCAGATGTGGGACACTTAGAAATTCTTCCTTAAACAGAAAAACACCATAGAAACATAAGTAATGCATATGTTGGAAAGGCTAAATATTTATATGCTTGTGTGTGTGTGTGTGTGTATGTGTAAGAGTGGAAATGTGATATATTAGGATTGAGAAAGGTGATGATTTTTCCCAGTATAACACAAGTGCTACTCAATCTCTTCCATTTTACTCTGGTTAAGGATAAGTATATATAACTATATATAACTGTATATAACTATATATATAAACACAGAAACACCCATTTTGGATATGTGTATGTAGTGAACATGCATGCATACACACAAACATACGTACACACATATATGTGTGCATATATGTGTGTGTATGTATGTATATGTGGTGTGTGGGGGAGAGAGAGACAGAGACAGAGACAGAGAGACAGAGATTTTATTTTCAATTAATGGAATAAAACAAGTACTTCTATAGAATAGTATAATAAAAAAAACACAATTGCACATGAAAATGGAAATATACTGTGCACAACTTGTTTTCCTTTCATCTATATATATATATATATATATATATATATATATATATATATATATATATAATTGTCATGTATTTTTTTGTTGCTCCTCCCCAAGAAGAGGATATATATACTTACCCACATATGTAGGGGTGTGTGTGTGTGTGTGTGTGTGTATGTATGTATGTGTGTATGTATGTGTATGTTTTCAGTAAGGAAATAGTTTTGGCAAGTAACTGAAGAGATATGCTAATTTTCCGCTCCTTATATGAATACAATTAGATGCAATACTGTATTTTTCCATTGTCATCTTTGAGACAAATCTGTTAGCAGTCATTATATATAGCAAGAGTTTCAGGTAGATTTTCATATATGTGTATGTATACAGAAATACAATTGTGATATATATTTATATATGTATATATAAATATATATCACAATTGTATTTGTGTATATATACACAGACACCTATATAGAAAGATATATTTATATGTGTATGTTTATGTATATGTGTGTATATATACATATGCATACACACATATATACATACATACATACATGTGTGTATAATTTTTTCTATGCATCTCTTTGTCAGTTCTTTCTCTGGATGCAGATAGCAACTTCCTTCATATAGTTAATTTTAAATAATTTATTTTTTTTGGAATTATATATACACAAATACATTACATTTATGCACAGTGTGAATTAACAAATATGCATGAATACCATGCATGATGTCCTGATATATTGTTATCATACTATACTATACCATAGAGTATATTATGCTATAGTATATTGTGAGAATAAGTTATGTTGCCAAGATGTATCCTTTTATATCATGTTGTGCTATTAAGTTTTGCTATACCATGGCATTCCACATCTTGTCATAGCTTGTCATGTTATGTTAAATTCTGTTTCATTATGTTACATCATGTTATGTTATATTATGTTATGTCATGTTATGTTATGTTATGTTGTTATGTTATGTTATGCTATGCTATGCTATTTTATATTTAGGATGTACCCTAGCACCACAATACTCCCAGTCCCTGGTGTATCAGTTCCTGTATTCTCAATAGATTTCCAAAACTTCTCCTTAATTGTCCCCAGGAAGTCCCAGGGAACACCACCACCTATCTTCTAAACAGGCTCCAAAACTCCGAGGACTACCTCCTCCTGCTTCTGTCAGCCATGAGGTTGGCCTCATGATACCTAAAAAAACAACAACAACAACACAGGAATACAGCTTACACTTTAATCAGGACCTCAGGGAATGAGCTTTAAACCTTTTATTTAACTTCTTCCTTTCCCTGCCTGGTGATACTCTGTCCAACTTTATTTTCCACCCAGTAACATATTCCTGTTCCCTTAAACACTTGCCCAACCAATTCATACCAAATACCCAGATGTCTAAAAACAATCACCATCCTCAACTCTCTAGCCAGTTGTTACTCCATTCCTGTCTAGCTCAATCCCTTACCCCAATGTGTTGCTCCCAAATTTTCCACCATTTCCACTGTAAAATGTTTGCTTCATAATTAGTAAACGTCCTTCCATCTTAAACTTCCCATTTTTTCCTTCTGTCTTCTATCAGATACTGAGGACTGACTCACTCCTGACCACACTGGATCCCTGGCCACCTTATCAAATATCAGTCTTACTTTCTTTCATCAATTATAATGAGACAGTTGTAATGCTCCCTCCTCCCCATTGACTTTCCAGACTCTTTTCTTTCACAATTTTCAATGACCTCTCCCATTATCATTCAATCCAGTTCCAAGTGGATATTATGTCCAGACATTGAGAGCATTTTCCCTCTTTCCTCAGTAGGATTAGTGCCTATGTCACAGGCTCCTTCTCCAGTACAATTCCCACCTTCACATTAGCATGTGTTAACACATACAATACAAACATACAGATACATATACAAATCTCTCTCTCTCTCTCTCTCTCTCTCTCTCTCTCTCTCTCTCTCTCTCTCTTTCTTTCTCTCTCTCTCTCTCCTTTCCTGAATACCCTAATATATGAGTTCTTAATTCTACTCAACTTCCATAACCTATTCTTCAACTCTGTTGGCTAGACAGGGATGGTCATATCCAAAATTCCATTCAATGTGCATCAATTCTAAAATTCCTTTTCCAATATAAGCTTTACAATTCCATCTTTCCCTATTCTTTATGATCCATACTTATGTTCTTTGTTCTCACCCTGACCTGAAATATTTCCATCTTAAACCTGCCCAGATAATCACCCCTCATATCCCTCAGATATCATCCCACACTATCTCATCCTTCATTTCTTTCTCTAGTGAAGAAGTGACTTTTCTTCTTTCTAGAGTCAAATCCTTCTGGCTTCATTCTTGATTCCATCACCAAGTGATCAATAATGATTCTATTAGAATTCTCACCCTCTTCATAATCTTTAATATTGGCCTTTTGTTGGTCCTCATACATGAAGCTTCATCTTCAATATCTTTGTATTTGTACTGGCTATTCCTTATGTCTGGAACACCTTCCTTCATTTCCACTTCTTAGAATTTTAAGATTCCTTCTAGCATAATCTTTTTCATTTCTACCTCCTGCAGGAGTTCTTTCCCAATTCCCCTCATTAGTTCCTTTCTCTACATTTTCTATGTATTTTATGTACCTATTTGTGTGCATATTCTGTCTATTGTGTGATAATCTACATAATTTTCTTATACTAAGGACACCATAGATCTTTTAATAAAATCGAGGTATATGTCTGTATGTGAATGCATGTATACATATGAGAGAATCTTTGTCTATTTCTCTCTTTTCCTCTTTATGTGTATATGTCAAAATACAATAACATACCATATATGTATATAAGTAACAAAGACATATCTATAGCATCATGTCTTTAATATACTGATGACGCTAATCTCAACCACCAAATCAACTAAGTCCATGAATTCAACAGTGTAGCAAATATGGAAATTTTAGCCACTACTTGTGAGTATTGAGTTAGTCTGCAGTGTTCAACCATTTTAAATCACTATATGGTGGAGAATCGGCTAAAACTGAGGAAAAAAGAAAAAAAAATGTACCTCAGATGCTTGCCATATAATGACTACTAACAAATTTGTCACAAAGATGGCAAAGGGAACATCCAGTATTGCCTCTAATTATATCCATAATAGAAGGGGAAATTTAGCAGATCTATTCAGTTACTTGCCAAAACTATTTCCTGAAGGATATTTATTATGCTCCAGTTAAAAAAACCAACAACATGAAACCAATCTGGCCTCATTTTAACTCTTTTATTTTTTTTTTATTTTTCTTGACAATTAGTAGAGAAATTTGCAAAAAGAAAAAGAAAAAAATGCTTCCATTAAAATATTGGTGAGGGTTGGAATGGAGAAAAATAACACTTCATCTTTGGCACTGACTGGGAATGAATGACTGTGTAATGGGAGGTTAGAGCTCTGAGAAACAGGGGTTTTATTCCCTGCTCTCATTTCCTCAGCTGATGTATTGATCTGATACAGTGCCAGCCTTCCCTGGGATATACTCCTATCTGTGTAGCTACTAACTACTGCTGAGTACTGGCTATTTGGATGCATGATTTTGTTTCTGCAGTGATCTCAACATGAATCTGGGAATGTTTATATTTCTGTGTTTGCAATTCTAAACTGGCCATTTCTTTAGTGGTCTATTTTAGTTAATGCAGTGACGACAAATTGTATGACACCAAAAGAGGGAGAAATAAAATCACAGCTGGGAATTTTCTCAGCAGCAGGAATCTGATAGAATGAAGTGTTGGCAGACAGTTTCCTAAATTAATGAAATGCCTTAAGTCTTCTGTCATCTGATATCACTGTGGATTTGAGTGAGCAAGTCAGAGTGACATCTGAGACCTTGTGAGATTTGTCACCTTGATAGATGAGATTCCCAATGGCCTTGGAAGCCACTTTTGTTTGCTAATATTTTTATTTTTATTTTCTTCTTTAGAGAATAACTACATTTCCACCTGCCTGCTCACTGTGAAAACATAGGAATGATGTGTTTTTGTTGGCTTCCATCAGTCAGGCATGTTTGTCTGCAGAACTGAAATACTTAGGTAGGTTATATAGTTTGATTGGAGGACAGCTTCGTAATGGAACAGCTTGGGATAGATTTAGGAGTGCAGCTTGGTAAGTGCAGGAATGAGTCAAAATTTAAGAGAAACCTTAGCAATGATAAGGGCAACTACATCACATGAAAGTGACAAATCCACTGATATGACTTTTAATTTCTATTTTCTTATAATGCAGTCCACCCTCACGGTAACATCTACAGTATTTCTCATATTTCCAACACAGAATGTGTGATGTTGTCTCTTTCCCTCAGAAAGACATTTTATTTACTGTTTTGTCGGGGTAGCATTATTGAGTGACATGATGAAAGTCAATGTGGCCATGGTCCAGGCTCTCTCCTCCAATGTTCTTGTATACATTTAAATTATTTAATTGTAAAATTCATATTTTTTTTTACAATTTTGCAATCATTTAATTCATAGAATAATAGCTCACAGATATTTAGTGTTTTAAGATTTCCAAAATGTTTCATAAACATAGTACTTTAAAATAGGCCTTATATCTGTATCACAAAGAGATCATAAAAAAGGAAAAAATATCCACACGTATGAATATATTTATAGCAGTTCCTTCTGTGGTGGCAAAGTATTGGAAATTAAGGGAATGCCCATTCAATAGGGAATGGCTGAACAAGTTGTGGCATATGAATGACATGGGATACTATTGTGCTCTAAGAATTGATGAACAGGCAGATTTCAGAAAAATCTGGAAAAATTTACATGAACTGATGCTAAGTGAAGTGGGCAGAACCAGGAGAACATTGTACACAGTAACAGTAACATTGTTCAATGATCAATAATGATAGAATTGATAGGATGTGATATGAAAAAAATCACTGTTGTTTTGATTTGAATATCCCTTTTTATGAGAGATTTGGAACATTCTTCCATCTTGTTTTAAATACTTTGAAATTGCAATACTTTGTTTTAAAGATTGTAATAATTGAAAGATGAAATTAGAGAGGAAATAAATATTTGATACCTCAAGAGTACCAATTTATCAATCAATGTATGCCAATTGCCCAATAAAATAGGACCAGTAGCCTTCCTCAGCTTTGGCCAGCACCACAGGCATTTGAAAATATTGAGGAGGGTTAAGATTTTATGCTCTCACATTAACTTATCCTAATTAAGTGAAAAAAAAATTGAGCTCATCCATCACGAGCTCCCCCAGTGTCATGATTCCATACTTCAAGACCAATCTATATCTTTTTTCATCTTCTTCCCTTTCACTCTCTTCTTCAGATGGAAAGTAGTTCTCCTTGCCCAGGCTAAGACCTGTACTTTTGCCCTTGCTCAATTCCATCCAGGCTTTTAGAATGTAACCACTTGCACTTATCATTTCTTTGTATTTAATCTTCAAGCTTTCCCCCCTAATTACTGGAACACATATGCTCAGGTTTCTCCCACTGGGAGAAAACAAAAGAAAAAATATCAGTTGACCCTGACAATACTTTCAAAATTTCATTCTATATCTGTCCTGTATTTTACTCTCAGTCTCTCAGAAAGAGTCATCTGCCCCCTTGTTCTCCACTTATCTCCCGCATTCTTCATAACCCCTACAATATGGTATTAACTTAGTGAAATTACTTTTTGAAATGTTATCAATGAGACTTGAGGAAATGTATAGAAAGCAAGCTTGATAGTTATCTTAAATAATTTAAAGACCTATCATGTAGAAGGGAGATTAGGCTCTCTATGATCCACTCCAGAGAGCTGTATAAGGGTGAAACTTTCAGGGAGATTGACATAAGCTCAAGGGAAGGAAAAACTTCAGAACAAATTGGAACTGCCCAAAAGGGGAAATTGGATACTTCAAGATATAACAATCTTGAATTCATATAAGAATTCTAGTGAAGGCTCTATGATCAGTTACTGGAGAGATAGAATGGATTCTTGACCAAGTATAGATTTGAATGAGTCACCTCTAAGCACCCTAAATCTCTTAAATCATATGACTCTCTATTTAGGTCACCACTTGTCTATAGAAGGAAAAAGTGAAGAAATAGAAGGGGACCCAGGCCCGAGTTTTTAAGAATGTTTGAATTTAGAGGAGGGAGGAAGAATCATAAGCTACCAAAGGGAACAAGAAAGGAATCATAAGAGAACTAAAAGAGAATAGCGTCACAGGAGACAATAAAAGGAGTGTCTTGACGGAGGGGGTGGTAACTAGTGTCTGCAGAAAGGTCAAACAGAATGTTGACATATTATGTGTGATTTGTACTACATCATTCAGATATTTTCTTTGTATTTCACTAGTGACACCTTTCCATCTTCTACTTTCTAAATTGATTATTTGAACCAGAGTAAGAATATAAATTCACCCTTTTAAAATTCATCTTAATATATTTGACCTAATGTTTTTTCCTGACCAAATCTTTATGAATACTTATATACAACCTATTAAAATTATACCTTCAAGCTTTATTTTTTAAGTGAATTTGAAATGTGTAAAGCCAAGCACAAGCAGCTCTCCTGAGGACTACTGCTGTGAATAACTTTAAGGTTCTGATCACATAGTATAGTGAACTCTACTTATTCAGCAATAAACTAAAGCAAACCATTCACAAAAATCAAATTACAACATTCACAAACATATAACATAACAACTCATTACTAAAGTGGCCACGTAGTCTTAAACAAAAGATATCATTCATATAAGTCACAATCTGAATCAATCAATATAAAGTACACATCTAAAATCTCCTTTCATCTTCATTGGAGACTGACTTCCAATTATCCTCAACTCAATTATCCTTAAGGAGTAATCATCCTTAAGGGGTACAAAGTACAAGCTACAAAGATCTCCCACCGCTAGGTCACATTGTCTTAATCTCTCAGCCACCACCAAGTACCCAAGTGAAGATTTTTTCATCTTACCTCAAGACTGAGTTCCAAACTCTGTGATGCTTCTTCCATGTTCCCAACTCTTGCCTGAATTCACTGAACTGTCACCTGGATTCATAGGTAGCCAGGTCCCAGTCCAGTTCCCAGTCCAGCTACACATATCAAGATTAGCTGAGTTACAATAATATTCATACACATTGCCTGCACTACCAGGCAATTCAATTCACTTTCTGTCTGTGAAATCAACACAGACCAGCAGACAGGGCCTTTGTCTGAGAAATTAACAAAGACCAACAGACAGTTCTTCTGTCTATGAAATCAAACACAAATCATCAGTAAAGTCCCAGCACCTCTGAAAAAATCAGTAAAACCCTCCTTCAGGAATTCTGTCAACAGACAACAGGAAAGCCCTCTTTCAAGGCTTCTGAACCATTAGTAAAGTCCCAGATCTCCTATAACAGCAGCAACATCCTATATCAGCAGACAGGTCTGAACAAAGTAACATCAATACAGACAGAACAGACAGAGAGAGTTTCAGCCCCACAAGCATCCTTCCTTCCAATTCTTCTAAGTTCCAGCTTGTGCCCAAGCTTTTATTTGCCCTCCTCTTTCCTGTTCCACTGTTCCTCTTATGGTCTCCCTGTTTCAGTCTTTGGCAAGTTACACTGTGGACTTCACAGGTTCTGTTTCTAACAGCCTTGATATAATCACAAGTGAGGCTCAAAGACACTTGAATAAGTGAAACAAAGAGCTAAGCGCAATTTTTCTTGTCATTAAAAAATGTAAAATTGAAAAAAATAGAAATTTAAAAATAAATTTGGAAAAACCTATCATCCATATCTCCAATTCATTAATAAAATGAACAGGACAAAGTAAAAGTTGTATGGGATACAACAACTTTCTTCCAATTTGACATTAAATTATTAATTATGACTCTTTGGATATGATTATGCATCTAGATCTCAATTCACCAAATGATGCTAAAACCTATTCTACATCTGTTCTTAAATTTTTTTTCCATAAGAATAGTACAAGTGACTTTGACAATGTGATAAATTTGTCAGAAAAAATTGAACAACAAATTGTGTGAACACTCTATTTGTAAACATAATTGTGCCACTTGACATTTGGATAAATCTCTGTAGTTCTCATGATGATCGCTTAAACTTAGCTTATTTTGTTAGAGTACTTTTCATTAAGATTATCAATGAAACTTAGCATATGGACCTGTATTGGCTTTATCTCACATGTCAGTCGTAGACGTGCTGCATACAACAATAGGGAGAGGGCAAATCTAGAATTAAGACATTCAATCAACTAATAATATTTCAAGCTGAGTTCTACTCCTTATTCTCTTTGGCTTCACACATTTTATTCAGTAGTAAGTTTGAGGGCTTGGCTCAGACTACAAATTTTTCAACACTGCATTTCAGAGTGTTTGTGTCACAAAGAATGATTTTTGTTAAACTCTGTTCCTTTCAGTTCCATTTTGTCACTCAAAGAGGAAGAGTGTTGCAGTTTAAATTCACCACTATAGGTATTCAGAAAGTAAGCTGCACACACAGTCATTTGGAGGACCTAGCTATTTCAGTGTAGTCATACTCTTCAATCTGTCTCTGAAATATATTATTATCCCCAAACCCAAATGATTTGAAGAATGAATATACACTGAACTCTATTTGTCTAAATAACCTGGAATGGTAGCTATTTGTTTTATTATTTCATTCAAATTGTTGTATTTGTGAAAATAATTTTATTACTGGACTTAAACCATGTTAAGTGTTCAGTCCTAAGTCCAGAGAAAATGTGGTGTCCAAGGTCATGGAATATAACTACCTCAGAACATAGAAAAAAATTAATGGTTAATAAAAATTGTACCTTGAAATTGATAGCTAATTTTACTTTGAATACTTTATTTTTGCTTGAAAAGCCACAAATACTCTTTAGATTTCCAATCTTATTTTAGTCCTTTATCAATGGAAGGTACTTTTTATGCACTTTGTTTTTCCTTTGTGTATTATTAGAAAAGCATTTTATTTTTTTAAATTTTATGTTTATTTTTAGTTTACAACATTCATTTCCACAAGATTTTGAGTAACAAATTTTCTCCCCATCTTTCCCCTACCTACCACCTGCAAAACAGTGATCCCACTGAATACTCGCTCCCCCAATCTGCTCTCCTATATATCCTCCCCCATCCACCTTCTGACTTTCCAGTAGGACAAGATGGATCTCCATACCCCAGTGCCTGTATATCTTATTTTTCAGTTGCATGTAAAAAAAAAATAATAATTAAAAAAAAAACATTTGATTTTAAAACTTTGAATTTCAGATTATTTTCCTTCTTCCCTCATGACCCATCTCCACTGGGGAGATAAGCAATTTGGTACAGGTTATACAGGTGTAGCTATGCAAAACATTTCCATAGTGGATATATTGTGAACAACTGACTATATTTCCCTCCATTTTATCCTGCTCCCCACTTGTTCTATTTTCTACTTTGAGTCTGTCCCTTTTCAAAAGTATGTGCTTCTAACTACCCTCCCCCCCAATCTGCCCTCCACCATATCAGCCCCCGTTTTATCCCCTTCCCTCCCCCACTTTCCTGTAAGGTAAGATACCCAATACAATAGTGTGTATGTTATTACCTCCTTAAGCCAAATTCAATGAGAGTAAGGTTGACCTCTTCCCTTTTGCCTGCCTGTCTTCTTAAGGGGAAAGGTGAGATAGCACCTAAAAGATATAATGTCCTTTGTGTATCTATCATAACTTAAGAGCAACTGAAAGGTAGAAAGATATCCCCATTTTTCTCACATTCATGTTCACATAAAGTGTCTATAACTTTGGCTCGTCCTCTCCCCTCCTCTTGTTCCACTACACTCACTAAGCTACAGATCCGCTGTTAAATCTTCTAATTACTCACAAGGTATTCAAACTTTTCCCCAGAATCATCCTTTTTAAGTCATGTGTTATTGTCAATCAGTCAATAAACATTTGTTTAATCCCTACTATGTACCATACATTATGCTATTCACTGGAGATATGCAAAGAGGAAAATGACAGTTCTTCTTCTTAAGGAATTCACAATCTAATAAAGGAAGCAACAAGCAAACAAATATGCACCAACAAGCTATACACAGGATAGACAGGAAATAAATACCAGAGGGAAGATACTAGAATTAAGAGGGATTAGGAAAGGCTTCCTGTAGGAGATGAAATTTTAGTTGAGACATAAAGGAAGTCACAGAAACCTGTAGGTAGAGATGATGAAGGAGAACATTCTTTATTGACAGAGAAAATGTCCAGAATTAAGAAATGGAGTATCTTGTTCTCTTAATAGTAAAGAGACCTCTGTCATTTGTGTCAAAAGGTATGTAATGGAGGATAAGGTGTAAGAAGACTGGAAAGGTAGGAGGTGGCTAGGTTATGAAGGGTTTAGAATGTAAAAAAATTTCTTTATTTTATTCTTGAAGAGATATGGAGTCACAGGACTTCATTGAGTACGGGGAAAGGGAATGACATGGTTTTACCTGTATTTTAGAAAAATCTATTTTATGGTTGAATGGAAAATGAATTTTAGAGGGAAGAGACTTGAGGCAGGGAGACTCATCAACAAGCTGTTTTAATAGTTCAGGTGTAAGGTGATGAGGGCCTATATTGGAGAGAGTGTCAGAGGAGAAAAGGGAGCATATTCAAGATATGTAACAAGGGTGAAAGCAATTGTTCCTGGCAGCTGATTATTTATAGGGAGTTGAGAGATAGTGAGGAGTCAAGAATGACAGCTAGGTTGTGAATCTGAAGGACTCGAACTGATGGGGTTTCTCTCAATAGGGATAGAGTAGTATCTATATTATCCCCCAATAGTAATAGAGAAAGTAAGAGGCAGAGAGACAATAGGAGGAAAGATAATCAGTTCTCTTTTGGGCATGTTTACTTTCAAAGGTCTAATTGATATCCAATTGGAAATGTCTGAAAGGCAGTTATATAAATGATGCAAAATAGAGGTACAGTAGGGATTTTTACTTTAGCACACCCTTCATATCTTTTTTTTTCCTAATTTTTTAAAATTAATTAATTTATTTAGTTTTCAACATAGATTTCCACAAGATTTGGAGTTACAATTTTTTCTCCCCATCTTTCACATGCCCCCACCCAAAAATAGCAAGCTTACAGAATACCCCTTCCCCCAATCTGTTCTCTCTTATATCCTCCCCCATCACCCCCCCCTAACTTTCTAGTAGGGCAAGATGGATTTCAACACTGCAGTGCCTGTATATCTTATTCCCAGTTGCTTGTAAAAAACACATTTTTTGAACATTTGTTTTTAAAACTTTGAGTTCTAGATTTTTCCCCCTTTTCCCTTCTCACCCACTCCCACTGTGAAGATAAGCAATTCAGTATAGGTTGTGCCTGTGTAGTTACCGAAATCATTTCCATAGTAGTTATATAGTGAGAGACTAACTGTATTTCCCTCCATCCTATCCCACTCCTCACTATTTTCCCCTTTGACCCTACCCCTTTTCAAAAATGTTTGCTTCTAATTACCCTTTCCGCCAATCTGCCTTACCTTCTATCATCCCCACACTCATATATATATATATATATATATATATATATATATATATATATATATATATATATATATATATATATACACACACACACACACACACACACACATGCATACATATATATGTATGTATATCTGTGTGTGTGTATATATATATAGTGTATATGTATGTATGTCGTGTGTGTGTTTGTGTGTGTATGTATATATGTATATGTATAAATATATATATATATATTCCCTTCAATTATCCTCATACTGAGAAAATTCTTATGAGTTACAATTCTCATTTTTCCATGTAGGAATGTAAATAGTTCAACTTTAATAAGTTCCTTATGATTTCTTTTTCCTGTTTACTTTCTCATGGTTCTCTTGCTTCTTGTATTTGAAAGTCAAATTTTTTGTTCAGCTCTTTTGTTTTCATCAAGAATGCTTGAAAATCCTCTATTTCATTGAAATACCATATTTTCCCCTGAAGCATTATACTCAGTTTTGCTAGGTAGGTGATTCTTTGTTTTAATCCTAGCTCCTTTGACCTCCTGAATATCATATCCCAAGCCCTTTGATCCCTTCATGTAGAAGCTGCTAGGTCTTGTGTTATCCTGATTGCATTTCCATGATACTGAAATTGTTTCTTCCTGACTGTTTGCAGTATTTTCTCCTTGACATGGGAACTCTTGACTTTGGCTATAATATTCTTAAGAGTTTTCTTTTGGGGATCTTTTTAAAGAGGCAATGAGTGAATCCTTTCAATATCTATTTTGCCCTCTGGTTATAAAATATCAGGACAATTTTCCTTGATAATTTCTTGAAAGACAGTGTCTAGGGTTTTTTTGTTTTGTTTTGTTTTGTTTTGTTTTGTTTTGTTTTTTTGATCATGGCTTTTAAGTAGTCCAATAACTTTTAAATTATGTGTCCTGGATCTATTTTCCAGGTCAATGGTTTTTCCAATGAGATGTTTCACATTGCCTTCTATTTTTCCATTTGTTTGTATGTGTTTTATACTGTCTTGATTTCTCATAAAGTCATTAGCTTCCAATTGTTCCAATCCAATTTTGAAGGAGTTATTCTCTTCAGTGAATTTTTTAAAATTCCTTTTCCATCTAGCAAATTCAGTGTTTTGTATTGTATTATTCACCTCATTGGCTTTTTGACCTCTTTTGCCATTTGAGTTAATCTATTTTTATTGTGTTACTTTCTTCATTATACTTTTGGGTCTCCTTTAGCAGGCTGTGGGCTTGCTTTTCATGGGTTTCTTGCATCATTCTCATTTCTCTTCCCAAGTTTTCCTCCACTTCTCTTACTTGATTTTCAAAATCCTTCTTGAAGTCCTCTATTGCCTATAACCAGTTCATATTTTTCTTGGACGCTTTTGATGCAGGAATTCTGACTTCACTGTCTTCCTCCTACTCCATGCCTTGATCCTTTTTGTCACCAAAAAGGATTCTATGGTCTGTTTGTGCTTTCTTAGCTTGCTCTTATTTTTAGTCAATTGCTTGACTTTTAAGCTCTTTGCCACAGTAGAACTCTGCTTCCTGAATGGAGAGTGCTTTGCCCCAAATCACTGGCGTTTTTGCAGCTGCCCGAGCTATTAGGAGGGAGCTCTTTCTCCAGCTCCCACAACTCTGGCTCACTGGTCACATACCTAAGGGCCACCACTGAAGACTGTGATCTAGATCCAAGCAGGTTAAAGCAAGAGCAATTACCCTCAGAATGGTTGCTTGGTCCCCCTATGATCTTCAGGCCAGGAGCTCCTGAGGTAGCCACACAGAGGTGGCTACATAGCTGCTACTTATTGCCCAGGGAGCAAGGGCTGGTCTGCAATTTACCATCCACCACTTTTCCAACTGAGTTCCACACTGACCTTTTACTTTGTCTTTGGCGTTTATGTGTGGAGAAATCTGGAAACCACCACAGCTGTTGCTGGTTCATTCTCCTGAAGTCTACTCTGGTCCCTGCTGATTGGGGCTGCCCTGGGGCAGAAACTTGGCAGCTTATGTGGGACTGTGCTCAGTTCCTAGCAAGCTGTGATAGACCCTTCCTGTCAGCTATCTGGGCTGCCTTCTGCGGGAGATTTGTTCCTCTTTGTCATTTTGTAAGTTCTGTAACTCTAACTTTTTTGCATATTTTGGAGGTGGTGAGAACCCAGAGCCTACACCAAGTTTGTGCTTCTACTATACCATCATGGCTCCACCCCTCCCCAGCCTTCATATGTTAATTCACCTTTCCTATTTCTAATTAGTGGGTAATTACCACAAGGCCAAATGTACCTTTATGTCAAAGATTTTTTCTTTTCTTTTCTTTATTGGAAAAGGCATGGGCAACTGGCCATGTTACTAGCTCTTTTTCAGTCAATTCCCACTGAAGTACCAAGAATTCCAAGACTATATGGAGGTCTTTGGTTTTCCCTTGGAAGTATCCATGCATTTGAGCCAGTCCTTGCCTTTGCCTAATTTCTTCCAGTTCTCTGGCCAGTTTAATCCTCTGACCCCCATAACAAAGGGTAAAAAAGTCATGAGTTATGAGAGCTAGAATAAGCAAAGATATTAATATTGAACATGGAACTTAAACTTAAGGGTTTGAGTATATTCCTCCTTTTGATGACCAAAGGAAAACAAAATTGTTTAAATAAAGAAAGACAAAATTGCAGAACATTTTGTATTACACTCAGTGGAGTTTGGACTTTAATCAATAGCTAATAAGGAGCCACAGAAGGTTTTTGAATAGGTCTTGAATATGAGAAAGGTGGTCCATTGGAGGGATTACTATAACTTTATAAGGTAGAATGGATAAATAGAGAAATGGAAGATAAAGACACCGGCTTGGAAAAAAAGATAGATAGATAGACAGATAGACAGATAGATAGATAGATAGATAGATAGATAGATAGATAGATAGATAGATAGATATAGATACAGATATATATATACATACACACACATATATACATATATACATACATAGCAATCAAGGCATGAAGTTATAAGGAAAAGCAGATGGACAGTTTTTATTTTATGTAAATTTGCACTATGCAAATTCATTTCAGAAGCAGGTTTGTAGAAATCAGAGTGAGCCAGAGAATCACTCTTACTTCTAGTGCAAAGATGATTGTGGAAATGATGGCAGAAGCAGTGCTTCAGCAGTGAAAGGGGTCCTCTATCCAAGACAGTGAAGCTGCTCTGACTGCCCTGGAGCCTCAGAGCTGTGGAGGTGGAAAGGGTCAAGGGAAGAAGAAGTATGTAACAAGGTCCACTTAATAGGGATTTAGCTATAATTTCAAATGTTAGTAATGAGAATAGAAATGAAAGGTTGAATGTAAAAAAAAAAATACAGTTACAAATAGGAAAATTATACTGACCAAATAGTATAGGCCTTGGGGGTGTAGGTCAAGAAATGATATTGTTTAATGACTAAAATCAAAGGAACAGAACAAAAACCAAGTAGGTGATGAAGTGGACAAAATGCTAGACCTGAAGTCCAGAAAACTTGAGTTGTAATATCACCTCAAATAATGACTAGCTTTCTGAATTTGACTGTATTTTAGCCTCTACCTGCCTTTGTTTTGCCAAATGCTTCACAAATATTATTTCATTTTATCCTCAAAATAACTCTGAGAGTTAGATTCTATTATTATATGAAAAATGGGAGTAATAATAGCCCTCATTCACAGAGTTTTTAAGAGGATAAAATGAGATATTTGCAATCAATTCTGCAAGTCTTAGTGCACTATGTAAATTTTATTATTAATAAATTCTATGCTCAACTTGAATGTAGAAAGTTCTGAGTTTGAATCCTGCCTCAGACACTTAATAACTAAATGACTTTGATCAAGTATGTAACTTCTCTGAGACTCAGTTTCCTAATCTATAACAATAACATTTTCCTCACAGGATTATTGAGAATAAGATGAAAGAATGAATTCAAATACTTTGGAAAGATGTTTCTAGGGCTGAATAATCAAACATAATTTTTAGAATTAAAGTATACAGATTGGTTTTTCTTATATTGTGACAAATATATGTACAGAGTACCCAAACAAAACTATTTTGAAAAAGAATATGCATAAATATGAGGGAAAGCACATTCAAAGGAAGTAGGATTTTATTTTTTCATGAATTATTTCAATCATGTGAAATGAAACCAAAGCCTCTTCATTTTTCTATTTTTTTCCCTTGTTGAAAAATTTCTTTTCAGATATGGCAATGTAGGTGTAATCAGAAATTCATTTCAGGATACAAGACAACTCCATTATTTTGTGAAATATATTCATTTAAAAAGGAGAAAAAGATTTATTTTTTTAACTTTGCTTTCAAAAATCTTTTACACAGGGTCTATAAAAACTTTTACTGTGTTTTTAATAGAATTAAAGTTGGAATTTGCTGTAGCAACCATTACTCTATGAGATGCTTCTCCATATAGCTGAATGGAGAGCCTGCCCCATCCCAGGGCCTTTTGACCTCTGAGGGATTAATGTATGAGATAAATCATGAGATCGCAAAGAGAGAAGGTAAAGAGAAATTTTGTTCTTGAGAGAAATGTCTTAATTCACATTATGAACAGTTATAAAGGAATTTTATGAGGAACAAGATTGGAAAGAAATTATTGAGAATTGTGGTGTTTCTGTGACAACTTAGAAGGCAGGAAAGCCAGAGAGATTATAGATGGAAAATCTTCTAGTATTAAAGCCTTTAAGATAAACTGTTTCATAAATGCTGCCTGATGCTTTTTCGTCAAGAACATGTTATATCTGAAAAAAAACAACTCATGTAAATTCTTTGTCAATAAAAAAAAAAGTGACCAAGGAAGGACAGAGAAAGAGAGAGGGAACAAAAAGCTACAAGGATTGGAACAAAAGTAAAGAAAGAAAATTTGTGATACCAATAATACTAAATTCAAAGAGAATAGCATTATATACCATGAATGAGCTGATTTGGAATAAAATGTGGAAAATATCAAGAATATAGAAAAAAAAAAGAAAATGTTTTGTTAAGAAGCGATATAACTTGATGCTGATTCAGAAGAATTGTTGCAGTGCACTGAATTCATCCAAAAGTAGATCCAGAAATAACTCACCATTTATAGCAGAAATAAAGAACTAAATGTATCAAAGGATAATGAAATAGAAATTTTAAAAAATAGAAGATATATAAATCTGATATACTAAATAATGATTTTATGGGTGTGGGAAAATAGACAATATTTATTGGTTCTGGCAAATGATCATTCTAAAATAGCTTTTTATAAACTCTTTTCTCTGAGGAACTAAAACCTCTTTTCTAATCACTTTCTCAATTGTACATCACCTCAGTGTCACCAACACAGAATCACACTTATTCACAACCCAGTATTTGATTCCATGTTGTGAAAAAAATGCAAAATCAGTTTAAGATGTGGTCACTGTCTTTGAGTTCCATGGTGCTGTTGGTCAGAAAAAAAATAACACATCAAAGAACAAGACACAGAAAAAAAAAATCAATTGTGAAGACACAGACTCTAAATGATACAGTAGTTCAAAGGAAGAGAATTGACCAATCTGTGGTAGAATGTTTCAACATGAAGATTTTTTTTATTTCTTTTCCAGATAATATTTTGTATTGACTGAAATTTGTAAGTTAAAGGATTTCCCAGTGCTCAATGCAGGAATAATAAGCTTTACAAATACTTCTACAGAAAGAATACACATGCACACCACAAACTTTAAAGTTTCATCTGATTTATTAATATTTTATCCATCACATTATTGTCTAGACAATTAAAAAAAACTATAAGTAAGTTTCTGATTTGCAATGTTTCTTGAATTATGAGGAAAAAGTACTCATACTGAAAATTTAACAATAGGTTTTTGTAGACTGGTATGAGGTGTCTCCAGGATCATCATGGACCATTGGTTCTTACCTACTATTTTTGTTTTGTTTTATTTCATTCTTGCTGGTTTTATTTCCATTCTTTCGTACTTCAGTGTATATCCTATTTTTAATTCTCTTCCATTCTATCATTCTGCCCCACAACACAGTAGAGCTCCTGTTGACCGATTACCTTCTCTCCTTTTTAGGTTCTCATATTAATCACTACACTTCTTCTCAAACAAAACAAAAGAAGAATCCTAAGTGTCAGGTGAGGCAGGAAAGAATATTCCTTATCTTTCCACTGTTTCTTGGTTTTCACCTTGAGTTTGCTTCATGAAAACACTGGTCCTGGCCATTCTAGACGTTAGAACATTTTCTTAGAAAGAAATTCATCAGAAACCCAGGCTACAAATGACTCTGTTTGCCTATGCAAATAATTTTAGTATTTGGACTGACTATTTGCATTAATCAAGAAAGATCACATTGTACTTGACGATCAAGTTAGCCTATTTTGTATAACAATAGATGGATTGTTTCCAATGGAGATAGAGCACCCCAGGGTACCCCTTCCCAGGCCACCATGGATGTTCTTGGAGCAAATAGTGAGATCAGGAGTTCTTAGCCTTTTTATAGCATAGATCATCTTTTGTAGCCTAGTGAAGCTTGTTGACTCCTTAAAATAATATTTTAAGTGCATAAAAAATACACAACATAAAACAGAAAACTATTATATTGAAATGTTTAGCAAAATGTTTTAAAAAATCCAGGAGACCCCAGGTGAAGAATCCTTAAGTTTGATGTGAGAGAGAGGTGAAAACACACACATGCCCATGCACAGACACACATGCACACACAGACATTCACACATATTTTTAAAGCACAGAAACTTTTTAATTCTTTTACTAGTTTCAAATTTTCTCCCCCCTGCCCATTTAAAAGGCAAGAAAAACAAAACCTACCAAAAATATGTCAATAATGCAAAACAAATGTATACATTAGTCATGCCCACCTCTAAAAGAATGAAGTAATAAAAATAAAGAAAAAATGCTTCAATCTGTTCTTTGAGTCCATCTATTATCTATCTGTAGCTGGATGGCACGTTTCTTCAGGAGTCAGTTGGATTTACAGTACTATAAATATTTAGGTATTTAAGGATCATTTTCCTCTTTGATCTCTTTTGGAGTACAGAACTAGTAGCAGTGCCACTGGGTCAAAGAATATGCATGGTTTAATAGCTTTTAGGCCATAGTTTCAAATTGCTTTCCAGAATGATTGGACTAGTTCAAGCTCTATGTATTAGTATGCCTATATTACCATATTTCCTCAAGCATTTATTCCTTTCTTTTTGTATCATTTTAGTCAATCTAATGAATATGAGGTGCTATGTCAGAGTTGTTTCCTTAGCATTCCTCTTATTAATAGTGATTTAGAGTATTTTTCCTGTGGTTTTTAATAATCAACTGAATCCTTCTGGTGGGAGAATTTCCATTAAGAATATTCCCTATTTTGGCTACTCCTGAGGCTAGTGAGCTGGGAAAATTTGTTTGAAGACCTTCCAGAAAAGATACTTTCTTGCATCTATTCAAAATGGCAGCATTATCAATGTTGTCTTAAAAACATTTTTTCCCCCAAAGAAAAATCCGATTTTAAGTGTAACCTAATTTTCTAATACTCCATTGAATACCTTAGTCTAATATTATTGTGGCAATTTCTTCCTTGTGATCAGTAGCTATCAGAAACACACATGTATGTATAGGAGATATTGCTTATTTTAAATGATACACTGAATACATAATTTGATAGTGGTGCTTTTGTTTGTTGTGGAAGAATGGGAGCTTACATATCGTATAGCCCAACCTAGACCTTTATAGGTCAGCAAGCTAAGGCCTCACAATGTGGAATTACTTTTCCAAAGTATCTAAACAATTAAGTGGTCAAAAGGTCAATGAAACGCCTATTATACTTCTTCCAGTAAAACTCAGAAAAGTAGTACCGAAGATCATAGATGGAAATTAAGTCAAGTTAGTTTGTCTAGTCAGCAAACATTTATTAAGTGTATACTATTCATTGGCAGGAACTGAGTTAAGCACTGCATAAACAGAGGCAAAAAGAAAAACAGTATTTATCTTCAAGGAATTTATAGTAAAGGGAACTGAAAAGCTGG
Organism: Pseudochirops corinnae; assembly: GCA_028646515.1. NCBI lineage: Eukaryota > Metazoa > Chordata > Mammalia > Diprotodontia > Pseudocheiridae > Pseudochirops > Pseudochirops corinnae. The sequence continues at coordinate 63,041,517 of CM053591.1, forward strand.
TACTGAGGAGGGGGGGATTGGGTATGCACATAAAGTACCCATTGTGGGGCTTCTTGGAGAAAGAAAAATGACTTAGAGTTGGAGGAAGGAACCAAACAAGAATAAAGGATGAAACATAGGTGATGTGATTTCTTGTTTAAACTGGAAACTCTGAAAGTAATTGATGAATAAGAGTGGAGAGTACATTGAGAAAGTCCAGAGAGTGAAACATAACTGGTCTTGACCTTTCTTCAAAACAGAGATGATGGGAGCAAATCTCCAATGGGAAAAGGGGAAGACAAGGGAAGAGGGAAGTAGGTGAGACATGATGGCAGGTAACTTAGATCATGCAAGGCAATTTCCTCATTTTAGAGATAAGACTGAGAGAGTTTTATTTTTAAATTTAGTATTTTATTTCCCCTAGTTACATGAAAACACATTTTAACATTATTTTATTTAAACTTTGAATTCCAAATTCTCTCTCTTCCTAACTTCCCACTCCCACCTCCATTGAATAGGCAAGCAATTAGATATAAGTAATACATATGTAGTCATTCAAAACACTTCCCTAATAGTCATGCTGTGAACAAAAACACAGGAAAAAAAAACCCTTAAGAAAAATAAAGTAAAAAGAAAGTGTGCTTCAATTAGAATCTGCATTCAGACATCATCAGTCCTCGTCTGGGAATGGATAGCATTTTTCATCATAAATCCTTCAGAATTGTCTTGGATTATTATATTGCTGAGAATGACTAAGTCATTCATAGCAATCATCCCATGATGTTGTTGTTTTGTTTAATCCTTTCCTGGCCTGTGCTTTGATCTGTGAGTGAACACAAGCATTCTCTTCTGCCCTGGAAGTATAAGGAGGATTCCCCCCCCAAAAAAAACTGTGGCACAAGCTCTGATGTGCTAATGTTCCTCCTCACCCTGGAATTTCCACCCTTTTCTGTGACCTGTATCCAGGTTTGGGCAAACCAATAGTTCTACCCTAGAGTTAGAAAAAAAAAAAGACCTCTGTAATCTTCTGACTGGTTGTTTGACCTCCACTTACCATCTGTGGGTATAGAGCTCCTGCTGCAGCTGCTGATTCAGTCATGCCCGAGATCTGCTTCTGGTTTTCTGGGGCCAGAGCTATGCTGTTGCAGCCTGTGCTGGACTGTGCTCCACTTTCATGCCGGTGACAGTCCTTTCCTGCTGAACTTCCATGTTGTCTTGGGCTGGAAATTTGTTGCACTCCATCTTTCCATGGGTTCTGCCGCACTAGAATTTGTTTAGAGACATTTTTAAAGATATTTGGAGGGGTTTGGTGGAGAATTCACGTTACTCCCTCCATTTTCTCTGCCATCTTGGATCTGTTTCCAAGGTTCAGAGAGTTTAAGTAAATTGCTGAACATCACAAGGCTGTGGCCATAAGTAGAAATTGGGTTTTGTAACTGCTATAGCACCTTGTCATACATTCTCTTTACCTAACTGCAATTGTGGACAAATAAAACACATCACTTTTTAGTGCAGCAAGTAAAGAATAATTCTTCATTTTTTTCTGCAGTGGACTCACATAACATTGTAGTCCTTAGAAAAACAAATACAAATGAAAAGCTAATGGTAAACATCTGTTGGCCATCCAATAATGCATGATATCACTTCCACTTTCTTATCTTTGTAGGACTCATAGTCTTATAACTGCGTTATTACTAGGAGGTCAGCAAACTTAGAGGGGTTGGAACCTATGAGGAAATTTGGGGGTGGGGATGAAGAACAGAATTTAGGCAATGCAAACATTACTACTGTTGTTTCTATAGAGGGAGTGAGTAGGAAGGACAGAGAGGTACAAATAAGTGAGACACTCTAAGTTATTCCATATGCAAAGCTCACAGATGTGATCACAAAATTATGATATACAAAATGCAGTATTTTTTAAAAAATTTTATTATAGTTTGCATCATTCATTTCCACAAGATTTTGAGTTACATATTTTCTCCCCCTCTTTCCCCC
>CM053591.1:63043990-63073313 GCA_028646515.1 Pseudochirops corinnae
ATGTTACTAACCTGCACATAGTTTTGATTAAATAAGAATCATTAATATATCTATACCATAAAGAGAAAAAAAGAAAAACCCTATATTTACAAAAATATATATTCATGGAAGCTCTTTTTGTTGTAGCAAAGAACTAGAAATTAAGGAAGCGTCCACCAAATGGTTAGTGACTGAACAAATTATGGTTATATGAATGTAATGGAATACTATTGTTTTCAGTAATTAATGACAAAAGGGATGATTTCAGAGAAATCAAGGAAGTTTTTTTTTTAACTGATACAATGTGCAGCAAATAGAAGCAGAACAATTTATATACTAATAGCGAATTTAAAACAACTTGTAAGATTAAAGCACTCTTTATCAGTACAATAATGAATTACAAACACAGAGAACTAATGGTGAGACACACTACTTGATTCCTGAAAATGAGGATAGATTTAAGATTCAGAATGAGGTGTGTATTTTTGTGTGTGTCAGTGGGTGGGTGGGTGAGGGTTGTTTCTTTGATTATGTCTTTGTTACATTTGGTTAATTTTTCTTTTCATTTCAACAAGATAAGGAAGGAGAAAAAGATACATTATACTAATTAAGAAAGGAAAACAAAATACCAATGATAGAGGTAGAAATACAGGCTAATAAATAATATTTTAAAAACAATTTTTGCAGTTTCTTTGTTTATGCTCATTAAATATTTTTAATTACTATTCATGATTGATATGGTATTACAATTTTCTCTTCAATTCATTTTCCTTCCTGTTTTAAATATCAAGCTCATGTTTACTTCATAAAATGGGCCTGGTAATATTCCTTCTTTCTTATTAATAAACAATTTATGTAAAATAGAGTCATTGTTCTTTGAAGGCTTCACTTGTTAATCAAACTATTCCTGAGGGTAATTTTTTTTCTCTGTTTGGAGTTCAGTTATGAATTCATTATTTCAATTATTGACACTAGAAAACTGTTTTTTTTATTGGTAATTCTGATAGCCTTTACATTTTATATAAAATACATTCATTTCATTAAGTTTATCATTTTCTGACATAAATGTGCAAAATGGTTGCTAACATTTTTCTTTTTATTGCTTTCTTGTACTGTAATTCTTTCTAAAATACATAATAAACAGCTATCTAGATGGATATTCTTAGCTCTAAATATAGAAATAGGTGATCAAAATAGGAAAAGAAATACAAATTTTAAAAAATGATGAGCTACTCCTCTCTATTAAACTGTATTTCCAGTATATATATATATATATCAGTTTACCTTTTCCTCAGCAGACTGGTAGTTACTTTTAAGTGATTACCTACTATTACAGGATTTTTTACATGGCCTTCCTCAAATAGGAAATTTGGAGAATCCAAGTATATGTAAAGAATCTCTCTTCTGTTTGGAATTTGTGTTCCACGGATTTACTACATTACTGTGATGGACATTTTTTAAAAATACACAGATACACACAAATATGCAATATATGCACACATATATATGTGTGCACATATGCATGTGTGTATGTATGTGCATATGCATATACATACATGTATACACATATGTACATATGTACATTATGTTTCTAGCCCTCCATCTTTCTCCATGTATTTTGTGTATGTGGGTTTTATGTCTTATTTAATATTAATAATGTGAAAATTAGTGCATAGTCAAGTCTTATGCACTACTTGAGTTTCATTAGCCCTTGAAATATGAATGAAATTTCAAAAGAAATTCCCTATGCAATGGAACAAATAGGATTATAAGCAATGTGGAAATTAGGAGATATTACTCAATGGCAAATCTGATTGCATAGTATTTGACTGCAACCCAGGCAACTAAAGAAAAAAAAAATTGATTCATGTATAATAGGAAGTTTTGCATTGGTGATGGTATCATCAAAATGCTTATAACTGATAAAAAGGAAACCAGAAAGACAATTTAGCATTTCTTCAGATATAGGAGATCATTCGCAAAAGCTGTGTTTGGTTGCAAGGTGGAGGCAAGATGGCAGAGCAGGGCAAGAACTCTACTAAACTCTCCCAAATTCCCCTCTGCACATTAAATTAATACCTCAAATTGAATTAAGGAGTAGCAGAACCAACAAAAATGTATATTAAAACAATTTCCCAGCCCAGAACATTTTGGAGGTTGAACAATTTAGCTCCGTCTCACTCACATGAGACTGGAAGATACTGAAAACTTGCAATCTAGACTCAAACCACATCCCAGCAAGCCAGGGTAGGCCTTGGGGGCATTTGAATCAGCAGCAGCAACTTCCACAGCTCATGGTCCACATATAGTAATGGGGTCAGACAACTCATGAGAAGATTACAAAGGAAACTTAGCTGGCACTGGATGTAGGACTCTGATGCATGTTTCAAACAGAGATCCAGGTCACAGACCCAGGGCACAGTTCCATAGTGAAGAAAAGAGCTAGCTAAACTAAACTAAAGTGTGTTGGGCTATTGGGGATCCTGGTCACAGGTCCAGAAAGGGAAAAATAAATTGTTTGAGGTCATTATAGACCAGAACACTGGTAGAGAGTATTGATCACACCCTTCTTCAGATCATTTCACCTTAGAAGAATTAAAAAGTTAGAAGTCCCCTGAATTATCTCTGAAAACAGTAGCATGAAAAACCTGAAGCCTGGGAACATATCCCCTCCTTCCAGGGAGAAGGGGCCAATTATAATGTAAAGGTAAAACTTGAGAAATAGGATGGGGAAATATGAGAGAGGGAGGGAAGGGGAGAGGGAGAGAGACAGACAGACAGAGACAGAGACAGAGAGACAGAGAGACAGAGAGAGAGAGAGAGAGAAGCACACACAGAGAGACAGACACATACAAAGAGAGGATAACAAGGGAAAAAAAGATGGAGGGAAATACACATTGGATGATAACTGTGTTTTGGTTGTTGGGCTTGTAGATATGCTTTTTGTTGCTTGTCCTTTGATCTTGAATAGGACCATGATGTCAGGAAGATGATGCCATGACTTACAAGTGAATTGGACTTAAGTGAGGAAGGGCTGTTCAAGGTCACCTCTCTTACTTTCTCCTCCACATCCATCTGGATCCAGTGGCAAGATATAGATCAGAATGACTTGGGACTGCTCCAGATCACAACTGCAAGTGTCAATGGGATGAAATCACTCATAAAAAAGAACTGCACTGTGGAGTGGATTAAAAATCAAAATCCTACAATATGTTGTACACACACACACACACACACACACACACACACATACACATACATTTTTAAGCAGTGAGACATACAGAGTGAGCATAAGGGACTAGAATAGAACATGTTACATTTCATTTGAAGAGTGAAAAAAAGTAATGGTAGCAGTTATGATCTTAAAGCAAAAGCAAAAATAGATTTAATTAAAAGAGATAATGAAGGAAATTATATATTCCTAAAATTTACCATAGACAATGAAGTAATATAAATACTAAATATATATGCACCAAATGTTATATTGTATACACAATTTTTATTTCAATGATTATTTTATTTTTATTTCATATTTAATTTTCCAACAATTATGCATAAAAAAGAATTTCAGTGGTCTTTTTTATTTTGAATTCCAAGTTTTCTCTCTCATCTCTTCCCTCCCCCTCACTGAGAAGGCAAATCATTTAATATAGGTTATACATTGTAGTCATGCAAAAAATATTTCCATATTAGGGATGTTGTGAAAGAAAACAGGTCACTGCCCTCTCCCCCCCAAAATAGAGAAATATAAAGAAAAGAAAACAGAAAAGTAAGCTGCAGTCTGCATTCAGATTCAATCAGTTCTTTTCTTTTTTTTCTGGAGATGGATGGAATTTTTCATCATAAATCCTTTGTAATTATCTTGGATCATGATATTGCTGAGACTAAATAAGTGTGCTTCACATTGGATCATAGAAAATATTATTTTTACCATGTACAATGTACTCTTGGTTCTTCACATTTCACTTTGCATCACTTCATTTTTCAGAACATCATTTTTTTTTTCAATTGCTGAAAGTAATTAAAAATTAATTAAAATACATGAACAGACTGAATCCAATGAGGATAAGAAAATACAAAACACCTGTGAATGATCCTTTTCAGTTTGCAGTGTGGAAGAATTTAATGGATTAAATTACCATTTCTATGTAGATGAGTTTCAGATCTACCTATCTTGTCCCAGTGTCTGTGCTAATCTCCAAATTCACATTTCCAAGTACCACTTAGACATCTCAAACTTGATATTACATAGATATCTTAAATTAACTTGCAGCACTTTGTGGAAGGCTTTTCAGTCTTTTCAGGTTTTGTCTGAGAACATCTTGCTAATTATTATTATTATTATTATTATTATTATTATTATTATTATTTATAGCAGAGTAGCATTAGATCACAATTATAGCAAAACTTGGTCATTCATTTTCCCCAATTGATGGGAATCCCATCAATTTCCAATTCTTTGCCACTATTAAAAGCTTCTGTGAATACTTTTAGATGAAGTGATTCTTTTATTTATATTTTTTATCTCCTTGGAGTGTGGCATTGCTGGCTCAAAATATATGCATAGTTTTATAGCCTTTTTGGGCATTGTGCCAAATTACTCTAGAGGATGGTGAAATCAGTTTATGGCACCAAAAAGCAGTGCATTAGTTTCTAAATTCTTCCAGTATTTGGCATTTTCCTTTTTCTGTTGTATTAGCCAATCTTGTAGGTGTTCAGTAGTAACTCACAGTTGTTTGAATTTATATTTTTCTAATGAATATTGATTTAAAGTATTTTTGACTGACTGTATATAGTTTGTTTACATTATCTGTAAACTGCCTTTTCATATCCTTTGACCATTTGTCAATTAAAGATTGGTGCTTATTTTTATAAATTTGACTCAGTTATCTAAAAAGTTGAGAAATGAAGTCTTTTTTAGAGACGCTTGCTGTAATTTTTTTCAGTTATGATTCCTAGTCGTGTATTGCCCTCTATTCTATTTATCCTGTTCTCTGTCTCTGTCTCTCTGTCTCTCTCTCCTTCCCTCCCCCTCCTTTAACCTTGTCCACCATATTCAAAAGTGTTTAACTTCTGACTACCCTGACCCCAACCTGCCCTCCCTTCTATCAGCACCCCACTCCTTATGGTCTCCACTTTCCTTCCTGCTTTTATATAGGGTGAGACAGCTTTCAATATACAACTGAGTATGTATGTATTTCACAAATAACACAGAAGAAGTACTGGAGGTTTGGGACTCCAGCTTCTAACAGATTCACTCTTTATATGGTCAGACAGACAGACAGCTTCACAGATGTTTAATAATCAGTTTTATTCTAGTCTAGACTTCTCAATGGAAGTTTCTGATAATGGGAACATCACCTCCTACAGCATTCTCTAATGGCTTTTCCTTCAAGGGCCAATGAGAAATGGGGACAACTACCCTTACATCTTCTTGGGGTCAATTGAGAAAGGCACAGATTGTGCACTTCCCTAAATCCCCTCAAGCCTTGATGGGGGTCAGTCAAGGCCCATACATATTACCCTAGGGGTTCCCCATGGTTTTCCCACTCATTTACCAGTGCCCACTTGAGTTATAGGTTAACAGACAAATAAGGTATATTGCGAACAGTGACCTCACAAGTTAACTTTAGCAAGAGTGTCATTCAGCACAACCATAGTAAATATCAATTATGTTACCCCATATCTCACTGCACAGTCTCAGTAAGACAGTCAATCACTATGATTCTAGGAATTACTATCTAGAATCCTTGAGACTATTCTGGGCCTTATTGTCTAATACCTGGAAACAAGACATTGCCATGGCCATGAATTCTGAGAAACTAAACTCTAAAAAGCATAACAAAATTTTCCTTACATACAGTATGAGTAGTATATGAAACCATGGTGTGTGGGGGCAGCTAGGTGGTGCAGTGGATAGAGCATGGACCCTGGAGTCTGATTTGGTTTCAGATACTTGACGCTTAATGGTTCTATGAACCTGGGCAAGTCACTCAACCCTGATTTCCTCCAAAAAAAGTATATGTATTGAAATATTATTTTTGTTGTCTTTGAATACATTTCAAAATTCATTTCACCGACTCCATTCTTTTTCATCTTTCTGAGATGTTTAGAGGTTTATTAAGTTCAATATCTTTATTTTGTGGATGGTGAAAAAATAAACATTTTATAGATTGGGAACAGAGAAAAATTAAGTGACTTGCCTCAAGTCATTCACCTCAAATGGACATTGGGTGGTATTTGAAGCGAAGTTTTCATGACTAAAAGTGAATCTTTCTTTCCATCATTATGGTCTGTGTTGCCTATATTGATAAAATGTGTTGGGGTTATATATTAGCACAGCATCATATTATATCAGATTTGGAAGAGACTTCAGTGGACAGCTAGTCTAAACAATAAACAATATAATTACAACAATGATATACCTGACAAGTGAGCGATCAGTCTTTGCTTAATGACATCCAAGAAGTTAGAAGCCACTACCTCCAAAAAGTAAGTCATTTTAATTTTAGATAACTCTAATTTGTGGGAAAATCTGTCCAGTATTAAGCCCAACTTGTTTCTTTGCAAGTTCTTCTTTAACCATTAAAAATGTTTATTATTAATAAATGGGCTCCTCTGTGGTTTATAAACAATTATATGTGAATGATAATTTCCATTTTATACTATCATCAAAAAAATATTGGGAGTGAAGTACAGTAGGAAATATTGCACACATTGATAATTAACATGCATATATGAAAGGAGGAAAATGTTTTGTTAGTTCATACCTCCAGAGCAGAAAAGTCACCCAAAACAAACATACAATACAGGAGCTAATTTAAAAGAGGTAATGTCAGGGTGTCTAGGTAGCACAGTGAATAGAGAACCAGTCCTGGAGTCAGGAAGACATGAATTAATACCTGGCCATGTGACCTTGGGCAAGTCACTTAAGCCCCAATTGCCCTGTCTTCCCCCTACCAAAAAAAAAAAAGTTAAAAAAAAAGAGAGTTAATGTCTACTAAATTAAGCTTTTCATGCTATTCTACTTTCCATTACTATGCTTTTGTTACTCTAAAATTTTTTATATGGCTAAGATGTTGAAAGCTTGAGTTAAATAAGAAAATCTGGACCATCTGTTATCTTAAGGATTTTTTCTGGTGCTATATTAGTATAATAATATTTCATGTACATCAAACTTCACTCAGTTACAATTATATTCCATTTTAATAGATGACAAACAATGATTCTATCACTATTCACATTTGAAAGGGGAATTTAAGCTTCAGTAAAACCCTCCAATGCAATCCCACAGATGACATCACATTATCCCACCAACTTTCCTCCCACAAAAAACAAACCCACCAGGGAATAATATTTTAGGCACTCTGATTATTTTACTGTGCATGAAATAACTATAAAACAAAAGTAATGAATCATTTCAAGATTAATAAAACAGCATAAGACATCATATCTAGAAGAAACAAACTACATATATTTAAAACTAATTAATTTAAATTTTTATCTGTGTGTTTGTATACAGAGAAACTATTTTATAGTTTCATTGACATGGAAATATTTTGTTTAATAAAAATATCACATTTTGAGACTAGAAACAATAAAGCATGTGAAAAGTTTAAAATATAAATTTCAGGAAACTTAGAGGAGGAAAAAAAGGCAGAGTAAAGAAAAACTCAGAAACACAGACATGACCTTTTCCTGTTACTGTGCTATCATAATTAACATCAAGCAGCCAACTAATCCCCACCCCACCCTAGAAAATTGCATTATGTTTACTGCCTCTCGAGGCACAAGTTTTCTGCATAAAATAACACATTTAAGGAGCATCAACAATTTGGAATGAACCAGCAGCTTCTTAATTCAACCCTGACAGAGAACAGAAACAAAGATGAAACATATGATGGCTATGTGGCAGCTAGGGTCAGGAAAATTAATCCAAGGAATGGTATTGAGTTACTCCCTGTTGTAAATCCCCCCAAATCCTTCTTAACCCAAGAGGTCACCTGGTACCTATTTCATTATTATATAAACACCCTGGGACATGACTAACATTAATGTGACTGTATCTTTGTCCTCTTGAACCTGGGATCTCTTGTTGTGTCCAGAAGACAACCTATAGGTCAACTAGCAACATTTATGTTATTCAAGGTCTACTATGTAGTAAAGCACAGAGGAAAAAAAAAACAACTGAATAGGCATGAACAAAAATAGTCATCAATAGGAAGTATACACTCCATCTTGAAATAGATCAAATTTTATTTTCAAGCTATGTGGCAATGTAAATTTTCCCCAGTAATAAAGTGGAGAGACAGTGGGTCAAGGTCTCATTAATAACCTAAGATCTACAAATATATAGATAAAGGTATCTGGGTCTTGTTTATGTTCCTCCCAAAATGTCAGAATGCTTGCCCAGCAAAACATCATACTATTAATTACTTTATTTCCAAAGTGTGTATTTGTGTCTACAGCTCTACAGTTGTATAGACACATACACACACGCAGATATACTCATGTATATATGACTTACTAATGTGCAGAGTGATCTAGAGAGACAAACCAGTTTGCGGCAAAGGAGAACAAGCATTTCCTTGCAAGATAAACCATTCAAATTTGAAATCTTCTTAATTTGCTTAAGAGAAAATCTTTTAATTTAAAAGATAGATAAGTTCATTTTTATAAAATTAGGCATAAAATGTATCTTGGAGCAATAAATCCATATTGTTGTATCTGCAACTGATCATTTCTCCACTACCAAAGCTAATTCTTTTAATAAGAAACAGGTCCAATATTTAAAAGGCAGAAAGGGAGCAATACTTTGGTTCCAGTCCAAGGTCCAAATGATACCAATATGCATCAAAATGGGCAAAATCTTATAGCAAACACATAATGAAAACAGTATGAAAAGCAGCTTAAGGGTGGCCATATTTTACTCCTATATACTTTGATTTACAACTGTACCAGTCCATAGCAACATATCTCACTTTGGTGGGACTGGACTCCATTACCTCCTAGTGGGTAAGTGAAAACCATTGACAAGAGGCAGAAGTGGAGGTGTAAAGGCAAGCATGAGCAGCTTTCCAGAGGACTGCTGCTATGAATACTTTAAAGCTTCTGATCACATAGTATAGTGAGCTCTTTATTTATTTAGCAATAAACTAAAACAAAACATTCACATAAACTAAAGTTCAACCTTCACAGCAACATAACATAACAACTTACTACTGAAGTGGTCACATAGTTTTAAACAAAAGATATCATTCAGGATACAAAGTACAAAGGTCTCTCACCCCTAGACCACATTGTCTTAATCTTGTCAGACAGAAAGTCTTCTTTTTTTCTCGATTAGACGCTAGTGTGTGCACCTGAAAACTGTGTGCAACAGACATCCTAACCCAAATAATACTTGGAGGTTTTTCAAGACAGGAAGCAGAAAAGAATGGTTTATTATGATCTAGAGAAAGGGCCACCCTCCTGACAAATGGTCATCGAGGAGAAGCAATTTAAAAAAGGAAATGGCAAAGTTATAAAGCCTTAACATGGAATTCTCCCCCGCTCCCTCCTGACCCTTTTCTTCCATTGGCTGGAAGTTGTGCAGCAATCTAGCCCAAGTACTAGAACAAGGAAACAGTGGACCACCCAATGTACTTACATACAAAGCACTTCTCTCCTTATTTGGCATATATTATGGTGAGGTGTCACTGGGGAGAGGGGTAACCCCCTACTTCTTTGAGTTTTGAGTCCTTGTAAATCATGTGGTTTCCAGTGAAGGGGAACTTGGGCCTGTTTCCTGTGAAAAGCCTTACTAGATTTTCGAGTATAATAGAGACGTTTTCACTTCTCTCACTTAATAGCTTCCAATCATCCTTAACTCAATCATCTAAAAGGGGTACAACTACAAAGTACAGAGTTCTCCTACCCCTATGTCACAGTAAATCAGGATCTTATCAGTCAGAACTAAGTACCCAAGGAAAGGTACTTTCATCTAGGCTCTAGCCAGGCACCCAAATTCCATGCTTCCTCTTCCATGCTCTCATCTCTTGCCTGAATTCACCCAACCCTCACCTGGATTCACAGATAAGCAGCTCTCAACTCCTGGTCCAGCTCCTCATCCAGCTCCTTGTCCAGTTTTCTTTCCATATTGAAGCTCACGGTAACCAGTCCACCTCAGGCCCTTCATATTTTCTGTTTCTGTGAAGACAAGGCTAACCAGAGCCATAACAACATTCACATATATTGCCAATGCAATTATTTCAATTCACTTTCTGCTTGTGAAATCAACACAAGTCAAAACATAAGGTGCATCTTTCTGACAAAGTAAAATAATTAATCTGAGAGAGTCTTTCTATCAGACAAAGTAACACAAACAACAGATAGAAGGCTTCTGTCTGACAAAGTAACATAAAAACAAATCAACACAGACAGAACAGACAAACAGAATGCCCAACACCCAAGTGTTCTCCTCAGTTCTGCTCCATTCCAGTTTGTGGTCCTACTTTTATATGGTGGTTCTACTTTCTGTTCCACACTTCCTGTTGTGTCAACAAGTTCCTCCCACCTTTAAATCACAGGGGTGGCTCAAAGGCAATTGAAGAACTGAAACACGGTGCTAAATACTTGAATAAGTGAAACAAGGAGCTAAGTTCTCCTTTACAGGAGAGTGGGGTTTAAGTTGTGTTATCATTGAGAAGTGGTCTGAAAGGATGTGCAGGTATGGACACCCAGTGATGTTGTTTCCAAGAAGCAGTTGAGGATATAAAGGCCCCAGGACACCAAGAACATTCATCTGGGTCTTGGAGCAGAAAATATAGTCAATCACACTTTGAAGTCAAAGGTATAATTTGTTTAAGGGATCAAGTTATTTTCATAGATGTTCTAAAACTGGAATCCATGCCTGAGATTATTCCTTCTGAGGTATCATTTTTCCCATTGCAACTAAAGCTCATGAGAAACTCATTATATTGCAATTCCTTAAAATCCTTATTGTTGTCAGCCACTCTTCCACTGCTCACATATTCCAGGACAGCTGAATCTAGCAATGAGTTAAAATCCAAACATAACACCAGTAGGATGGAATTAGGATTTGTAGATGGGCTACCAGGCCTACTAGAAACTTTCTCCAGGATGTGTTTGTTGTTGTTTGTTTGTTTTTTTGTTTTACTTTTGACATAACCATCATAGTTTGAGTTTTACATCAGAATATTCTGGATCCCAATGCATATGGGCATTTGACACAATAAGTAGTTCTCTGTCTACAACATGAATAAGCTTCATACATGCTCCAAACAATTCTTTGCGGACCTCTAAAACCACAGTCATGCCAATGTTAAGCTTCCTTCTCACTCTGTTCAGCGTGGCTTCTGTTCCATCAAAATTCACCATGATCACCTGGTTAAATTTCATCATGTGTTTCTTCACCAACATGTTTTTTTTCTTTTTTGAAGTATATTGCCAGCTGTGCACATGTTTTCTCTCCTACTCAGACATAATTTTGTCACATCACCTTGGAGAAAAAAAAAGTCCATTATATCCACCCTCTTTTATTGCTGGCAGAAAGAGGGTGAAATATTGCTCTGTTTCCACTTCTTGAAAACTAATGATATCTGCAGTTCAGTTAACAATCTCTTCCATAATCCCTTTTTTTTATTATACTCCCAGTTTAATGTCCAGGGTGGGCAGTAGCCATAAAGCTTCAGGGTGGCGTATTTATCACATAGCAAATTATAGTATATAACCGTGAATGATGCCAAAGGCTGAATTTTGCCTCCTTCTTTTAGAGTAATCCATAGCTTGGGAGGAAACTCTTCTGGATGAACTGGTAGATTGTGCAGCATGTAGTTCAGTAGCTTTCGAGTTCCATCTGGGTCCTGGTATAAGCTAAGAATATCCTGTGATAAAAGACCTAAAGTTTTTTGTAACTGGAAGAGACGATCAAGTTCATAAGGCAAAACACATAAGATATTGCTTTTCAATAGCAATTTCCTGTGAAACAGTGTGTTTCCAGTTCTGCTGATAAATTTCTAAGTTTATTGGATGACAAATCCAAGTAAATCAGATTATGAAGTTTGGTAATATCAAGTGGAACGTGAGTAAGATAATTGTCATTTAGGGGTAGAGTTGTCAAGAGTGTCAATGACCAAAGTAACAGACTTAGTCTGGACACTCTAGCAGAGACTGCTAATTCTATCTGGCAAGATTTCTTTCCATTGGCTACCTCCTCTGCTGATAGGGTGGGGTAAATTCTGCGAGGATCTGGGAGATTACATTTTTCTTTTTGCATCCCACTTATTCTGCACGCTGGTCTCTGGCCATCTGCAAGGATGGCAGCTGCATGGCAAGCATGGGAGGAGGAGTTGAGAGCAGCCAAGGAAAGCAGGAAGCTATGGCAGAGAGAGACACAGGTTGGGGGCCGGGTGGTTAAAGGTAGGAAGGAGCCCGGCCTGGCCGGGCACTAGGGAGGGCAGAGGCTGGGATGAGGCAGGGCAGACCCACTCCCAGGGTTCCCTCAGAAGCAGCTCTGCATGCTGGACTCAATGGCTCAGGACTGGCCCAGAGGCCCAGGGCTTTCCTGCTTTCTGAGAACTCTGCCTTGGCACCCGATGCCTTCAGGTTCTTTCTCTAGCTCACATGTTGCCCCTCTCTTTGCAACTTCTAAATATTGCTGCTGTTTCTTGGAGGAATAGAAACAGACAAAAAAACCCAACACAAGTCAAAACTTATGTCGGATATTGGTTCATGAACTATCCCACAATCATGGTACAAGCCTCTCCTCTGTATTTTTTCTGGGTTAAACAGATCCAGTTCCTTCCTTCAATTGATCCTCAAACGTCATGAACTGAAGGCCTTGAAAAATCTTAGTTGCCTTTCTCTGGACCCATTCTAACTTACCAAAGTTCTTTTTAAACCATAACACTTAGAACTGAAGATGATACTCCAGATGATGCTTGCTAAGGACAGAGTTGAATAGTATTGCTGTGGTTTTCTAGTCATTCAGTTATGTCCAACTCTTCATGAATCCATGGACCATAGTATGTCAGACCCTTCTGTCCTCCACAGTCTTTCTGTCTGTCCAATTTCATATTCATTATTTCTGTGACACCATAAGTCTATCTCATCCTTTGTCATCTTCCTTCACTTGTGCCTTTATTTTTTCCCAACATCAGGATCTTTTCTGATGAGCCCCATATTTTCATCATGTGGTCAATGTATTTAAGCTTTAGTTTCAGTATTTGTCTTTCCAATGAGTCTGTATTAATTTCTTCTTTTTTAAAAAACTTATTTGATCTCCTTGCTGTCCACAAGGGACTCTCACAAAGCTTCTCCAGCAACACTATTTGAAAGCATCAATTTTGTGGTGCTCAGGTTTCCTCATAGTACAGCTCTCACAGCCATACATTTCTTCTAGAAAAACAACAAAACAAAACATAGCTTTGATTATACTGACCTTTATTGACAAGGTGATCTTTTTGGTTTTTGTTGTTGTTTTCATTGTTGTTGTTTTTCTACTATCCAGATTTACTATAGCTCTCCTTCCAAGGAGAAATGCCTTTTAATTTCATGGCGACAATGGCCTTCTGCAGTGATCTTCGAGCACAAGAATATAAAATCTGAATCTCCTTCTACTTTTACTCCCTTTATTTGCCAGGATATAATGGGACTGGTTTCCAAGGTCTTGGGATTTTTTAATGTTAAACTTCAAGCCTGATTTTACACTTTTTTTTTCTTTTACCTTCATCAAGAAGGTACTTAATTCTTCTTCACTTTCTATCATCAGAGTGATATCATCTGCATGTCTGAGATTGTTGTTGATATTTCTCCTGGAAACCTTAATTCCAGCTTTTGATTTATCCAACCTGACATTTTGCATGATATACACTGCATATAAATTACATAAGTAAGGTGATAATATATTTTGCCATATTCCTTTTCCCATCTTAAATTAATTAGTTCTTCCATGCTTGATTCTAAATACTGCTTCTTCACCAACACACAGGTTCCTCAGGAGATAAGTAAAATAATCTGGTATTTCCTTCTCCTGGAGAACTTTCTACTTTAGATATAATTCATCCAGTCTTTAGTGTAGTCAGTGAAGTAGAAGTACATTTTTTGCCCTATTGGGTTCCTTTGCATTCTCCATAATCCCTATTTCTTGAAGCTATGTGTCTTCAAATGTACACCTAAGGTTATATTATTAGCCTTTTGAGACTGCTCATGACACTGTTGATTCATATTTAGTTTTCAGTCCATTAAAAGCTGTAGATCTTTTCACAAAACTAAGTTATTTTATAGCTTAAAAAAAACCCTACAGTCAAATAATTAATTAAATAGTGGCCAACCTACTAGTGATAAACTATTATAAATATTAAAAAAATATTTATTATTATTACAAAATATTACAAATATATGAACATATTTATTTTACCTGGTTATCAAATACTCAATAGAATCTGTTGACAAGAAAGTATTCAATATCTTTTTATTTCATTTTAAATTAACTTTTGTTTATTTTTAGTTTACATCATTCATTTCCACAAGACTTTGAGTTGCAAATTTTTGCCCCATCTTTCCCCTACCTACTACACAAATAAAGTGATCCCACTGTATACCCCATCCCCCAATCTGCTCTCTCCAATATCCTCCCTACACCAGAGCCTGTATATCTTTTTTCTCAGTTGAATGTAAATAATAATAATGATTACATCTTTATCTATCTATCCATCTATAAAACATTTGATTGTAGAATATTAAAATCTAGATTCTTTTCCTTCCTCTCTTGTCAACAACCCTGACTGGAAAGACAAACAATTCAATACAGGCTGTATATGTATGGTTAAGCAAAACATCTCCACAATGGACATACTGTGAAAGACTTACTATATTTCCCTCCATCCTATCCTTCCCCCAACTTGTTCTATTCTCTACTTTTTCCTTGTCCCTTTACAGAAGTGTGTGCTTCTAACAACCCTCCACCCCAACCTCCCCTCCCCTCCATCATACTCCCTCTCATCCCTTTCCCCCCTACTTTCCTGCAGGGCAAGATAACCAAACTAGAGTGCATGTCATTCCCTCCCTAAGCCTATTTAATAGTATCTTGATTTCTCATAAAGTCATTTGCTTCCATTTGGTCCACTCTAATTCTGAATGCATTATTCTCCTCAGTGAGCATATGAGATTGTTTTTCCATCTGGCAAATTCAACTTTTGAAGGAATTCTTCTCCTTATTGTCTTCTTGGGCCTCTTTTGCCATTTGAGTTAATCTATTTTTTACGGTGCTATTTTTATCAGTCAGGTTTTTGACTCTCTTTTCATGATTTTCTTGCATCATTCTCATTTCTCTTCACTGTTTTTCCTCCACTTCTCTTATTTGCTTTTCAAAATCCTTCTTAAGCTCCTCTATGGCCTGTAAGCAGTTTACATTTTTTTGGAAGCTTTCGGTACAGGAGTTCTGGCTGTGTTGTCTTCCTCCTGTACCATGCTTTGATCCTTTTTGTCCCCAAAAAATGAATCTAAAGTTGGATTGCTGAGCTTGGTTTGCTTTCTTTGCCTGCTCATGTTTCAAGTCAATTAAGTTAATTTTTGAGCCATAGCAGATCTCTGCTTCTAGGAGGAAGAGCTTTATCCCAAAGCACTGGGGTTTTTGCAGCTGCTGGAGCTATTAGGGGTCTGTCTCTTCTTCAATGCCTTTCTAACCCAGTAAAACGTACTAGAATTTGTGTTCTGTTGGCACAGCATTTAAGAACTCACTTCCCATCATCATGAGGAGACATGAATGTAACGGATTTGGGGTGAACATGTTAGTTTATCATTTAAGGGCTTTCATGTTCAAGATGCAGTAAACTTATTTGACACCTAAGATGTCCAAAGCCTCTTTTAGGAAATAGAAAATAAAGTTAGAGATTGTATATATCCTCAAGGACTTTACAATATAACAGGAATAATGATAAGCATACAATATAATTATAAAGAAGGCAAAATATGAGTAATCCAATAAGAGAAAAATGAGAAAATGCCCTTGTAAAGAAGATGAAAGAGTGATCACTGGAAACTCATTTGCTGTTGTCCTAGAGGTAGAATTAGAATGGACTTATGGAAGTTAAAGGAGTGGGGACAGGTGATAGGATTTAAAGGTATTACAAGGAAAAACTTTCTTACTATTAAAATACCATAGACATGGAATAGTCCACCTCCTCCCCATGCACTTCCCATCAAAAGAAGTTTTAAAATAGTAACTGGCAGTTTACCTACCAAAGAATCATGATAAGATTTTGAATGCCTTGGGCAAGATTTGAAAATTACATCACCTGTTGTTAACTTTCGACCAAAGGCTTTTAGCATTCACTATGAAGCAAATCTAATTTACTTTATCACAGAATACATGCACAGATAGTATGGAGAGGGTAATTTTATGACACTAAAAACATGTTCTTTTCTAAAAAACAGTAATATTAAAGTGACTCATTGTGCCCTAGACAAATGCCTGCCTCCTTACCCTGAGTCCTGACTTTTTTTCCTTGATGTTACACAATAAAATTCTATGTCTTGTTGGGGTTTGAGGTAAGTAACTAAGTATAGTAATACTTTTATTATTAGAAAGCCATTCAACAAAGTTGGCTGGCTGGTGCTTCTTCCTTTCTATGCTCTCCTCCCTTCTGAAAAAGAACTGATTCAATATTCCCATATCATTCCCTCCATCTTTTTGTGGCTTGCCTTTCAGCATTGCCTTTTGTCTGGTCACACTCATATGTTCCCAACCTTCTCTCTCCTGAGATTGGGAGGGGTGGAAATTGCCAAGCAGATTTGATTCAAAGGTTAAGAGGATTTTAGATAAATTCACAGTTATCATAGGTTACTGTGTCCTTTTCCATTAATATTTTAGTAGTTTATTAATGTAGAATATTAATAAAATAATAATTGCTCTAGCCCTTGGTTAGAGAAGAAATTTCTTTTTCTTTTTGGCCAGATAAATAAAATTATAAATTTTATAGTTTTACTTGTTGTAAAATCCCTATGTCTATGCAAATAAACAGAGTATGTGCACTCTATTTACACAATTAAATACATGCAAGTGGAAACACAGCGTACATTCTTACCATTTATCTGGAAGTAGTCAAATTTAAAATCTCTATTAAAATAGTGAAGGAACTGAATAAATTGCAATAGAGACGGCATTTTAACATTAGGTTTTTTTGTTTTTGTATTTTTTTTTTTGTTTTTGTCTTTTTAAGATAAGGAGAGAGGGAAAGTGGAAGGAGGCACTTCCCAACACTGATACTACTATAACGACCCAGGGTGATATTGTTCTTGAGACAGCATTCCTCCTAAAACTGAAACCAAAAGTTCTATCTAACCATCTCAACTGAGGGATTTCACCAAATGTATTAGTAAGGAACCTTGTGCTTGCAATCTGTAAACTTTATTGTACATATAGACTTCAATAAACCAGTCAATCAATAAATGTTTATTAAGCATCTAGTCTGTGACAGTCAGTGTTCTATGAAGTAAGGATATAAAGGAAAAGAAAAAAATCCCTTCCTCCCAAGAGATGACAGTTTAATTCTTGCTGTGTTTGTCTGTGAGTCAGATATCTTGGGTTACATGATTAATACCTGGTTAGTATTCAAACAAACAAAAAATATGAACACTAAATAGTTAGGACCGAACCAAAAATCTTTTAGTCTGTGGCAAGTTTAATCTTTTCCTAGAACTATTTCTATGTATTCCAATTAAACTTCCTGGGCTATGCTACTCTTGTTCAAAGGCCGGGATGGGGAAATTGCATTATCTAAGCCACATGTGACCTTCCAGGTCCTTGGGTGCTGCCTTTTGACTGAGTCCAAGTTTTACAGAATAATTCCTTTTATTAAGAGGATTTGTTCTGTAAAGTTTGGATTCAGTCAAAGGGCTGTACTCGAGGACCTATTGGGCCACATGTGCCCTTGAGGCTGTAGATTCCTCCCTCCTGCCCCTTATAAAGCTTATTGCTGTATACCAAACATATCTTCCTTTCCTGTTTATCATGTTTCTGTAACTAGACTCCATTTTTTGAAAGATTTTTTTTCTTATATATTTTTTCCCATAACTTTCTTGATTCAGGTAGTGCTATTTCTGCTCACCAGATGTCAGCTGTGTAGCTCAGTATGATTTATCTTTGTCATTTATTGTACCTCATTGGATTTTGCTAGTATCCTGGCCATATTCCAGGGCTCATTTATTGAATATCTTTGCATTTGGTGTCGACATTTAGGTGATACTCATATAACTGCTTTTGAAGACGACTTACAGTTGCAAGCCAAAGTTTCAGGTCCTAATATTTTTTGGACAATACCATTGCTTCATAAATCTTTACGTTGATTTGGGACTTGATACTAGGCAGCTAATAGGTTCAGTGGATTTGGAAAGTTTTGAGTTCATATTGAGCCTCAGACACTTACTAGCTTTGTGGTCCTAGGTAAATCATTTAACCTCTGATTGCCTCCATCCACTGGATAAGGAAATGACAAACCACTTCACTATCTCTGTCAACAAAACCAACATGACAGTATTAGCAGCCTATGTTCCATGGAGTTATGAAGAGTTGGACGTGAATGAACAAAAACTAATTTCATATTTAATATCTAGACTTTTAAAAGACGCTGACCTTCTTGGTTTAGTTTTTCACTTCTCAGTCTCTATATGTAAGCATGACATAAACAAGAAAGCCTATCGTGGTTTGAAATCAGAAATTCTGGATTCAATCCCAACCCATTGTAGCCAAGTCACTTCAGATCTCTGAGCCTCATTTTCATCATCTATAAAATGTATTTAATAAAACTTACATTATCATCTGCTTCACAAGGTTTAATGAAGAAAGTACAACATATCCAAAAATGTGAGTTATATTCACTAAGAAACAGGAGACTATCAAGTCACTAACAAAACAAGTATCAAAAGTCTTTGCGCTTGGAACTGTTCTCTCTTTAGGAGTTATTTAAAGTTTGGTATATTGTATCTATGACCAAATTAGAACAAATAGAATTTATAGAGAAATATATTTAATAGCATGTCTGTTTTTCTCCCTTGTGCTTAATTCTACATAATAAAAAAGAAAAAGTTCCATATTAGCCATGTTGCAAAAGTAAAATTACACACACACACACACACACACAGAGAGAGAGAGAGAGAGAGAGAGAGAGAGAGAGAGAGAGAGAATAAAATTTTAAAAAATATCTTGACACTCAGAATTCATCAAAGAGAGTTCTGGAGGTGGAGAAATAGCATTTTTCATTATGGTTCTTCTTTTTCAATTGTCTTGGATCATTGCCTTAATCAAAGTAAAGTCTATAATGATTGATCATCCTTATGATATTACTGTTGCTGTATAGAATGTTCTCTTCACTTCAACTTGGATCAGGTCATATAAATCTTCCCAGGTTTTTCTGAAATTATCCAGATCATCATTTCTTATAGCAAAATGATATTCAAAAACAATCAAATCCCTCATCTTGTTCAATCTAACTGCTGAGCATCCCCTCAATTTCTGATTCTTTACCATAAGAAAAAAACTACCCAACTTTTTTTAGAAAAATTGATCCTTTTCCCTATTTTTCTTGATCTCTTTAGGGTACAGATCTAATAATGGAGCAGACAGTTCTTATTTTATATGGGCCATTCCATAGGCATCTACTTAAGGCAGTTTTTGCTTAATGACAATTTGTCTGAAGATAGAGGGAAAGGAGGAAGGGAAACCACACACCCCTGGAGAGATGGGAGGCAGCACAAGGTTCAAGGACATATGTGGCCCACAGCAGAGAAGCAAGAGCAGGAGGATGAACATGGGGGCCAGAGCCAGCCATATAGGGGTGTGACCAGCATCAAGACGAAGAATATATTGGTGGCAGACATGTCAGATTGAATAGGGACAAAGACAGAAGGGGACTAGTGACATTGTAGGGGCTAGAGACAGACACAAAGCACACTAGGGCAAAAAATAATGGAAGGCAGACATGGAAAGGACAAATACATGGGTAGGTGGGCAGGAGAACAAAGCAAAGCCAAGTTCACCTCTCTCTAGATCTGAGATTTAATCCAAGCTCCTGATGCTGTGGCAGCTGCAGCAGTGGTAGACTCTCAATCCCTCCAACCTTCAACTTTCATTTGAAGGCCCTTTGTGTGTTTGTGTGTGTCTGTGTGTGTCTGTGTGTGTGTGCACGTGTGCATGCCTGCACGTGTGTGTGTACTACATAGTATAAGTTAACATAGATTTATTTTGTTGAATTAGATTTCCTTCATAATTCTTTACATAGAGTTGAATTTGGGAAATGAAAATTCACTTAAAGCAAGAACGGTCCACATTTTTGGGTCAGAGGGTATGTAAAATTTTTAAATCCTTTGGGTATAGTTCAAAACTGTTCTACAGAATGTTTGACTGTTTCACAAACCTAACAACAGTGTATAAAAACAGCATTTTTCATTTTCTTTTCCAGTCATATTAGTCAATCTGACAGGAAGCTAAGTTGGCACAGTGGATGAAGTGCCAATCCTGGAGTCAGGAAGATTCAGATTCCTGAGTTGAAATCTGGTCTCATACAATTACTAGTTCTGTGACCCTGGGCAAGATACTTAACTCTATTTGCCTTAGTTTCCTCATCTTTGAAAAGAGTTGGGGAAGGAAATGGCAAGTCACTCCATTATCTTTGCCAAGAAAACCCAACAGAAAGTCATGAAGAATTGAATAGGTATGAAAAACACCAATTTAGCCAATCTTAAAGGTGTGAGATAGTATATCAGAGTTGTTTTCATTTTAGTTTCTTCAATCAGTTGTTATTTAGAATATTTTTTCATGTGACTTTTGATAATTTTGATTTCTTCTGAAAGCTGATAGTTTCATTCTGTTTACCATTTGTTAATTGGTGGATAGCTGTTATTTTGTTTTTAATAAATCTGACTCAGTTTCCTGAATATTAGAAAAGTGAGACCTTTACCAGAGAAAGCTGATCCTGCCCCCCAACACGTTTCCTGGTTTTCTTCCAATTTTGGCTGCATTAGATTTGTTTCTGCAAAAGCATTTTAATTTCATGTAATCAAAATTCTCAATTTCACTTCCCATGATCCTTCCTATTTCATTTAGCTATAAATTATTCCCCTTATTCATATATCTGACAGGTACTTTTTCCTATGCTCTTTACATCTGATATCTCCCTTTATATCTAAATCATCTATCCATTTTTATCTTGATATATGGTATGAAATACCGGTCTATGCCTAGTTACTTCCAAATTTCTCTCCAGATTTGTCAACAATTTTTGTCAAATAATTAGTTCCTATCCCCAAAGTTCAGATCTTTAAATTCATAAGACTCAAGATTTCTATTTACTGCTGTGTATTCTATAGATGTTCTATTGCAATGACCCACTACTTTTTCCTATCTAGTATGAGATTGTTTTTGATGACTATTACTTTGTAATATAATTTGAAATTTAATTCTGCCAGGCCACTTTCCTTCACTTTTTTGTAACTTTGATTCCCTTGATTTTCTTGAACTTTTGATCATTCACATAAACTTTGTCCTTTTTTTCTAGTTCTATGAAATTTTTTTTTTGTAGTTTGATTGGTATAACACTGAATAAATAAATTGATGTAGGTAGAATTGTCATTTTTATTATATTGGCACTGTTTACCCATGACCTGTTAAGATCTCTCCAATTATTTAGATCACTTATTATTTTTTTCAAGTGTTTAATAATTATGTTCATATAGGCCCTGGGTTTATCTTGGTGGATATACTGCTACGTATTTTATATAGTTTGCAGTCATTTTAAATAGAATTTTTCTTTCTATTTCATCTTGCTGTGTTTTATTGAGGATATGTGCAAATATATATACTGATGATTTATCAGGATTTATTTAATGTTCTATAAAATTGTTAGAATGATTAATTATTTCAACTAGTTTTTTAATTGATTCTCTAGCATACTGTAAGTATACCATCATATTATCAGCAAAGAGTTATGTTTTTTGTTACCTTACTGACTATTTTTATTCCTCTATTTTCTTTTTCTTATCTTATTGCAATAACTAGTATTTCTAATATAATATTGAATAATAGTGGTAAAAATGGACATTTTGATTCATTTTTATTTTACTGGGAAAACTTCAAGTTTATCCTTGATATAGATACTACTTATCCTTTTAATAAAAGTTTCATTGATTCTTGTGCCTTCCAGTGTTTTAAATAGGACTGAGTGTTATATCTTTTTTAAATCATTTTTTTTTTTGCATCTGATGATATGATCATATGATTTTTCAGGTTTTTATTATTCATAGAGTAAATTATGTAGTTTTCCAAATGTTAAACTAATCTTGAAATTCTGGTATAAAACCCACCTATATAGTATGATCTTTGTGATATATTGCTATAATATCCTTACTACTATTTTATTCAAACCTTTTGCATTGATATTGATTATGAAAATTAACTTATGCACATATTTTTCAGTTTCTATTTTCTCTCCCTGGTTTAGGTATCAAAAACATATTTGTATCATAAAAGAAATTTACTAAGACTCCTTATATACCTATTTTTCTTTCAAATAGTTTATATAGTATTGGTGTTAATTGTTCCTTATATTTTGTCAGAATTCACGTATGAATCCATGTGGTCCTTGGGATTTTTTTCTCAGGCACCTGTAATAGTAAACACCTTAGTATAACCAGGATGGCTGTTAGTACAGGTCCTTTGATCTGCTTTTTTTAAAGGAAAGCAACTCAAAAGGGGTTAACAATTTTACTTTTATCAAACATATATAATTTACCTAGTTCGGGGGAAATGTCAGCACCTTGAACTTAAGAGAAAATACAAACAGAAGTTACAAGTAGAAAGAAAAAATTCAGAGAAACCTTTCCACAAACCAACAGATAGGGCTTCTGGTTGTCTGACCATCACATGCCTACATAGTTAGGTACCAGAGAGAGAAGCATTAACATCTGGATTTTCAAAGTAGGGTGCTCAACAGTTGCCCAAAGTCTTATCTAGCCAATTGACACAACTCTTCCCAAAAGTGAGCCGCATACCACAGCTTACCTCAGAGGTAAATCTAGCCATATCTAGGGTCAGAGAACATCCTGAACTTCATGACCCACTATCTAAGTATAAAGTAACAAAAGGTAGACCTTCCTGAAAAAAAGAAAGCCCCCCCAAAGCAAGTTTCTCTTGTTGTGGTCCAAGTGAGTCCCATTAAGAGACAGGGAAGATCTTCAAATTCTCTTACCATTAAGGCATATCATTTATGACTTGCTAAATTTATTTTTCTAACATGGCATTATTTAAGTGATCTATTTCCCATTCTGTAAATATGGGCAGTTTATATTTTAAAAATATTTATTTATTTCACTTAGATTGAAAGTTTTGTTGGTAAAATATTGGGCAAAATAAATCCTACTAAATGTTTTAATTTCATTTTCATTGGTTGTGAATTCACCCATTTTATTTTTGATGCTGGTAATATGGTTTTCTTCCTTCTTTCTAAGCAAATTAATCAATGATTTGTCTGTTTTACTGTTTCCCCCCATAGGACCAGTTCCTAGCAATATTTTTTTATTCAGTGATTTTCCTACCTTCAATTTCATTAATCTCTCATTTGCTTTTTAGGATTTCAATTTTGATCATTGATTGAGAATTTAAAATTCTTTCTTTTTTCTTCTTTTTTTCACTTGCATACCCAATTCATTGATCTGCTCTCTTACTTTTTTATTGATATGTACCTTTAGAAATTTTCTTCTAAGTAGTGCTTTGGCTGCATCCCATAAGTTGTGGAATGTTGTCTCATTGATATGATAAATATCTAGAGAAAACTCTGAATCTTTTCATATTTAGTTTTCTCTACATATTTATCATATCTATCTTTTCTACTATTCTGTTCTTCTTGACTCTCTTCTTATTCATCATTAGATTTTTCTAATTCTGAGAGAGGAAAATTGAGGTTCCCCAATTCATTCAATTTTACTATTTCTTCCAGTCATTCATTTAAATTTTCCTTTAAGAATTTTGATACTGTAATATTTAGTGTGTTGTATTGATATTACTTCATCGTCTATGGTACCTTTTAACAAAATGTATTTTACCTATTTATCTCTCTTATTTAGGTCTATTATTGAATTTGCTTAATCTGAATGCCCAGGAGCAGCCTCAATTTCTCCTCCATTGTACACAATAATAGCAATATTGCAAGGATAATCAACTATGAAAGACACAGCTACTCTGATCAAGAAAATTCCAAAGGACCCATGATAAAAATGCTATCTACCTGTTCAGAAGGAAATGATGAATTCAGAATTATAAAGCCAAGCATGAGCAGCTTTCCAGAGGATTGCTGCTGCGAACAGCTTTTAAGGTTCTGATTACACAGTATAATGAACTCTCTATTTATTAAATAACAAACTTAGACAAAACATTCATTGTAATCAAAATACAGCATTCAGAATGTTATGGCATAGCAATTTATCACTAAAATTCCCACATAGTTTTCACCAAAGTGGTCACATAATTTTAAGCAAAAGATAACAATCATTTAGTAAGTCCTCCATTTAGTAAGTCCTTAATTCAATCACCCTTAGAGAGGCAAGCCTTCTTAATTGACACAAAGTACAAAGGCCAAAGTCTTCTACCCCTAGGTTACATTGTTTTAAACTCTTCCATCAAAAAGTCTTCTTTCTTCTCAATCTGAGATTGGTTTCAAATTATTATTAATTAGCAAGTCCTTAACTCAATCATCTGAATATAAAGGTCAAAGTTCTTCACCCATTGTAAATCATGATCTTCTCAGTGTGCATTAAATACCCAAGGAGAGGTCTTTTCATCTTGTCTTGAGGCAGGCTGTCAGTTTCCATGGTTCCTCTTCCATGATCCCACCTCCTGCCCCAATATATCCCACTGTCACCTGAGTTCAAAGGCAGACAGATCTCAGTTCTTTGTAAAGCTTCTTATGCAGTTCCTTGTCTGGTTCCCACTCCACACTGAAGTTCACAGTGTCTGGTCACCCTCAAGTCCTTAACAGTTTCTGTTCCTGGGAAAACAAAGCTTAACAAAGGCACAATAACATCCAGGTACACTCTTGGCATCCTCATCAATTTGCTTTCTGCCTGTGAAATCAAGTCATACCCACCATCAAAATGTGAGAACTCAACACAAATCATCAATACAGTCCCAGGGCATCTGAAATTGTCAGCAAGACCTCACAAGTATTTGTCTCTAGGATTTCTGTAAACATACAAGAAAATCCTCTTTCAGGGTTTTTGAACCAGCAGCAAGTTCCCAGGGCTTCTGTAACAACACTGTCCTCTATCAGAAGATGAATCTGACAAAGTAAGGTTAAAGCACACAAAGTACAGACACCACAGTCCTGCCTCCCCCCAGTTCTCCTCTCTTCTCATTTCTTAGTTCTTCTCAATTCTCATTTCAGTCCTCAGTTCTCATTTCTCTTCTCAGTTCTTCCTAGTTCTCAGTTCAATTCTCAGTTCTCTACTCTCTCTCCAGCAGTAGCAGCCCAGCCTCTCTAAGCTTTCTCCAAGCAGTTCTGGCCTCGCTCAGCTTGGGCTGTTCCTTATATAAGGTATTAGTTCCTTCCTGTCTTGCCCCTTCCTGTTATGTCAGTAAGTTCATCCCAGAGTGGGATTCACAAATTCTGAGTCTTAATACTTGACACAATTATGTACTTGAAACTAAGTAACTGTTAGCTTTCCAATACAAGGAGATCTTCAAATTCCTTTGCTACTACAAGAATGCAGGCTAAAACTTTCTTCACTTTCTTTTTAAAAGCTTTTTATTTTTCACAATTACATAAAAAAACAATTTTAGCACTTTTCCCCCTCAAATCTTGAGTTCCAAATTCTTTCCTTCTCTCCTTTACCTCCCTCCCTCATTGAGACGTCAAGCAATTTGACATAGGTGATACATGTGTAGTTGTGTAAAACTTTTCCATGTAAGTCAAAAAGTGAAATAAAACAGACAATAAAAAAATAAAAAGTAATAAAGCAAAGAAAAACATATCTTTGATCTGCATTCAGGCCCTACAAGTTCTTTCTCTCAAGATGTGCTGCACCTTACATCATAAGTCCTACAGAAATTTTTAGACTATTTTGTTGCTGACAACAACTGAGTTATTCATGGTAGATCATTATACAATATAACTGTTTTTATGTATGATCTTCTTCTGGTTCTGCTCATTCCATTTTGCATCAGTGCATGTAATTTTTTTTTATATTTTCCTGAGAATACCCTGCTTATCACTTCTTAAAGCACAATAGTATTCCATCACAAGTATATGCAGGAACTTGTTTAACCTTTCGCCAATTGATGAATATCCCCTCAATTTCCAATTCTTTGCCACAACTAAAAATCCTGCTAAAATATTTTTGTACGCATTTGTCATTTTCCTTTTTTTCATCTCTTTGGGGTACAGACCTAGTAGTGATATGGCTTTCCCAAAGGGTATGAATGGTTTTATAGTCCTCTGGGCATAATTGCAAATTGCTATCCAGCATGGTTCAATATATATACAACTTCACCAATAGTACATTAGTATTTTAATTTTCCCACATACTGGCCAACATTTGTCATTTTCCTTTTCTCTCATTATCCATCATTCTGTCATAATCCAATAGGTGTGAATTAGTAGCTCAGAGATATTATAATTTTTGTTTCTCCCATCAATAATGACTTAGAACTTTTTTTCATTATAACTATAGATAGCTTTTCTTACATTGTCTGAAAACCACCTATTCATATCTTTGATCACATATCTTGAGGAATGGCTCTTCTTTCTATATATTCAACTGTTTTCCATATGTTTGAGAAATGAAGTTTTTATCAGGTAAACTCAATGTAAACTTGTTTTCACATTAATAATTATGAACTATGTATTTCCCTCCCTCCTATTTTCTCCCTCTTTGTCCTACTCTCTTTCACCTTTCAATCTGTCCATTCTCCAAAGTGCTTGACTTCTGACTTCCATCTCCCCCAAACTGATGTCCTTTTTCTTAAGCTCCTCCCCATTCCACCATTTCTTTCCCTTCCTGCTTTTATGTATGGTGAGATAGATCTCTACACCCAACTAAGTGTGTATATTATTCTCTCTTTGAGTTAACTCCAGTGACAATAAGGTTTATGTGCCTGCCTCTATGCTTCTCCCATTTTCCCCTCCCCTGCAAAATGTCTTTCAGATCTTCTTTGTATGTGTAATTTATAAGATTCTACTTGTCCATTTCCTCTTCTCCCAGTGCATTTTTCTCTCTTATTTTTTTTAAGGTAATCATATCATCTAATTCAACTCACACCTCTGTTTAGTGTCTATGCATATACTTTCTAGCTTCCCTACCAAAGAAAGATTTTAGTAGTTATAAATATTGTTTTTGTCATGTAGGACAACAAACACTTCAAGCTTATTGAATCTTGTATCATTTCTCTTTCATGTTTGCCTTTTTTTTTTAACAAAACTTTTACATTTTGTTTTGAAAGTCAAATTTGCTATCCAGCTTTGGTCTTTTCATCAGGGATGCTTGAAAATCCTCTATTTCATTGAATAACCATTTTACCTAAAAGATTACATTCAGTTTTGATGGGTACATGATTCTTGGCTGTAATCTTGGCTCCTTTTTCATCCAGAATTACATATTCCAAGTCATCTGATATTTTAATATAAAAGTTGCTAAATCTTTTGTTATCTTGACTGTGCCTCAACAATATTTGAATTATTCATTTTTTAATGCTTGTAAAATTTTTTTCTTAATATTTGAGGTCTGGAATTTGGCTTTAATATTCTTGGGAGTTTCATTATGGGATCTCTTTAAGGAGTTCATTGGGGAATTTTTAAAATTCTATTTTGCCCTCTGGTTCTAGAATACCAGGTCAGTTGTCCTTGATTATTCCTTGAAAGATGTTATGTAGGCTCATTCTTTAATCATGGCTTTCAGGTAGTCCCATAATTCTTAAATTATTTCTCCTAGCTCTATTTTCTGGATCAGTTGTTTCTTCTAATGACATATTTTACATTGCCTTCTACTTTTTCATTATTTTGATTTTGTTTGATTGTTCCTTGATTTCTCATAGTCATTAGCTTCTATGTGCTTAATTCTAACTTTAAAAGGATTATTTTCTTCAGTCCGCTTTATTAGGTCCTTTTCCATTTGGCCTATTTTACTTTTTAGGAATTCTTTTCTTCAGTGAATTTTTTTTTTATTCAATTTGGCCAATTTTGTTTTTCAAGACATTTTTCTCTTTGGATTTTGTGCCTTTTTTACTATTTGACTTTTTCTATTTTTAAGGTGTTATTTTCTTCAGTATTTTTGTGCTTCCTTTACCAAGCTCTTATTTTGTTTTGTTTTTATTTTTTATTAATTAATTAATTATTTTTTAAATAAATTCTGTTTATTTTTAGTTTACAACATTCATTTCCAAAAGATTTGGATTTGCAAATTTTCTACCTATCTCTCCACTACCCACCACCCCAAAACAGTGATCCTAATGAATATCCTCTCCCCCAATCTGCTCTCCTCTATATCCTCCTCCATAGTTCCTCTGACTTTCCAATTGGGCAAGATGGATCTCCATATATCAGTGCCTGCATATCATATTTCCCAGTTGCATAATAATAATATTTTAAAAAACATTTGACTTTACATCTTTGAATTCCAGATTCTTTCCCTTCTTCCCTCATCAACTACCCTTACTGGGAACATAAACAATTCAATATACATTGCACATGTGTATTTATGCAAAATATTTCCATAGGGGATATATTGTGAAAAACTTAATATATTTCCCTCCATCCTATCCCTACCTCCAATTGTTTTATTTTCTACTTTAACCCTTTCCCTTTTCAAAAGTGTGTGTTTCTCACTACCCTCCCCCAACCCCAATCTGCCCTCCCTTCTATCATGCTTCCTCTTATCCCATTCTCCCCTATTTTCCTGTAGGATAAGATACCCAGTTGAGTGTGTATGTTATTCCCTCCTTAAGCTAAATTCAATGAGAGCAAGGTTCCCTTTTGCCTTCCTATTCTTCCCCTCCTGGAACAGTTTTCCCTTGCCTCTTTTGTATGATTTAATTTACTCTGTTCTGTTTCTCCCTGTCTCTTCTCCTTTTATTCCTCTCTCACCTCTTAATGTTATTTTTAAAATATCATCTCTTCTTATTCAATTGATCCTGTTCTCTCTATCTATGAATACCTATACACACATATATACACACACTCACATACGAATTCATATGCACATATACCCTCCAATATAGACATATCTGCATCTACATCTATCTATCTATCTATCTATCTATCTATCTATCTATCTATCTATCTTTCTTTCTTTCTTTCTTTCT
>CM053591.1:63073813-63097810 GCA_028646515.1 Pseudochirops corinnae
CTTACCTTAATCAAACATATTATTTACCTAGTTCAGGGGGGAAAATCAGCATCCTGAACTTCAGAGAATACAAACAGAAGTTACAAACAAACAGAAAAACAGATCAGCAGACAGCTTCCAGCGTCTGACCATTACATCAGGTACCTATTCAGTTACCAGAGAGGGAAGCACCAACATCTGGGTTTTTCACAGCCGGGGGGCTCAATGGCTGCCCAGAGTCTCTTCTGGCCAAATCACACAACTCTTCTCAAAGTGAGCCCCAAACCAAAACCTCACATCAGGGCGTATATATAGCCTTCTCCTGGCTTGGAGAATGTCACAGAGCTCTTGACCCACTGCCCAATCACAAAGCTACAAGGCAGGGGCATGCCTGAAAAACAAGCCTGGCGCCACAGGCTCCACGTGACCACATTCAGCCTATTAGGGAACAGAGTATACTTTCAAACCTGGGAAGGTTCTCAGAGTCACGTAGCCACTTTAGCAAAGGGCCTAGGGGCAGGGATGATCTTCAGATTCCCATAACAGCATGTAACTGATTTAACTTTATTATATTCTTTTGAGTTTCTGTCTCCATCTTCATTTTACCATAGTAGCTTTTTATGGTCACATTTTTGTTGTTGTTTGCTAATTTTTCCAGTTTTTTTGTTGTCTTTTAATTTTATGTTAAAATTATGCTCTGCTCCTGGGATGAGCGGTCACTGTTCCAAGCTTTAGTAGTTTTTGTGCTGCTATTTTTAGGGCTTCTATAGTGGTATGTTCCAAAGAGAGGCATAGTCCCTGTTTTCCTAGTCTGTGCTCCTGTCTTTACCCAAGAAAGGACCTTGTTCCCCTGCAGCCACAAGTGTTAACACTCCTTTGGACTCTAGAATGTGACCAGGTTTCCTGTTTTCCAATAGCCACAAGTGCTACTGCTCTTTTCCACCTTGGAACTAAGACCAAGGCCCCCACTCTCTTGTGAAAAATCACATTTACTTTTCTCTTCTTCTAGACTGATGCCCCTAACCTAGGGAATCAACTGTTTATTCTCTTCCCCCTGGAACTGGGCCTGGAATTGGATATGTGCAGTGCTACAAGTTCCTGTATACAATGTCAGTAAAAGGTACTCTATGATATCCTTCTAGTTTTCTGACCCTATTAAAATCTCTGAGCTGAGAGCTCCTAGAGCTGCTGCAGCTGTTTCAGCTTTAAGGTCTGCTGATGATGTGGCTACTGCTTGTATTGCACCCAGGGACATCTCCCAACTTGGTGTCACAGACCTCTACTCGCAACCTCCAAAACCATTTTTGAGCTAGGAAAATGGGACTTCAAACTTTTCTTGGCTCTGATATTTTCAACTTTGATTTGAGGTATAATTTTAAATTCATTTGGAGAGGAATATTGGAAGAATTCAGCTGAGTTGTTGCCTGTCTTCAACATTATGGTTCAGCCCGGTATACCCTATTTTCTTTCTTTTTTTAAAAAATTGATTTGTTTATTTGCTTCTAGTTCACAAGATTCAGTTCTACAATCCCTTGAGATTCAAATTTTCTCACTTCCCCCCCACCATGGCAGCTTGCAATCAAGTATAGAATCTGCAAATGTTTTCTCGTTGGACATTAGTCTGGTTATATAGTAGGGTTGTAAAGCATCCAATGAACACTGGGAAAGAGGAAACAAAAGCAAACACGGAAAAGAAAGAGAGCATGTAGTTTGCTTCAGTCTCCATATAAAATCTGTTCCTTCTGGATCTTTCTCTGAATGTAAACATATCCTTGATCCTGAATCTTTTAGAGTATCCTTATAACCTTGTGTTTCTGAGAAGAGTCCAGTTTATCAATGTTGGTTGTCTCACATATGTTGTGTCTGTCATTGTGTACATATTTCTCTTGGCTCTGCTCCTCACTTAGCATCAGTTCATATAAGCCTCTCCAGGTAAATATGAAATTCATCTGCTCCTCATTTCTTATAGCACAATAGTCTTCCATTACATTCATATACCACAACTTGTTTAGCAATTCCCCAATTGATTGGGATCCACTTTATTTATGTCCAGTTTTTTGCCACCACAAAGATAACTGCAACAAATATTTTTGTACATGTGGGTCTTCCTCCCACTTTATGATCTCTTTGAGATACAACCCTAGAAGTGGTATTACTGGGTCAAAGGGTATGCAGTTATTTATAGCCATAATTTATAGCATAGTTCTAGATTGCTCTCCAGAATGGTTGAATCAGTTCAAAACTCCACCCTATTTTGTTTAAAAAATTTACTTGGGGCCAAGATGGTGGCATAGAAGCAGCAAGGTTTCACAGCTTGCATGTAGCCACCTCAAAAACCAATAAAATATTACTCTAAATAAATTTAAGTTCTCCAAAACTCACACAAAAATACAGAAAAACACATCTCACACTGAAGGCAGCTCGGCACAAAGGGGTCATCCCAGCATGCTGGGAGCCAAAACCAGCCCAGCCTGACACCACGACTAAGCCTTGGGACAGCCAGGATGAGCCACAGCTGGAGCCTTCAGGACAGTGGATCAGTGGTTCCTGTGGCACTTTCCAGAATTATCAAGCCATAAGAAACAAGGACTAAGTGAAAGGTCAGAGGAACTCAGCTAAATTTGGGAGAGAAAGGATGTCCAGCCAAACTGCCTCCAGGGTAAGGAATTGGCAGAAACTGCAGGCCTGCAGCCACCTCCATGTGGATGCTTCAGAGCTCTGGCCTGCAGAATGCAGGGGGCCAAGCAATGATTCAGAGGCTAAGTGCTCTTGTGTTGAGTGGCCTGGATCCAGATTGTGGTTTTGGGTGGGGGTTCTGGGGTGCATTTTCAGTGGGCCAAAGCTGGTGGGGGCTGCAGAGCCCTCCTAATAACTCTGGCAGCTGTGAAAACCCCAGTGATTTGGGACAGAGGTTTCCCCCCTGGAAGCAGAGTTCAACATAGCTAAAAAATCATGTAATTCACTGGGACCATGAGCAGGAAAAGGAAGCAAAGTAAGAATAGCAACTGAACTCTAGAAATCTTTTTTTGGGGACAAAAAGGATCAAAGTACATAACAGGAGGAAGACAACATAGTCAGAACTCCCACACAAAAAGCTTCTAAGAAACATGGACTGTCTAAAGGCATACTTCAGCTTAAGAAGGATTTAGAAAACCAAATAAGTGAAATGGAGGGAAAATTTGGAAGATAAATGGGAATGATGCAAGAAAATCATGAAAAGAGAGTGAACAACCTGAATTAAGAAAATTACACCTTAAAAAATAGATTATCTCATGGCAAAAGATGCCCAAAAGGCCAATGAGGAGAAGAATGCCTTCAAAAGTCGACTTTGCCAGTTGGAAAAAGAATCTCAAAAGCTTTCTGAAGAGAATCATTCCTTCAGAATTAGAGTTGAGCAAATGGAAGCCAATGACTTTATGAGAAATCAAGATTATTATTAAACAGATCCAAACAATTGAAAAAATATAAGGCAATGGGAAATATCTCCTTCAAAAAACCACTGACCCAGAAAATGGATCCAGGAGAGACAATTTTAAAATTATTGCACTACATGAAAGCCATGATCAAAAAAGGAACTTAGAAAGCATCCTTCGAGAAATTCTCAAGGAAAATGGCCCTCATATTTTAGAACCAGAGGGCAAAATAGAACTTGAAAGAATTCACCAATCACCTCTTGAAAAAGATCCCCAAAAGAAAACTCCTATGAATGTTATAGCCAGGTTCCAGAGTCCCCAGATCAAGGAGAATATATTACAGGCTGCCAAGAGGAAGCAATTTGAATATTGTGGAAACACAATTAGGATAACCCAGGATCTGCAAGCTTCTACACTGAGGGATTGAAGGGCCTGGAATATGATATTCCAGAGATCAAGGAAGCTAGGATAAAAATCAAGGATCACCTACCCAGCAAAATTGAGTATAATGTTGCAGGTGAAAATATGGTCATTCAGTGATGTGGGGGACTTTCAAACATTCTTACTGAAAAAAAAAATTGACACTCAAATATAAGAAGCGTGAGAAGGTAAACATGGAAAAGAAATCATAAGAAACTTATCAAAGTTGAACTATTTCAATGTCAACATGGAAAAATGATAATTGTAACTTATGAAACTTTTCTCACTATGAGGATATGTGAAGAGAATACAAATGTATATATAAGTATGCATACATATATGTCTATGTAGGAGGGTTTATATATGCATATGAACACATATCTGAGTATGTGTATATATATGTACATAGAGTGCACAAGATCAATTGAATAGGAAGGGGTGATACTTTAAAAGGTGAAATTCTGAGGTGGGAGAGGATTAAAATCAGAGGAGACAGGGAGAGACAGAATAATGTGAATCATCTCATATAGAAGAGGCTAGGAGTAATGGAGGGGAAGAACAGGAAGGCAGAAGGGAAAGGTCAACCTTACTCTCATTGAATTTGTTTTAGGGAAGGAATGACATAAACTCTAAACTGGGTATCTTTCCACAGAGGAGTGTAGGGAAGATAGGGATGAGAGGGGGGCTGATGGAGGGGAGGGCAAGGTGGGGGGGGAGGGTTGATGGAAGTACAGACTTTTGTCAAGGGACAGGGACAGGGTAGAGGATAGAACAAGGGGGGGACAGGATAGGAAGGAGGCACGTATAATCAGTCTTTAACAATATGCCCTCTGTGGAGATGTTCTGCATCATTACACATATACAGCCTGTATTGAATTGCTTGTCCTTCCAGTGGAGGTGGGTGATTAGGGAGGAAGGGAAAGAATCTAAAATTTAAAGTTTTATAATCAAATGTTAAAAATATGTGTGTGTGTATATTATATATATAATATATATAATTATTATCATTATTATTATTAACTATATGCAACTGGGAATTAAGATATACAGGCACTGGGGTAGGGAGACCCATCTTGCCCTACCAGAAAGTCAGAGGGGTGATGGGGGAGGACATAGGAGAGAGGATATTGGGGAAGGGCCTATACAGTGGGATCACTGTTTTGGGGTGGTGGGTACGGGAAAGATGGAGAAAAAATTTGTAACTGAAAATCTCCTGGAAATGAGTGAAGCAAACAAGAAAACAAATAAATAAATAAATGAAATTTTTTAAAAGGAAAAATAAAACAAAATTCCTAAAAAAAATAAAAATAAATAAATAAAAAATTTACCTTGAACATTATGAATTTAAGGGGCTTACCCACACTTATAAATTCAATTCATTATGACTCTGTACTCACCTTTCTATCCAATAAACCATGCTTACCTCTTATGAATATTATTAAAATAATTCTTGCTTTCCAATATTATTATTATTGCAACAAATCCATAGGCCATTTTAAACATTAAGTTGATCTAAAATGTCTAGGATCTGGGATTAAAGATAAATATATTGAATCTATTCCACACTACAAATCTTTATCCAAGGGAACAATTACAGTCAATCATGTGGAGGATTCTGACTATACTAAGGACCTCAACACAAAGCAATTTTTAATAAAAAGGAAAAAAAAACCCAATTTGATTATAGAAATACAGTTTAACTGAAAGTATTTGCATTAGCCCATCTGCATTTACCACCGCCTGCCATTTCTTCCCACTTCTTGCTATCCTTGCATCTCTGTACTGCTCACCCACATTACTATACTAAGAATATCTGCGTTTTTGTGTCTGTGAAGCAAATATATTGAATTCCTTCACTAATGCCATAAAATCCAAACAGAATAAAAGCTAATTGAAGAAAACTATAATATCATTCACAATCGGGCTTCTACATTTACCTGAGTTCCTACTGGTTTATGTGATGTTATGTTACTATCCAGTCATCAATGGCTTCAGCATGTAGCCTTAGAGACTTAGTAGCTGTGTGACTCTAGACAAGTCACTTAACCTATGTTTGCTGCAGTTTTTCCTCATTTGTAAAATCAGTATAATAAAAATACCTCCTTTGCAGGTTTATCATGAGAATATAATGAGATAACAAATGTCAATTACTTAGCTCACCTCTTGGCATATAGTAGCCACTATATGACTTACATAAATATTTTCATTATTGTTATTGTTGTTGATGTTTTTGTCTTGTAGTTTAGGCCTGAAGTAAGTTTCTTTCTGTTTCTTTTGTGCTTTCTTGTTTGTTTGTTTGTTTTGCTTTTTGAAGGGCAATTGGGGTTAAGTGACTTGCCCAAGGTCACATGGCTAGCAAATGTGTCAAATGTCTAAGGCCAGATGTGAATTCAGGTCTTCCTGACTCTGGGGCTGGTGCTCTATTCACTGTGCCACCTAGCCACCCCAAATTTTGTGCTTTCTTTAACATTAGTGTTTTGTTGTTTTTTTTTTTTTTAATAATCCTTTCCTGTTATTTGCTGGAGTTTATATGGAAGAATTGTTTTTCGTGGCTGCTCACATCACCATTTTAACCAAAAATAACACAACTCTTTTCTACTTCCTCCCAAATTCAACATGGGAGCACGGACTAGATTCTCTTATGGGACTCATCACCTACCTTAATAAATTTCTGACTTGCTTATCAGAATTCACATTAATATTATATTGATAGTCTCCCTGAATTTCCCCCAGTTTCTACAAACAGACCTAGAGTCAAATCTAGGCAAAAACCTGAGTTATAGAAATAGGAGGCAGAACTATCCTTCATTGGTCAGTATGATGAGAAAGAAATCTCGAATCTATCTTCCCCAGATCATTAGGAGCCATAGGAGATGTTAGAGCCTACCACACATGTGCACCATGACTGGGGTGGTAATACATGAGGCATAAGACCATCATTGTCTCCATTAGGCCATTGAGTCATATCAAAATTCTAAAAGTAGAAGAATGAAATGCCAGATTAAGAAACATGAAAGGAGAAGATGATGAATGATGAAGAATGTCAAAACATTCTTTGGTTCACTTAGAGACTGAAACAAGCTTCAGAGATTGAAGCAGAAGATGATGCTTAATACCAGGTGCAACTTGTTAATAGGTTAACAAAAAAAACACCATCCATACCCAAGTGATTATTCAACAAGGACTATTCAACCCATCTAAGAATGCCAGAGGAACCTGACTAATCACAGGTTCCTAATGTAAGAACTATCCCTGGGAATATCAGCAAAACAAAAGACAATATTAAATACATTGAAGAAATACTATTAGTTAAAAGAAGACCAAGACATGAACCCATAAGAAATGACTAAGCTTGCAACAACTTAAAAGCAGAAAACACATGAGGGGAAATGGCTTTTTGGAAAGCACTACAAAAAGACTCAGAAAAAAAATGAATAAAATATTTTAAATTACATATGAAATTAGATTATGGGAAAAAATTTAGGGGGGAGGAGTCAAGATGGTGGCATAGAAGCAGGAAAACTCTGCAGCTCCCCTCTTAACAACCTCAAATATCTAAAAAATATGACGCTAAACAAATTTTAGAACTCCAGAATTCATAAAACGGCAGAGAAACAAGGCTCCCACTGAAGGCAGCCCTGCAGATGGACAGAAAGGTCTAATCATAGCACACTGGGAGCAGAGCCCAGCCCCATGTGATTTCAGACCCAGGCCGTCCAGGAGAAGCCTGGAGCTTTCAGGAGAGGAGATCACTCGCAGCTGTGGCAGTTTCCAGACTTACCAACCCATAAGACCCAAGGACAAAGGGAAAAGGTCAGTGGAATTTGGCTAAATTTGGGAGAGTGGGTCCAGCACATGCCTCCAGAGCTAGCCTCCCCTGCACTCACCTCCACATGGCTGCTACAGAAGCTCCCGGCCTCCAGATTGCATGGGAGCCAAGTGATCATTAAGAGGCTAAGTTCTCTTGCCTTGAGCTGCCTGTATCAGGATCACAGTCTTACATGGTGGTCCTGAAGTGAGTGACCAGTGAGCCAAAGCTGGTGTGGGCTGTAGAGACAGCCTCCTAATAGCTCTGGCAGCTGCAAAAACCCCAGCAATTTGGGACAGAGCTCTCCCCTCTGAAAGCAGAGTTCTGCTGAGCCCAAAAGTCAAGTAAGTGACTGGCAACATGAGCAGGCAAAGGAAGGAAAGAAAGCTCAGCAATCCAACTTCAGATTCCTTTTTGGGGGACAAAAATAATCAAAGCCTGGAATGAGAGGAAGACAACATGGTCAGAAATCCTGCACCAAAAGCTTCCAAGAAAAATATAGACTGGTTACAAGCCATAGAGGAGCTTAAGAAGGATTTTGAAAATCATATAAGAGAAGTGGAGGAAAAATTGGGCAAAAAAATGAGAATGATGCAAGAAAATCATGATAACAGAGTTGTTATTGGTCTAGAAATAGTTAAGAAATATTTTCTGATGTTAGTGGTCAGCCTGGTGAAACTCTATGGTATACAGCCAAGTGAAACTCTATGATAATTAGCCAAGTGAAACTCTATGAACCTGGGAAGCCTCCCTAGAGTGATTTATCTGTACCTGGGAGGCTGGGAAGCCTCCCTAAACCAATTTCTCTGTACCTGGGAGGCTTGCCTAGGATAATCTATCTTTCCCTTAGCTTACCCCCTCCGTTTTCCTTTGTAACCACTTGTTTGCATCTATATGACAAATTGCTTAGCAACAAATGATGTTAGTTAGATACACAAACCTAATGAAATGTATAAAAGATTCTACATCTATAAACTCGGGGCTGCTCCCCCTTTAATTGGCATGGAGTAGCCCCAGCTGGTAAATTAAAGCTCCTTAAAACTTTTTAATTCGGACTCTGTGGTGACTTTGTTAAGACTCGTCAAATCGAACCATTTCAGAGTCAAAAACCTGCCTGAAGAAAATAACATCTTAAAAAATAGACTAACTCAAATGGCAAAAGAGGCCCAAAAAGTCAATGAGGTAAAGAATGCCTTAAAAAGTCAAATTTGCCAGATGGAAAAAGAATCTCTAAAGCTTTCTGAAGAGTATAATTCCTTCAAATTAGAGTGGAGCAACTGGAAGCAAATGGCTTTATAAGAAAAATTTAAACAATAAATAGCTTTAAAACAGAAGCCTGAAAACTTTGCTCAGTTAGAAGTTTTCATGAAATATTGAGTTGAGCAAACAAAATTCAAGAAATCATGAAAGCTAATCTCTCAGACAGATAAGAACCAGAGAGCAAAATGAAAAAAAGAAGGCTCCTTTGGTCACCTTAAAAAGGAAAAGCTGAAACTGAAAACCCTAACAAATATAATGGCTCAAATCCAGTGCTTCAAAGTTAAGATAGATAAATAGATAAAGATATAAATGTAAATATAAATATAGAAAAGAGAGCACATATTTAAGTATCTAGTAACCAGAGGCAGAATCACATAAGATTTAACAGTTACTATTATATATAGAGAAAATCTTAGTATGTGATATTCCAAGAAAGAAAAGTAAATACATTTGGGATATTGGGAAATACTCAATGATGATGATATGTTTATATACTGACAAGATTATAGAAAATGTCCCATAGGATTCCATTGTCTTCAGGGATCACAGAAGCACTTTTGAAGACAACCTTAGACATGCCTGTGGTTTTATTCTGTCTTTTGTTTGTTTTAAGACAGGAAAGAAAATTAAGGGCAAAGTAATAAACAGGGAAAGTGTGGAAAGGAATAACGTTCTTTCACATGAAGAAAGTGAGGGAAAAGAAGAATGTGCATATGTGAAGAAATCAGAGGATGAATGGAAATTCCATTACCTCCTTCTCATATGAACTGCATTCAGGACAGTTGAGAACAAAAATGCACAGTTTGTTTTGATAATACAGTAAAGTATTTAAAGTAAATAGGGAAAAATTTCAGGACAGAGATAAAAGAGATTGCATGCATGTATTGTGTGTGTGTGTATGTGTGTGTGTGGAGAGAGACAAAGAGACAGAGAGAGAGAGAGAGAGAGAAAGAGAGAGAGAGAAAGAGAGAGAGGTTATTTGGGAAGGCAAAACTACAACTTTGGATGAGTAATCATTAAAAGCTATGGGACGGGGTGTTAATAAGACAAAGGGAATATAATTATCAGAAATTAGAGTCTACAGTTCTCTCTCTTCCACATCCCGGGGTTTAGGCGCATGGTGCCCCCACAAACTGGAAAATCCACATTTTTTTTTTGGTCTTTCCTTTATAACAGAGAAGAAATGTGGATTTTTTTCTTTATATATATATATATATATAATAGATTTCTGAGTTTTGAAACTTTTTCTGTGTCATCTACTGGCTTGCACTTGTCATCTGAGGCTTCCAGAAAATTCCTTCTAAATTCTCGTTGAATTTCTTATGCTGACTAAAGTATATTGAAATTTTAAGGGGGAAAGTCATGATGTGGAAGAAATATATTATCAGAGAGAGTAAAGGTGTGGGACAAAGACTTGATCATTTTAATTATAAAGTATTGTTATTTAGTAGATTATTTTTTTCCCCATCACCTTCCATCTTGTAAAGAAGAAAGTGGAAAAGGAAAAGAGGTATAAATTTATGGTGATGGCAAATATATAATAATCATGTTAGGGCACCTAGGTGGAACAGTGCATAAAGGACTGGGCCTGGAGTCAAGACACCTGAGTTCATTCCAAAATGATCATACAAATGGGAAAAGAACGCACATGTACAAAAATATAGCAGCTTATTTTGTGGTGGCAAAGAACTAGAAATTGAGGGGATTCCCATCAACTGGGGAATGGTTGAACAACTTGTGGGATATGAATGTAATGAAATACTATTGTGCTATAAGAAATGATGACCAGACAGACACCTGAAAAACCTGGAAGGACTTATATGAATTGATGCTAAGTAAGGGGAGCAGAACTAGGAGAACATTATACACAGTTACAGACACTTTCTGTGATGGCTACCTTGTATAAACTTGACTCTTCTCAGCAATGCAAGATACAACTCCAAAAGGTTCATGATGGAAAATGCTATCCACATCAAGAGAAAGAATTATGGAGTCTGAATGAAGATCAAAGCATGATATTTGCTCTCTTTTTTGTTTTATTTTGTTTTCTTTCTTCTTTCTCATGGTTCGTTCCATTGGTTATAATTCTACTTTGCAAGATAACTAATGTGAAAATATGTTTAGTGTGATTGTATATGTAGAGCCTGTATCAGATGGCATGCTGTCTTGGGGAGGGGGGAGTGGAAGAAGTGAGAGAAAATTTAGGACTCAAAAGTTTATGGAACTGAATGTTGTAAATTAAAAATAAATAAATAAATTTTTAAAAAAGAAAAAAGAAAGAAAACCTGTGTTTAAATCTGATCTTTCCTATGTAACCCTAGGTAAATCACTTACCCTTTGTTTGCCTCACCTTTAAAGTGCAAGTTTCTT
The DNA here is from genome assembly GCA_028646515.1 of Pseudochirops corinnae. Taxonomy (NCBI): domain Eukaryota; kingdom Metazoa; phylum Chordata; class Mammalia; order Diprotodontia; family Pseudocheiridae; genus Pseudochirops; species Pseudochirops corinnae. Next base: position 63,085,064 of record CM053591.1, read on the forward strand.
CACCTCTAAAATGTGGATAATTATAGCACATACCTCACAGGGTTGTTGGGAGGATCTATTAAAATAATCATTGTGGAGTTCTTAGCCTACTGCCTAATACATAGTAGGTGCTATAAATATTAACAACTATTATTATGAGAGTGAATGTTAATGGAATCAACTTGCCCATCCAATAAGGAAGGTTTTCAGGGTATCAGAATGGCATAGAAAGTAGAACTGAACAATAAGGTGTTTAAAATAAACACAACTAAACTTAAAAATTTATGGAGTGAGAATGAACTACAGCAGCACATACAATTTTTCAAGCATGTTCAAAATGCAGTAATTGTTATAATTATCTCAGACAAAGGAATGATAAAATAGACTTAGTGAAGATACAGGCAAGGAAACTACAATATGTATATCTCAAGGTTCAGTAGATAGACAGATATGCATATTTATATATATGTATGTACATGTGTGTATGTATATCTTTGTTTGGACTATTTTAAAAAGTCTGTCTCCACTATCACATAAATTAAGAAAGTTTTTGAAGCATAGGATATTTTACTATTTTTAACACAACTATCATCAGAAGAGCAGCCAGTATAAAAGAACAGGCAATACAGCAATTAAAACTATGCTTAAGTTAAAGTCTATCATAGTAACTAAGCCTCTAGTCACTTAGTACAAAATCAAAATGTTCACTGAAACACATGTTATTCATCCTCTCTTCCTTTTAATCCTTGAACGGCACTTGATGTTATTATTCTTACTATGCCCAGCTTAGAGCACAATTATTAAGAATAACATTAGCAGTCATACCACTCTCTAAATGGAGACAGTTCTATTTGTTTCTACAGGGCCCATCCACATTGTTAATGAAATAAAATAGCCGCTGCTCAGACAAGAGGAGTGATTTGGAATAATTTAATCTGTGGACTTCAATTTGTTTTTTTAGCAATTTAAATTTGCCTTCCAAAACCTGACAAGATGTTTATGAATTTACCTTACACTGGAATCTGCATGACTTGTGAAGCCTGCTAGCGGCTAGCATTTCTTCACTGACTTATTCTGCAGAAGGTTGCTTAATTGTTAGAATACTTAGATTAAATCTATAGCAAGAGTCACAGTGCATTTCTCCTTAGGCAGCATGCTCAACCTTAGCACCTAGTTTCCAGAATCCTTCCAATTCACTGGTAAAGATTACATATCCCTTCAGTCATTTTCATCACTTTGTAGCTGTAATTCAGATGATTAAAGCATATGACTTGATTTTTTTCTCTTGAGATGGCTAATACAGAACACAGATATTATTCCTGCTTGGGTCTGTATATAACACTGTGCCCTTTCTGCCTCTCTTGTCCTTCAGCATTGCTGATGACCCCAGAGACCCCTGAAGGAGGTTTTAACAAGCATTTAGTTGATCAGTGATAATTAGACCATTTCCTTCTAATACCATTCTTCAGAAATAGACAGCCAAACTTTCATAATGGGCTTCATTGAAGGAATGATCTAAGAAAAAAAAATTCTCTGGTGGATTATAAATTTTCTTTCAATACAAATAAATGCCATAGACAAGATATTCTCTGATCACCATAGCCTAAATATAATTGGACCTAAAAACTTAATGCTAAAAAGGTGGGGATTCAATGAAAAAAAGATATTGATTTGTTAATCAGTCCGTCAAAGTGTCCTCATGATTCCATGAGCTTTTGTGAAAAGCAACTTATACTCCTTGTAGACATGACAAATATGTTTTGTAAATAGTTTAAGAACAAATAGATATACATATAGTTCCAATTCACATGTTGATAAAGTTCCTCTCCCCATTTCCACATTCTGTAAACTATGTCAGGCACAAAATGAATATATACACATTTATTTATTTATACACATATATTTGCGTGTGAAATTGATCTCTAGCCATGTTTTCTTTCTTTCTATTTCCTTTTTTCTTTTTGGAGGGCAATTGGGGTTAAGTGACTTGTCCAAGGTCACATGGTTAGTTTTTGTGTTAAGTGTCTGGTGCCGGAATTGAACTCAGGTCCTCCTGACTTCAGGGCTGGTGCTCTATTCATTGCACCACCTAGCCACTCCTAGACATTTTTTCTTAATGAGATGAACCTAAATACAGGTCTTTACCCAAATAATATATATGCTAACAATTTGAAGGATGGCTACAAATATGTCAAAAGCCACATATCTACAGGTGCATGATATGTTTCAAAAATGAGAAGAAAAACCAAAAGTTTCACTTTTGTGTGGCTAGCCACCATACTTTCTTGCTCCTTTTATCTTACTGAGTTGACTCATCATAAACTGAGATGCTGATATTCCTCAAGAGGGATTGTAACTGCTATAATGAACTCAGAATCTTAATGGTCCCAGCTTAAAAAATACGAATTCTATCTTAATGACATGAAAAAAAATAATATGAAAAAGTTTTAAATTCTGGAATTTATAATGATTTTCTGATAATTGTGTCATGCCCTCCAGGTCTGAGGACATATTTTTGTTCCTTTGTTTTTGTTTTGTTTTGTTTTTCCGTTTGGGGATGGGATGACATTCAATTCTTGTTCAGCTTTCTGTTGAAACATATTCATTGAGTCATTATGAAGGTCTTACTAGTATAAATAAATTATAAGGAGGGAATAATACTGAGAATATAACTCATGCCTATGCCAGCACATGTCATTTCAGGGATATAGAGCACTCACTGCAATGGAGAATAGCTATCAATTGCCTGCTGACCCTATATTGACCATCCAGTCTAGGAATAGTTACTTCTACCATCGTTTTTCTGCTTCTATCTCAGCCTCCTGAGGGCAACTAGGTGGCAGAGTGGATAGAGCACTGGCTTGGAATCAGGAAGACTTATGTTCATGAGTTCAAAGCTAGCCTCAGACATTTTCTATTTGTGTGACGCTGGTCAAGTCACTTAAACCTCTTTGCTTCAATTCCTAATCTACAAAACAAACTGGAGAGGGAAATGTCAAAGCACTTTAGTATCTTCGCCAATAAAACCCCAAAATGAGGTCATGAAGAGCCTGACATGACTGAGTAATAGTAAAGGAAACACAGATTCCTAACCTAGCCTGGCAGAGATTATTTACTTTAACATCACAATCTCCAGGCCCAGACATTGTGTTATTCAAATGTATGTTTCTGCAACTAGTAGTAAGGAATTAGAGGCTTCTGGTTCTGTAGTTTGGGCAGTGATAAGGAGAATATTGACTATATGTGGACACAGATAGGAAAACAACCATAGGTCCCTAGCAAAAGAGGGGCCATTTCTCCATGAAGACAAATGTTGAGAAAAAAATGAAAGAAGCTTTGGAAATTGCATTTGTCACAGAAATTGGAAGCTTTTCCTCTAAACTCCCCAAGAATAATACATCTCACTAGAATGTGCAGTAAGTGAGTCCATCCCACAGTCTTCCTGTATATAAAATCCATCTTGCCTCCATGAACGTTCTGAGATTCAAATTGTCCCACTGGCATTAACAATATGAATGCTCAGATTCCTTAAGAGTCTACTCAATATGGCAGATCTTTAATAAACTTTGTTTTTCTTTGACTGAAAGAAAGCTTGTGTTGAATTCATTCAGGCAGGATCTGCATGTTGATATTTTGGGTCCCAGCACCCTTAAACCTCAACAGTTCAGTCATTTACTATGTGGACCTTAAACTTTTTAATTTAATTTTTTTGTACTTGTAAAATGAGGTTAATGACAGTATATACCTCCCAGAGCTATTGAGGAATCAAATAATGTGAGGAATTTACAGGAAATCTTATAGAAATGTCAACTTTATTTATTTTTGTTGTTATTGTTAAGATTTCTTTCTGTTTGTTTTTTTTTTCATTTCATTTCGTGTTGTTATATCTTCACAGAGAAAGCAGAATAAACATACAGTACCACTCAAATAGAGCAGTTATATAGCAGAAGGAGAATGAGTCAATCATGGAAGCAGGAAAGCTCCTAGAATTACAATGGCCTATGATTTCCAATCCTGACTGTTTTTACACTGTATATGAGTTGCTTTCCTGGCATGTATATACTAGGAGAACAGACTACACTTGCTCAAGGGCCTCTCTGCCTTACCAATCTGTGGCAGGAGGACACAAGACCAAAAGTGTGACATAGTGTGACAGTAACCAATCTGTGATCTCTGCTGAGTCAAGGCATGCCTGAGAAATGTCTATCTGAGACTTTCACACTATTCTTAGTATTAATGTCAGCAGTAAGCAAATGAGGTAATCCCTCACACTGATCTTGAAAAAAACTCTCCTCACCCCACTTGCTCTTGTAACTAAAATTCTGCTCTTAGAAATTTGTTCCTTAGGGTTTAGAGATTAGTCTTTAGTAGCTGTTAAAATGCAAATACATCTGAAAGAATGACACTTTAAGTCACTTTGTGCTAACACCCAACACAAATTAGTTTACAAAATAAGCTCCAGTTACCAAGCATAGACTTCACTGAATGAGACCCATGATGGATATATCCTAGTGCTTGAAAACAGGAATAAAAATAGGAAAAAGTCTGGAGAATACAGACCCAGATAGTCTTACTCACTTTTGACCTCTATTCTGAACTCCAGTGTAACATTTTTTCCCCCAATGTTTATTGGCGACATATGTCTCAGACATCTTAATATATACACACATCAAACTGAACTCATTATCCTTATCCCAAAGCAGCCCTTATTTTTAACTTGATCATTACTGCTGAGGAATCATCATTGTCTCAGTCCTCCAGGCTTGCAACTGAGATGCCATGTTGAAATCTTCACTCTCTCTCATCCCCTCCTACCCAATCTGTTTAGGTCCTGTTGATTTTATCTTCACAATGTCTTTCATATATGCTTCCTTTTCTTCTCTAACATTGCCATGGCTCTGGTGTAGCCCATCACCATCTTGCCATGGACAATTGCAATAATTTTCTTATGGTGTTCCTGCCTCAAATCTCTCTCCTATCTAATCCAAACTTTACTCATTTCTCAAAATGATATTATTAAAATACAAGTTTGATCACTTTACTTCCCTCCCCATCCATATTCAATAAATTCCCTATTGCCTTCAAGATTAAATATAATAACCTTTGTTTTGCTTTCAAAGCCCCTTCCCCATTGCTAGGCCTTCTAATGTAATCTGATATTTGAAAACATTGGCCTCTTTGATGTTCCTCCCACAAGTAACTCTTCATTTCTCCACTCCTGAATTTTTACTACCTATCCCCCATCCCTGGAATTTTAGGCTCCTCATTTCTTCCTCTCCTGGCTTCCTTGACTTCCTTCAAATCTCAGCTAAAATCTCATCTACAAAAATATTTTATGACCCTCCTTAATGTCAGTCCCTTCTCTGTACTGATTATTCTCAATTTATCCTGTATAAATCTTGTTTGTACATAGTTTGCATTTTGTCTCCCCTTTTAAATTGTGACCCCTTGAGATAAGGGACAATTTTTTGCCTTTCATTGTTATTCCTAGAGCTTAGCAAATTGTCTAGAACATAGTAGGTGTTAATAAGTTTGTCAAGTTCTTGGTTATATCTAGGAATCTAAGAAGTCACTTGAGAGTACCAAGGATTGAAAAATGGAGAAATATGAGGAAACTAAAGATGTGTTTTTCTCTCTTTGAATATTTTACTGTGGGGAAGGCTGTAAAATATATATTTTACTGATCTAGTGTTTCTTGGTGAAATACTTAAGGATGTGCATTCTCTCCTCTAGGTCGATAGATTCATTTGGGGTAAAACACATATACTTTTCTGCTGAAGTAAAAGAGGAAAGTATAGCAATTTATCTCCTTCCTTGTCTAATTGAAAAATGTCGCCTTCCTCAGTACAATGTATTGAAGTATAAAGAACACCACCTCAAGAAGCTACCGAGTTGTACTAGACTTTCCAACATAATACAGAAAAATTTAGGAAATGATGAAATAGAACTGAAGTACTGTATATGATCACTTTTTGAGACAGATGTAGTGGAGTCTTTTTTGTTTTATTAGAATGAAGCCCTTGGGATCTATGCCTTAGGGCAAACATATAATTAAATTATTTGAATACTTGTTTGAAAAAAAATAATTTCCTTTATTGATATGATTTTCTTTTACATTAGAAACATTTATGGATTACTAACTCATTGTGAGAGTTATTTTTATCAAAATAAATCAGTGAAGTAAAACTCAGAGCTTAGTGTTCTGTAGCACCTCCCACCATCTTTCTATTTAAAATAAAATCAGCAGAAATTGATTTTCTATCTTTCTCCCTCAACACATGGGAGAGGGGGGATAAGGAGAAAATTAAAAAAAAACACTTCTTGTAACAAATATGGTTATCCAAATTTCCTTTGAGGAAACAAAAAAAAACCAAAACAACAACAACAACAATATTTCAGAGGAAGTCAAGCAGAAATGTACATATCATTCCATTTAAAGATCCATTGAAGAAACTGGAAGATTTTATGGTAGAGAATAGAAAACATGAAGGGCATGACAGTTGTCTTAAGATGACATCTCATGAATTGTAGAAATCGCATTTGTTTTGTTTGTCCTAGAGAACAGAAATAGTAGCAACAAGCAAATGTTACTAGGACTTGTTTAGCCTTGATTTCCTGGCAAAAAATGCTAAATGTTCTACTTAACAAAAATTATGATTGACTTATTCCAGGTCTCTCCATATTGGAAGTTTTTGAGCAAAGTTTAGATGAATACATCTCAGGCACATTGTTGATGATACTATATGAATTTCATTCTGATTCTGAAATTCTATGTTATGACTATGATGAATAGTATCCATTAAGTCCCTAATTCTTTTTCTAATCATGGTTAGGAGATGACCTAGGTTCTTGAAGTATTATCAAATAGATCTTATAAAAGCCTGGAAATACTTTTGGTATAGATTTGGTAACTGACTGTATTTGTGTCATCTCCATACCAGCTAATCATAATTTTGGTCTCAGAGTGAAAATTTTCTCATCTGTAATTACTGTTAAATGTCATCTGGTGAGTTTCAAAGATATACTCTTCATTAAAGAAAGGAACACCAATACTAGATAAAAAATCACAGATATTTGAGGTATTGGAAAAAATTGATAGTTGGGAACCACTAGCCCTTTTATAAAAATTCATTGCTATTGTCACTTGTTTTGAAGTGATTTATTTAAATTAAGTTTATTAATATTCATGAGTTTATTAATATTCATATTAATATTCATGACACCTTTCTGAATTTCACAATAGAGATAGAGTTGAACTTTGGTTGTTATTTTCTGTATAAATACCTTTAGCAAAAATTTGTCTTTATAATAAATTCATGTAAATAGGCAAAGATTCATTGATTCCATTTGCTGAAAGAACTTTCTATGTAGCAACTGCTTTTCTCAAAGTAGATTAGTCCTAGTGTTCTATTTAAGGAACCTAGGTGTTGAGTGATTTGCCCAAAGTCAAATGGAGCTAAAAATATCAGAAGTTCAATTTTAGTGCATATCTTGGACTCTTAGGCTAGCCAAGCACTTCATTCATTATGCCATAATCTTATAATAAAGACTCAGAGGGCGGGTTGGGGGAAAAGATATATACAGCAACAAAATTGTCTTTAAAAATAAAAATGTGACTAGTACCTTAATTCATGAATTTTCTAAGTGTTCTTCCCAGTTTTAAACATGGGTCATCAGTGATTATACATGTATGTGCATTTCTTTATTCAATGCCATACCTCTACATATTCAGTGTCATATCAACCTAACTACCAAAAAAGTTATTAAATAGAGCTAGAAAAAAGTAAATTCATCTGGAAAAAAAAAAAGATCCATAGTATCAATGGAGTTAATTTTTAAAAAGTCAAGGGAAGGTGGCCTAACCATATCACATCAAAAACTATATTGTAAAGCAGCAATCACTAAACTTATTTGGCACTGGCTCAGAAATAGATTGGTGGATCAGTGGAATAGATGAGGTACACAAGATACTGTCATCAATGACTATTGTAGAGTACTATTTGATAAACCAAAAGACTCCAGCTTCCGGGACAATAACTCACTCTTGGACAAAAACTGCCAGTAAAACTGGAAAATAAGGGGACAGAGCCAAGATGGAGGAATAGAAGCACAAATTTGGCATGAGTTCCCACTCCAATCACTTCCAATACATGTAAAAAAATTACTCTAAACAAATTTAGAGGTACAGAACCCACAAAGAGACGGAAACAAATTTCTCACTGAAGGCAGCCCAGCAGGAAGACAGGAAGGGTCTAACACACCAAGCTGGGAACCAAGCACAGTCCCATGTTAGCCATGTGGTTCTGGCCACAGGGCAACCCAGACCAGTGTCAGCTAGATCAGATTTCAGGAGAGTGAATCACCAGCAGTGGTGGTAGTTTACAGAATTCTCAACCATAAAACACCAAAGACAAAGTAACAGGTGAGTGTGGAACTCTCTTAGAACTGGATGTTTGGAAGAGCAGGTCCAACCACTGCCCCAGGAGCAAAAAGTGGAAGAGCCATTGTTATGGCTGTGCAGTCACCACCATATGGCTTCCCCAGGAGCTTGTGGCCTGCACATAGTAAAGGGACCAAGCACCCATTTGTAGGGGAATTGTTTTTGCTTTAACTTGCTTGGATCTAGATGTCAGTGTTGGGTGGTGGTCCTGGGGTATGTGGCCAGTGAGCCAGAACTTGTGGGGGCTGTAGAGAGGGTACCATCCTAATAGCTCCAGAAGCTGCAAAAATCCCAGCAATTTGAGACAAAACTCTCTTCATCCTGGAATCAGAGTTCAACAATAGCAAAGAGATCAAAAGTCAAATAATTGGCTAACAATATGAGCAAGCAGAGAAAGCACAAACAGACCAAAGAACCTTTTTTTAGGGGACAAAAAGGATCAAGTCATGGAGCATGAGGAAGACAGTGAAGTTAGAACTCCTGCATCAAAAGTTTCCAATAAAAATATGAATTGATTACACACCATGAAACACCTCAAAAAGGATTTTGAAAATAAAGGAAGAAAAGGGGAGGAAAACTTGGGAAGAGAAATGAGAATGACACCAGAAAATCATGAAAAGCAAGTCAACAGTCTGCTAAAAGAGCCCCAAAAATACATTGAATAAAGTTACACTTTAAAAAATAGACTAACTCAAATGACAAATGAGGGACAAAAAGCAAATGAGGAGAAGAATGCCTTAAAAAGCTATATTTGCCTTATGGAAAAGGAATTTCAAAAACTCACTGAAAAGAAAAGCTCCTTCAAAATTAGACTGGAGAAACTGGAAGCTAATGACTTTATGAGAAATCAAAATACTATAAAACAGATCCAAACCAATGAAAAAAAAATAGAAGGCAATGTGAAATATCTAATTTGAAAAACTACTGACCTGGAAAATAGATCCAGAAGAGATAATTTAAAAAAAATTTTGGACTACATGAAAGCCACTATCAAAAAAAGAGCCTAGGCACCATCTTGCAAGAAATTTTCAAGAAAAATATCCCTGATATTCCAGAAGCAGAAGGCAAAATATAAATTGAAAGAATTCACCATGACCTCTTGAAAAAGAGCCCCAAAAGAAAACACCTAGGAATAATATAGACAAATTACAGAGTTCTCAGTTCAAGGAGAAAATACTGCAAGAAATAAGGAAGAAATTACTTGAGTGTAGTGGAAACACAACAGCAGCACCTACATTAAGGGCTCAAAGGGCTTGAAATATGACATTCTGAGGTCAAAGGAGCTAGGAATAAAACCAAGGATCACCTACCCAGTAAAACTGAGTATAATGCTCCAAGGGAAGGATATCTGAAAAACAAAATGAATACATGAGAGGAGAATACATTGGAACATGGAGAAAGGGAGAGATAGAATAGGGTAAATTATTGCACATAAAAGAGGCAAGAGAAAGCTGCTACAATGGATGAGAAGCACTGGGAGGTGAAACAGAATGAGTCAACTTCACTCTTATTGTATTTGGCTTAAGGAGGGAATAACATACCCACTCAATTGTGTATCTTACCCTACAGGAAAGTAGGAGTGAAAGAGAGGTAAGAGGGGATATGATTAGAGGGAGGATAGAATAGGGGAGAGGGCAGTCAGAAACAAACACTTTTGAAAAAGGACATTGTCAAAGGAGAAAATAAAATAAATGGGGAGGGTGGGATAGTATGGAGGGAAATATAGTAACTCTTTCACAATATGACTACTGTGGAAATGTTTTGCATAACTCTACATTTGTAATCTATATTGAATTGCTTGTCTTCTCAATGCAGATGGGTCAGAAGTGAAGAAGGGAGAAAATATAGAACTCAAAGTTTTAAAAGCAAATATTTTTAAAAAATTGCTTTTACATGCAACTGTGAAATAAGACATATAGTCAATTGGGTATAGAAATCCATCTCGCCCTACAAGAAAGTAAGGGAGAAAGGAGTAAGGGAGGGATAGAGAGGATAGAAAAGAGGGCAGACTGGGGGAACCCATCTTGGGGTGGGTTGTAGGGGAGAGATGGGGAGAAAACTTGGAACTCCAAATCTTGTGGAAATGAATGTTGAAAAATAAAAATAAATTTTATAAAATTAAAAAACAGAAAAAAAAAAATTATGTGCAGGTGGACTTGAGAGAAAACCTGGAAAGACTTAACTGATGCTGAATGACATGAGGAGAACCAGGGGAACAATGTACACATTAACAACAGTATTGTGTGATCACTAACTTTGATATATTTAGTTCTTTTCAGCAATGGAATGACCTAAGTCAATTTCAAAAGACTCATGATGAAAAATGCTATCCACATTCAAAGAAGGAACTATGGAATCTGAATGCAGAAAGAAGAACATTATTTTCTCTCTTTTTTATTTCTTGTGGTTTTTCCCTTTTGCTTTGATTCTTTTCTCACAACATGACTAATAGGGAAATATGTTTAACATAATTGTACATCTCTAGCCGCTATAAGATTACATGTTGTCTTCGGGAGGAGGTAGGGAATGGAGGGAGACAACATATTCAAACCCAAAATATTATAAAAGTGCATATTATATTTTTTAAAAATGTTCATTCACATGCATACATACAAAATTATTATGTTTAAAGTACATCTAGAATGTGACAACTTTTCAGGATTGACATTCCTTATTAAATTTCAAATCAGTGATTGAAGTCTGTCTACTGTTTAACTTTGTTTTAAAAATAGAAAAGACTTAGTCTAGTGTGATTCATTGATAAAAAAGTGCTACATTTGGATCTAAAAAACAAAGGTGTTCAGATTTGGACTCTTTTAACATACTGATGTGATTTGGGGCCATCAACTACCTATTTTAAACCTTACCCATAAAATATGGAATTTGTATTATTTGACATTTAAAATCTTTTCTAGATATAAATCTATGACATCATGGTTCTACCATTTGTCAAATAGGGCTCAACAGGTTTATTAAATAAGACTTAAGTGCTCATTTCAGGGCAGAGAATTGAATATTGACATTTGTTAAGTTATATGTATTGATTGTTAAATATAAATCTGATATTCATATACATGTATCCTACAATAATCACATAATTTTTATTTCTCATTTAAATGATAATATTTTAGTCATACATTTTTTTTCTTCTTTTCAGTCATCTAGATTTCATTATTATTGAGGTTGAACACCTAATCTAAAGTCACTTCTCATTGTGATTTTATGGCATTACAATTAAATTAAGAAAGACATATATATCAGCTGTTGGTTAGATTTTGTTAGTAATTTTTAAAAATTTGTTCTTGTTTTTCACAAGTTAATCACAGCCTAGTACATCAAATAGATCTGCACATAAAGTTGATGGCCTTGATAAGACTAAATGTAGTCAATACAAACTCAATGAGTATAATGTTCACCCTCCCCTACAGCAGTTGAACCAATGAAATCATGAGTTCATTATTTGCTTTTGGGATTCTATTAAAATGACTCAAGAAGTTTCTAATGTGTTTTGAAATTAAAAAAAAATCCTAAATAAATCACTCTATTTCTCTCTCCAAATAAATTTTGTAGATCTAGCACTTCATGGTAGCAGGTGCAATAAGAATTGATTTTGTAGCAGTCAATAATATTGTTTGTTTTTACAGAAGCCAATTATTCTCTACCCATGCTATTACCCAGTTAATCACTCCAGATTTCTAAAAACAAACAAACAAAAAATAAAAACCCTGCCAATCATTTTTATTAATATTTATTGTCTTCTTAAACAGTTTCTATCTAGAAGTGATGCTTACCTCATTCCACTATTTTCTAGTACTGTTCCTTTCACCATTAAATCTCTCTTCACATCTGGAAAACCAAATATCTTATTTGACTGCTCCTTTTTATTTTGATTTGACAAGATTCACACTGACTCATTTTCTGTCCATGGGCTCAGATATCTGCTCAATTGCTATTTTTTTTGACTTGGTTATTTACTTTTAATTTACCAGATTCAGTTCCACATTCACTTGAGTTTCAGATTTTCTCCCCTCCCTTCTCCCTCCCCCCATGGTGGCGTTTGATCATGTATAGGATCTGCAAATACTTTCATATTGTACAATAGTTTGGTTATATATAGAAGGGTTGTAACCAATGTGTGATCACTGGGAAAAGGAAAAAAAAACAGACATGAAAGAGAACGATAGCGTGTTTTGCTTCAGTCTCCATTTAAAATATAGTCTTTCTATATCTTTCTCTGAGTTTAGAAATTTTCTTCCATCCCGAGGCTTTTAGAGTTGTCTTTAGCTGTGCGTTGTTGAGGATGGTCCAGTTTATCAAGGTTAGTCATC
>CM053591.1:63098310-63122791 GCA_028646515.1 Pseudochirops corinnae
AGCTCATCTCTAGCTTTAAGGCATTCTCCATGTTTATTGGAGGCCCCTGGTGGGGGTGCTCTGGCTGCGCTCTCCTCCTCCCTCCCTCTCCCATGATCTTTCTTTTCCCCAAAGAAGGAATCTAGGGTTTGGGAGCTGTTCTTACTTTTCTTCTTATGCTTATTCTTACTCATGGTTGTTCAGTTCGTGATTTTTTTTTTAAATCTCTGTGGGGCTCTGCTTCCAGAAGGGAAAGCTCTGTCCCAAATCACTTGGATCCTCCCTGCTGCTGTAGCTCTCAGGAAGATTCTGGGAGTCTTCCTATTTACTTCAGGCTGACAAGATAATGAAGACTCCAGACCGAGGCCCAAGACCATGATCCAGATCCAGGCTTCTCTTAGCCTCAGAACAATCTCTTAGTCCCTCTGATGTCTGCAGGCTGTGAGCAGGAAGCTGCAAAGCGGAGGCGGATGCAAAACCTCTACTTTTCGCTTTCCCGCTCTGGAGGCCTTTTGGCCGGACGCTTTTCTCACCGCAGTTCCCACTGACCTAGTTCTGAACACTGCTCACAGCTGTCGCTAATCCGCTCCTCTGTTCTTCCTGTCCAGCCACCCCTGGGGCACAGCCGCGGCTTCAGGCCAGGCTGGCTTTGGTTCGCAGTGCTGATATGGTTCCTTGTAGCTGAGCTTGCTTTAGTGGGAAGTATCTTTGTGTGCGTTTTGGAGTTCTAGGATTGGTTTAGAGTCCTATTTTATGGATATTTTGGGGTGGCTATGTGACAGCTGTAATATGTTGCTGCTGTTACGCCGCCATCTTGGCTCTGCCCCCTAAATTATTTTTTCAATGTTAATTTTTATAAAATGTTGAATTCCATTTTTTCTTCTTCTCTTCTGCCCCTTTATCCTTCCCAAGATAGCAAGTAATCTGATATAAGTTAAACCTGTACAATCATATTAACCATATTTCCATATTAGTCATGTCATGAAAGAAAAATTAGAAGAAAAAGGAAAAATCAGAAAAAAGAAAAAAATTAAAAAGGCAAACACAGTATACTTCGATCTGCATTCATACTCCATGGTTCTTTATCTGAATGTGGATAATATTTTTCATCATGAGTCTTTTGGAATTGTCTTTGTGTGCAATTTGTCATTTTATTGCTGACAAGGGAAGTCTATCATAATTGATCATCACATAGTATTGCTGTTACTGTGTGTAATGTTCTTCTTTTACACTTCTAATTTTTTAAATTATTTTTAGGGAAAGATAATTTAAGAATTAATTGAATACCTGAAAGTTATGATAAAAAAATAAGAAACTAGACATGATATTTATTTTTTAAAATTTTCATACCAGTCATATTGTGAAAGAAAACACAGACCAAAAGTGAAAAAAAAAAAGCAAGAGAAAGAGAAAAAGGAAAAATGTTTCAATTTGTATTGAGACTCCATGTTTTATCTCAAGCTGTTTCATGACTTTCTTATGGTGAGAATTTGCTCCACTGTACTTCTCCCTTCACCATTTTCCAGTAGATCCCTCTTTCCAACTCTTTTTTTTTTCATATCATTCCACCATAGCCATCCTTCATTCTCATTTCTTAGTGATATGGGGTTTTTTTTAGCTATTATCCCATCAAAGATAACTCACACCCATGCCCTTTTTCTATTTAAACTTTCTAAATGCCCATATACATGTCTTAATAAATTTCTTATGAGTTACAAGTATTCATCTCGTGTAGGAATAAAAATAGCTCAGCCTTATTGAATCCTTTATGATTTCTCTTTTCTGTTTACATTTTTGTGCTTCTCTGGAATCTTGTATTTAAAAGTGAAATTTTCTCTTTAGATTTCTCTTTTCATCAATAATGGTTGAAAGTTACCTATTTCATTAATTGAATTTTTTCCCTTGATGCATTATACTCAGTTTTGCTGAGTACATGATTCTTGGTTGTAACCCTAGCTGCTTTGTCCTGTGGCATATCATATTCCAAGAAGTCAGATTAAGTGTAGATGCCAAATCTTGTGTTGTCCTGATTGTGATTCCATAATATTTGAATTGCATCATTTTTGTTGCTCTAAATATTTTCTCCTTCAACAGGGAGCCCTAGAACTGGGCTATAATATTTCTTGGAGTTTTCATTTCGGAATTTTTTTGAGGTGATTGGTGGATTCTTTCAATATATATTTAACCCTCTGGTTTTAGACTATCTGGGCAGTATTATTTGATAGTTTCTTGAATGATGATGTATAAATTATTTTTTTATCATGGCTTTCAGGTAGTCAAATAGTTTTAAAATTACCTTTAATTTAATTAAATTTAATCATTAAATTACTTCTCAAAATTTGTTTTCCAGGTCAGTTTTTTTCTTCCAATGAGATATTTCACATTATTTTATTTTTTAGTTCTTTTGATTGTGTTTTATTGTTTCTTAATGATTCATGCAATAATTTGCTTCCATTTTCTAAGTTCTGTTTTTGAGAACATTAATATTGTTAAACTGTTTACATTTCTGTATGGGAAAGTGATACATGTAACTTCTAAAAAATTTCATTATCTGGGCAGTTAAAAGGTGTATACAATGAAAAAGGGCACAGGTGTGAGTATGATGAGATGATTTTAAGAAAAAAGTGAGGGAATAAAAAACCAACCTGCACTTTGAAAAGAGTGAAGGGAGAGGAAGAACGGGGAAAATCATCTAAAATAAAAGAGGTGTGCAAAGAACCGTTACAATAGAAATGAACATGGGGGTGTGCTGAGCAAAGCATGAACCTCACTCTCATCTGAATTTATTCAAAGAGAGAATAATAAATACCCAATTGGTAAAAAAACCAATATATTAGCCAAAAGGGAAGTAGGGGGAAGAGGGAGAGCAGGAGAGGGTATTAACTGAACATAGCACAAGGAGATACAGTGGTCAGCAGCAAAATAGACTTTTAAGGGGGTAGAGTAAAAAAAGTGAGAGAAGGATAAACAAGGCAGATAGGAAGCAGGGAAATAGAGTAATCATAATTGTGAATGTGAATGGTATGAACTCACTCATTAAACAGAAGTAGATATCAGAATGGATTAGAAACCAGGATCCTGGGAAAAGGGGGTAGAACCAAGATATTAGAAAAAGGCAGAGATTCACCTGATCTTTCCACAAACCTCTTTAAACACCTTTAAATAATACCTGAAAACAAATTGTGAAACAGCAATACCTACAAAAGATGAGATGAAACAATTTTCCAGGCCAAGGCAAATTAGAAGGTTAAGAGGAGAGCTGCATTGCACCAGGATGAGAGTGGAGAATTGCTCAACACAGGCTGGGTGCCAGCAAACCAACAGCAGGCCATGCAGGCTATTGTAGGTATCAATGGCAAGAGTAGTGGATTATAGACCTCTCAGCCCACAGATAGTAAAAGGGTCAGACAGCTGATCAGAAGGAGATTACATGGGACTTTTTGCTGTTGCTGGGGGTAGGACTGTGGCATTGTCCATACTTGGATCTGAGTCAAAGTTCTGGTCCCAATCACAGGGCAAGAGGGAGCACTAGCACACTAGAGTTTACTGCCAAAGTGGAGATGGGCCCCTTGTCACAGTTCCATCATGGAAAAAAAAATTGCTTGTAGTCATTCAAATATCAAAGCTCAGATCAAGAGAGTAGCAAAAACACCTCTCCCTAGATCATTCCACCTTGTAGGAACTGAAGACTTACAGACCCCTAGAATTATCACTGAAAATACCTCCACAAAAACAAAACAAATAGAGCAAAACAAAACAAAACAAAAAATTTGGGTCAATGCCTTCTCTACTTTGGAGGCAGAGCCATACTTCAGCATAGAGTTAAAAGTCAAGAACTAGTCTAGAAAATGGACAAAGGAAAATAAATAGTTCTAAACATAGAAAGTTACTATAGTGACAAGGAAGATAAAAACAAATTCAGAAGAAGAAAACAAAATCAAAACTGCTACATCTAAAGTCTTTAAGAAAAATATGAATTGGTCTCAGGCCATGGGAGATATCAAAAAGGATTTTGAAAATCAAGTAAGAAAGATAGAGGAAAAATTGGGAAGAGAAATGGGAGTATTAAAAGAAAACTATGAACAAGAGTCCAAAAGCTGGTAAAGGTAGAAGAAAAGAAAAAGAAAAAAAAAAATAAATGAAGAAAATAATACCTTAAAAAACAAAATAGGCCAAATGGTATAAGTTGCACAAAAATCTAATGAAGGGAAGACTGCTTGAAAAGCAAAATTGGAGGAATTTGGAGGAAAAAGAAGATATACAAAAATTTAGTGAAGAGAAATCCAAAATAAACAGAATTGGCCAAAAGGAAAAGAAGTGTAAAAAAAAAAGTCACGGAAGTAAATAATCCTTTAAAAATTGGAATTGGGCAAGTAGAAATTAATGTTGGTAATTATGCTATGTAAATACTAAAGGCTCAATTTTTCAAGTATATAGAGAACTGAGTTATATTTATAAAATAAAAATGAGTCAATCTCCATTGGATAAAAGATCAGCAGACTTCCATAGGCAATTTTCAAAAGAAATCAAAGCTGTGATAAAAATGTGATAAAAAAAATCACATAAAAATTCTCCAAATCATTATTGATTAGAAAAATGTGAATTAAAACAACTTTGAGGTACCACTTCCCATATGTAAGATTGGCTAAAATGACAGAAAAAGGAAATAAAAATTTTTGAAGAGCATGTGTAAAATTAGGCACACTGTGCATTTTTGCTGAAGTTATGAAATAATCCAAACTTTCTAGAGAAGAATTTGGAACTATGCCCAAAGGACAATAAACTATGAATGTCCTTTGACACGGCAATGCCACTTCTAGGTCTTTATATAAAACAGAACAAAGAAAAAGGAAAATGACCTTTCTGTACAAACATTTATATCACCTCTTTTTGTGGTCACAAAGAATTAGAAATTGAAGGTATGCCCATCAACTGTGAAATGGCTGAACAAAATCTGGTATATGATTTTGATGGTATACAACTTTGTTATTTTCAAAAATGAAGAACAGGATAGGATCAGAAAAATCTGGCAAGATGTATATGAACTGATACAATATGAAGTGAGCAGAACTAGGAGAACATTGTACACAGTAAGAACAATATTATGAAATGATCATGACAACTATTCTGATCAATTTAATGCTACGAGACTATTCTAAATGACTTGTGATGAAAAATGTTACCCATCACCACTGAAAGAACTGATAAAGTCAGAGTGCAAATTGATTTTTTTGCTTTTTTGCAATGTGACTAGCATACAAATATGTTTTGCGTTTTTTCATCATTATGATTGATATCATATTTCTTGCCTTTTCAAGGGGTCAGAGTGAAGGAAGAGGGAGGGAGATGATTCAGAATTGAATATTTAAGTGAACATTAAATATAAATAAGTAATATATTTTAAAAAGTAAAAAGACAAAATCGGAAAGACATAAAATTTTATAAAGGGTAAATGCTATACAAAAGTCATGGATCTTTATTGGCAGAGAAAGTTGAATCACTTATAATTTGCTAGCCTCATGAAATCACATGCCCACTCCAAATACAACTGCAAAAAATGATTGATTCTAAAAAGTAACTACAAATGAAAAGGCTTCAGACAAAACTGAGATGGACAAAATAGAAACAAATTGAAATTCAAAAATATAAATTGAATTTTGTATGTCTTATAGTTATAACACTCATCCCTTTTTCTCCATTGTAAACCCCAGGTGTCCCTCCCAAAAAATATTTAAAAATTCCTTATCAAACTAATCAGTTTGCAACCTACATTCATCATAGTCATAGCTGCAATTTTATCTTTGATTGTTGCTCGGAATTAGTGTAAAGTTATTCTATCAGAGTTAGAAAATGTTAAAGGTATATGTCAGCTTTCATTACATTTTTATATAAGGTGTATGATTCCAATGGGGAAAAATAAATGATACTTCTCCCCAAAAAATCATGGACAAATATGTTTTTCATCCTTTGTAACAGAACACTGAAATAAGAAAAAAAAAAGACACTAACATTTTACTGCATGAATAAAGCCATTTCTAAAGAAATCTCATCTGGTCACAAAATTTACTAAAATGCTTCTTCACATGATAGTAAAATAATGGCAGTTGGCTGTATATATCAAACTTGTCAGGAATGAAGCCCTGACTCAAGAATGACTCACTGTAACAGTTGTTGCTGCCCTGGCAACTCAGAAGGCAGGAGTTCCATTTCACAGTGTGCAAGCACAGGTGGGAAGGGATTCAGTACAGCTGAAGCATATAGTTACAAAAAAACAACTGTCATAAGGCTGAGAAGCCTCAGTTCTTAGTTCTGGAATAGAAATCCTTTTGGCTTACTGTTAAAAAAACAAACAAAAAAGATGAGGGGTTGTTGTTTTTCTTGATGAAATGGAGGTCATTTGCAAAGTCACATCCTTTGGTACCATCTAAAGCAGAATCTTGGATTGATGATGTTTCAATGAGTTATCTGAAAGTAAAATAACTAGAATTAAAGGGTCAGAAAGAAAATATACTTGTTATAAAAGAGACAGATAAAAGTCACCTAAAATTGATTTCCTTTGAAGGAAACTCTATGAAGAGTTACATCCTTTTTGCATAAAGACTACAATAACAAGTCCAATGCTTCCTTAAGTAATATGTTTATGGTGATAATGTTGATACTGATGGTTATAATGGTGCTGATGCTGATTATGAAGATGGTGTCAAATGTTCTTCATGTGATCTGCATAACTCCAAAGACCTTCATGACTATGATAATACTAGGTTGACTATACTGAGATACTTATCAATGGAGAGTTCTTGTCCTTGTACTCAAGAAACTATTGTTACATCAAGTAGAAAATTCAATACCAACTGATCTAATGTGAAGGTGGGGTGACTTACTTGACATCAAAGTCTGTTGAGATTGATCTCTGAAAAGCTGAACATTGAGTAAGACAAAGTTGAAATGGATAGGTTTCACTTTTATCATTTCATATGTGTTAAAGAATTAGATTTCAGCTTGGCTAGCAATTGTATTTATTATCATTAATTATACAAAATTAAGGCATTAATTTGTCACTAAAGCAAAGTGATTGGGACTTTGTCCCAGAGTGAAAAATGTAGAGGATGGTAGTTTATTAGTATAGAAATAACAAAGATTAGTTTTTAGATAGCAATAATGATTCATTAAAATATAGAGCTACTATATAGGCTTTAAGGATTTTGCCTCTGCATTAAAAAACAAAAACAAAAACAAAAAACAGCTCTCAAAGTCACAATACTCCTCCATCCTATGCAGTCCTCACTTACAGCTAACTAACAGTGCATTTATCCCTGCTTTCCTTTGTCATAGTTTGCAGCATTTACCCCCAGAATCATAAAATCCTAGTTATGCATCTGGTTAGCTTTTTAGTTAAGGGATTTTTTTAAAATGAAGACTCCTAACAAAGGATTATTTTATTTTATTGGTATAATATTATCTAGTATTCTAGTCTAAAAAGTAGAATCAGAAACATGTTGTCAGAACAATTGTAGGGAAAATAAAAGTTGGAAATATTTATGACCAGAGATGTCAATATAAGATACAAAATTATCTCCTAATTAATATCTGGAGGTTATGTTGAAGATAGGGACAAAGAATTGTCCCAGAAGATATATCTAGCTATAATTTTAAACCAGAGTCAAACAATAGTCAAAGAAAGACCTATTGTCAAGTTGATCCCTAAAGTTCTTTTTTCTTTAATTCTTTTCCCCCTATTCTTAATATCATCTTTCTCTTCAAAGGCACAATATACTCCATATTATCAAAATCTCCCCTCAATATTAGGAAACCTTAATGTGAGTTGTCAATGTGCTACCAACACTGATTATTTGAGAGTATTTTTTTTAATTTCTCTTTCATTTTGTAGAAAGAAGAAGTAATCTCTCTTTAAGAGAATTTTAGTCATCTAGCAAGTGGAAAGGACAAATATTCTGGCAAGTTTACTTTCTAGGTCCCTTACATTAGTAAGGATAGTTCTACATATGATACTTTGCTTGCAAAACTTTTTTCTTGCTATCCTGCTGTTCTGGGCGATACATCATCCTGGTCAGCCCTGAAGAAGTCCACTTTATGAAGTTCAGAGCAACAATCTGAAAGTCATCAAATGTGAAGAAGGAAGTATAGACTTCTTTAAAAAAGATAAAAATGGCACATGCATGTACCAATAATAACTTTTCCTGAGAAACTCTCCTGCTTCCTCTTTCTATTTCCTCTAGCTGAAAATCATAAATCATATGGACTATATGCATAGTTGTATAGGATCTGTTAGATAGTAGCTAATGTTGCCAAGTCAGAGGATTTGTAATTACTTTTTAAAGAACTTATGTGCAGAGGGAAAATGGGACATAGATAAAGAGAAAATGAGGCACAAGTTTAAAGTGAGGGGGGAAATTAAACAGTATACCATTAACACACTAGCAAATCTGTACTGAGAATTTTCATTTGAAGATTAAACACAAAAGATTTGTCTGTTGTTTTCACCTGTTCTCAGGGTGAACCTCTTTTTACAATCAAGAACAGTAGAGTCTAGCTTCATGTTCCTGGATGTTTATATAGATGAGGTGGAAATGACACAGGAAAAAAATACAAACACAACAATGAAACAAAGATGGGAAATGCATCTGAACTAAATTTATACAGAGGAAAGGTTGAAGTGATGCAATTTTGAGGTCATTTAAGGGTTATATTTCGAGAAATCTGTAAAAGAAGATACTAAAGTAATAGGGAAAATAGTCTCAGACCTTCTTTCTATTTTGGAAAGGCAAACAAGCATTGATAATTATAAAGCCATATACCTACTTTCAAATACAAGCACAGATTTTAAAATGTATTTGCTTTTGTATAATTCACAAACATTAAGTCAACATGGGTAATTTATTAAGATAGGACAGTCAGGCTTTCACAAGTGGTACAAATGACATTCTGCATTAGATTGTATCTTTATCACTACACAATGGATGAAAATGTGGTAAACACAAAATACAGGTATACATATTTTTATTAGTATAAGAAGAGATGCTTTAGCAGAATAACATACCACTTCCAAAAAGGTTTGGTATAGCCTCATTCAATAATCTGATCAGTGATACCAAGAGATGGAGAAATAGGGACATGTAGACAGTGAGAAAGAGATATGTGTGTGTGTGATAGAGAGAAAGAGAGAGAGATCATATTAGGTCATAAGGCGACAGTGTGCTGTGAGAGGTGTTTATAGGATTAGATTACAAAGACTGATTTGCAATTATAGATACATATAATCACAAACGAGTATATAAAACGTATACATGCATGTATGTATACATGTACATATGCACATATGTATGTATAGTATGTATGTGTATCTAAATATTTACATACACACATATATATATATACATATATACACACACACAAACATATACACTGATAGGTGAACTTTATAGGTTGTTCAAACATACATCATAGTCAATAGGACTTGTTCATATAATTAGTTATTCCTGTGTGATAAATAATGTTGAAATTTTTAACCATTATATGTTATTAGAGAAACTGAAGTGTTCTGGGCCTTGAGTCAATCATCACAATGTACTACTGGTGGAATTGTTTACTCATCCAACCTTTCTGGAGAACAATTTGTAACTATATCCAAAGATCTAAGGAATTGTTAACAATCTTTGATCCAGCAATACCACTACTAAGTCTATATCCCAAAGAGATTTCTTTAAATGAAAAAAGAATTTATTTGCAAAACATATACATATATATGTATATATATATTAATGTATATTTGTATGTATACATCAGCTCCTTTCTGTTATGCAATGAATTCAAAATTGAGAAGTCCATTAATTAAGGAATGGTTGTGGTATATGATTGTAAAAAAATATTATTGTGCTATAAGAAATTACCAGCAGGAGGATTACAAGAAACCTAGAAAGACTTTCATCAATCATTCAAAATGAACTAAGCAGAATGAAGAGAACATCGCACACAGTAAAAGAATTATTTTAATATGATCATCTGTGAATGACTTAGCTTTTCTCAGAAACACGTTGATCCAAGGCAATTCCAAAGGACTAATGATGGAAATTGCTGTCCACCTTCAGAGAAAGAACTTATGGAGTATGAGTGCAGTGTGAAACATAGCATTTTGAACTTTCTTTTTTTTTTCTTGGTCATGATTTCTTTTCCACAATATGATTAATATGGAAATATGTTTTGCATGATTGCAAATGTATATTCTACATTAAATTGCTTACTATCTCAGGAAGGGCAGAGTGGAAGGAAGGAGAAAGAATTTGGAAACCAAAATTTAAAAAAAAGGTTAAAATTGTTTTTACATGTAATTGGGAAAATAAAATATTATTCCAGAATAAAATAAAATGGGCTCTGCTTTCAGAATGGAGGGGCCACTGTCCCAAGCTTCAGGTTTTTTGTGCTATGATTTTTAGAGCTAGTTCTGCTGTTTTGTTGTTTTTTTTTTGGGGGGGGGGGAGTTGGTGCTTCCAGTGTGGTATGATTCAAGGATTTGTGTAGTTACTGCTCTCCTAACATATATTTTGAATTTTACTCAGGAAGGGACCCTGTTCCTCCATAGCTGAGTATTCCTCCTCGCTCTAGAATATGAACAGAAATCCCCTGCTCTCCTGCAGGTTCAAGGTCTAGTGTTCCTTTCTTCCTTGAAACTGAGACCAGGGTCTCTGCTCTATTTTTTATGAGCACAAGCACTTTTTTCTGCCTTGGAATTCTGACGAGGGCCACTAGACCTCTTTGCTGCAAGTTCTAGTCCTCCTCCTCACCTTGCAACCAAGACATTGAGCAGCAAATGGGCAATGAAACAGATTCCTGTTTCCAGTGCCAGAAACAGGCCCCTGTAATCTTTTTCTGACCAGTTGCTTGACCCCCCTTTACAGTCTCTGCTCTGAGAGCTCCCAAAGCTGCTGCTGTTGTGTCTGCCTACAAGGCCTGTTGCTAGTCATGCTGTTGCCTATGCTGTTCTCCAGGCCAACTCCCATCCTGAAGTCATAGACCTTCCAAGTTGTCTTAGGCTGGAAAAACGTCTCACCCTGACCTTTGATTTGTTCTGCCACTCCAGACCTTTAGTTGAGATGTTATTTTTAACATTGTTTGGAAGGCAATTCGAGGAGTTTTTAGCCAAGTTTCTGCCTGTACCCTGGCACCTTTTCTCAGGCTCCAGCCTATCTTTTTAATGCAATGAAGTTTTAAATATGTTGTCACAGAAGGATTGATGTGCCCCAAACTTTTCAGATCAGCACTGGGTATTCAGGAATTTATTTGAGAAATTTGTCAGTGTTTGAAGGATTGCTTGTAATGAGCATTTGGTATTTTATCCATATTGGGAATCTCCAATGTGTTCAGTGGCTATCAAACTTTATTTGCTTTCTTTCTTAACACCATTTACTTATTCAATAGTAGAGGGAATTAGGAACTCCATTTTGATTGACTTATGCATTGGCAGAGGTCTACAGGGAAAGGGAAAATATCAGGTTCTTTATGTGTGCAAGGAAATAAACATTTTTTTTTTTTCTTTTAAGGAACATTGAACCTTTAGCTGAATCACCATATATGTGCAGAGATCCCTGGAGAAACTAAGTTATACACTGTGGGTTGAGGTGGAATCTGGTAAAATTTTGGGCAGTTTCATGCTATAACAACTTGTGTTGTAAAGGAAGTACTGGAAGAATTTTCACTACATTTTAATGTTTCACCTAAAGGTGAGAGAGGTAACTTCGAGTTGACACAAAATCACTAAACCTTAGTAGGATGGGGAACTCTACAAATTTAATTTTGGGAACTTACATAACAGTAAAGATTCACCTGTAAAGGGAAATTTGGATTTTCCCTTTTTGTTTTCCTTATTGTTTCACCTTATCTTAGTTTTTTGTTTTATGTTATTAAAGATTTCTGCTTTTATTTCTGAATATTTTTCTTTGTATTTGTGTTTTGTTTTTTTTTTTAACTTTGTGCTCTATTTGCTTGTTTGGAGACATGACCTTTATAAGTATAGATGGGAAGTAACATCTAATAGTCTTTGTAAAATATCTTGTTGAATTTATGTAACTTTGAATATCTGTTCGATATTTTCGAGTACACTTTCTCTCATAGGCCTGCACTCTTCCTAAATATTGTTAATTTGGGAAAACCAATTAACAACTTTACTTCATGTATTGCTTGAGGTTCTACACTGTAAGGAAATGGGAGAGAGCATAAGAAGGAAAAATCTGGAGTCTTCTAAGGAAAAAAAATGAACAAATGTGCCCAATGCACCTCAGATGATTTGCTGAGGCAACAATTATTAAATGAGGGTGGAGTATAAAGGGGCTTGAAATGAAATAATAGACTTTTAAGAGCCTTATCTGGGATCATGGAGAAATATGGCCTACTTACCCCTAGGAAACCACGCAGTTTTGGGCTTGCTTCTTACCCACTTGTGACTCAGGACTTAAGGGTTTATGTTTTGAGAAGGAGAAAAAAAAAATCATCTCATTGACCTCAAAGTGGATCTGGTTATCATTATGAAAAACTAACACTATTCTCACTGATTTGTCAACTCCCCAAATGGGGGTTTTATGTGATGTTTACTCTCTTAAGAGATTTAAATAACATTGACAATTCAGATATCCTTTCATAGATAATTTTTAAAACAAGAATACAATTCAGCTTCATTTATTTTAATTTTTAAAATATTTTTATTTCATCAAATATATCTTAATCACATGTAAAATTACTTTTTTTTTTTTTAATTTTGAGATCCAAATTTTTTTCCTTTCATCCCGAACCTCATTTCTCCTTGAGAGGGCAAAGATATCTTATCAATTATACATGTGAAGTCATGCACAGCATATTTCTAATTCATCTATGATTCAAAAGAGAACATAGACCAAAAAAAGAAAACTACCACAAAAATAAAGTTAAAAAGTATGCTTCAATCTGCATTCAGAGCTAGTCAATTCTCTGTTTGGAGGAAAGAAGCATTTTTCATTACTGACCCTTTGGAATTTTCTCAGGTTATTTTCTTGATTAGAAAAAGTTAAGTCTTTCACAGTTGATCATTGCAATATTGCTTTTACTCTGTAAATGTTCTCCTAGTTCTGCTCACTTCATTTTATATCAACTCATGTAAAGTTTTCCTAGGGTTTTTTGAAATGATCATGTTTGTCATTTCTAATGATAACACAATAGTATTTCATCATCCCGATTACATATGAGAACTTGTTCAGTCATTACTGGACTGATGAGCATCCACCGAATTTCTTATTCTTTGCCACTACAAAAAGAGCTGCTATAAATATTTTCTGTAAAATAAATATATTTCCTTTTTAATTTGATCTCTTAAGATATAGTGATGGTATTGGTGAGTCAAAGGCCATGCACAGTTTTATAACCCTTTGGGTATTTTTCCAAACTATTCACCAGAATGGTTGAATTAATTCACAATTCAATGAATAGTATATTAGGGCAACAATTTTTTCCACATCCCCTAGAGCATTTCTCACTCTTTTTTTGTAACATTAACCAATCTAATAGATGTCAGATGATACCTCACAGTATTTTAAAATTTATATTTTTATACTCAGTAGTGAATTAAACCATTTTTTCAACTGATTATTCAAGGATTTAATAACTTCTTTTCAAAATTAATTATATTTTCTACAGATTATCAATTGTGAAACAACTTTTTAAAATAAATTTAGCCCAGGTCACTATAGATTTGAGAGATGAGGCTATTATCACATACACACACACACACACACACACACACGAAAAAAAAATTCTAAATTTTTTCCTGGTTTCCTGTTTTCCTTTTCCTTTTTAGATCCATTAGTTTGTTAATAAAAATACTTTTTAATTTTGTATAACCAAAAGTATCCGTATCTATCACTCCCTGTGATAGTCTTCATTGTTTGTTTAATCATAAAATTCTCACTTGTCCATTGATCTGACAGGTATAATTTTCTATGCTCATTTAATTTACATATGATATCATCACTTAGGTTAAAAACTTTTGTTTATTTTGACCTTATCTTGATATATTGTGTGAGAAGTTGATCTATATCTACTTTCTGCCAAACTGCTTTCCAGTTTCCCCAGTAATTTTTGTAAAAGGGTGAATTCTTGTCCAAAAAGCTAGGATAATTAGTGTATGAAATATTTTATTATTACGGGTATTTACTATTATGTATTGAATACCTTATCTATTCCATTGATGCAACACTCTATGTTGTAACCAATACCAGATTCTTTTGATAATTAAAGCTTTGCACTACAGTATGAAGTCTAGCAAATATAGGCCACATTCCAGGAGAAGATTCTGGGAAGATAGTGGAGTAAGTAAGAAAATTCCAAATTCTCAAGATTTTCCCCCACCAAAAAGAATTAAAATAGCACCTTACCATGAACAATGTATGGGTGAAGATAAATAAGAATACTGGCATAACTGGGACAAAGTCTGGGACAATTCCAGAATATCGGAAGAAAAATCTGAGCACAAGGTTTAGTCCCTGTGAAAAGTAAATACCTTCAGGCTAGATTCTGTTTCAACATTAAGCAGCAAACCCTGGGGTTAGTCTGTTTGAGAGGCTGCGTCAGCCCCAGCCATAGGAATTTTTACCCCTGGATATTTAGAGGAGTTGGGTGGTTGAGCCTGGGATGATTGAGGGAACATTCCCTGACAAGAAATGCCAGACCCAGCTGGGCTGCAAAGAGCTGCAGGATTGAGAAGGAACCAACACACACTGTGTAAGTGCAGACATAATGGGGCAGAAAGCCCCTTCTTGAGGGTACTTAGAAAAGGTTGGAGGTTTGACTTTGGTTGCAGGCTAGAGGGGAAAACTGAAGATCTAGGGCAAGAAGCACCATTTCCTATACCTCAAGGCTACAGGTGATTACAAAAATTAAGCTATTACCACCAAAAAAAAAAATGCACAGGCAAAGGCTAAAGAATACAACTTTTATTCTTTAGAAGAGGTTGTTATTCTTTCTAGACCTATAAAATTATTATTTAGTAGTTGGTTGGTATGGGACTGTAAAAAATAAATTAAATAATACTTCTCTAATTGTTTACATTTGTTTTTATTTTGTGAATAGTATTTTGTAATTGTGTGCACATAGTCACTGAGTTTGTCTTGATAGGGAGACATCTCAAAATTTTGTATTATCTACAGTTATTTTAAATGGTATTTATCTTTCTATTTCTTGCTTATGAGTTTTATTGGCAAAATATAGCAAAACAGATGATTTTTGGCCATTTATTTCATATGCAGCAACTTTCTGAAAATTGTTAATCTTTTGAATTCCTTTCTTTAGTTAATTCTCTAGGGTTCTCTAAGTATGACATCATATCATCTGCATAGAGAGTTAGCTTTATTTCTTCATTACCTATTTTATTTATCAATTTATTCTTTCTGATTTTAGACAATGTATAGTAGAATATTGAATAATAGTGGAGATAATGCACATTTTTAGTTAACCCCTGAACTTACTGGGAAGCCTTTCTGTTCAACTCTATTATAGATAATGTTTGCTCTTGGTTTTGAAATGAAATTAGTTATTATTTTAAGAGATGCTTCATTTCTTTCTATGATTTCTCTTGTCTTTAATAGAAATGAGCTTTGTATTTTATCAAAGACTTTTTCTATATCTGTTGATATAATCATGTGATTTTTATTGATATTGTTAATTATGCTGATGATTTCCCATTATTGAACTAGCCAGGCAATTCTGGTATAATTCCTTCCTGCTCATTACTGTAATCTCTTTCCTACAATTTTATTAAATTTTCTGCATTGATATTCATTAAGAAAATTGGTCTATAATTTTATTTATTATGTTCTCTCCTTTGTTTATGTATCAAAATCATATTTGTATCATAAAACAACTTGGCAGTATATGAATAGTATTTTTCATCATAAATCTTTTTGATCAATGTCTTGGATTATTGTAGGGATCAGAGTATCTAAGTCTTTCACAGTCAATTATCATTACAGTATTGCTGTTATTGTGTAATGATATTGTGGTTCTACTCATTTCACTCTCCATCAAAACATATAAATCTTTCAAGAGTTTTCTGAATTCATTGTTCTCATAATTCTTTTTAGCAGAATAGTTTTTCACTGCAGTAATATAAAACACCTTGTTTAACCATTCCACAATTTATGGGCATACCCTCAATTCCCAATTCTTTACTAACAAAAAAAGAGCTACCATAAATATTTTTGTACATATTCATCCACTTCCTTTTTATTTTATTTCTTTGGAATAAAGACCAATTAGTGGTATTGCTGGGGCAAAGGATATATATGGCTTTATAGACCTTTGGACATAGTTCCAAATTGTTCTCTGGAATGACTGGAACAGCATACAACTCCACCAAGAGTGTGTTAGTATCCCTGCTTTTTCACATACCAGTCAAAATATTTCTTGTCTATCATGTTAGTCAATCTGATAAGTGTGAAGTGGGACCTCAGAGTTGCTTTAATTTGCAATTCTTTAATCAATAGTGATTGAGAGTACTGTTTTTCCTCTGACTAATTATACATAACAATCATTCTTCTGAAAACTGTCTGCTGATACATTTTACATATTTATCAATTGCATAATCATTCTTATTTTTATGAATTTAACTCAGTAAGCTATATATTTGAAAGGAGGCCTTTATCAGAGAAACTTGTAAAATTTATCTCTCATCTTACTGTTTCCTTTCCAATTTCAACTGTATTGGTTTTGCTTGTTAAAAAAAAAAAAAAAGGTTTTTTTTTTTTAAATTTTCATGCAAACAAAATTAACTATTTTGTTTCCCTTGACTCTCTCTATCACTTGTTTGGTAATAAACACTTATATTATTCATTGCTCTAACAGGTATATTTTTCAGGGGTTCCCTCTAACTTACCTATGATATCACCTTTCATGTCCAAACCAATTTTGGCCTTCTTTTGGAGTACAGAGATATTGGCCTATTTCTTGTTTCTGTCAAACTTCTTTTCAATTTTTCCAGACAATTATGTCAAATGGTGAATTGTTTCTCTAAAAGGCTGGATTTGGGGGTTTGTCAAATGTGAGATTATTATGATTTTTTTTTATTACTGTGTATTATGTATGTATGTATAAGATCCACTGCTTTATTTCTTTGCAAGGACTACATTGTATAATGACCACTTTTAATAAAGTTTGCAATCTAGTTGTTCTAGGCAGTCTTACTTCCACATTTTTTCATTGTTTTTTTTTCCTTTTTTTCTTTTTCTTCCTGATGAATTTTGCGATTTTTTAAAAAAATCTACACAATAATTATTTGATAGGTTGCTTAGAGCAGCACTGACTAAGAAAATTAATTCAA
The DNA here is from genome assembly GCA_028646515.1 of Pseudochirops corinnae. NCBI lineage: Eukaryota > Metazoa > Chordata > Mammalia > Diprotodontia > Pseudocheiridae > Pseudochirops > Pseudochirops corinnae. Next base: position 63,115,643 of record CM053591.1, read on the forward strand.
GTAGCATTGTCAATATTTTTATAGTGGCTCATCCAAATTGTGAGCAAAATTTTTTCCTCCAGATGTTTAAATTTGTCTTTACTTGTGTGAAAAGTGTCATGCAAATATTGTTCATACATAGGTAGGTAGACTCTGAATTATTTTATATTGTCTGGAGTTATTTTAAATAGAATTTCTCTTTCTATTCCTTGTTGCTGATCTTTGTTGGCAATATATAGAATTGCTAATGATTTATGTGGGATTTATTTAGTATTCTGCAACTTTTCTAAAGTTATTGTTTCAACTAATTTTAGTTGATTCTCTAGGGTTCTCTAAGTATACCATCACATCATCTGCAAAATTGATAGTTTTGTTTCTTCTTTCACTCTTTTTATTCCTCCATTTTTTTTCTTGTGAGTGCTGTAGTTAGCATTTCTGATATAATATTTCATAAAAGTAATGATGATGGACATTCTTGCATCACCCCTGTTCTTATTTGGAAGACTTCTAGTTTATTTTCATTGTAGATAATGCTTTCCTTCCTCATCTTCAATTCCTTTTCTTTTCTTTCTTATTCTTAGTGACTGGTGGTTTCCATTTCACTACTGAGCATAAGAAATATGCTTCTCTTTCATGACTACTCTATCAGCATTTAAATTAGTCAAATATTATACAAAACAACAGCTTATCCAACTTTTCTCACATTTTTTAATCTGATTTTTAAATTAATAAGGAATTTATTTCATTCATTTTAGATGAATTTACACTTACATCATGAAAACATGACATTACAAGAGCAATTGTTCATTTAACAAACCCAATTGAGCCATTTTAGTAAATTTAGTAAATATTTTTCCTCAAAAGAAAAAGTGAATATTCTTTAAATGAAAATTAAATCTAGTGCCTTTATCTCATGATTACTCAGGTCTCCATACAGTATATATTTAAGTTCAAGTGATCTTTATATTTTCCAAGAGTGTATTAAAATCTGCTCATCTTTCTTTCCATACAGCTTGAAAAGAAGTTCTTTGACATAATTATTTTTCTTTTCTTCTTCCTTCCCTCTTTGCTTTCTTTTACTTTCTCTTTCTTTGCTTCTGCTTTGCTTCCTTCCCTCCTTTCCCCCCGCTTTTCTTTCTTTCTTTTTCTCCTTTTTTTTTCTTTCCTCCTCCATGTCTTCCTGCCTTTCTTCTTTCATCTTCTACTTTGCTACAAAGAAAAGTTGAAGATAAGATTAAGGCTGACTTTTTATAAATTAAAATATAGTTTTCTTATTTAAAATATATTTTTAATATTTGTTGATATGTTTCCCCCATCTTATAGTTTACTTTATCATTTAAATTTTATATGTGTATACATATACATATTCTTTACTTCTCTTCTCTTTGTTTCTTCTACTTGAAAAATTACTTTTTCACTTGCTATACTTTTGAAATTTGTGTTTTTATTCCTTTTTAGAATTAAATTAGTTTTTAGCAATTAATAGAAATCTATTTTTTTTCTTTTTTCCATCTACTATCCCAAGTAGAAAAAAGAAAATGAAAGAAAAAAAATTCCTGTATTAGCCATGTTAAACAAATGTATATCTCAATGTGTAACATATGTTGATCAGTTTTTTCATCAATAGTTTGGTAGCATGTTTTAGCATGGGTCTGATAAAATCATCATTAGTCATACAATTGAATTGAATTCTAAAGTACTTCTAAGAAGATTATTTACTTTTCACATCTGATCTAAGAAATGACCAGAATAAAAGATTATTTGTCAATTTTAATTATTTTACAATACAGAGGTGATTAACTTGCCCTCTAGAATAAAGCATGAAGGTTTGGATATGTCCAATGTGGAATATTGTTTTGTCAGACTAGCATAGTTTTTATAAGAATTTAAAACAGTTGTTCTTTTAATTTGTGTGAGAAGTCAAAACAAATACTTATAAAAGGCATTTAAGACAGAAATAAAAGTCTCATAATACCTACATTTCCCTGCTACAGCCCAATAAAGGCAATGGCAACATTGTCTGATAATACATGATTATCTACAAATGTGTGAAGGAGCCAGTTTAAAGCAGCTCTAGGTTATTGAATTTTCTGTATAAGCAATAACACTTTAGAAATCACTGAATGCTTGAGCTTTTTGGAAATCAGAGATTAATTTATTGTTTTTGTGATTGATTAGTCTTAATAAAATTATGGAGGTAATGTTTTAAAATATATTTTATTTATTTTTTTAAATATTTCTAAATTACATTTTTCTAAATTGGTAACATTCATTAAAAAATATTGAGCCCAAAATTCTCTCTCTCCTCCTGCCCCTGCCCCAGTGATTGGAAAAAAACAGTCAATATAGTATCAGTTATACATGTGAAATCATGCAAAATATATTTTTGTATTAGCCATTTTGAAAGAGAAGACAAACAAACAAGAAAAATTTTAAAAAATGTATGCTTCTAATTTAAATTCATGGTTCTTCAATTCTCTCTCTTGATATGGACAACATTTTTCATCATGAGTCTTTTGGAAATGTCTTGATTCCCCGTGTTGGTCAGAGTAGCTAATTGATTAATGTTATGTGACTTGCCCTACTCCATAGGAGTTAGCATGTATTTTGAGTTGTAATGGACCTTAAGGTTCATTCAGTCAAAACCTCTGTTTTTATAGTTGAAAAGAAAAAAAATTAAATGTTAAGTCTGAAGTCACACAGTTAATAGGAAGTCCAAACAAGTTTTTTTAACACAGGTTTTATGATGCCACATCTAGTTTTCTTTCCACTTCCCCATCCTGCTGGCCTGATAAAATAATATTATCTGGATGAAGGAATTCTCATCTGTCATTCTGTCACGACCTATGATACAATAAACAGGTGTACCCTGCAGGGACTTGTTCTAGAAATAGTCAATTTTTATCAGTTATTTCATGATCACATATAGCAACCTTCTTTTAACCGAATTAAAAAATGACAAATACAGAGAAAAAAGATTACCGTAAAAGACAGAATTAGCTGTTAAAATGGACTCATTAAATCATTGGTGAAATAAAGATGGAATTAGAATTCTACAAATCAGTAACCTATACTAAATTTAATATGGAGAAAATGTTAAGAAAGGGCCAAATTCAGATTATCATATATTTTTCCTTCATGTTGAAATTCATAGTAAGATGTGATGTGCTCTTTTAATAAGTTAAAATTTTAAAGAGGTGGAAGTGGTTAACATCAAATTCCATTCTCTAACCTTTTCTGAGAGTGATGTGTACATACAAAGATCAGGGTGTAGACAAGTGATTTAATGGAATTCTTTAGATTGAGTAGAGAGACTGAAAAACAGTGATAAGAGGATTTTAAATTATTATTAAAAGTAGATTTTTAAAGAGTTTTCCAAAGCTGAGAATATGTTTCAGAAGGTTGCTGGAGAGTTATGATATAGAATTCTAAGAGACAGCAAGAGATTTACATCATTTCAATGTGTAGTTTTATATCTTTGTTCTATAACTGTGGGCTCTTATTGTGCTGACATTTTTAAAAATTAAATAATCTCTATTCTTATAATGTGATTAGGATGAAAAATGTGTTCCTGGATGTGACCACAATGTGAAGGCACTCACAGCAGCTGTAGATGAAGAAAAGTGATTTGATGAGAGCAATGATTTTTTTTTTTTTGGTCTCTTGGTAAACAAGGTATGATTTCATTTCAGTAAAGTAATTCCAGTATAAAATTTCTCTAGAAGGTTTTTCTGGAGCACTTAGACCTTAAATGACCTCTGCATGGCCACAAGGCTAATATGTATCAAAATTTAACTATTTTATTATATTTGTGTCAAGTTATTATATTTCAAGAGCTGTGTCTTTCGAAAGCATACATCAATTCATTTAATTGACAACTAGTAGCAATAGAAAATATTCAAGGAGAGATTAAAATAAAATTTAGCATGTCTTTTCTTGTTCCCTTCCCTTCCCTTCATATCCTTTTCCTTCCTTTGCCCATGAAATAGTACATATGGTCTATTGTTTAATTTAGTCCCCTTATCTTAGAATAGGTGAGGTATTTACTCTATTAACCTATAATTGGATTTTATTTTACTTAAAAGTTCATTTGAACTTTTAATTAGTAGTTATAACATCAGGTTGATTTCTCATAATGTGGGCTGTAAGTTCCATTACTTGAACTAATATGACTAAATTGAATGCCAACACTTTATCCAAAATAGACATTTGAAATTCCCCACAGAGTAGAACTTCCCACTGTGTTTAAATTTTGAAATGCATTTATTAATGATTAAATTTTTTGGTACTTCAGAATTAAATACAGATGGTAATTGCTTTTGAAAAAAAATCGTGAAGTAGTATCAATGGTATGAAAGTGCTGAAATCCAGTCCCATTTCAGCTTTAATATTTATTAAAAAATCATGATTTATTTCATGTGTAAATAAATGTAATGAAATTCTTTTATTTTTGTTAACATTTTCTTCTCATAACTCAAAATGCTTAAGACTTTCAGTCCTCCCTCGGGGGGGAGGGAACATATTTAAAGTCTAAGGTTTATGTCTATAGAATGGATATAAGAAAAACTTTACAAAGCAAGAGAATCTGACGTAAAATATAAAAAGAAAAGAAATAAATTATTACCCAAGGAACACTTAGGATGCACAAGCCTTATGCAAATTTTAAATAAATGTGTTATGAATTAACAAATCTCTTCTACTCATTAAGTCTCTTTGTGTGTGGGGGGGAGGGGGGGATCAGAATTTTCTAACTCCAGCATATACCATTCTCACAGCTGGCACAGTAACTTTTAGCCAGATGGTACTTCCATAACTCAAAAAGACAAAGGTACTCTCAGACATGGCATAGCAGAGCAAAGCTAAGAGGTATAATGACAGTGTTACACTTGTACAAATTAGCACTGTTTTTAAGATAGTATGACTCCTGTGATTTGAAACCTTCTCTTTTAATGTATAGGGATTGAGAGTCAAATAATCTAGTATGATCAGAGAGGTAGCTCTGGACCAGAAGTGGAACACAGGTTCGTGCTCTTTCAGCTTCTTTGGTATTGATGTAAATCATATTTGAACTTTGGAGCAATGCAGTCTTGACTACACCAACATAGATACCAAGAATTTTAAAAGCAATATTGAATATTTCAAAGATCAAAAGGCAGAGAAATCAATAAAGAATTGTAAGTTGATTCTCAGAAAGGTGCTGTATAAGCAAAAAAAAAAATCATGCTATTTTTGCTATGTTGAAGTGAGAACATGCATTGGTCCTGATGATTTTTTTTCCCTCTGTTTGGCAAAATTACCAAGACTATGTTTACCCAGGAGCTGTGGATTCCCATAAGAGTGAGTCATTGCTATTTATGCTGACTTTATCCCAGCTCCATCAGTGATTTTTTTTCCTATGCTGCACTATATAATGAATAATAATATATGTGCTGTGCTCTTATGCTCCCACATACCTCCACCCACTCATCTTCTGTTCCACAACCAAAAAAGAAATCTACATATATTTGTTTCTTTTTTCTATGTTGTTTCTGGATGATATTTTTCTCCAGTTTAGATTTTTGTGCCATAATATGAAGATGTGAATGTTTGCCATAAATATGTTCCAGAGCCAAAATTAGCCATTTAACTCATAAATGGACAAAAATAGATTTCATTCCTCCCTGAAAAGATAGAATTACAAGATCTTAAGAATGGAAGGGACCAAAAATATGAGGTGGAGCCAAGAGGGTGGAGTAGAGAAAGAGCTGCAGTCAAACTCTATCAGCATTGCCCTCCAAATAGTTTTAAAAGAACTCCTGAATATGGAGTGGGAGAGCCAACAAAAGTGAAACATTGTTACTGCCCATGGCAACATAGGACTTGGAAAGAGAAGTATATGAAAATGGTGCACAGTACATGTGTAAGGACAACACCAGCTTTGGGCCTTAGAGATGGGAATAGCACTAAAAGGAAAAGCTTTATGAGCTCTCAAACCAGAGAATTAAGAGATGATCAGTCAGCTGGTAAGAAGGAGATTACAGGACACTCCAGTCCCATGCTGGCTTCAGGACCAGGTGTTGTTTGAAATTTCTGTTTCCTATATACACTCCTTGGCTGCAGTACCAAGGAAGAAAGCCATGCTTATGACCAAAAGGAAACAGAAACCTTGAGGAGCAATAGAAAATGTGCTGGAAGAGATCAGTGGGGCTTAGGTAAGGAACAGAACACAGACCAGGAAAGCAGTAACAACACATCTGCCTAAAATAAATCATTTTGGAAGCACAAAACCTTCAAACGCAGAGAACTTGTTCAGAAAAGAGCAGCATAAAAATTCCTAAAATTTTGGACAGTGCTCCCCACCCTAGGAAATGAGCCCAAATTTAACATAAAGTCAAAGTAAAGAAATAGACTGAATAAATGAGCAAACAAGAAAAAAGGAATGACCATAAAAATCTACTATGATGCCAAGACGATCAAGACTCAAACTCAGAAGGAGGCAATGATATCAAAACAACTATAAGAAAAGCTTCAAAGAAAAAAAAATATTAATTGAAAACAACCCCAAAAATAATTGATGGAAAACCCAAAATAGTTTTCAAAATGAAATAAAAGTGGTGGAAGAAAAATTAAAAAAAGAAATGAGAGTGAGAAAAGAAAATTTTAAAGAAACAACACCTTGATAAAAGAGGTGCAAACACCATCTTAAAAAAATAGACAAATAGTAAAAAAGAGGTCAAAAAAACTTCTCTGATAGAAAAAAGTCTCCTTAAAAGGCAGAATTGACAAAGTGAAAAAGAAAAAGTTACAAGAGTTCATTGAAGAAAAATAATTTCTTAAAAATTAAAAATGGGCAAATGGAACATGATGACTTCAAGAGCCATCAGCAAACATTTTAAGAGGACAAATTAAAATATAGAAGAAAATGCAAAATATCTGATGGGAAAAGCAAGTGGATATACTTAGAAATTCTTAGAGAATCAAGTAAAAAACTACTTAAAATAATAACTTTAAGTTCCAGGATATAAAATAAACCCACATAAATCCTCAGCATTTCTATATATTTCTAATGAAGCCCAACAGCAAGAAAAAGAAAGGAAAATTCCATTTTAAGTTACTGTAGACATTATAAAATATTTGGGAGTCTACCTGCCTAAACAAAAAAAAAAAAAAGCTATATTAACACAAGTACAA
>CM053591.1:63123291-63153291 GCA_028646515.1 Pseudochirops corinnae
TATTAGAGATTTAAATAAGAGATTTGAGATTCAAATAAGAGATCTGAGAATCTCTTAAGAGATTGAAATAAAATTGATTGAAACAATTACTTTAAGATATAAAATAAACCAACATATTTCAACATTTTACATGTCACATGCATAGAATGCATCAATTTGTTCAGCTGATGCAATGTCTCTACATGAAGATGCTGAAGAGCCTATTTCCTGCCCTCAAATAATTTACAATCTAATGGGAACAATAACAAACAAAAATATAAAAACAAGCTATATTCAGAATAAAAAGGAAGTAAGTACTCAACAGAGAGAAGACAATAGAATTAAGGTAGCTTGGGAAAGGCTTTCTGTAAAAGATGGGATTTTAGCGGAGTCTTAATTGAAACCAGTAGGATGAGTAGAGGGGAAAACATGTTCCAGCCATGGGGAACAGCTAGAGAAAATCCCTCATCTGATAGATAGATGGTCTTGTTCATGGAATAGAAATGACGTAAGTGCCCCAAAGAAACAAAAGAGAAAACAATGGAATGGTAATGCAAATACATAGAAGTAAAGAATGATTTAGAGGAAAAGAAACAAAAAAAATAGCATTAAAGGAAAATGTGCTCCCTATCAAGTAAAATATGTTGATCTCAAAGAAATGATGCATAGACACAAGCTAAGGATCATAGGTATCTCAGAAAAACACAAGGAAAAGAAAACATTAATTCAGGAAATAGCATAAAAGGACTAACCTGAATGCCCGAAAAGAAAAAAAAATGAAATATCAAAGAAAAGAATGAATTTCCCATAAAAATATACTCAAAGCCTGAAAACTCTGAGATGTATATTGTCTTGACAAGCAGAGTCAGCTATACACTTCAGAAATAAATCCAGCAAATTGTCAGGAGAAAGGCATTCAAATGTAAGGTAAGCACGATTCAAATAAAACAGGAACATTCTGTACCTTCTAGAATATGCAAGAGGAAATGGAAAAATGTAATCCAAAAAGTAATGGAAAGCCAGTTGCAGCATGGGGTGACCAAACTGGCAAATGGGGGTTTAATGAAAAATATGTTAAATGGAAAAGTATTTTTGAAATATCTTTAGAAAGAGAAAGAAAATCAGATTTGAAGATGTGCTTCTCAAATACCCCAGACAACAGAAATACAGGAAAAGTAATCAAATGCAGCAGCCAGGGACAGCAACAGCAAGAGAATGACAGAAAAGAAACCGAAAAGATGTCTCTCTAGATGTACACAAGGAAAATGGTTGAAGGCAGAAGTCAGGAAGCAACAATGAAGAGGTGGCCCTGAAGCATCATAGAAAGAACCTGAAGATACACAGCCTGCAGGTAAATCAAAGTTATTTGTAGCACTACTTTACAAAATTATTGAGTATACAAGGAAAGACGAAAGGGAATGCTAATGTATCTGGATCAAACAGGTAACTCCTTATGAAGGGAAAATGACACCTGTGGTCTCAAAAAGTAAAAGTTCCTTCAGAGGACAGAATGAAGAGAAATGTGGAAGGATTGGGAAGAGAAAGGAGGGAGACTTCAGTAATGGCAAAGGGTTCAAGTGATAAGTTTTTATATTGGTGAAGAGAGATGTTCTCTTGGAGGTGGAGGAGGAAGGATACTGAAGATTACTATGATAATGTAAGAAGCAGAAGACATTTATAAAATCTTATTTTAAAAACTTGACATGTCCAAAACTGAATTTATTATTCATATTTCTAAACCTCCCTTTTTAAACTTTCTTATTCCAGCCTGAGGGTACCACCATCTTGCCACTTTCCTGACGCACAAGCTCTCTCTCTCACTCTCTCTTATCCAATCCGTTGCCAGAGCCTGTCCAGTATGCTACCTTTCCGACTATTGCCAAAGCCTGTCCAATATGCTACCTTTCCAACCATTGCTCTCATTTTTTGTCATAAGCTATAAATTCAAATCACAAGCACTGTAAAATGCTTTCTAGCTTGGATCTCACAAAGGTCACAGCTAACCAAAACTGCATAAACCTCCCATTTAATTAGACTCAAAAATTCTTCCTAAGAGAATTATATATTTCTTACCATTACATATCAGATTATTAGTTATTTATAAGAAGAAAATAGAAATAATCAAACACTTTTATCAGCAGTGGGGTCAAAGAAGTAACCACTGGAAAAAGAGAAAACTTAAGAAGCAAGAAGGCAATCTCATTATATCTCAGAATACAGAGGAAGAGCTCATGCAATATACTTGACACATTGTGGTTATGTATAATTGCATTGACCTGTAACAGAATAGATATTGCTACTGGACTATTTCCTCCCTGTAATAGAATCTTTGATTTATAAAAGCTTTGCATCATGTGTTATCCTAATTCATAGTGTAGCCAGGAAACCCACCAACCAGGGTTGACATGCCCAAGCTGTGATGGAATGTGACAGCTGTTTAACAGAAAGCACACAATACTAGCATATGCAAGGAGCAGAAGAACCAATTTAGCTTTACAGATTTTTTTTGCAAGATGTTTTTAGCTTATTCTTCTAAACTTAACACCCACCCCAACCCTTCCTAGAGCTGTGAGTGTTCTTTTGCCCAGGAAATATCAATCACATTTTTTTTTTCTGAATCCTTTTAAATTCACATAAAACATTTTAGTGTACATCCTTTCCACACCCCACCACCAAACTCCCAACCACTGTATCAAAAGCTCCTTTAGGTCAGTGGCTAAGTTATTTTCCATTTATTAAGTTTTTTTTTTTTAATTTCCTTTGTATCCCCTGTCCAGAGACATTTTTACTCGTTCTCTTCATTATCAATTCTCTATTTCCAACTATTTTACCTCTTCATTCTCTGGTTCATAATCCCCAAAATTATCCAGTCACCTCTCTATTGACTGTGTTTCTATGGAATCAAAACTTCTAAGGTATCCATTCTCAGCTCTAGGACTGCTTTGTAAAGTTTAACCCACCATGGATTTCCTATTTCCATTGTTATCTTAGTCCTAGAAAAATTACAATTACAGCAAGTGAGAAAAGACAGAGTCTATTTATTTTTAGTTATCGAAATTCATTTATATAATATTTTGAGTTTCAGATTTTCTCCCCATCTCTCCCCTGTCCCCACCCCATGAAGGCAAGCAAATCAATTACCCCTTTTTGAGTCTGCACTCTCTTCTATTCCCCCCTAAACCTCACTTACCCCTTACCACTTACTTTTTTATAGGGTGGGATGGATTTCTATACCCTGTTGCCTGTATATATTATTTCCTAGTTGCATGTAAAAACATTTTTTTCAATATTTGTTTTTAAAACTTTGAGTTCCTGATTCTGTAACTCCTTCCCTCCTCACCCCTCCCCATTGAGAAGACAAGCCATTCAACATAAGCTATACATGTACAGTCATGTAAAACATTTCCATAGTAGCCATATTGTTAAAGACTAACTATATTCCCCCCCCCATCCTTTCCTATTCCTCATTTATTCTATTTTCTCTTGTGACACTGTCCCTGTTCAATGGTGTTTGCTTATGACTATCCCTTCCCCCAATCTGCCCTCCCTTCTATCATCCACTATTCTTATCCCCTCCCCTGCTATTTTCCTGTAGGGTAAAATACCTAACTGAGTGTGTACATTACTCCCTTCTTAAGCCAAATCCAATGAGAATAAATATGACTCATTCCCTTTCACCTCCCTGCTCTTCCCTCCTTTATCACTGCTGTCTCTCACTTCTTTTATGTGAGATAATTAACCCTATTCTATCTCTCCCTTTCTTCTTCTCCCAATATATTCTTCTCTCACCCCTTAATTTATTTTTATATATCATCCCTTCATATTCAATTCACCTTGTGCCCTCTGTTGATATATGCATATACACTCACACACACAAACATATACACATACATGTATGCATATATACACACATATACATACATGAATACATTCATATACACACATGTGTGTATAAATATAAATACACACTCATATACATAATTCCTTCAACTATCCTGATACTGAGAAAAGTGTCATGAGTTACAAATGTCATTTTCCCATTTAGGAATGTAAACAATTCAATTTAATAAGTTCCTTATGATTTTTCTTTCCTGTTTATCTTTGCATGTTTCTTTTGTTTCTTGTATTTGAAAGCCAAATTTTCTCTTCAGCTCTGGTGTTTTCATCAAGAATTCTTTAAAGTTCTCTATTTCATTGAATATACATATTTTCCCTGAAGTATTATGCTCATTTTTGCTGGGTAGGTGATTCTTTGCTTTAATCCTAGCTCCTTTCACCTCTAGAATATCAAATTCCAAGGACTCCTATCCCTTAATAGAGAAGCTGCTAGATCTTTTATTATCCTTATTATGTTTCCAAAATACTTAAACTGTTTCTTCCTGACTCATTATAATATTTTTTTCTTGACCTAAGAACCCTGGAATTTGGTTATAATACTCCTAGGACTTTCCTTTTTGGGATCATTTTAAAGAGGTAAATGGCATATTCTTTTAATTCCTATTTTATCCTTTGGTTCTAGGATATCAAGACAGTTTTCCTTGATAATTTCTTGAAAGGTGATATCTAGGCTCTTTTTCAGATCATGGCTTTCAGGTAGTCCAATAATTTTTAAATTATCTCTCCTGGATCTTTTTATTTTTTCCAGGCCAGTTGTTTATCAGCTGAGATACTTCACATTGCCTTCTATTTTTTTTTTCCTTTCTTTTGGTTCTGTTTTATAATTTCTTGATTTCTCATAAAGCTTCCATTTCCTCCATTCTAATTTTGAAGGAATTATTTTCTTCAGTGAGCTTTTGTATCTCTTTTTCCTTTTGGTCATTTTTTCCTTTTAAGACATTCTTCTGTTCCTTGACTTTTTGGACCTCTTTTGCCATTTGAGTTAGTCTATTTTTTAAGCTGATATTTTCTTCAGTATTTTTGAAGTGTCCTTCAGCAGCCTATTGACTTGCATTTCATGATTTTTTTTTTTATCACGCATTTTTTTCCCCAGGTTTTCCTATGTTTCTCTTATTTGATTTTCAAAATCCTTTTTGAGATCCTCCACAACCTGTGACCAATTCATATTTTACTTGGAGACTTTTGATGTAGGAGTTTTAACTTTGTTGTCTTCTTCAATTTGTATGATTTGGTCTTCTTTATCACCATTGAAAGATTCTATAGTCTAATTTTTCCCCTCTGTTTGCTCATTTTCCAAGCCAATTACTTGACTTTTGAACTCTTTGGCAAAGTACGACTCTACTTCCAGAGTGGACAGTGCTCTGCCCTAAATTTCAGGGGTTTTGTGTGGTTGTTGTCAAAGCTACTTCCAGCCACTTGTGAATTTTCAGTTCCTCTAAGGTGATATTATCAAAAGAGAAGTGTTTACTCCTCTCAGTGTCTCTTCTCCAGTCTGTGAATGACCACAGGCACTATTTTATGCTTGAGAACTGTGAGGAAGATACCTTCTCCACCTCCACCACTAGCTCTGCCAGTACAGTTATCCTTTTCACCCCAAGACTGCAACCCATATCCAAGCAAGGCAAAGCAAGACCAATTGCCCTCTGATAAGGTGCTTGATCCCCCCACCATCTTTGGGCCTGGAGCTCTGGAAGCAGCTGCCATTGCCCCCACTGCTACTGCCACCACAACTGCTACCTCTGCTGTCCCAGTCTTTGACTGGACCACCACACTCTTCTCCCACCCAGGTTCAATAGTTTCCCCACTGACCTTTTATTTTGTCTTTGGTGTTTGTGCATTGAGAAGTCTGGAAATGGCCACAGTTGTCCCTGATCCAGTCTTTTCAGGCCTGCTTAGCCTTGTCTGTGTCTGCCCAGCCCATGCAGGACTGCTCTTCACTCTCAGCCCAGTCCCATAGACCCTCCTTGTCAGCCTGCCAGGCTGTCTTCAGCTGGAGATGTGTTTCACTCTGTCATTTTGTGGGGTCTGTAGCTCTAAAATTTGTTTAGAGTTATTTTTACAGATATTTGTAGGGGTTTTGTGTGAAGACCTCAAGCAAGTTGCTGCTTTTACTCTGTCATCTTGGTTCTGCCTCTCCTTTTCCTCCATCCTGCTGCCGAGATCTTTTTCAGCATGGAACATTGCCATGGTACTGATCCAGCAAACTTCTATAACCAGGAATACAGATATTCAAGGCACTGGAAGGAAGGGTGAATGGGACAGGTTGTGCTTTGTAGTAAACCCATAGACCAAGTCCTTATGTCAGCTTGTGTAGCCTCACTGCTGGTTAGCATAGTGGACAGTTGGGGAGAGGTTGCTAAATAAGCTTATGGTAGATATCCATATTTATTTTTTAACCATCTTTTGGGCTTTGGGTCTCCTAGAGTATAGAGATAGCTAAAGCTGCATTGTTTGGTACGTAATGTCGGTTTTGGAAAGATCTGATAGCTTGTGAGAATCAAAGAAAATGTCTTTTCCTTGTAGGTCATGTGACACCAGCAATGCTATGACTATATTTTTCCCTACCACAATAGGTGACACACAGCTGTGGTCACTACTACTTTGTGTTGCTTAAGTTCAGGAGTTTTGAGGTGCAGAAAAGATTAAGCTGATTGCATGTCCACATTAAATTTGGCACAAAGATGTTTAATCCCTCAAAATGGTGAACCACTAGGCCGCCTAAGGAGGGGTCATGTAATAAATGGAGCATTTTTATATTTCCATGCCATTTAGCAGTGGTATCATCCCCTGCCTGACCACTGAAAGTCCAGCCTGGACAAAATGAGAGGACCCAGCCTCAACATAATTACATGTATATGACTATATACCATACATATTATGTGCACATATAAGTATATATATATATATATATATGTATATATGTGTGTAGGTCTATGTTAAAGAAAAACACATACATATGTGATTTTTCTCCTTAGACTTGGCACAGTGCCTTATATGAAGTAGGCACTCGAAAGAAATTAATTAGATTGAAATGTATTTGCCTGTATATTAAATAATCACATACCATTCATAACATTTTCATTTGAGTGAACATCAGTTTAAATCTCTCCTTGTACCTATTAACTAACTCCAGTCCCTTCCTAAATATGAAAGCCATACTTATGTAGTCTATCAAAGGAAATGAATTAATTGTCCTTGTCTTGAAATATAGATTCATTTGACCCCTTTAATTGACAAGTAGAGACCAGAGGTACAGAAATGAAGAGGCTTACCAAAGATCACACAGCTCCCCAATGGTAGAGATGGGACTAGAATTCAGTCTCCTGATTCTTAGTTCTGTATCCTTACTACCATATCATGCTGCACTATTTATTATTAGGCTGAATCTTTATGTGACAAGTTCAAGTCTAAATCACATTACAAGTATGCTGTTATTTTTTTATTCTTTTTACCTGTACGGACCATAACTAATAATAAATAATACATAGCATTTGCTGAAAAGATTAATAAGAAATCATACCTATCGTTCTTTCTAATGTAATTAGAACTACCAAATGAGTAAATTCAATACACTGAAAATCAGTTCACAAGTATGGGAGTTTAGCAGTATATTGTTTGGGGGTTTTTTAGCTAATAAATTTAGCTGATGAATAGAGAAATACTCTCAAAGAGAGTAAGATTCAAATCCTACCTATGGTACGTCTTGACTGTGAGAGTATAGATTAGTCACTTAGGATCTCACATTTATAAGCAACTGAGGCAATAGATTTCAGAGATAGTGAGGACTTGAAATGAAAGTTTTCCCGTCTGGGATCTCCCTATAGTGAAAAAAATCAACAATCTACCCTTTATTACTATAACTATGACTATGACAATGACTATAACTATGACTATGACTTTAACTGTATATATATATGTATGTATGTGCGAGTATATATAGTATAAAACTATGATTATGCCTATGACTATACATATACATATATTTTCTCAAATGCTAATTAGATTTATTGATACCTAAGGAATTAAATTTTAAAAATCAGAAAGAAAAGAAAATAAAGTGGACGATTGAGGGTAGAATGAAAAAAGTAATACCATGAATAATGTAATCTTATTTCTAAACACTGTGGGCTAGGGTGGAAGACAAATATAAACTAGAATCCAGTGGTAGGAAGAGTTGGAGAAGGCAAACTCTTTGCTCACAGGCACAAGGATTGGACATGAGTGGAAGTTTATAAATTTTCATTTCCAAGGCTTAAAATCTCTAAACCACTGTTACTATCTACTGTCTAGTTACTGGATGGCAGAAAGAATAAAATCTTGGTTTTCCAGGACCTCAGAAGTTTCTTTTTTTTTTTTTTAATAATCAATTAATATATAAACATTTATTTAGTGCCTACTATGTCTGGGCTCTGACAATTAAAAAAAAGCAAAAGGCAATTGCTGACCTCAAGCAACTTTAAATCTAATGCACTAGGCATTGTACAAACAAATATACTCACATACAGATACACACACACACATATATACATATATATTTATATTTATATAAGCTAAACACAAATTTAATAGGAAATAATTAAAAGACAGAAAGCACTGCAATTTAAAGGAGTTGGGGATGGTTTCCTGTATGAGGTGGGGTTTTAGTTGGGATTTAGAGGAAGCAGTTAGAGAGGAGGAAGAAAATTCCAGGCAGCCGAAAAGAATGCCATTTTTCTACACAGATTTCTCTGAGTAAATTTGGGATTTGTAGGAGAATGTAGCAGTTGGCTTCAGGTATTTTAAAGACTTTCAGAAGGAAAAATAGCAATAATACTCTGCTGGACCTCAGAGAACTAGGAACACTGGTGGTAATTACAAGTAAATAGGTGTTGGTTCAATATAAGGAATAATTATTTGACTTAGGTGTGTGAAAATGGAATAGACTACCTAGTGAAGTGTTTTTGTTTGATTTTGTTTGTTTGTTTATTGGAAGGATTCATTCAGAAGCTCAATAGCCACATGTCAGAGATTAGATGACTAGATGGCCTTTAAAATTTATGTCTAAGTTCCTAAAATAAAGGAACTTATACAACTGGTACCTCAAAGCAAATATTAGCAAAAAAATATCCTGGGAGATATCAAGAAATAATGTTGCATCACTAGCAAGAGCTAAGTTTCCCAAAACAAATGTGACTAGTTGGAATGAAAACCCTAAAAGAATTAATGACTAATGAGATAATCAAAAGATCAACTAACTAAGAAACTCTACTAGTTTGATAGAGTAAAAAGCAAAGAACAGATGGGGCAAAGGAGAAAAATTATCTCACTACAAAGAGGAAAGAAGATAAAGATAATAGAAAAAATCAGAGGAGAGAGGGTTTGCAAAAATAAGATGTATTACTAAGGAACAAAACAAAGCTTTCTTATGTGGCAAATATTGTGAGCCAGATTGGTACAATGGTTTAGGCCTGGCTTTAGAAAGAAGTAAGACTCAAGTCTAAGGGGGAATGACTCCTCTTTAATAGAATTTTTTATGGCCTAGGAAATCAGGACACTATGTCAACAGCTCAAACTTTTGTTCCTTGAGGAATCTGGGATAGACTCTGCATTTTAGAGCAAAAAATGAACCCAATCTACATCACAGGGCCTCAGGAAAAACCATTCTAAACTATATGACAAGGACCTTAGTGGATATTGCTTCTACAGAAACAAGGCTGTTGCATTTATTCCTTAAGGACTAGAGAACAAATGAAATGTGTACAATGAAACTATAAATAATCTCTCACTCTCTGAAAATGACATGGTGAACACTAACGGCATAGACAGATGGCTTCCAAGAGAGAGTTTTTCTCTAGGGTACGTCTCCAGGAAATATATTCTGGGAAGACAAAATAGTATTCAATTTGAAACCTCTCACAAAGAGGGGATTAAGGAGGGTAGCCAGTGCTTATAATCAGAAAACAAAATGCTGATAGGAGAAACTGAGGTAGTAGATTTCAATCTTCAATCTGAGATCCAAAACAGAGCATGAATACTAGGAAGAATCAAGCAGGCAATGTATACACAGTAAAGGTTGTTGTTGGTTTTTTTCCATCATGCTAATTCTTTGTGACTCACTTTGGAATTTTCTTGGCAAAGGTATTGGAATGGTTTGCCATTTTCTTCTCTTGCAGAGGGTCACACAATCTCTAAGGCCAAAATTGAACTCACAAAGATGAATCTTCCTGACTCCAGGCCTGGCATTCTATCCACTGTGTTACCTACCTGAACCAGAGTAAGGGTTAAACAATCCAAATCATATAAAAATCATAGTATGTATAAAGCAGAAACATGATGCTTATCTGACATGTAGATTGTTCTTATGGATCCCTTAGCTCCTTCTCTTTTGTGGAATGGCCACAGCTATACAGTTAGGTATACTGCTACAAAGAGTAGCAAGTTTTGATTTGGAAGTTTTATAACAAAAATCTAACCACCTTATGTAGGCTATGTTGATTATTTAAAGCTATGAGGTTGGCATTGCATATAGGCTAGACATAAGACATTGGAGTTGTGTCCAAGTTTTGCTTCTGATGTATACAAAAACAACAGACTACATAGTATAGCATATATGACATCATGGGCAATATCATGAACATGGTAGATATTCAATAAGCTAAAGGCTAATAATAAGATTGTTTTTTTTTTTATTTCTTCCTTGAAATTCTCTAACCATCCATCTCATAGCAACCCAGAAAATTTAGAGCAAGATTTCACTAACATTTCCATCTTTCCTGGTCCACTTGCACTCCAGTGGCAGGAAATCCTCAGTCTCTCTTGCATCATGTATCCAGGTAAAGGAGCTATCTGAAGAGAAGAGCTCTGTGTCCCCTACTGTTTCTTGATTATTCACTCTTCTGTCACCTTCCTTAATGGGTATTTCCTTTGAAGACACTCCTAATTGCGCAATTAAAATATCTCCACAACATGGCACAACTTTACCTTTTTAAATGTATTTCACAATACTCTACTCAATATACTTAATACTCGAACAAACATAGACTACTTCCTTTATGTACTTCCCTTTACTCTATTGTTCACACTACTTCCTATTTCCCTAATACTCTAATCTATGACTCCATTAAGCTAAAGCCTGTCCCTCATTCTTGATCTGTATTCTTTTAGAACTCTTTCCAATACAAGCAACCCAACCTATTGCATAGTTCAGAATTCCCTTATTCACTTATCAAGATCTAAGACAATAATCTTATATTTAGTTGTACTTATGTTCTATCCTCTCACTATACTGTAAACTTCATGATGTCAGGGACTGCATCTAAATGATCCTTAAACTCTTATATCCATATCCACCCAACCACTTGAGTTATTTGCACATTGAAAAAAGCAGAATAGTATAGTGAAACTTAGAGTTGAACTTAAGAGTTACAGGAAGGAAGTTTAAATTCTAGTTTTGACACTTCTACTTTTTAACCAAGGTTGTACTGGAGCCAGCTGCAAAGAGAGAGCATAACCATTATGAATAAGCACTCAATTTATTATTCTGCTGTTTGTCTAGACTTAAGAAAGAGATTCTAATTCAGATGCAATCTAAAAGAACAGATAGATACTTTTTTTTTCTTTTTGTGAAGAACACAATTGTTAAACATTTATCAGCACAACACTGAATGGCTCTATAGGCACTGCTTGCACTCAAGAGGTTGCAGTAAAAGATTCAGGAAATCAAAGACATCACCAACTGCAGACCTGTGACTCTAGCCTAATAATAATAGTTACAACAACACTAACAACAACAAACAACAAGAGTAATGACAATGGTTACAACAATAATCTGGCATTTAGACAGAGCTTCAAGTCTTTGTAATGGCAAGCAAAGTACTACTTTGCTTCATGTTTCAGCTATTCAAGTGCCTTTGAGCCTTGCCTTTGATTATATCAAGTTTTTGTTGGAAACAGTATACATTGTGTTACCCTTAATTGGCCTAAGGGAGTTTGGACACCTTCTCTGACTTTAATAGGTCTAATGCCATCACATAGGGCCCATGGTAGAAGGAGCTTGACAAAAGAGGAGAACAGGAAGGGTAGAACATGAAGAGAGGAACAGGAAGGAACAGAGCAAATAAAAGCTCGAGCACAAGCTGGGACCCTAGAGAGCTAAGAGAGAGAATGTTTGCGATGTCAGCAATTTTTTGATCTGTCTGCTGTTCTATGTTAGTGTTACTTTGTCAGACAGAAGTATTTTGTCTGTTGATTTGTGTTGATTTCTCAGACAAAAAGTGTATTGTGATGATAATGATGATAATGTGTGTAAATATTGCTGTAGCCCTGTTGAGCTTTCTTTTCCTAGAAACAGAAACTGTGAAGTGCTTGGGGTAGAGCAGTCCACATGAGTTGCCATATGGAAGAAGAGTAGAGAGCTGCCTACCTGTGAATCCAGGCAACAGTTGGGTGAATCTCTGAAAGAGCTGGGAGTGTGGAAGAAGAGAAGAGGAGCTGTGGGGTTTGGAAGCTATCCTCTAGTCAAGGTTAACGAGAACTTTACTTGGGTACACAATAGTGACTGATTATATTGTAACTTACTGTGACCAAGGGTAGATGACATTTGTACCTTCTACTACCCCTTAAGGATGATTAGCTTAAGGATGATTGGAAGGCAACCTCTAATCAAGATGGAAGAAGACTTTAGATGGGTACTTTATATTGATTGAGGAGATTGAATGATATGTTTTGTTTAACACTATGTGGCCACCTAAGTAATAAGTTATTATGTTATATTGTGAATGTTGTGCTTTAGTTTCTTGAATGTTTTACTTTAGTTTATTGCTGAAAAAATAGAGAGTTTACTATACTACACAATTAGATCCTTAAAGTTATTCACAGCAGAAGTCCTCAGGAGAGCTGCTCATGATAGGATTTATTGTTTTCCAAGTACTTTAAATCAACTATGTTCTTTGAGCCTCATAATAACCTACATGTAACCTTGGGCAAACAACTTTTTGGACCTCAGTCCTTCCATCTGCAAAATGAAGAGGTGGCACAAGATAATCTCTAAAAATTATTTGCAAAACCAGATCTACAAGTCAGTTACAAAATGATTAATTTTTTTGGTTCATTTTCAGGTTCTCATTGTTATCATTTGTGTAAGCATTTTATTGCTTATTTGAACCTATAAGTGCACTGAGGATAGAGATAATCTCTTATTTTTAAATCTTCATGGTCCTTAACATAATGCTTTACACATAATAAATGTGCAGTGAATTGGTTTAACTGATTTTCTTCCCAGTAAATCACTTAAAGATAAGACTTTATATGTTTTATATTGCAAAATGGCTTTGTTAAATTAATGGCTAATGCCTCCATTGTAAAATTTTATTTTAAAAGCATTTCTAAGTGCCCCCTGCCAAAAGACTATAATTGCATAGCTTCAAACAATCAAAATTTCCAATTCTTCCCCACTCTATACAAATTGCTTATCTCCCCTAGATTTCAACTGTAACTTTGTTTTACAAGTGGTAAGTCAATAAACACATATCAAGTGCTTACTATGTTCCAGGCTGGGCAGCTAGATAGTGAAGTGGATAGAATTTGGGGCCGGGAGTTAGGAAGACTCCTCTTCCTAAGTTTAAATCCAGCCTCAGACACTTACTGACTATGTAAGACCCTGGGTAAGTCACTTAACCCTGTTTACCTCAGTTTTCCTACCTGTAAACATGAGCTAGAGAAGGAAATGGCACACCAGTATCTTTGCAAAGAAAACCCCAAATAGGTTCACAAATTGTCAGGTATGACTGAAATGACCGGACAAAATTTGTACTAGATCCTGTGCTAAGCAATAAGAATACAAAAAGAGGGAAAGCAAAAAGGGCACTCAAAGAGCTTATAATCTACTGGGGTATTCAATATGCAAACAAACTTCTATAAAGCAAGATATGCATAGAATAAACAGGACATAATCAATAGAGGGAAGCCACCAGAATGAAGAGGGATTGGGGAAAGCTTACTATAGAAAGTAGGATTTTAGTTGGGACTTAAAGGAAGCTAGCTAGGGAGGTGTGGAGTAGAAGAAGAAAAGAATTCCAGGTGTGGAGGACCAGCCAGAGAAATTCCAGCCAGAGAAAATTCCCAGAGGCAAGGGATGGAGTGTCTTCTTCATGGATCAGTCAGGAGGCCAATGTCACTGAATCAAAGAGTAGGTGGTAAGGTATAAGAAAACTGAAGAGGAATGAGGGGGTCAAGTTATGAAGGTAAAAATAGAACTTTTTTTTTTCTTCTAGAAGCAATAGGGAGCCACTGGAGTTTATTGACTAGGGGGATGAAATTATCAGACCTAGACTTTACGGACAATCACTTGAGTGGATGAATAGAGAAGGGATAAGAGTAGGAAGAGAGTTGAGGCAGGCAGTCCTACTAGCAGGTTACTTTAGTCATCCAGGTGTTAGGTAATGACAGACTAGAGTAACAACAGTGTCAGAAGAGACTTCTTTGGGGGCTGTTGCAAAGCAGAAATTAATAGGCATTGGCAAGAGATTGGATATCAGGGATTAGATAGTGAGGTAGAAACCTGAGAGACCTGGGATAGGTGGAAAACTGTTGCCCTCTATAGTAATAGAGAATGTGGGAGGGGGAGGATTTAGGGGAAAGATAATGTTATTTTGGATGTTTTTAATGGAAATAAAATTTCAATAATATATTCCTATTCTAATTATTCATTGATAATGACTCAAATCATGTAAGCTATTATGCTACAATAAATGTAGTGTTATTGTAAAATACTCACTTTAAATCCCAAGGGAGTTTTCCTTTCTTTTTGTCCCTTGGGACATGAATGTTTACTTGATGATTACAGAACAGAGTATCATCTCTGTTTTCTTGGGATGAAATTGGAACCAAACATATCCTCGAATTCAGTATCTAGGCATTCAATCACCAGGGTTGCCATCTATCAACCTTAGGATCTCATAAAAGATCTAAAGCTCAAACCACTTGGGGTATTTGGGTGGGTGGGGGGAATGAGGAGGAACTCACATACACATAAGGACTGGAACCTCAGGACATCAAACTTAGTAGAGGCCCCTGCATTTTGGTTTGCTATGATTAGAAGCTCAGATGTTTGTCCTCATGTGGGAATTTCTGGGTAGGTTTTATGACTCACCATGGAAAATAATATGAATACCATTCACTGTCACCATGTTACACCCTCACTATTTCATGATATCATAATTAGTCATTATAGGGCTCTAATTATATGTTACCTTGCCCATGTATTGGACAGACTCCCACCTTTTGCTCCCCTTCTTTTTGTAATCTACTAAAATGAAAAGCCTTCTCACTTCCATGCCTCCTAACACTTTATTTCTATCTGTCCTGACATATATCCATGTTCTCTCTTCATGGTACATGTCCTTTTCCTCTCATGCTATTATGTCCAATCAAACCATTCACTATTATTAACAAACTCTCCTTCATAACAGATCTTCAAACAAACTCTTTCCATCTTTTGCAAAACAGAAAAAGATGACACATTCTTTATCCTATTGTCTACTGCCTATTGTTCTGTCTTTAATGATCCCCATTCTACCTCCTTCTTGCTCACCATTTCCATTTCCGGATTACCTCACACAATCATAGATTTAGAGCTGGAAGATACCTTGGAATTCATCAAGTCCACCCCCTTAATTTTAGTGGTGAAGAAACTGAAGAACAGAACGATTGAATTACTTGCCCTGGATTATACAGCTAGTAACTGTCCGAGTCATAATTGGTTTGTAAACACAATGATTGCAATCTATCATTGCATGTGCTACTCCTCACTACTGAGGATTCCTTCACTATGCAACACCTTCTTCAATAATTAATTGAAGTATTCATATTACCTGGTCAAGATCCTTATTGAAATACCACACAGACCTACTGGTTATTTTGTCTCTTTTTATTGGGAGTTCAGTATCTGACTCACAGCCAAGCTCTTTGCCCCTTTTCCTACCTTCATGCTTGGAAATTTCAATATATCATTTGAAATATTCTGGCTTCCCAGATCATCAACTTTCTCAATTCCTATAATTTATCCTATAGTTTATCACACTGCAGGAACAATCATACCTTAGATCTTAGATGACCTATTACTTCCTTACCTCCATTATCTCATATTCATTACAGAACAGAGTATGATCTCTGTTTTCTTGGGATGAAATTGGAACCAAACATATCCTTGAATTCAGTATCTAGGTATTCAGTCACCAGAGTTGCCATCTATCAACCTTAGGATCTCATAAAAGATCTAAAGCTCAAACCACTTGGGTTTTGGGTGGGGGGGGGGAATGAGGAGGAACTCACATACACATAAGGACTGGAACCTCAGGACATCAAACTTAGTAGAGGCCCCCCTTTGCATAGTATAAGGCCCTGTCCTTCCATATTTCTCGCTAGCTTTGCATAAACCTATAGTATTCTGAAACTTTATTAACTCCTATTTTCTTCTATTCAACCAATTCAGCACTGTTGTCTTGACCTTTTCTCCTTCTTCAAATTATTGAACATACTTAGTTGGTTGGGTTGACTATGTATTGTCCTTTTACTTTATTTCATTGCCAATTTGTCCTACTTGCATTAATATCATTCCTGTCTTGAATCATAAGTCACTCTCCCACAACATCCTCCATCTGTAATCCTTAATTCCAATGCTGCTTACCACTATTGGAAGAAATAATGCTACTGTGTTGATTTTGCTGCCAAATCCAAATTTGGCCCTCCTTACTAGATGTCAATTTATTTTCATCCTTTCTTCCAAATAACTCTCATATACCCTACAGCATTGTTCCAAATTCTTTTCCTATTATCCACAAACCTCCCATACCTCCTAACTCTGTCTCGGCAAATGATTTTGCCTCCTACTTTATGGGGAAAAAAGAACATTTATCATAAATTCTTTCATTCCTCCTATTCTAGAGATTAGTGCTGCCACACATCTTTATCCATCCTCCCAATTAATCTAATTTACTTGTCAAGGCTAAGCTTTTTTATTTTTGCTCTTTATTCCATCTCCTATTTCTCCTCTAGGAGTCGATCTTGTCATACTGCCTCCTCTCTTGTCTTTAGTTTCTCCTTTTCACTTGGTTTTGAATAAACCCAAGTAAAACCTAAGCTTAAAAATAAGATGCACTAACTCTGGTATGTTAACAGTCACCCAACATCTCTCTTCCTTGCATTGTCAAGCTTCTAGAGTTATCTATTTTTGCTATCTTTTCTTTCTCACCATTTGCTCATGTCTTGGTCCCTTATTGTTAGTCCTCTAATTAATGTTCTGAATCTGATTTCTTCAAGGTTATCAAATATCTCAACTCTTAAATTTAATGTCTCAACATCTTCCTTCTTAACACTTCTTAAAACTCACTCAGTATTTTGATGAATTCATCATATTACATGGGTTGAAATAAAATCTCTATGGTGGTGATTTCCAAATCTACATATCCATACATAGTCTCTCTCTTGAATTCCAGCCTTGCTTTTCTACCTGTGCCATTGATATCTTCATGTAAATTTGCTATGTGTTTAGCTCCATAGGATCATGGCCTGACAGGTGGTAGGAGACCATTCATTAAAACCCACTCATTTTACAAACTGAAACTCAAAGTACTTAAATGACACCTGAAGTCCCACTCCTCTTCACCCTTAACATTTCAGTGAGCTGGGCTAATAAGCTATTATCCAGTATTAGTCTTTTTCACACCTCAGTTGATTTGTATAAACATTTCTCATGTTGAGAATCTACTCTTTCCTCATCTAGAACTCTCAGAATTCCAGTCCTCATTCAAGTATTAAATTAAGTACCAGCCTCTCTTTGAAAACTTACCTCATCACCTTAGTTATTAATGTACCGTGTGTCTTCAAATTTCTTTCTATCAGTATACATTTTATATATTCCCAATAGAATGTAAGCTTCCATAGCACAGACAGTATTTTGCTTCTTTACAGCCAGGAGGTAAACTAACATATTTCATATAGTGACTACGTAGTAAACATTTATTAAATTAAAAATCATTTGGAATTTATTGAAAAGATGAATTCTGAATTAAATTGATAATGGTGATTGTTATCAAAGTGAGACAGTTCTCACTTTATTTCACTTCTCCCATGTTTGCCTTACCCCCTGAATATGTCCTACATTTTACTAACAGAGGGTTCCATACTTAGATAGCTATTTGGGCTTTTTTTCCCCTCTTTTCTCTTTTGTTATTTAGTATTTTTATTTTCCTATTTTACACTAAAAGGAAATTTAAACATTAGTTTTTAAAACTTTGAGTTCCCAATTCCAATGTCCTTTCCTCCATTCTTATTCCCCCCCCATTGAGAAAACAAGGAATTTGATGTAGGTTATACATGTGTAGTCATGCAAAACATTTCCATAGTAGTCATGTTGTGAAAGAAAATATAGACCCACCCAAAAAAAAACCTCAAAAAATGAAGTGAAAAAAATATGTTTTCAATCTGTGCTCAGACACTATCAGTTCTTTCTCTGGACATAGATAACACTTTTCAGTTTAAGTCCTTGTGTTATCTCAGATCATTGTTTTGCTGAGAATAGCTAAATCATTCACAACTGATCATCTTAGAATATTGAAGTAACTCTGTACACAGAACATTTCACTTTGCATCAGCTCATACAAATTGTTTCAGGTTTTGTTTTTCTTTTTCTTTTTTTCCCTGACAGTATCCTGTTCATCATTTCTTATGGCACTTTAGTATTTCATCATAATCACACACCACAATTTGTTCAAACATTTGGTAATTGATGGGCATCCCTTCAATTTCAAAATTTTTGGCACCAGAAAAGAGCTGCTATATATATATTATGGACATATAAGTTCCTTTCCTTTTTGGATTTTATAAATCACTTTTGGGATATGAACTTAGTAGTGGTATTGCTAGGTCACAGGGTATGTATGACTTTATTGCCCTTTGGTCATATTTCCAAATTGCTCTCCAGAATGGTTGAATCAGTTCACCATTCCACCAACAATGTCTTATTTTTCCCACATCCCCTCCAACATTTCTCGTTTTCCTTTTCTGCCGTATTAACCAATCTAATATGTATGAGTTGCCACCTCAGAATTGATATAATTTGCATTTCTCCAATTAATAGTGAGTTAGAACCTTTTTTTGATATGGCTATAGTTAGCTTTGTGTAGTTCATCTAAAAACTATTAAATCATTTGATTATATAGCAATTGGAAAATCGCTTTTATTTTTATAAATTTCAATCAGTTTTCTGTATGTTTGAGAAATAAGGCCTTTATCAGAGGAATTTGCTTCATTTTTTTTTCACAGTAACTACTCCATCCTCCATCCTATTTCCCTTCTCTGTTTAGCCTATTGTCTTTCCTTTTATCCTGCCCCACCTCAAATGTTTCCTTCTCACTATCTTTTCCAATCTTCCCCTCAATTTTCTCACACCACCCTTTTCTTACCCCATTCCCCATCCTACTTTCCTGAAGGGTAAGATACATTTCTATATCCAGTTGAGTGTGTATGTTATTCTGTCTTTGAACAAATTCTGATTACAGTAGGATTCACTCACTCCCCCTTTCCTCTCTCCTTCTTCCCCATCCATTATAAAAGCTTTCTTTTGCCTCTTTTATGTGATATAATTTACACCATTCTACCTCTTCCTTTCTTCCAGTATATTCCTCTCTCACCCATTAATATTTATTTTTTACATACCATTCTTTCATATTCAACTCACACCTGTGACCTCTGACTATACATACTCCTAACTACCATAATGAGAAACTTCTCATGAATTACAAGTATCATCTTGTCATGTAGGAATGTCAACAATTTAACCTTATTAAGTTCCTCATAATTTCCCTATCCTGTTTGCTTTTTTATGCCTCTCTTGGCTCTTGTATTTGAAAGTCAAATTTTCTATTAAACTTTAGTCTTTTTATCAACAATTCCTGAACGTCCTCTAGCTCATTGAATATCCATTCTTGCCCCCTTCTCCAAAGAATTATATTCAGTTTTCCTGGCTAGGTGATTCTTGGATGTGATACTAGCTCCCTTGCCATCTGGAATATTATAACCTAAGATTTGAATATGTAATTTAATTTAGGTTATACTGACTGCAGCTCCAAAATTCTCTCTCTCTCTCTCTCTCTCTCTCTCTTTCTAACTGCTTGCAATATTTTCTCCATTATATGGGAGCTCTGGAATTTGTCTTATAATATCCCTAGGATTCTTCATTTTGGTAACTATTTTAGGAGATGATGAGTGGATTCTTTCTATTTTACAATCTGCTTCTATAATATCAGAACAGTTTTCCTTGACAATTTCTTGAAAGATGATGTCTACACTCTTTTATTGATAATGCCTTTCAGGTAGTCCAGTAATTTTTACATTATTTCTCCTGGATGTATTTTCCAAGTCATTTTTTTCCAATTAGATATTTAACTTTGTCTTCTATCTTTTCATTCTCCTGGTTTTGTTTTATTTTTTTTCCAAAATTTTTCAGAAAGTAATTAGCTTCTACTTGCTCCATTCAAATTTTTAAAGAAATAGATTCTTCAGTGAATTTTTGTGCCTTTTTTTTCCATTTGGCCAATTCTGCTTTTTAAAGCATTCTTTTCATCATTGGCTTTGTGGAACACTTTGGCCATTTGTACTGCTCTGTTTTTTAAGATGTTATTCTCTTGATTTTTTTGGTGTGTCTCCAAGCTGTCGATTCTTTTTAAAAATTATTTTCTTGTATTGCTCTCATTTCTCTTCCCAATTTTTCTTCTGTCTCTCTAACTTTATTTTCAAAATTCTTTCAGAGATATTCTATGACTGAGACCAACTCATTTTTTTTCCTTTGCAGGCTTTGGATTTAAGGACTTTGACTTTGTTATCTTCTTCTGAGTATATGTTCTAATTTTCTTTGTCTTCATAGTAACTTTACATGGTGAGATTTTCTTCCTCTTGTTTGCTTATTTTACAATCCATTACTTAACTTTTAACCCTTTGTTAAAGTGCAGTTCTGCTTCCAGGGCAGAGTGTGCACAGTCCCAATCTTCAGGGGTTTTGTGCACCTGTTTTCGGAGATACTTGTGGGGACACATAAGTTTTCAGTTATTTGCAGTGGCATGATCTAAAGAGAGATTTTTTACTAATATCCTGGCTTTTTCTCTAGTCTGTGAATAACCACAAGCACTCTTTTCTGCCCTGGAATTGGGTGGTTAATCCCTG
The DNA here is from genome assembly GCA_028646515.1 of Pseudochirops corinnae. NCBI lineage: Eukaryota > Metazoa > Chordata > Mammalia > Diprotodontia > Pseudocheiridae > Pseudochirops > Pseudochirops corinnae. The sequence continues at coordinate 63,144,364 of CM053591.1, forward strand.
CTCCACTATGGCTACAAGCTCTGGTTTGACAGTGTTCTTCCTTGCCCTGGCACTGCCACCCAGGACTGTGATATAGATTTGAGTATGGGCAAAGCAACAGAGTCCATCCTCAATGCTAGGAAATACAGTCCTGTTATCTCCTGACTAGTTGTTCAACGCCCTTATCATCTGTGGTTTGAGAGGTCTGGGGGAAGACACTGCCACTGCTGATTCAGTAGTTCACAAAACCTGCTCTCTGTTAGCTCTGACAAGGGCCTTTTTTTGGTAGATTTCATACTGTATTGTACTCCAATCTCACCCAGGTGTGAAAGATATTTCCTGCTAACCTTCTAACTTGTCTTTGGCATCTGTAAGCTGTGGTCTGGAAATTGCCACTGCTGTCACTGATTCAGTCACCATGAGGACTTCTGGTTTGCAGGGGTTTAATGACAATCAAAGAAAAATATAGCACCTTGTTTCAGCTATTTAATTAGTAACTTGTTTACGTTCAAGGTTCTTTTGAGTCTTGTCCTGGTTGTATCAAGTCTTAGTTAAAAAACAGAACTTCTGGGCAAAAGCGTGAAAACTCCAGAAGCTCCACCCATAACCACCTCAAATACTTACAAAATATGACTTTAAACAAATTTTAGAGCTCCAGAACCCACAAAATGACAGAGAAACAATTCTCCCACTGAAAGCAGCCCAAGAGGCAGACAAGAAGGCTTCATCACAACACAAGGCAAAGAAAGCAAAGGAAGCACAGCAATTCAACTTTAGATTCCTTTTTGGGGGGGCAAAAAGGGTCAAAGCATGAAATAGGAGAAAAACAACACAGTCAGAACTACCTCACCAAAAACTTCCAAAAAAAATGTAAACTTGTTACAAGCCATAGAGAAGCTTAAAAAGGATTGTGAAAACTAAATAAGAGAAGTGGAGGAAAATTGGAAAGAGAAATGAGAATGATGCAAGAAAATCATTAAAAGAGAATCAACAATCTGACTGAAGAAAATAACACCATAAAAAAATAGATTAACTCACATGGCAAAAGAGGCCCAAAAGCTAATGAGGAGAAGAATGACTTAAAAAGTGGAATTTGCCAGATGGAAAACAATCTCGAAAACTAACTGAAGAGAATAATTCCTTCAGAATTAGAGTTGAACAAATGGAAGAAAATGGCTTTATAACAAATCAAGATCTTATATAACAGATCCAAACAAATGAAAAAATTGAAGGCAATGATGAAATATCTCCTTGAAAAACACGACTGACTTGGAAAATAGATCCAGGAGAGACAATTTAAAAATTATTGGACTACCTGAAAGCTATGATCAAAAAAGAAACCTAGAAAGCATCCTTCAAGAAATCCTCAAGGAAAATTGCCCTGATATTTTAGAGTAACAGGGCAAAATAGAACTTGAAATACTTCACCTACCACATCTTGAAAAAGATCCCAAAAAGAAAACAAGAAAACTCCTAGGACTATTATAACCAGGTTCTGGAGTTCCCTGATCAAGGAGAAAATATTACAAGCTGCCAAGAAAAAACAATTTGAATACTGTGGAAACACAATCAGGATAACCCAGGATCTAGCAGCTTCTACATTAAGGGATCAAAGGGCCTAGAATATGATATTCTGGAGATCAAGGGAGCCAAGATTAAAATCAAGAATCACCTACCCAGCAAACTTGAGTACAAAGTTTCAGGGGAAAATATGGTCATTCAATGAGGTGGAGGACTTCCTAGCATTTTTGATGAAAAAACCAAAACTGAATAGAAAATTTGATATTCAGATACAAGAAGCATGAGAAGCTAAACATGGAAAAGAACTCATTAGGAACTTATCAAAGTTGAACTATTTATATGCCAACATGGAAAAATGATCATTGTAACATATATATATATATATATATATATATATATATATATATACATGCACATATGTCTACATAGGAGGGTATATATACATATATATACATGAATATATATATGACTGTGGGTATATGTTTGTACATAGACAGAGGGCACAGGATCAATTGAATAGCATGGGATAATATCTTAAAAGGTGAAATTGAGAGATGGGAGAGGAATAGAATGAGAGGAGACAGGGAGAGACAGAACTGGGTTAATCCTCTCACGTAGAAGAGGCAAGGGACAACTGTTACAATGGAGGGGAAGAAAAGGAAGGCTAAAGGGAATGGTCTACCCTACTCTCATTGAATTTGGCTTATGGAAGGAATGACATACACTTTTAATTGGGTATCTTCACCTACAGGATAATAAGGGGGAAGGGGAGGAGAGGGGGGATGATGGAATGGATGTCCGGTTGGGGGGGAGGGTTATAAGAAGCACACACTTCTGTAAAGGGACAGGGACAAAGTAGAGAATAGAACAAGTGGAGGAAGGATAGGAAGGAGGGAAATATAGTCAGTATTTCACAATATGTCCATTGTGGAAATGTTCTACGTAACTACACATGTACAGACTATATTGAATTGCTTGTCTTTCCCTTGGGGATTGGTGATGAGAGAGAAAGGGAAAGAATCTAGAATTTAGAGTTCTAAAATAAAATGTTAAAATTTTATATATATATATATGTGTGTGTGTGTGTGTGTGTGTGTGTGTGTGTGTGTGTGTGTGTGTGTGTATTATTGTTATCATTATTATTATTTACATGCAACTTGGAAATAAGATATACAGGCACTGGGGTAGGGAGATCTATCTTGCCCTATGGGAAAGTCAGAAGAGTGATGGGGGAGGATATGGGAGACAGTAGATTAGGGGAGGGGATATACAGTGGGATCACTGCTTTGGGGTGCTGGCTAAGGGAAAGGAGAGGAGAAAATTTGTAACTCAAAATCTTGTGGAAATAAATGATATAAACTAAAAAATAAACAAAAGTTTAATTTTAAAAAAAGAAACAGAACTTGTGAAACCCACAGTGGGAGGAACTTGCAGATACAACAGGAAAAGGCAGAAGAGGAAGGGGCTAATGACCATATATAGAGAGAAGCCAAAGCTGGGAGAGAGCAGAACTGTTAAAGGGAATGGAAGCCAGTACTCTCTATGTCTGTTCTGTCTGTGTTGATTTTTGTTTGTGATATTTTGTACAGAAGCACTGGGACCTTACTGGAAGCCATTAAGGATGATTTTCTTGTCTGTTTACAGAAGTCCTAGAGGAGGGTTTCAGAAATACTGGGACTGTACTGATGATGTGTGTTGAGTGGTCAGACCTTGTTGGTGTGTCTTTGTTGATTTTACAGGCAGATAGTGAATTGATGATGGTGCCAGCAATGTTATTATGGCTCTGTCAAGCTTTGTCTTCCCACAACTGTGAAGGACTTCAGGATGACTGGACACTGTGAGCTTTAATATGGAACTGGACAAGGGTGTAAATGAGGACTTAGAAAGCTGAGATCTGCCTACCTGTCAATCCAGGTCATAAATGGGTAGATTCAGGCAGTACCTGTACCCATGAAAGAGGAACCATGAAATGTGGGAGACAGCGTTGAATCAAGATAAAAAGACATCTCCTTGGGTACTTAATGTTGACTGAGAAGTTCAAGATTTACTGTGGCATAGGCATAGGAGAACTTTGTACTCTGTAGCTTGTACCTTTTAAGGATGACTGAGTTTAGGGTGATTGGAAACTAATCTCCAACCAAGAAGATAGACAACTTTTTTGAGTAAGACATTAAGACAATATGACCTAGGCATGGAGACATTTAACCATTGTACTTTGTGTCCCTTAAAGAGGCTTCCTTGATTGAGTTAACGACTTACTGAATGATATATTTTGTTTAAAACTATGTGTCACTTTGGTGAAAACCATGTGGCCACTTTAGTGATAAGCTGTTTTGTGATATTGTGAATGCTTTACAATGTTATAACATTGTGAAAAAACCAATGTACTTTGGTTTCTGTGAATATTTTGCTTTAGTTTACTTCTGAATAAATAGAGTTCATATGTGATCAGAACCTTGAATCTATTCACAACAGCAGTTCTTTGGAGAGCTGCTTGTGCTTGACTTTACATGGGCTCTGATTGGTGCTGGCATGGTCAAAGCTGGGCTGTGCTCCCTTTTCACCATGAGGCAATAGACCTTTTCTGCTGATGTCCCAAATTGTCTTGAGCTAGTAAATTGTTTTACTCCACCTTTTTGTAGCATCTACTGTTCTAGAATTTCTTTAGAGTCATTATCTAAAGGTAATTTAGAATTTTGAAGGGTTTGGGGGAGTGTTCAGGTAAGTCCCTGCCCTCATCCCACCATCTTGGCTTTGTGTTCCTAGGCTTTTTTTTTTTAATTCATGTGAAAAATTAATTTGGATTCAAGATTTGACTTTCAAACCAAGCCTTAAACCAAAGTGAGATAGGAAGCCTTGGATTAGGTGCTCAGAATAACCCATAGAATCAAATGAATGTCTTATGTCAGATTGTGAGAGAAAGTCCAGAAGATAATTTTAGAGTTTGACATATAAACACATAAATCTGAAGTAAGGTCAGAAGCCATATAAACCAAAGAACAGACTCCATGGTAATGGTGAGTAACAGGAAGACAAACTAGACAAATCCCCACTATCTTTCAAACTTCTTCAGAAGAGAAATTATGCACCAAAGATAAAGCAATTTCCTTTCTTTCCATGGTCCAGTATATCCAGAAACCAAAAGAAGATTAAGAACAAAAAAAAAAAAAAAAAAGAAGTGATGCTTACTGACCCTGAGTTCACTCAGCATTTTTTCCTCACCTCCTGCACTAAGAAAAAATAGGCTACACTAGTGGACACAAAAATGATACAGGCTTTCATCAAACCAATTTATATGCTCAGATGTACCCTCCCTCTTTCAGGTGCCATTGAGACACCCAGACCTAAGCTGTAGAAGCCAAAGCTTGGACAAAGTTCTTAAGGAGCAAAAGTCTTCCATGGCCTGCAACCCAAGCAACATCAACATTGTAAAAAAAAGCTCAGAACTGCTGGTCTTGGTGAAAGCATGTTCTGAATTGCCAGTACAAGGCATACTACCTTCTGCACTGTGAATGCCAGACCAGAGAAGTAAAGAATAGCAAAAAGGGTGAAGAACACTGTGTAGGTGGGGAGCTGTGCAGCACTCCACTAAACCTGAAGGAAAAATATTTCACCCAGACAGGGTTAGTTCTGATCACCTAACAGTTAGTTGGAGCAAAGAACTAGATTCATGAATGTTGAATTGTCCAGTGTGGGAGGAAGCTGCGATGCTTTGGGGTCCCATCCCCAAGGAAACCACAACCATTGGTAGAGGGAGTCAGGAAGTTTTAGATAAGAAAAAATAAGTGAGTGGGGGGGGGGGTGGCAGAATAAAAGTGCCAAAATCACAGTAAGAATAAATCTCAGATATATTGAACATAAATACACAAATCCAAAGAAAACATCATAACAGCAGAAGGAAATAAGGTCTCCAGCTATAGTATATGAGTTCAGGCATCCAGGAACAAATATTGTGAAATGAATGAAAATGATCCAACACTTGATAAAACAGAGGACCCTATGAAATTTGAGGAGAACATGGGATCACAAAACAGTTCAAAAGAGAAAAAAGAATTATGAGACGAGAATTTATGACATTCACAGGAAAAATAAGGACCAGAATAAGAAAAAAAAATAGAATCTGCAAAGTCAGGCTTCACCCAAGAAACAAAAGAGAAGACAATAGATGGGGAATGCAAATACACAGAAGTGGAAGAAAACCTAGAAAAGAAGCAAAAAAAAAAAAAACAAAACCCAGAACATTATGAGACAATATGCTTACTAGGGAAGCATGGCTCTAGAAGACAAGATGAATAGAAAAAAGCTAGAAATCATGTATCTCCTAGGGGGAAAATAAAAACCACATAACAGGACCAAAAAAAAAAACCACATAAATAAATAAACAAAAACAATAACACTACCATAATGAAGAAAATAATAGAGAATTCCCCAATTGTCCAGAACTTCTAAATCTAGAACATGAATTTCAATTGAAGCAATTCACAGAATTCCCACAAGCAATAACAACAGCAACAAAGCTGCAAAATCCAAAAGAGATAGTGCTTAAATTTAACAATTTAATTAAAATCTAACAAGTTCTGCAACCCATAAGGAGAAAGACTTTCAAATACAAAGGAAAATATATTAAACCAAAATAAGAATTTACTGTATCCAGTAGCAAAAGGAGGAAGGGAATGAATACTCTATTTCAAGGAGTACTGAAGCTCAGGTTGCATTTCTTGAAAGAAAAGAACTGAACTGAAGAGTTTGCTTCCTTTTCAAACATCACAAGAGAAATACAGGAATAAATGAAGTGAGAATTCATAGTATAAAAGCTAAGGGTCTAAATAGAATTCAAAATCAATAGTTGTCTATCCAAGCAGGGGCTGAAAAAAAGGTAATTCACCAAGATCTAAGCAAATTTCTAGAGATGGAGTCAGCCCTGGGGACAGACAGCAACCGTTAAGTAATGATGACTTTCGTTATAATGCAGAGAGTCTTATCCTTGAGAATACTGAGTGCATCAGTCAGAGACTTCAGCATTGGAAAATAGAATAGATAAGACATAGATTGAGAAGGAAGCAGGGTTCTAGGGTGTTCTGTGCTAATTCATTCCAGTCTCCTTTTAATTTTGCTGATATTGGAACACAATGAGATATATAAGTGTTTGGCAGCTAATAAAAGATTTTCTAATCTAACAGAAGACTATATAAGAAGAATATACACTGAGACTCAAAAGCTTGAACAAAATAATAGCAAGGTGATTATAGCAATATATCATTAGGATCACACAATATGAATGATGGAGCTGGATTTATACAAGGAATGAAGGGGTGGTTCAATAGTGAAAAAATTGTAATTGGACATATCAATATCAAAAACAACCAAAATCTTAAAATTATTTCAAAGGATGTGAGGGAAAACACTTTTGACAAAATACAATACTCATTCTTATTAAAATTATTAGAAAGTATGGAAATAAATGAAATTTTTCTTAAAATAATTTGCTTCTCTCTAAAACCAAGGACAAGTATTATCTGTAAGAGGGACAAACCTGAAGCCTTTCTAATAAGATCAGGGATGAACCAAGGATGTCCATTGTCACCATTATTATCCAATATTGTACTAGAAATGATAGCTATTATAATAAGACAAGAAAAGGAAATTGAAGGAATAAGCATAGGCAATGTGAAAATAAAACTATTACTTTTTGCAGATGATAACATGAAAGGGAATGCTAGAGAATCAACTAAAAAAACACTCATCAAACAATTAAATTGAATTTTATTAGGAACACAATATATACAATCAAATATGCACAGTAACCTAGTGTTTGAGAAACCCAAAGTTTCCAATTATTGGAGAAAGATGTCACTATTTGGCAAAAAATATTGGGAATACTGAAAACTAGTCTGGTAGAAACTGGATATAAAACAATATCTCACACCACGTATCAAGAGAAGATTAAAATGAGTACATGATTTAGAAATGAAGAGTTATACCATAAGAAAATCAGTAGGGCATTAAAGAAATCACCTGTCAGACCTATGGATAGGGAAAGTGTTCATGGAAAAACAAAAGTTAGATGAGTTAACAGGAGATAAAATGAATAACTTAGATTACATTACAAAGTTTCTGTACAAAAAATGCATCTAAAATAAAATGACATGAAGGAAATTGAAGAAAAATCGTTGTGGCAAATTTCTTTGATAATGATCTCATTTCTAAAAATATACACAGAATTGAGTCAAATATAAAAGAATAAGTCATTCCCCATTGATAAATTGTACAGAGTTATGAAAAGGCAGTTTTCAAAGGAATAAATCAAAGCAAATTATCAATAGTCATTTGATAAATAAATTGCTCTAAATGACTAGAGATGCAAAATAAAGTATATCCTAGGTACCAGCTCACAAACATCTGATTGGCTAAGTTAATGGAAAAGAAAAATGACAAATACCAGAGGGTATGTATAAAAATATCTACACTAATGCATTGTTGGTGGAACTTGGATCTCATACAAACATTCTTGAAACCATTTGGACCTAGGTTTAAAAAGTTATTTATAGTATGCATACTCTTTTATCCAGGAATACTTGTATTAGGTCTATGCTCTGAAAGGATCAAGAAAAATGAAAGGAGCTATATACACAAAAACATTTATACCCATTGTTTTTGTGGGAGCTTAAAATTGAAAAGTGAGAAAATACCAATTAATTGAGAAATGGCTGAACAAATAATAGTATGTGAATGTGATGGAACACTATTGTATTATAAGAAATGATGAGGGAGATGGTTTGAAAAAGTCCCAGGAAAACATATGAACTGATGAAAAAGAAAGAAGAAGAACCGCAACAACCCAGTAACAACAGTAATGTAAAGATAATCAACTGTGAAAGACTTACTAAATCTGATCAACAAAATGACCCACCATAGTTCTAATGAAAGATGCTATCTGCCTATTCCCTTCCAAATAGAAATCTCTCTCTCTCCTCTCTCTCTCTCTCTCTCTCTCTCTCTCTCTCTCTCTCTCTCTCTCTCACACACACACACACACACACACACACACACACATACACACACGGGAAGAAATAAATCCTGGAACTGAAAATAAAATTGAATGAAGGAAAACTGATATTCGTGCAGTTTTTCTTGACATATGAATGCCAAGTGAAAATACAAATTGTGAAAAACAAAATACATTTTTAGGCATGTGAGCATGTTGAATTGTGTTCAAAAATATAGTTTTGATTTATTTTTTAACAATACCCATTGTGAACACCCAGGATTGATTTAATTAAACAACTGCCCATTGTTGTCCACCAACAAAGCAGCGGAAGCTGCCTGGAGTTCCTTGTGGCTGTTTTATACCCATGTGACTGGAAAGTGGAGGAAATAGCCTGAATCTTTAGTTATCTTAGAGGCTAAGGTAACTTAAGGTAAGCTAAG